>CM054811.1:21861806-23061806 GCA_028984105.1 Lavandula angustifolia
GGAGAGTTATTATTGCGTCTCTTGTGGGGAAATTGTCAGTACGGGGGAAATTATTGTAAAGGGGGGAAATTGTTCTCGCCCCCGTCTCCCGCAGTCTCAGCACCTCTAACTGCATAACCCAACCGATCCTACTTGTAATATTTGTAAGGAGCCTCGTTTCGAGTAAGTTAAGTGTTAAGCTAAAGTTGGCGCGATAGGACATAGATGATTGGTTTTCGCATCATCAAGTAAGGGGAAATTGTCGGGTGATGATTCAATCTCAAAGATGATCATACTTGTGGGAAATGACTCTATCTTCTATAACGGATCACGCACGCAAGCCTCCTGCCTTCCGAACCGTTGAGAAGATTTGAAGATCCCAAAACCCTATCCGATGGGTGAACCATTCCTTTGTATTCAGATTGGTCTCCGAGGTTTCGCACCTCTGAGGCACTGCTTCCTGGGCAAGGCGCCGCTAGCTTATTTGCCTCAAAGACTGGCCTCTGTAAGACTCTATGATAATTTTCGAGGAATAGAGACAAAAGATAACGAGAGAGCCGCCGAACCGAACTCGCCGAGGACTAGTTCACTGGACTCGTGAGCGCGGATCATCGGGAGACTTGCCTCAGCTAGCTTCATCTACCGAATACAAGGTCGGACTAAGGAACGCGCGTGCATAGTCTTCGGGTCGTCACGATCTTTTGAAAGACAATCGCATTGCCATGTCATCGAGGAAGAGAGAAGTCGCCTTCACTCCGCTTTCGAAGTTTAGCCCCGTCTCAACCACTTCATCCACCTCAACGAATGACAAGCATACACGCGTGTCTTCTCACCGCTAAAAGTCGTAATCCAACCTTTTTACCTAAAAAGGTGGGAAAGTACAGTTACCTACACCAAAAGAGCCGTTTGCTACCAAAAAGAGAGAGAGAGAAGAAGATCGTTTCCAACGGATCTATTTTCAATCCCGCGCTCATAAATAGAGGGATCATTCAAGATTTGAAGCACTCAAGAAACCAAGAACTAGAGAGAGCTAAAAGAGCGAATTTAAAAGAAAAAAAGTCTTAGCAAGAACTCGAAGAACAATCTCCAAGCCGGAAAGACTACATTCTAGCTCATAGGGAATTATAGCTAAACCAACATATAAAGCCTCTATTATCCAATCGACGTTACCACCCGAACTTATAGCTTACCTTCAACGTGCTCGGTCGATCTGGAAGCTACTCTCTCATATTCCCTATCCCTCTAACCCTAAGCTCAACCGTTCTTATCTATAGCTTAGACGAAGGAGTTCACATTTGAACCCCAAATCCTTATTGTAGAAGGACTCCTTCACCATTGGAGAAGTTTGTCAAACACTTTAAGTTTGATAGTGTTGTAAACCGAGACTTGGGTCGGTTATAAAAACCAAGACGCGGCTTTGCCCAAATATGCAAGGCGGACCGAGACTAACTCGTGGGATAATAAATAGCCTCCTCGATCATTCGGGACCCAGAGTGGACGTAGGATTTGAGGCGATATCCGAACCACTTTAAAAATCACGTGTCTCTTATTGCTTATTACGCATTGCATTGATTTTACTATTCATACCGAACATCATATTTAAAATCAATCAATTGTCTCAAAGATCATTGAACTTTAAATCTATCGAACCGAGACTTGCATAAAAACGTTTTCTCACAAAACCGATTTGGGCCTCATCCTCGGCACACCGAACTCTCATCTGATCGATACCGACTCGATTCTAGCCGGCTAGCGGATCTCGAACCAGCCCGTATTCTTTAACCTTTAACTTCCGATTCGAACGCGTTGTGGTCCTACTTCAAGCTGTTTGATCGGACACCATCTCGAATAGGACCGTCGTTCGAGGTTCGAAGTTGAGAAATTTGGATTCAGGTGTATTCACCCCCCCTCTACACCCCGACCGTACACTCGGGACCAACACTCTCTCATTATCTTACTCATCTTTTTATCTCATACTTTATCATCTACTTCTCTCTCATACTTTTATCATCTACTTCTCTTAATTCCCAAGTCATAGAAAAGAACGTGGCGCCACAAATAGCGGACAAATGGAGTAATTGTCTTCTATGGTCAACATTAGCTAGCTATGCTAAATAATGACTCTCAACTGCTTCTACCAACTATTCTGAATCATTTGTAAAAAAATGAAACCATGAGCAATAATGCTAATTAATTTTCGGCTTCCCTGGTAGAGCACAAGTTAGTTACGTATAGTTTCACCCAGTTAATTTAAGATAATTATATAATAGAGATAAATCTGTTGATATCGATTAATATATCGGTAGAACCTATACATACATTAACGAGATTCCCGATGTGAAAGTTCGTATGTTCTATTTCTGTATTTTATAAGATTCATGTGCCTGTTTATTCAACAAACACAGTTCAACATATGTAAGTTGTTAGAACATGACATGAAACATTTTCAATAACAAATATAAATGCAATCATGTTATCGTTACAAGATTTTAGAAATATACATTGAAAATGACTTGATAGTAAAAGAAAGGGTTAAGGTGAAAAAATATTCTTAATTTTAAATAAGAAAAATGTGTTTTTTTAATATAAATAAAATATTCAGAACTAAGTAATTAGTTAAGAAACTCAAGATGTTAAAAAAAAATAACCATTTAAAATTGATTGTAACAATACATTTTTTCTAGATCCATAAGTCAATCTTCTAAATTTATTATGTATTATGTCGCATGGTCAACTTTTCCCTTAAGTTTTTCGACTTTATGAAGCGCCAATTTTCCTCACCGGAATGAGCACAATTACTCGTTCCTTTACCTAAGATACTCGTGCTTGTGCAACAGTTGTGTAAATCGTGCAAATGATTGAGGAACAGACAACTATATGGTACTACTGTCCCAACCTAAGTTATTACTCACAATTCAAAAATTGGACTGCTTATGCCACACACGCTAAACACTAGTGTTATTCTAAAGCTTAATACAGTATACTCATGTCACGCATGCTCGTATAATCAACCCCCCCCCCCACCCCCCCACCCCCCAAGTTAGACAACGCCCCTGTCGTCGTTCCTCCCTTGGCTTGTAAATACTCGATAATCTCTTCTCAAACTGCCAAAGAGTGGCGGCCTTCTCCCAAGTAGCATCCTCTTCGGACTCGCCCCTCCAATGAATCAAGTAATCTGTCCTCCGGTTTTTCTTACACATACCCTCTTTGGGAACCATTGCCGAATCACAAGCGGCGCCCGCCTCGCCTATTGTCTCAAAGAGTCCAGCAAATCAGCTCTGAACTTCTTCAAGAATGACACATGGAAGGTAGGATGAACTCTCAACCCTTTGGCAACTTCAACCGATAAGCCACTCGTCCCACTTTCTACACAGTCTCAAAGGGTCCGTCATATCTCGAAACCAATTCCCTATCACAGACTTGGAACAATTCTCTTTCTAAATCTGGGGAGTAAGCTTTAGCAAAACTTCCTCCCCAACATCAAACTGCAAGTCTCGACGTCCAGGGTCCGCATACTTCTTCATGTGCCTTGCGCCTTGGTGAGGCTATCCCCGGCCTTTGTCCATGAACTCTTGCTTTTCCCGAGCGAATAGGTAATCCGCGCAGAATTCGCCCCGATCGTTGGGTGTGCAAAAAAACTGCAAACCGCCACCCGCCAAACCTTAAACCGCCATTCCAACCCGTACCCGCCGGTTGAGATTTTTTAAAATGAACCACGGTTTGAAATTTAAACAAAACCGCCACTTGGCGGATGGGTGGCGGTTACAGCTGAGGGCACCCGACCCACTCCGCCTCCTATTTATTTTAATTTTTTATGCTAAAATATAATATTTAAATTCATAAATAATCAAAATATAGTCCAGTGTATGTGTTTCTTTAATTGAGATAAATTGGTTCATTCTTATTATCCTTCTTCCTCTTCCATTTTAAGTTCTAACTTTCTAAAATTCATTCCTCGCCTACAATTCAAGTCCATTTCCTTTTCTTTTTCGAAGTTTCTTTTCTTTCTATGTTCGATAGGTTGCGTATCACAATTTTCGCTTTACTTGAAGGACTTTAATTTTCAAGTTGTAGGATTTTTAATTATATTCATAAAAATTTGCTAAAGTGATATCATATTTATTCTTTATTATTATTTCATTTTCCGCATTGGACACCTCTTAGTGACATGAAAAGATTAACTTTATTGATATGATTTAGAGAAGTAACAATTCACCAAACCGTCCGCCTACTCGCTTACCCGACCCGCTACGGTTTCAAAAAAAAAAATTAAAACCGCCACGGTTTGTAAATTCTCCTAACCCGCCTATATATAGGTAGGTCATTTTTTACGTCCAAACCACGCACGAACCCGCCCCGCACACACCCCTACGTTGTACCGTAATCTCTCATGCGGGTCAACGATTATTGTCCATAAAAGTCCTCTAGCAGAGGTCCAATGTAGGTTACAACATAATTGGTGCAATATCCAACAATCCTCGCTAATCATTTTGACTTGCAAAAATATAGTCGTCTCAAGTATTCCTCCAACAATTGGGTTCATTCTTCCTCCGCCCATCCATTTGTGGATGGTTGGAGGTGGAGAAATTCGCATCCATTCCCATCATATTAAACAAGGTTGTTTAAAATCGGCCCATGAACCTAGTCTCTCGATCATTGATAATATCCTCTCGGGTAGGGGTGGAGAAATTCGCATCCATTCCCAAAGTAGGCATGTAGCGTTGGGATTTTGTAAACCGGAAGCAATTTTTTTGCTTGTATACAATGTGTTTTCCTTTCACTATTCATTCGCCCGTCTCGATTAATATATTTGCACATGTTAAATCCTATATCTTGTATAATAGTTAGATTGGATCGTGTGTTATAGATCACGTAAGACTACACAATGGTTGAACTAACAAGATATAAACAAGTTATCACGCCTAAGACAACTTTAGGACAAGTTGTTGGGTTTAAGCCGCAGTGTAGATAATAAGTAGCTTGTCTTGACTACTTGTCTATACCGGTATACTAAAGGTGGTGTATTGATGAATCTCGATGAGATGTGTTCTCCTTAACCGACCTTAGTTGAGAACTAAAGATCTCGGTCACTTAGCCGATCTTAAGCATGATAATATTTCACCGAGTGCTTATACCTATCTATCACTTTGACTTACTATGGTGAATGTCATCGCGACCGGATCTACGTATCTTAGGTGATAGTGGTTATTTGTAGCTAAGGCTAGTTATTTTTATCTTGCATCCATATCCCTATTAAATGGGTTGATAATATCCTTTGAGGAATTCGTAAGGATTAGCACAGTAAATTCGACTGGTTGATTAAATTCGGGTGTGTTAACAAGGTCGAGTGGTACTACTCAAGAATATAATAAGATGTTAGTTAATTTAAGTTGTCATTGAGCTTACAATTAACTGATATTTGTTTTCTTAAATATGGAGATCAATTAAGTCTGAAATACAAGCCCATGCTCAAGTTGGGATAAAGGGGTAAGTCAGCACGGATTCTCTAATGGAATGAATCTGTATTTATTATTTAATTTTGTTATGGATCGAGCATAGATAATTAATTAATTTGAGGCTCGACTTTATTTCTTGTATAGGATGTCCGGTCCGACCCAAATAGATGTCCAATATCTATTCTCGCTTTCTTGGGGAATTTCTTTAAATAGATTAATGTATTTATACATTATTTAATAATCTGGAAATTATTTATCCCGAATTAAATGGCCGGACCTATTAATTGATTAATAAGTGGCACGCTTATTATTAATTATATTATGGGTTGTTGGAATCCCAATAGCAATATAATTACTAATGGGCCACAATTATAATATAATATTATTTAAACATTATATTATACGCACGTTCATAAGATTTTACGTGATTTCATTCGAAAATGTGAGTGAGAACGTGTGAGTGTACAACATGCTTACGCCGCTTTTGCTTGGTGCAAAGCCAATCTATCACGACCTACACCTTCTTTTTTATCCATCTTAATATGTCCATGGCCAACTACGTGACCAAGAAAGTAATTTTCTCACAACAAACTCACACTTTTCCTTCTTTACGTATAACTTATTCCATCTTAGTTAGCTAAAGACCACGGTGCTTTCAAGTGATCCTCCATCATCTTAGAGTAAATCATGATATCATCAAGATAGACTACCACAAACCGATCCGTGTATCCGTGAGGACATCGTTCATCAAGTTGCAAAAAGTTGTTGGGGTATTGGTTAACCCGAACGGCATGACCAAAAACTCAAATGATTAGTGTAATCCTTAGCATATCGCCCAAGACGTCCCAAGGTGATGCAACAACTTCTTCATGAAATCGTTATTTGTATTATTAGCGTAATTGGATTTTCCTTTATTTTTCTTAGGGGAATTCTAGTCTTTGTCATTATTAGGGTTTAGTAGTTAATTGTAATCCATTGCTGGGAGCCGTACTTTTGCAAGAAATACCATCTATCTATTTTGTGAAAAGCGAGTGTTCTGCTGTTGATTAAACTTCAATTTGTTGGAAAGCTTTTATTAATCGATGGCGTGGAAGCAACCCCGTCAAGACAATCGCTCATCCGCTCGGCGCGCTAACGAGCGAACCTTTTCCTGTGCCCCTTACTAAAGAGGCGAATGATGGTTTTCGCCCAAAAATCCTAATCCCGAGGCCGAGGGAGACTCCAGTCCTTGAGGAACATCAATTGCTTCAAGGTTTTGGCCATCTAAACTTTCAAGATCATCGACCTCTAGGTGGGCGAGGGCATGGATCCATGCGAGGAAGACGAGGTAATCTCCATTGCATGCCACCTTTTCAACCACCTTTTGAAGAAAGATTCGAAAAGTTTGAGCGACCCCCGTATGTCAATTGACCTCACCGACACAATCACGCATAATATCGTAGGTTAAACTTTTCATCGGATGATGAAGATGGATATCGGGAAGATTATCGCACTTCTCGGTTTTTGGGAAGTTTATCGCATTGACCGTTGTGGCCCGAACAAGGGGAACGGAAAACCAAAGTGGGATTCGCATGAAGACGGACCTCCCTACTTTTGATGGTCGCCTCGATGTTGAAGATTTTCTGACCGGATCCACAATGTGGAAAATTTCTTTGACTATCTCGAAATACCGGATGAGAGGCGTCAAAATGGTGGCTACAAGTTAAAAGTGTTGGGTGATGATTCTATCCTCAAGCATAGTCTTACTTGGTGGGAAATGATTCTATCTTCTCTATCGAACCATGCTCGCAGCCTCTAGTGCTCAATATTGAGAAGATTTGAAGATCCCAAAACCCTATCTCGATTGGTGAACCATTCCATTGTAATCGTTATTTTTTGTCTCCCGAGGTTTCGTACTCGTAGACACTCCGCTCCGATCAAGGCGCTCGCAGATTATCCGCCTTAACACTGTAAGTAGAAGAATCGGCAGACCTGGACTCACTGAGCAAGAGATACTCGTAGAACTGGACTCGCAGAGCAAGCTCATCAACTCGTAGCTGATCTTCGCAGACTTTACTCGCCTATCTACCTACCGAATACGGATCGACTCAAGATCGCAGACGCCTTCCGAACCGTCGATACTTTTGAAAAACAATCGCATTGTCATACACGAGGAAGAGAGAAGTCACGCCTCGCTTGCCTTGAAGTCTGTGTTGCCTCAACCACTCTATCCGCCTCGACGAATGACAAGAACACACGTGTCTTCTCACCTCGCTAAAGCCGGCAAACAACCCTTTACCTAAAAAGGAGGGAAAGCACACTCACAGTTACCTACTTCAAAAGAGCCGTTTGCTACCAAAAGAGAGAGAAAGAAGAAGATCGTCTCCAACGGATCTTTTCCAACCTCTCGCTCTATATATGGAGGGACATTTCAAGAAGAGAAGAGGCGCGCAAGCTTAAACGACGAAAACATACACAAGCACTAAAACGAGCCGTAACTGTGAAAACCCTAAGTCTTCCGCAAGAACTTGAAGATCTATCTCCGCGCGAAAGACTACCTTCTCACTCATAGGGAACCAAGCTAAACCGTTAGAAGAGCCTCTAGTATCCAAATCGACGATACACGAACCTAAAGCTCATTTCACCTGCTCGTCGATCTAGAAGCTACATTCTCATTCCCTATCCCTCTAACCCTAAGCTCAACCAAATATACTTATAGCTTAGACGAAGGAGTTCAAATTTGAACCCAATCCTTATTGTAAAAGGACTCCTTCATAGTTGGAGAAGTTTGTCAAACACTTTAGTTTGATGCCTTGGTAAATCGGGACTTGCTCGCATAATCCCCAAGCCACAGCCTTTGTCCCTGTACAAGGCGACCGAGACTAACTCGCAAAATAATAAATAGCCTCCCCGAACTTTCGGACGATGACGTAGGATCGATTGATATCCGAACCACTTTAAAAATCTCGTGTCTTGTTATTGCTTTCTCGACTATTGTCATTGATTTTACCGTTCATACTAAAAATCTTCGTTAAAATCATACAACTGTCTCAAAGATACCGAACTCGTCTACTTGCCGAACCGAGACTTGCATAAAACGGTTTTCCACTCAACCGATTAGGGCCTACACTTTTCCGCACCGCCGAACTCTACCTCGTTTGATACCGAATTCGACTCGCCCGCCATAGCGTATCTCAAGCAGTCGACTCTTTGCCACACACGATTCGCACGCTATTTGGTCTCGCCGAATTATTTCCGAAGACTGACACTTTCCCGAACAGACTCGTTCGTGTTTGAAGTTGAGAAAATCGAATTCAGGTGTATTCACCCCCCCCTCTACACCCGACCGTACACTCGGGACCAACAATTGGTATCGAGCAGGAGTTCTTTAAGACTCTTGTTATCTTGAAACCGGTCCACTTGAACGGATCCGAAAATCGTTTTCACTACATATCACTCTACATTCATATCATTATTTTTATACGGCTGATATGTCGTGAATAAGAATGGTACCCATGTTCTCGGTAGAGAATTATGGAGTATGGCGAGTCGAAATGGAAGCACATCCGACATCCCTCCATGATAGTATGACCAAGTGCTTGAAGATGGACCTATTGTTCCCATGATCGATAAGTGTCGTGACTGTGCCCCACCGAAGGAGGAGGAATGGTGACTAGGAAGAAGATCCTAAAAGACGTAAGTCTCTTCACTCCCGAAGAGAAGAAGCTTCACAACTTAGACCGAGTCGCCAGAAATGCCATACTGACCACTCTTAGTGATTCTTATCTTGGCAGGGTTCAGGAATGCAAAACGGCAAAGGAACTCTAGGACGCTCTAGCCCTACCGAGTCATGGGAACTCGTAAAATAAAAGCTAAAAACCGGCGCCGGAACTCCAAAAGCCGGAAAGTCTCGTCTCTTATGCCCTCGGTGACAAAATAGAAGATCTCGAACGTCGATTTACGAATCTAATGAATTCCATCAACGGGCCGGGAAAGACATTCAAAGAACCGAGAAATGAAACTCAAGATACCGAGGGCACCGCCGGATGGACACCGGACACCTTTTGCCACCTTATTGCGACATTCCCGATTTAGATGTTGTCTCTCCCGACCATATCTTTTCGTAACTTTAGGCAGTAAGAGTTTGAGTTCGACGTACCTCAACGAAAGCAAAGAGATGAAGCTGACAATAAAATTGACCATGCCTTCAAAGCATCGGCCAAGACAAAGATCTCCAAATGACAAGCAAGACAACGAGTAAGACCGAACCTTCACTCAATGATCTACAAGAAGGAAGTCTCGCTCGAAGTACGCGTTGCTCGTGGGAGTATCGAAGGAGAAGGAGAGACGCAGAAAACCGACTAAAGCATACCGAGACACAAAAGGTAAGTCGATTATACTCCAAAACGCACTCCTAACTCACAATCTTCCCGAATGCGTAAAGAAGGATGACTCAAAGACCATCAAAGGATAGTAAAAGCAAAGAAGAAAGAATCATCACTTGCTACAACCGCAAAAAGTCGTGACACTATCAATATGATTGTCCCGAGATCGCAGTGCCGAACGCGCAAAGACGTAAGGCAAGGAGAGAGAAATTTGCCCTTAAGAGACAATCCTATATTGCGGGGGAAATCTAAGATGACTCGAAGAAGTCGACTCCTTCATGGACTCATCTCGATGATGAAGCACTTTCACGGCCTTAGAGCATGAAGTCGAAGGAACAATCGAAAAGTGCCTAACGGCAGGGAGAAGAGGATGAGGTAAACTCTCATGAACCATGTTGGGTGATGATTCAATCCTCAAGCACGATCATACTTGTGGGAAATGACTCTATCTTCTATATCGAATAACGCCGCAGCCTCGTGCTCGAACTCGTTGAGAAGATTTGAAGATCCCAAAACCCTATCCGATTGGTGAACCATTCCTTTGTATTCGTATTTATCTCCGAGTAGACACTCGCTCCGGTCAAGGCGCCGCAGCTTATTTGGCCTCAAGACTCAGCCAGGCGTAAGACCCGATACCGGACTCACAGAGAGCAAAGATAATCGAAAGACTCGGATACCTGGACTCAGCAGAGCAAGATATACGAAAGACTCGATGGGATCTTGGACTCGCCAGAGCAATATAATTGAAAGACTCAAGGTGATACTGGACTCAGCAGAGCAAGATATCGAGAGAGTCGGTGCCTGAATCGAACTCAAAGAGAGTAGTTCATCGAACTCGTAGCCGATCTTCGATAGACTTATCTCTGCCAGCCTATCTACCGAATACAAGGTCGACTCAAGAACGGCGGATAGTCTTCAGGATCGCCAGAATCTTTTGAAAGACAATCGCATTGTCATGTACGAGGAAGAGAGAAGTCGCCTCGGCCTGTCTCAAGTTTGTGCCGTCTTAACCACTCCATCCACCTCGACGAACGACAAGCATACACGTGTCTTCTCACCGCTAAAGCCGCAACCAACCTTTTACCTAAAAAGGTGGGAAAGTACACCCGTTACCTACACCAAAAGAGCCGTTTGCTACCAAAAAAGAGAGAGAGAGAAGAAGATCGCCTCCAACGGATCTATTTCAATCTCCCGCTCTATAAATAGAGGGATCATTCAAGATTTGAAGAATCGGAGAATGCACGCACCTAGAACACAAGAGAGCATTCAAACGAGCGAAATTAACGACTAAGTCTTCCGCAAGGAACAACCGAGTTATCTCCGCGAAAGACTACATCCAAACTCAAAAGGAACCAAGTCAACCGACATAAGCTTCTAGGATCCAAGCGACCGACACGAACCTATAGCTAAACCCTCACCGTTCGTCGCTCTAGATAGCTACATTCTCGTTCCTTATCCCTCTAACCCTAAGCTCACTTGTTATATCCATAGCTTAGTCGAAGGAGTTCACATTTGAACCCAATCCTTATCGGATAAGTGACTCCTTCACCGTGTTGGAGAAGTTTGTCAAACACTTTAAGTTTGATAGTGTTGTAAACTGAGACTTGGATTAGTATAAAAACCAAGACGCGGCTTTGCCCAGTGTGCAAGCTGACTGAGACTAACTCAGGATAATAAATAGCCTCCTGATCATTCGGGACAGTGGACGTAGGATGTGAGCGATATCCGAACCACTTTAAAAATCCTATGTCTCTTACTCGCTTTCTTAACCGTTGCATTGATTTTACTATTCATACCGAACATCATATTTAAAATCAATCAACCGTCCTCAAAGATACCGAACCTTTTATCTACCCGAACTAAGACTTAAAACGCTTTCTCACAAAAAACCGATTTGGGCCTACACTATTCCGCGCACCGAACTCTTACCGTAGATACCGAATCCGACCTAGTCAAGCTAGCGGATCTCACTGAGGCCGACATTCTTAGCCTTTAACTCGATTCGTAATGGCAGTTGTCTCGGTCCCGCCCAATCAGCTTTCACGTGACACCATCCCGAATAGGACTGTTCAAGTTCGAAGTTGAGAAATCGAATCGTGTATTCACCCCCCCCTCTACACCCGACCGTACACTCGGACCAACAATTGGTATCGAGCCCGAGTTCCTTGACTCTTGTTATCTTTGAGACCGGTCTATTCGAACGGATCCAAGGGAAAACGTTTTCACCGCATATCACTCTACATTCATATCTATATTCTTCATGGCCGATATGTCGTGGTATAAGGATGGTACCCATGTTCTCGGTGGAGAATTATGGAGTATGGCGAGTCGAAATGGAAGCACATCCGACATCCCTCCATGACAAGAGATGGTCAAGTGCTTGAAGATGGACCTATCATTCCCATGATCGATAGTGTCGTAACTCGGACCAAGCTCAAGGAGGAGGAATGGTGACCGGAAGAAGATTCCCAAAGACAAGAAGTCTCTTTACTCCCGAGGAGAAGAAGCTTCACAAGGATGTCCCAAGGGAAAGCAAACAAGGAATCAAAATCCTCCGGCTCCATCGCCTTCCACGGATGGAATTCTTCACCGCTATATACGGATTTGTTCGGTCCAGGCCTCCCAGCCGACGATCGTAGGCGTAAAATACGCATTAGTAGTCATAGATGACTACTCACGCTACACATGGGTCATATTCATCGCACAACAAGTCTCGACGTCAAAACAGAGTTACCAACGCTTCCGAAAAAGCTCGGTGTCGAGAAGAACACCAAGATCGAAAAATACGTTCGCACGGCAGGAACCGAGTTCCTTAATTCCATGGTAAAGGAGTTCTCGCAAAGCGTAAGGAATAGAGCATGAGACTTCACCGCACGCACACCTCAGCGTAACGGAGTTCCTGAACGAAAGAATAGAACTCTAAAAGAGGCAACTAGGACTCTACTCGCAGCACTGGGACTCCCAACCAAATTCTCGCGTAAGCTACCGACACGCATGTTATACTGGAATAGATCTCTACCGACAAAGCAAAGATAAGCGGACACCATATGAACTATGGAACGAAGCAAGATGCCTTTTCTATCTTATTTCCATATTTTTGGTTGTTCATGCTTTTTCCACAATAATGGGAAAGATCACCAAGACTTTTGATAGCAAGTCGGATCGGGGAGTATTCTTAGGATACTCTGGGTCGACAAAGCCTTAGAGTATTCAACCATCTGACTCTTTGCGTGGAGGAAAGCCCTCATGTTGTTTTTAACGAGTTTGCTATCAAGACAGGAGCAATAACTCAAATTCCGAATCCGAGGACATCGAGAAGCGCTACATGGATCTAAGCTTAAAAGACAAATCCGAAAAAGATCCAGCCCTATGTTGGGATGATGATTCGCACGAAGAAACCGAAGACAAATCTACGAATCTCAACCACCGAGCAAGTAGCTAAGCGGATTGATTCTCCCGAACGTAATCAATCCTGTAACTCAGTCGATGAGGAAACCGTAGAGGTAACCGAGACCAACACTACCGAGAATAACAACTCAGGGGGAACGCCTAGTAATGTTCCCGAGCCGAATGCCCTCGAACCTCGGTGACTCGAGAGATCATACTCTTGTTCCTGAATTACTTCAATCTCGTAATAGTACAACCGAAATGCCTAACTCACCTACTATCCGTGTTGTACAAATTTCGTGATGAAGAGTTAAAACATCGTAGATCGTGGCTAGATGCTCACACCGCCGATCTTATAATTGGAGATCCTTCAAAGACATGTCAAGACAAGATCCAGATTCCTGCCAAGGAGAAAGCGCATTATTTTCCCGCCTCTTGTCTACCTGAAGAGCCTCGTATATTGAGGGATGCACTTAAAGATGCTGACCGGATCATTGCTATGCGGAAGAGCCGAATCGGTTCACGAGAAACGAAGTATGGGAGCTTGTAAACGTACTCCGGCATCAACATGTCATTGGGAACCAAACGGGTCTTCAAAAACAAGCGAGATGAAAACAACGTTATAGTAAGGAACAAAGCAAGACTCGTGGCTAAAGGCTACCGCTGCCGAAGGGATAGATTTCGATGAGATGTTCGCTCCGGTTGCAAGATTGGAGGCAATCGACTATTCTTGGCCTACGCAACACATCAACGATTCGTAGTTTATCAAATGGATGTGAAGTCTGCGTTTTGAACGGCGTGCCGAAAGAAGAAGTCTATGTGTAACAACCGCCCGGCTTTCGGCAGGGACATCAAGTATATAGACTCGGGAAGGCTCTATACGGGTTAAAAACAAGCACCCGTGGCTTGGTACGATACCTTGTCTCGAGTTTCTTCTTCGTAAAGGTTTTCGTAAAGGCACAAGTAGACCGCACTCTATTCAAAGATTCGACCGGAAGAAGACTTATTACTTGTGCGGATCTACGTGGATGACATTATATTCGGATCAAAGAATGTCATCATGTGTCAGCAATTTGAAAAGATGATGAAGGATAAGTTCGAGATGTCGATGATGGGTGAAATGAACTACTTCCTTGGTTTTCAAGTCAAGCAACCGAAAAAGGGAACGTTCATCAACCAAGGCAAATACACTCGAGACCTCATCAAAAGATTCGGCCGCACATCCGGCAAATCAATCAAGATCTCGATGAACACGAATATGAAAATCGATCTTGATAAAGAGGGAGTATCGCAGACCAAACCGAATTTCGTGCAATAATTGGTTCCTTATTATATCTAATAGCCTACTTGTCCTGACATAACTTATGCCGTAGGTGTTCCGTGCTCGATTTCGTGCGAATCCCAAGCGAGTCATATGGACTCAAGCAAAGAAGATTCTCCGCTATCTACGAGGAACACCCGACACGGGTTTGTGGGTATCCAAATTGATGATAATATTGAACTAACCGGGTTATTCTCGATGCCGGCTATGCAGGATGTAGAATAGACCGAAAATCAACTTCTGAACATGTCAGTCCTTGGCAAGCCAAGCCGATCTCATGGTTTTCAAAGAAACAAAGACTCGAGGGCCACGTCGACTACCGGGCCGAATACATGGCCGCCGGGAAGTTGTTGCGCCTGCATCCTTTGGGCCGAGACAAGAATGAGAGACTATGACGTCATTCGTAATGAAGTGCCGATTTTCTCGCTGCAAGCATTGCTATTGCAATCACTCGTAACCCCGTACTTCACACGAGATGCAAGCACGTGGACATCGACATCACTTCATTCGTGACCATGTCGAGAAAAAGGATATCGGGATGGAAAAGATCCATACCGACAAGCAACGGGCCGATATACCGACTAAGCCTCTAGCCGAATCCGTATTCGTGAGAACTTTCGCAGAGCTAGGTCTGTTGGACCCTACCGACCCCGGCCGGTGAGAGGTTTCAGGGAGAGAGACATTTCAAGTAAGGAGGAATGTTCACTCTCGCATCGATACATTGAGTACGTAGAGACGTAAAACCATCTACACGAGGTATCACCGACTACTATGTTCACCGATGTGCAGGTATCTCTACTCAGTAGTAATTTAATACAACAAGGACCTTGCATTTATGGCAAAGATTCAAAGATGACATTAATATCTTTCGGTTTATCTTTATTATTAACGACTCACATTTAATGCACGACATTCCATACATAAGCTTGCCGAACTCCGCACGCATTTAACGCATGTCTTTTCACAAGCTTACTACTTAGGCTATTTTACAACCGGCTTTGACTTAGGCGCCTTTTTGTGATCATTGCCTATTTTTAACTTCTAATCTTAACCGTCCATATCATAAAGCAAGTTTACATTCACCTTCGATCGAAAACCGTTCACCTTCATAGTTGATATATATATTCGATCATATCTTTGAAACCGCCATTAGCATACTTCATAACTTTCAACTTCCGAAAAATCCGAGATCTCGTATTCGCAATCCTTACTTGCAACTTCACTCTTCATCTTATCTCGAATTTTATCTATTGGGTATGCTTATATCTCGTTAACGTATTTGTTATATGTTTCAAGATCGCATTGTACAAAGACCGTTCTATCCAAGAAACGGTACGATTCATTTCTTGTAACAGTACAATGGCGGAAACCAATATCTCTATGATATCTCCAATGATATGCGTAACATTCCCGAGAAGGATCGCGTGTGGTTTGAACCCACCATGGATTTCTATTCATGCGATCCGGAGTATATGGATGAGATCTTCTCGCCTCGCGCGAGTCAGGATCGGAGAAATTTCCGTCTAGGAGGCCTTCGTTCTTCCTCCCGAGACAAAGCTGCGTAGCCGTACTTGAATTCGTACGCAGTGTGCCTGGAGACATAGTGGCAAGGTTTGTTGCCCATTCTATCCAAAACGCCACTATGGAGTCAAGCGTATGTCCATCAAGGATGCCTTGAAGCGGAGTTTTGATCTACCCTCCGAAGGGACCAAGAGCGTCGGGTACGTAGACGATCGAGTTGATGAATATCTTACCGTCTTCTCGTGGAAAGCCCACTACATTCGTAGCCGCTTTTCCGAAGAACAAAGATGTTGCCTCGCTTCGTGGCACTTGCCTATATAGTGACGCAGACATCGACAAGCCAAGGGGGTCGTTTGCCGTGTGTCGAGGCCTAAGATTCGCTGTTGATGATGGCCATATACGACCGAGCCCGTGATAAATTGGACGGAGTTCTTTCTCCGAGAATTCATGGCTCAGCCGCTAAGTTCGACAAAGCATCGAACATGCCGAGCGCAAAGGGCAAATTGCCGTATGGACTCAAACCCGTCCATTATGATCGAAGATTTATGTGGATTCGAGCCTATCACCTACAAAGTGACAAGGAGTACTTCAATGTGAAGAAAGTCGAGATTTCACAACAAGACAAAGCGCTTCAAGAGATAGGGTCGGGACCCTCGCCAGCCTCTCCGCAATCAAAGTCTCAAGCGAGCTACGCCTACAAAGAAAAGAACCCCTCTCGCTAAAACTCCTAAGGCACCAGCAAAGAAACCCAAGAAAGCCGTTGAGGTGCCGCCACGAGGAGGTTCCACAAGTGCCCGCCGAATGTGCTCCCCGAGAAGACTACTCACCCCATGCAGCCGGTTGATGAGTCCGAGTCTTCCGAGAAGACTCGCCGCCGTGGAGAAGATCGTTTCCACTAAAAGGGACCAAGGGGATGCTTCCAAGCTCGTAGCGCGGATATTCGGCGCCTAGACAGCCCCCTTTCTGTCCCTCCACTCAGCCCGATCCCTCCAATCGAAGAGCGGACTTCACACATGGACTTGGAGTCTCGAGATCGCATCTGGAAGGTGAATCAATCGGGATGCAAGCTTCAAGTGATTATATCCGAGCATCCCGAGAAATTCTCGCAACTAGTTCCGGAGCTTGCTGACTACTCGTACTTGTCGCTCATCGCCAAGACAAAGAAGGCTCCACATGTTGCCGCGACATCGTGAGTGGCCTCGCCTGCGCCGCCTTGTCCTCCACTACTCCTTCGTCAAACCGCATGAAGAGGAATTGAGACCGAGAGAGGAGATAGGCTATTCGAGCCCGAAGACCTCAGCTCAATGGACAATCCGAGGGCTGCAATGCCGGCCATGATTCATGATCGACAAAGACGCTCCGGCCCAAAGACCCTCGAGATGGGTCGACTACGACGACCCACCCAGTGATTCAGCCCCCGGAAAGCCCTGATGAGGGACATCCACAGGACAAGGATACCCATACCGAAACTGCTCCACCTCTCGTATCCTTGGTCCCGAGAAGTCCAAGGCCGGGTGCTTCGTCCTCGCAGAGCCCGCTCGCCTCTTGCTCGCCGCAGTCGACTTTTTGAAGCGGCGCCCGCCAGACAGTAAAGAGATCTCGATCGAGTGGCAAAAGCCTTAATCGCCCAAGGGATCAAAAATCGAGATCTTGCGAAGGTTATCCATAGGACATGGAAGCAGCTCGCTCACACGACTAAAGAACTTCGGGGGCTGAAGTCTTCCGTCTCTTCATCGCCCGCCCTCGATGTTTCCGCGCTTATTTCGAAGCGTTGGCTCAAGAAGAAGTCAAATTCGAAGCTCACCAAGATCTTTTGGAGAGCCAAGCCAAGCTACTTGATGAATTTTTGGCTTCTAAACCGGCTCATATCGACGCTATCACCGAACAATCCGAGGCCACCGAACAAAGACTTGAGAATATCCAACCGGCCTTGGAAGACAAGATCACCGAGAAGCCGAAAGACTTCAAGGAAGCAACTGACCTCTCTCACAAGCAAGACAAGGAAAACCTTACCATGGAGAGGAACGAGTTGCATGAGGCTCCGACTAAGCTCCACGATCGTCTTGATGAGCCGTCAACCTCCTACAAAAGTCCCGAAGAAGTCGGGCCCTAGTCCCTACCCCGGTGCTCATTGATGATGCCAAAAAGGGGGAAAGTGAAGGAAAAAGGGAAGGAAAGAAGAGTACCGAGAAGCCGACTCAAACTCGGGCCTCGGAAGGGTGAGGCCCGGTGGTGTTTCGGCCGCGAGCACTACCGAAACCGGCCCAAGTGGCTCAGACCCCAGCGCAACTACTCAGCAACCCAGGACTCCCAAAGACATTATTAAGGAGGTTGCCGAGTACGCCGAACAAAGCGGTGGAGGACTCGGAAGAAGAAGAGGCTCCTCTTCCACCACCAGTTCAAGAAGGCAAGGGCAAACAAGTTTAAAATTCCAACCCCTACAAAGAAAGAGATTAAGATACATATCTGCCGAGGAGGAAGCCCAAATAGCCTGCGGATGAGAAGTCGGCCGTAGAAATTGCAGAGGCCAAAGCAGCTAACAAGCCAAAGTCTAAGCCTGCCAAAGGAAAGACTAAGCCCCATCCAGAGGAGGAAAGAGAACTGCTAGACTGCCTCCGAGAAAGCTCATCATAACCGATGAAGAGGACAGAGAAAAAGAAAAGGAGCAAAGAAAGTAAGAGTACCGAAAGGCGGTGGTACATCCAAATCTAGATCTAGTACCCCGCTGAATCGTAACAAGCTCCTCGAAGCCTCAAGAGCAAGATGCGTAAATTGAAGAAATCTTTGCTCGAGATGGATAGATATCTCTACGCAGGAGAGGAAGCTAGACGGATAGAGGCCGCGGCACGCAGGATACATTTGGCGCACCTTGAGGCACTCGTAGAAGCGTATCGAACAAGAGGCCAGCCGAGAGTTCCTTCGAAAGCCGATATTCCTTATCGATATAGAAGGTTCAGGAAGCCAAACGATCTGAAAACACATAGATGGCCGAGATCGACGAATGGATGCCTATTCGCTTCAATCGAGAGATGGGAATCGGCCAAGATAGAGTTTATCAAGAGAAATTATTTCCCGGCGATTCTGGCTCGAAATGTCTAAGGCCGATGCCTATGTCGAGTGGATGACCATTACCGAACCTCGATCTTTACCCATATATGCACGGAGCAAGAATCGAAGGGGTAGTAGTCGGCGTTCTCGAAGCAAGGATCATTCCTCCACCCGAAGACAAGACGACTCAAGACATCTCGGAATGATTGAACAAGAAGTGAAGAATGCCGTTGAACGTAGAGGTCTAGAACAAGATGATCCAAACAGACTTCGCCGAATACCAGGCCGAGGAAGAACACGTTCAGAATGTATGGAGTCCCACTGCCTGAAGATAAATCCCAAGGTTTCATGAATAGGATTCAGCAGTTTAAGGGTTCTCCCTCTTAGTTCTTCTTTTAGCTTAGCAAGATTTGTAATTATATATATACAAATCTTCTTTTGGCTCTGACAACTACTTGTTGTCTAAATAGCCGTGTTTGCTTTATGCTTTAACACTCAGAATCACTGAAGTGATTACTGACACACACACTTTGTTTATTTACTTATCAGTTTTTGCTCGGTTAGATCTCTGATAGACTAAACTTTCGAAGAGTTATTATTTCTCTTTGGGGGAAATTGTTGCATGGGGGTAATTATTGTAAAGGGGGAAATTGTTCGCCCCGTCTCCCTCGCAGTCTAGCACTCTACCGCACAACTCCACCGATCCTACTTGTAATATTTGTAAGGAGCTCTGTTTCTGAGTAAGTTAGTGTTTAGCATAGTTGATAAGACATAGATGATAGGTTTTGGCATCATCAAATAGGGGGAAATTGTTGGGTGATGATTCAATCCTCAGCATGATCATACTCGTGGGAAATGACTCTATCTTCTATACCGAATCACGCCGCAGCCTCGTGCTCGAACCGTTGAGAAGATTTGAAGATCCCAAAACCCTATCTCGACTGGTGAACCATTCCTTTGTATTCGTATTTGTCTCCGAGGTTTCGCACTCGGCAGACACTCGCTCTAGTCAAGGCGCCGCAGCTTATTTCGCCTCAAAGACCGGTAGCGTAAGACTCAGTGATACTGACTCAGCAGAGCAAGATACTCGAAAGACTCAAGGATCCTGGACTCAGAGCAGAGCATATACCGAAAGACTCAAGGACGAGAGCAAAGATACCCGAAAGACTCGGTGATACCTGGACTCAGCGAGAGCAAGATATCGAGAGAGTCGCTTGAACCGAACTCAAACAGAGTAGTTCACCGACCTCGTAGCTGATCTTCGCAGACTTATCTCGGCCAGCCTATCTACCGAATACAAGGTCGACTCAAAGAACGGTAGATAGTCTTCAGGATCGTCGAGAATCTTTTGAAAGACAATCGCATTGTCATGTACGAGGAAGAGAGAAGTCGCCTTCATGCCCCGTCTCGGAAGTTTGTCTTGTCTCAACCACTCCATCCACCTCGACGAATGACAAGCATACACGTGTCTTCTCACCGCTAAAGTCTGCAATCAACCTTTTACCTAAAAAGGTGGGAAAGTACACTGTTACCTACACCAAAAGAGCCGTTTGCTACCAAAAAGAGAGAGAGAGAAGAAGATCGTCTCCAACGGATCTATTTCAATCTCTGCTCTATAAATAGAGGGATCATTCAAGATTTGAAGAACTGGAGAATGCACGCACCTAGAACACGAGAGAGCATTCAAACGAGCGAAATTAACGACTAAGTCTTCCGCAAGGAACAACCGAGTTATCTCCGGCGAAAGACTACATCCAAACTTCAAAAGAAACCAAGCCGAACCGACATAAGCTTCTAGTATCCAAGCGACTGACACGAACCTATAGCTAAACCCTCAGCTGTTCGTCGCTCTAGATAGCTACATTCTCGTTCCTTATCCCTCTAACCCTAAGCTCACTTGTTATATCCATAGCTTAGTCGAAGGAGTTCACATTTGAACCCAATCCTTATTGTATAAGGACTCCTTCACTGTTGGAGAAGTTTGTCAAACACTTTAAGTTTGATAGTGTTGTAAACTGAGACTTAGATCAGTATAAAAACCAAGACGCGGCTTTGCCCAAGGAGCCGACCGAGACTAACTCGGGATAATAAATAGCCTCCCCGATCATTCGGGACAATGGGACGTAGGATGTGAGCGATATCCGAACCACTTTAAAAATCCCGTGTCTCTTCTGCTTTCTTAACTCGTTGCATTGATTTTACTATTCATACCGAACATCATATTTAAAATCAATCAACCGTCTCAAAGATACCGAACCTTTTATCTACCGAACCGAGACTTAAAACGTTTTCTCACAAAAATTGATTTGGGGCCTACACTATTCCGCGCACCGAACTCTTATTGTAGATACCCGAATTCGACCTAGTCGGTTAGCGGATCTCACCGAGTCAAGACTCTTAGCCTTTTAACTCGATTCGTAAGCTTGTGCGGTGCCCGGTTGCCGAATCAAGTTTACGGACACCATCCCGAATAGGACTGCTTCAAGTTCGAAGTTGAGAAATCGAATCGTGTGTATTCACCCCCTCTCTACACCCGACCGTACACTCGGGACCAACAAAACCACTTAATTCCTCTTCACAATGCACACACGACAATCGTTTCGAGTGCGGATGGGAATTTGGACATCACGACCGCCTATGAAGAATTATTAGATGAACAAATTCAAATGAGTCTCAGCTCAGTAAGACTCTTCGTGAATCGGATACCCCGAAAGTGGAGAATCGCGAGACTTTCTCAGAGAGTCGGGCCGCTACCAAGCCGAAGGACTTGTGTTGAGACTCGGTGGAGGAGATGAACTCTCCGATGGCCAAGTCTCAAGCATCAAGAAGATCGAATTTCAGTTTTGATCAATGACTTGACTCGTAAAGATACTCGAACCGAGTCCACCGAAGCAAGAACTGTCGGACTTCGGACCAAGCACGACGTCATCGAAAAAAAAGTGATGATGTCCGGAAGAGCCCGATGACCGAGCATTACAAGGGCGCTGAAAAGAAGCTAGAGGCTATGCTTGCAAGCAACAAGCCCAAGCACTATAAGGAAGGACTTGGTTTCAACCAGGAAGCTTCCTCATCTGCCCCCGTACACCCAGAAGTGCGTCTTACCGATAGGTTTGTTCGAGGAGAAACAATCAATGCAAATATTCTGAACCCCTCAAAGAAAGAACAAACAAAAGATGAAAGCACCTCATCCTACGCATCGGATTCTGACCGTAAGATCGCACCAAGACACCCCGCTTCGGCCAAGGGGGAACTTGCGAGTTAAGTGGGCCGATCAGTATGGACCACCTCAGTTGACACATCCAGCTCAATATGGGTTATATTACTATGATCCTATAGTCAGAAGAGGTTACAAGAGTCAGAAAAAGAAGAAAAACGCACAAAAGGCAAAGGTCAGCAGTCCACCAACTAAGAAGATCTGGACTCCTGAACCTGAACAGCCTAAGAAGTCAGCTTTGACCAGTCAAGTGGTCAAGTATGTTGACTCAAGTGGAAAGAAACTGTCTGAAACCACCAGGGTTGTTAGACAGATTTGGGTCACTAAAACTAACATCTAAGGACCCAAAAATAAAATAAAGGGTACCTGAATATAATTATGTTTTGCAGGTGCACAAAGATCGTTGGTATGTAGGTGCACAAAGATCCTTGGTATGTGCACAGTGGATGCTCAAGACATATGACTTACCAAAGGAACCTACTGAAGAATTATATAGCTGAAGAAGGACCCAGAATTGAGCATGAGACATCTGCTGCGCGCACCCCTCAGCAGAACGGGGTTGCTGAAAGAAAGAATCGCACACTCAAAGAAGCAGCAAGAACTCTACTCGCAGCACTCGGGACTCCCAACCAAATTCCAGGGGGAAGCAACCGACACCGCATGCTATACTCGAACCGATCTCTACCGACAAAGCAAAGATAAGAGAACACCATATGAACTATGGAACTGCAGGGAAGCCTTCTTTATCTTATTTCCATATCTTTGGTTGTTCATGCTTTATCCACAATAATGGGAAAGATCACCAAGACTTTTGATAGCAAGTCGGATCGTGGAGTTTTCTTAGGATACTCTCGGGTCAACAAAGCTTTCGAGTATTCAACTATCGGACTCTTTTCGTGGAGGAAAGCCCTCATGTTGTTTTTAATGAGTTTGCCTATCAAGACAGGAGCAATAACTCTAACTCTAAATCTCGAGGACATCAAGAAGCGCCTACAGGATCTAAGCTTAAAAGACAAACTTGAAAAGATCCAACTATGTTGGGATGATGATTCGGACGAAGAAACCAAGACAAGTCTGCGTTGAATCTCAACCAACAGAGCAAGTAGCTGAACAGATTGACTCTCCCGAACGTAGTCAATCCCGTGTAACTCAGTCGATGAGGAAACCTTAGAGGTAACCGAGACCACTACCGAGAGTAACAACTCGTGGGGGGGACATCTATTAATGTTCCCGAGCCGAATGCCCCCGAACCCCGGAAACTCGGTAGATCACACTCTCATTCCCGAATTGCTTCAATCTCGGAATAGTACGACCGAAATTCCTAACTCACCTACTATCCGTGTTGATCAAATTTCGATGAAGAGTCGAAACATCGTAGATTTTGGCTAGATGCTCACACTCCCGATCTAATCATTGGAGATCCTTCAAGCAAAAGTCAAGACAAGATCCGGATTCCCGTCAAGGAGAAAGTGCATTATACTCCCGCTTCTTGTCTATCAAGAGCCGCAGACGATTGAGGATGCACTTAAAGATGCTGGCCGGATCATAGCTATGCAGGAGGAGCCGAATCGCTTTACGAGAAACGAAGTTTGGGGAGCTTGTTAACGGACCCCGGCATCAACACGTCATTGGAACAAAATGGGTCTTCAAGAACAAGCGAGATGAAAACAACGTTATAGTAAGGAACAAAGCAAGTGCTCGTGGCTAAAGGCTACCGTCAAGCTAAGGGAATAGATTTCGATGAGACATTCGCTCCGGTTGCAAGATTGGAGGCAATCGACTATTCATAGCCTACGCAACACATCAAAGATTCGTAGTCTATCAAATGGATGTGAAGTCTGCGTTCTCGAACGGCGCATCGAAAGAAGAAGTCTATGTAGAACAACCGCCCGGCTTTCAAAGGGGACATCGGGTTCTGTACTCGAAAGGCTCTATATGGGTTAAAACAAGCACCCGTGGCTTGGTACGATACCCTCGTCGAGTTTCTTCTTCGTAAAGGTTTTCGTAAAGGCACGATGGATGTACGCCGCTCAAGGATTCGACCGGAAGACGACTTATTACTCGTGCGGATCTATGTAGACGACATTATCTTCGGATCAAAGAACATCGTCATGTGTCGCCAGCCTTGAGAAAATGATGAAGGACAAGTTCGAGATGTCAATGATGGGTGAAATGAACTATTTCCTCGACTTTCAAGTCAAACAATCGAAAAGGGAACGTTCATTAACCAAGGAAAATACACTTGAGACCTCATCAAAAGATTCGGTTGCACATCCGGCAAACCTATCAAGATCCCGATGAACACGAATATGAAAATCGATCTTGATAAAGAGGGAGTATCGATAGACCAAACTCGAATTTCGTGCAATAATTGGGTTCCTTATTATAACTAACACTACTCGTCCCGACATAACTTATGCCGTAGGTGTCGCGACCGATTTCGGGCGAATCCTAAGCAGAGCCACATGGACTCAAAGCAAAGAAGATTCTCCGCTACCTCGCAGGCACACTGACATGGGTTTATGGTATCCAACGATGATAATATTGAACTAACTGGTTACTCGATGCCGACTATACGGGATGTAGAATTGACCGAAAATCAACTTCGGTGAACTTATCGGTTCCTAGGCGAAGTCCGATCTCATGGTTTTCAAAGAAGCGGACTCGGAGCCACGTCAACTACCGAAGCCGAATACATGGCTCGCCCGAAGTTGTTGCGCCCAAATCCTTTGGCGAGACAAGCAGCCTAAGAGACTATGATGTCATTCGGAATGAAGTGCCGATATTCTCGCGACAGTACCGGTGCTATTGCAATCACTCGTAACCCCGTACTACACACGAGATGCAAGCACGTGGACATTAGGCATCACTTCATTCGCGACCATGTCGAAAAGAAGGATATCGAAATGGAAAAGATCCATACCGACAAACAAAGGGCTGATATTCCGACCAAACCTCTAGGCGAATCCGTATTCAAAGAACTTTCGGTAGAGCTAGGCTGCTTCGGACCCTACTTGACCCCAACAGAAGAAGGTTTCGTGGAGAGGATCATTCGAAGAAGTGGGGAATGATCACTCTCAATACCGAGTAAATTCGGTGCGTAGAGACGTAGAAAACCATCTACAAGAGGTATCACTGACTACTATGTTCAATGACAGTTTGCGTATCTCTACTCAGTAGTAACGAATAAAACAAGAATGCATTTATGATGAAGATTCAAGCATGCTATTAAATATCCTAAGTTTGTCATTTATTATTAACGGCTTATATTTAATGCACGACATTCCATACACAAGTTTGCTTGAACTCTGCACGCATTTAATGCATGTCATCTCATAGTTACTACTTGGGCATATTTACAATCGGCTTTGACTTAGGCGGCTACTATGATCATTACTTAATATATCTTTTAATCTTGACCGTCCATCTCATAAAGCAAGTTCAAACTCGCCTTTGATCGAAAACCGTTCACCTTCATGTTAGTATATATTTTCGATCATATCTTTAGAAACCGCCATTACCGCACTTAAAATCTTTTGCATCCGAAAATTCCCGAGATCATTCCTTGCAATCCCCTCTTGCATATCTTTTCGAAATCTCTCTTTCGGTATGCTTATTACAACGCTACACGAATTAATCTTCTTTTTCGAAGATCGCTATACAAACCGCTTTTTATTTAAATCGATACCGATAAATGCTAGTGTAACAGTACAATGGCAAGTAAAAAATATTTCGGTGTGCGCTCCAGTTAACATGCAAGAAATCCTCGGACAAGGATCGCGTTTGGTTCGAGCCAACCATGGAGTTCAACGCCTCGTGATCTCGATTATATGGACGAGATCTTCTCGGCTCTCGAGAGTCGGGGCTTGGAAGTCTTCTTTCAAGGAAGCCGACGTACTTCCTCCCGAGGCAGTGGCCGAAGTTTATCTTAATTCCGACTCAAGTGGCGGGGACATAATCGGAAGATTCGCCGTACACGAGATCAAGGATGCTTCTACAATGAAGCGTATATCCATCAAGGAGGCACTAAAGAGAAGTTTTGATCCGCTCTTCCCGAAGGAGCCAAGATCTTGGGGTACAAGGATGATCTTGTAGATGACTACTTGACAATATTCTCGTGGAAAGCCCACGACCTTCGGCTGCTTTTCCTAAAAACAATATCTTGCCCTCGATGCAGCTTTGGCTTATATTGTGATGCGGCCTCGACCGGCCCAAGCGAGCTCATTCGATCAAGTATCGAGGCTCAAGATCCAGGCTCATGATGGCCATATATGATAGAGCCCGAGATTAATTGGACGGAGTTCTTTATCCGTGAATTCATGGCTCAAGCGACAAAATTCGACAAGGCCTCTTGCACGCCGAGTGCAAAGTGGCAAGCTTCTTTATGGATTAAGCCGTCCATAATGATAGAGGATGTCCAACGGATTCGAACAAATCACCTACAATGACAAGGAGTATTTTAATGTGAAGAAGGTCGAGATTCCACAACAAGACTGCCTCTTGACAGATCGGGTCGAGTCCCTTAGCCATAACTCGCCAGGACTAAGCCTCAAGAGGCTACACCCTCGAAGAAGAGAACACCTCCAGCAAAAACTCCAAAGGCACCAGCTAAGAAACTGAGGAAAGTCATTCAGGACGTGCCTACTGAACCTGAGGTTTCTCCTGAAGTTCCTGCTGCTCAGGCTACTCGGCAACCTATTCGGCCTCGGCCGTGATGGACGAGTCGAAATCATCTGAAAAGACTCAATCAGTGGAGAAGGCCGTCTCCACTGAGGAACCCGTAGAAGTGGAACAAGGGGATGCTACTGAAGCACATAGCGAGGAGATTTAGCGTCTTGACAGCCCCCTCTCAGTTCCACCACTCGACAGATGTACCTCCCGCTTGAGACTCGGGCGTCTCCCATGGACTTGGGAGTTCGAGACAAAGATCCGAAGAAGAGACAATTGGGATGGAAGCTTCAGTGATCATATCCAGAGCATCCCGAGAGATTCTTCAACAGATTCCAGAGCTTGCTGACTACTCTGATCTGTTGCTCATTGCAAAATCAGCAAGGCTCCACATGTTACTGCGCTTTCAGGAGTGGCCCCAACTACAACGACTAGTACTCCACTACTCCCCGCAGCGACTTCATGAAGAAGAACCGAAGTTGAGGGAGCAAATAGGCTACTCGAGCCTGCCGACCTCAAGCACCATGGAGAACCCGAGGGCCGCTATGCCGGCAATAATACATGACAAGGCGACCGGCTACGGTCGGCACCCTCGGATGGATCGGACCACGATGGTCAAGATCCACCCGTGATTCGAGCCCGGGAAAGCCCGATGAGGAAAATCCCCGTGACAAGGATACACATGCTACTAAACAAGCTCAACCTCCACTCCGTATCCTTGGACCCCGAGAAGTCCAAGGCCGGGTGCTTCGTCCTCGGCAGAGCCCGCTCGGCTCTTTGCTGGAGTCGACTTACGAGCGGCGCCCAAGACAACTTCCAAGAGATCTCGATCCGTAGCAAAAGCTCTCACCGCTCAGGGAATCTAGAATCGAGCTCTTGCGAAGGCCGTCCACAAGGTGTGGAAACAAACCTGCGCTAGCCACAACCAATAAGCTACGTGGGCTGAAAACATCAGTATCTAAATCAGCCGCCCCTGTTGTCTCTGAAATTGTATCCGAAGCTTTGGCTAGCGGCGAAGTAGTTTGATGATCAGCTCAGAATCATTCAGGAAGGACAAGCCAAACTTCTCGAAGCATTCCGTGCTTCAATATTCACTCATCCTGAGTCCTTCACCGAACAAGCCCGAGCTACGGAGATCCGACTTGACAACATTCAACTGGTCGTGGAGGATAAGATTTCGAGAAGGCGCGAAATTCAAGGCGAAGAATGACCTCTCCCATAAGCAATACTCGGAGGAACCGACTAATGAGAGGAATGAGATGCACTTGGCACTAACAAAGATCCATGTGCAGTCGGACAACCGTCCGTCCGTCTACACACGCCTAGACAAGAAGATACTCGTCCCTACCCACATTGTAATTGATGATGCCAAAAAGGGGGAAGGAAAAGAGAAGAGTACGGAAGGAAAAGAGAAGAGTGCTGAGAAGCCGACCCCTACCAAAACTACTGCCGAATTACTTAAGGGGACAAACTTTTTCGAGATCTCGAGAAAAGACCAAGTCCGTGACCGAGATAAGCGGGGCCCGAGACTCGAACTCGGACAGAGGGTAAGGCCCAGGGTGTCTTGGCTGCGAGCACAGCTAAGACTGGCCCAAGTGGCTCAGGAACCCAAGCTACTCATGCAACCCAGACTCCGACTAATTTTATCAAGGAGGTTGCAGAGTATGCTGAGCAGGAAGAGTCAGAAGAGGAAGAGGTTCCTCTCCCTCCACCTGTTCGGGAAAAAGGCAAGAAAGTGCTGATTCTCCCAACCCCTCCAGCCCAAGAAAAACGAAGAGATATATTTCGGCGAGGAGGAGGCTCAAATTGCAGCTGATGAGAAGCTGGCAAGGGAGATTGCTGAAACAGAAGCTGCTAATAAACCAAAGTCTAAGCATGTCAAAGGAAAGACAAAAACTTCAGCTCGAGGAGGAAGAAAACCTACTAGGTTACCTCCAAGGAAACTGATTATCGAGGATGAAGAAGATAGGGAGAAAGAGAAGGAGCAAAAGCAAAGAAAGCACCGAGAAGCGGTGGTACGTCAAAAGAAAAATCAAGTACCCCTGCTGAATCTGAAGACATTCCTCAGAAAGCCACCGAAGCCCAAGATGATGAAATTGAGGCTATATTCGACCAAATGAACAGATACCTATACAGAGCCGAAGAGGCTAGACAAGTTCAGGCTGCCAGAGACAGAATCTGGGAGGCAGACCTTGAAGCACTGAGAAAAAGAACTGAGGAAGAGGCCAGCCGAGAGTACCTTCAAAAGCCGATATTCCTTATCGATACGTAAGGTTCGGGAAGCCGGCTACGATCCGAAATCGCACGATGGCCAAAGACAGACAATTGGATACCGCTCAATTTACTCGGAGATGGGAATCGGCAAAGATAGAGTTCATCAAGCGCAATTATTTCGGAGGTTCGGCCCAACATGACTAAGGCCGATGCCTACACGAAATGGATGATGATAATTGAACTCGATCTATACATATACTTGCATAAAGCCGTATCCGAAGGTATAGAAGTCGGTGTTTCGGAGCCCGTAATCATACCTCCACCTAGAAGAAATGATGACTCAATCCACCTTGGGGTAATAGAAGCCGAAGTGAAGTATGCCGCATCGAAGAGAGAACTGGACGAAGATGACCCAGCCAGACTTTGCTCGCATACTTGAAGTCGAGGGAAGAACACATACCGGATGTATGGAGTGCCACCGCGCGAGACGCAATCTCAAGGATTCATGGACGGGATCAAGCGGTTTAAGGGCTCCTAGGCTTAGTTCCGATCTTCCTAGCTTAGCATGATTTGTAAGCGTGCTTGATCCGAATGACTCATATATACAAATCTGATTTTGGCTCGACAACCACTTGTTGTCTATTCAGCCGTGTTTGTATTATGCTTTAACACTCGAAATCACTAAAGTGATGACCGACTCACACACTCACTCTATTTACTTTCTTGTCGGTTTATTACTTCGTTAGATTCCGCTAGTCTAGTTTCTATGTAATGGGGAAATTGTGTTTTGCCCTGTTTTCTCGGTAATCTAGAAGCTTCCGGAACAACTCCACCGATCCTACCCGTAATATTGTAAGGAGCTCCGTTTCGTTAGTTTAGTGTTAGCATAGATGATAGGTTTTGGCATCATCAAATAGGGGAAATTGTTGGGTGATGATTCTATCCTCGAGCATAGTCTTACTTGGTGGGAAATGATTCTATCTTCTCTCTCGAACCATGCTCGAGCGACCTAGTGCTCCGAATATTGAGAAGATTTGAAGATCCCAAAACCCTATCCGATTGGTGAACCATTCCATTGTAATCGTTATTTTTTGTCTCCGAGGTTTCGGACTCGGTAGACACTCTGCTCCCGATCAAGGCGCTCGGTCGATTATCCGCCTTAACACCGAGTAGAAGAATCGGTAGAACGGACTCACTGAGCAAGATATCTTGAAAGAATCGGTAGAACTGGACTCGGCAGAGCGATTCACCGAACTCGAAGCTGATCTTGGTAGACTTTACTCGGCTATCTACCTACGAATACGGGATCGGACTCGGCATCGGTAGACGATCTTCCGAACTGTCGAGATACTTTTGAAAAACAATCGGCATTGTCATACACGAGGAAGAGAGAAGTCGGCTTCGGTTGCCTTGAAGTCCGTGTTGTCTCAACCACTCTATCCGCCTCGACGAATGACAAGAACACACGTGTCTTCTCACCTGCTAAAGCTGCAGTCAACCCTTTACCTAAAAAGGAGTGAAAGCACACTGTTACCTACTTCAAAAGAGCCGTTTGCTACCAAAAGAGAGAGAAAGAAGAAGATCGTCTCCAACGGATCTTTTCCAATCTCTGCTCTATATATAGAGGGACATTTCAAGAAGAGAAGACCGCGCGCAAGCTTAAACGACGAAAACATACACAAGCACTAAAACGAGCTAGAACTAGAAAACCCTAAGTCTTCCGCAAGAACTTGAAGATCTATCTCCCAGTGAAAGACTACCTTCTCACTTCATAGGGAACCAAGCTAAACTGTTAGAAGAGCCTCTAGTATCCAAATCGACGATACACGAACCTAAAGCTCATTTCAGCTGTTCGTCGATCTAGAAGCTACATTCTCATTCCCTATCCCTCGAACCCTTAGCTCAACCGAATATACTTATAGCTTAGACGAAGGAGTTCATATTTGAACCCAATCCTTATTGTAAAAGGACTCCTTCATAGTTGGAGAAGTTTGTCAAACACTTTAGTTTGATGCCTTTGTAAATTGGGACTTGCTCAGTATAATCCCCAAGCCACAGCTTTGTCCCCGTATACAAGGCGGCCGAGACTAACTCAGTATAATAAATAGCCTCCTGAACTTTCGGGACAGTGGACGTAGGATCGATTGATATCCGAACCACTTTAAAAATCTGTGTCTTGTTATTGCTTTCTGACTACTGTTGCATTGATTTTACTGTTCATACTAAAAATCTTCGTTAAAATCATACAACTGTCTCAGCATACTGAACTGTCTACTTGCTGAACTGAGACTTGCATAAAACGGTTTTCCACTCAACTGATTAGGGCCTACACTTTTCCGCACTGCCGAACTCTACACGTTTGATACGGATCGACTCGGTCGGCCAAGCGAGATCTCAGTAGAGTCAGACTCTTTGCCACACACGATTCAGAACAGCTATTTGGTCTGCTGAGTTATTTCAATACGGCACTTTCCTGAACAGGACTGTTCGTGTTTGAAGTTGAGAAAATCGAATTCAGGTGTATTAACCCCCCCCCGCCTCTACACCTGACCGTACACTCGGGACCAACAAAAAGGCTGTGCATCGGCTTGGTGGGAGCAACTAAAAATTAGTCTCTACCGCTAGGGCAAACAACGAGTCCATACTTGGTCTAAAATGAAAAGATTAGTGAAGCAGTGTTTCATACCTCCAGACTATGAACAGTTTTTGTATCTGAAATTTTAGAATTGTCGTCAAGAAGGGAGGTCAATTAATGCCTACACAGAGGAGTTTTATCGCTCAAGCGCGGGTGTTAACCTAGCTGAAACTTGCAAGATATGAGGGTGGCTTGGATCTGGCCATCCAAGACGAAGTGTCATTGCAGAGACTGTGGTTAATGACAGATACCGTTAATCTGGCCTTGAAAGTCGAACTCTAGAACAACCAAAAATCCTCTCGATCCCGGGATTTAAATGAAAGCGGAACAACTATCCTCGGAATTTGAAGGTAGCGCCTACTTCTTCCGGTCGTGACTCCATTTATCAGCACAGGGATGCATGACCTGAACCACTTCCCAATAATGGGTCCTCAAACTCCCAGAAACTCCCACCTCAGGGCCGTAATTCAGCCCCTACTAATACCTATAGCCTACTGAATCTGGGAAAATATTTTCGGTGCGGGCAACCAAGGCACCTCTCAAATACTTGCACTAAACAATGAAGAATAACTAATTTGGCTGATGGTGAGGGTGAGACCGAAGAACATTTGCAAGAAGATGATGTTTATGAAGGAGCCGAAGTGGAAAGTGGGGACAACAGTGAGGTCGTGTCGTGTGTAATTGAGCGTCTGTTGCTCGCTCCTTGACAACCTACTGATACCCAACGCCACAAAGTCTTCCATACAGAATGTACTATCCGGCAAAATGTTTGCAAAGTGATCATAGATAGCGGAAGTAGTGAGAACGTCGTATATAGAGATCCAGTTAAATCCCTCAACCTTAAAACTGAACCGCATATGACTCCTTACAAAATCGGATGGATAAAGAAAGGGCTAGAGGTGACAGTTTCCGAAATTTGTCGGATTCCCCTTTCAATTGGGAAGCATTACCAAGATGAAGTAGTTTGTGATTTGGTAGAGATGGGCGCTTATCATGTCCTCCTTGGTCGTTCTTGGCACTAACTTATATGTTATCTATAAAGGGAAGGACAACACCTTTGTGTTTTGGTAGGGTGAACCTAAGATTGTCATGCTACCCCTACGAGAGTTATCTAAATCTCAGTCTACCAATCCACCTAGCAAACCAATGTTCATTTGTGTTGCATGGGGTGACTTTCAAACTGAAGAAAAGGGACGCTGATGATAGCCCTTGTGGTTAGAGGAGAATCAAGTGAGGTCACTACCATTCCTCCCTTAGTGCAGTCTCTTATGAAGAAGTTTGTAGGTATCACACTCGAGGAACTACCTCACAACCTTCCTCCTATGCAAAACATACAACACCAGATTGACTTTCATCCCGGCGCAAGTCTACCCAATTTACCTCATTACTGGATGAGTTATGTTGAACATGCTGAGTTACAGCACCAAGTCAATGAGCTACTAGCCAAAGGTTTAATCCGAGAAAGTATGAGCCCATGTGTCGTCCCAGCACTCCTCACCCCGAAGAAGGATGGTACTTGGCGAACGTGCGTGGAAAACCATGCTATCAATTGAATTACAGTTAAGTATCATTTCCCCATTCCCTGCCTAAATGACATGTTGGATAACTTAGCTGGATTCGTCGCGCTTGCGAAGCTTGGTTTACGGAGTGGATACCACCAAGTCCGCATGCATCGAGGGGACGAATGGAAGACTGCCTTCAAGACTAAAGATGACCTTTATGAGTGGCTTGTGATGTCGTTTGGTTTAACAAATGCGCCCAGTACCTTTATGCGCCTAATGAATCAAACCCTCCAGTCATTTATTGGCATATTTGTGGTAGTGTATTTTGATGACATTTTAATCTATAGTTGAAATGAGGAGCAACACATGGAGCATCTTCATTTAGTCTTGGTTGCATTACGCCAAAATCGACTCTACTTGAACCTCAAGAAGTGCTCACTTATGACTGATCAACTCTTGCTTCTTGGTTTTGTGGTGGGTAAAGATGGCATTCGAGTGAACAAAACAAAGGTGGCAGCTATTCGTGATTGGCCCACCCCTCACACCGTACGGTACATATAAGTTTTCATGGAATGACCACTTTTTATAGGAGTTTTATCAGCAGCTTTAGCTCAATTATGGCGCCAATAACTGATTTCTTGAAGAAGGGAAAATTCAAGTGGGAACAACCGCAGATAGAGAGCTTTGCAGAGATTGAGTTCAGCCCCTGTTCTCGCTCTCCCTAGTTTCAAAAGGTGTTTGAGGTGTCTTGTGACGCCTCTATCCTCAGTGTTGGAGCGGTTTTATCCCAAGAAGGAAAGTCGGTCGAGTATTTTAGCGAGAAATTAGCTAAAGCTCTGCAAAAATGGAATACTTACGAACTGGAATTCTATGTTGTGTTTATAGCCTTAAAGCACTGGGAGCATTATCTTTTCTAGCGTGATTTTTTGCTTTATACAGATCATCAAGCACTCCGTTATTTGGATTCTCAAAAGTCCACAAATTGGATGCATGCACGGTGGATCTCTTTTCTCCAAAAGTTTTATTATGTAATTAAACACTGCTCCGGTACTTCCAACAAGGTGGCAGATGCTTTGAGCATGCGTGCTTCACTCCTCACGATGGTTAGCACTGAAATTATTGGGTTTGAATACCTTAAAGAGGTATACCCCACTGATGAAGATTTCGGAAATATATGGGTTAATTGTACCAATCACTGGTTTGTCCCGGATTACATCATTTACGATGGCTATCTCTTCTTTGGTAAGCGTTTATGCATATCTCGCACTTTCCTTCGGGCTTATCTTATTCGATAATTACATGCCGGAGGGCTGGGCGGTCACTTGGGCCGGGATAAGAAAATCAGCCTTCTAGCCCCAATTAAAACGGGATACTACTCGTTTTGTCCAGCGCTGCCCCCATGTCAAAGAGCCAAGGGACAAAGTCCAAAATACGGGGCTATATACTCCTTTGCCAATCCACGATACTATATGGCAAGATCTCACTATGGATTTTGTTCTCGGACTTTTGTGTACGCAGCGAGGATTCGACTCAAGGTTTGTGGTGGTTGACAGGTTTTCTAAGATAGTACATTTTATGCCCTGTAAAAAAACCTCTGATGCCTCTCACATTGCTCACTTATTCTTTGGTGAAGTGGTTCGACTACATGGCGTTCCGCGCTCCATTACTTCCGATCGGGACTCTAAGTTTTCGAGTAATTTCTGGCGCACCCTTTGGAAACTTTTCGACACCTCTCTTTGCTATAGCAGCACGCATCAACCTCAAAAAGATGGTCAAACAGAAGTCACCAGTCGGTCTCTTGGTAACATGTTGCGAGCAGTCTCCGGCCAACGTCCAAAATAGTGGGACCTTGCCTTATCCCAGATTGAATTTGCTTTCAATAGCGCCCCTAATCGGTCTACGCAACGCACTCTATTTGAGGTGGTGTATATTAGTGCCCTCAAGCACACTGTCAATCTCGTTCGCCTACCTCCTACGGCATATTATAATGTTGATGCGCCTGATTTTGCTCAGCGAGTGCAGAAAATCCATGCAGACGTTCGTTCTAACCTTAAACGTGTTAATGCTTGTTACAAAGCCAAGTTACACAAACATCGCCGCTCCAAAGTATTTTCAGCAGGTGATTTGGTTATGGTGCACATGCGCAAACATAGGTAACCTGCTGGTACATACAACAAGTTGATGGATAAGAAGATTGGTCCCTTCCTCGTCCTGCGGCGTTTTGCTGAAAATGCTTATCAAGTTGATTTTCTGGATCATATGAACATTTTGAAAACCTTCAATGTCGCGGATATATTCAAATACTTCTCTGCTGATGAGTTCTCTCTGGATCATAATAACTCGGGGTTGAGTTCCCTTCAAGTAGGGGAGACTGATGCAACAGCTTCTTCTTGAAATCGCTATTTGCATTATTAGCGTGTTTGGGTTTTCCTTTATTTTCCTCAGGGGTATTTTAGTCTTTGTCATTATTAGTGTTTAGTATATAAAATGTAATCCATTGATGGGAGCCATACTTTCAAGAAATACCATCTATCTATTTTGTGAAAAGTGAGTGTTCTGCTGTTGATTAAGTTTCCATTTGTTGGAAAGCTCTTGTTAATTCTAGTGCTACACTGCAAGGTGATAATTTATTATAGAGTCGTAATCCTTGACAAGCTTAAGCCATCTTCTCTATCTCATATTTAATTCCTTCTTCCTGAAGAAATACTTCAAACTTTTGTGATCAGTGAAGACCTCACATTTCACATCGTAGTGTCTTCAAATCTTCGCTACGTGCAAAACTGTTGCTAGCTCCAAGTAATGAGTCGGGTAGTTCATCTCATGAGGTCTTAATTGGCGTGATGGGCTATGACTTAATGGTTATGCATTAGTACATAACCTAGACCCAATTTTGAGGAGTTCGTATATACTACGAACCCTTGATTTTCCTCGGGATCTGCTAACACTGGACCAGTGGTTAACTTTGTTTTGAGTTTCTTAAAAACTCTTCTTGCATTCTTCAGCCCAAACGAACTTGATCTCTTTCCTCAAAAGTTGAGTCATAGGTCTATCCATGTTAGAGAATCCTTCGATGAAATGGTGGTAATAGCCTGCCAGACCAAGGGAGCTTCAGATTTCGTAGGCGTTCGTCGGAGTCTTCCAGTTCCTAACTGCATCGGCCTTTGTTGGGTCAACTTTGATTCCTTCGGTTGTTACGATGTGGCCAAGGAACATTACTTATCTAAGCCAAAATTCATACTTGCTTAACTTGGCACACAGTTTCTCCTTCTAGAGTGTCTCCTATACAATGCACATGCTCTTAGAGTAGATGAGCATGTTGTCTAAAAATAACAAGAAAAATTTGTCTAGGTACTGATGAAACACTTTATTCATTAGGTCTATAAAGATTGCGTGAGCATTGGTGAACCCAAACGACATCACGATGAATTTGTAGTGGCCCTAACGCGAGCTGAAAGCCATTTTAGGTATATCTTCCTTCCTTATTTTCAGTTGATGGTATTCAGATCTCAAGTCGATCTTGGAGAATAAGGTTGCCCCCCTTTAGTTGGTTAAACGAGATCGTCTATCCTTGGCAATGGATACTTGTTCTAATTGGTGAGCTTGTTTAGGTCTTTGTAGTCGATATACATTATGAGCATACCATTCTTCTTCTTTACGAACATAACTGGTGTTCTCCAAGGTGACACACTAGGTCATATGAAACCTAGTTCCAACAATTCTTGCAATTGAACTTTCAGCTCTTGCAAGTCTTTAGGGGCCATTTGATACGGAGCCTTAAACACGAGCTGCCCCCCAAGTTCGAGGTCGATGGTGAACTTCAAGTTGCTTATCTCGTGGCAATCCTAGAAAGTTCTCTCGGGAATACATTTTGGAATTCTCAAACTATAAGCACTTCTTCTATTGTCTTATCGATCTCATTGTGACTTGTCAGGCTAACAACGAAAGCTCGACAATCTCCTCTCTTGATAATCTTGGCAGCTTTCAAAGAAGATATAACTGGAACTCTTCTTCCCGATTTTACTCCATGGAAAATTGTTTATTTATTATCGAGGGGTTGAAAAATGATCTTTCTTTCATGACAAACTATGGTGGCGCAGTTCTTAGTTAGCCAGTCCATCCCTAATATTACGTCAAAATCTCCTATTGTGATAACAGTTAATTCTGCCTTAAAGTTCTCACTACCAATGTTTAGTTATAGGTTCTAGAACTTAAGCCTAGAGGTCATTGTCCCGTTTGATGTATCAATCACTAGAGTGATATCAATCGTTCAGTGTCTAGGTTCAACAACTTACATGCCATATTTGATACAAAAGAGTGAGATGCTCCAGTATTCGAGAACTTAAGCCTAGAGGTCATGTCCCATTAGATGTATCAATTACTAGAGTGCTATCAATCGTTCAGTGTCTAGGTTCAACAACTAACATGCCGCATTTGATACAAAAGAGTTTATGCTCCAGTATCAAAATTATACTATAATTGGTATACCAGAAAAATTGATACAACCTGCTAGGTTTCCACCATTCTGAGTAGCTTGCTCCTGATTTAGGGCATAAGCCCTAGGCGGTTGCCAGTTACCAGGTGCCTTTTGGATCTGCTGCTGGTTCTTATAGTTTTGTTGTGGTGGATCTCAGGGGGTTCTGCTATTGTGAGGCTCTAGAACCCTATCACACCCCGGATCTGATGAAATAGAATTAATTGAGACAATGTTTTGTAAATATGTAATTATGTTGAATACATTAACTAGTTTTTTATTTTCCAATCACCTGGAAGGGACAAAAGAAAGCCCGTAAGGAAGGAGAGGAGTAGAGCAAATGAGGTAGCAGTGAGATCTAAAAGATTTTTTCCTAAAATTACTCTTCCATCCACTTAATATTCTACCTTTCTTTGACGAATATTTAGTTTCTATTCTATTAGTCAGTCAACCTTTTTATGGAAATCATAATTTGAATAAAATATATGTTTACAGTGTGTGATTAATCTCCCCCGACCAAGATATCCTCTGTTTCGCCCAAGAAAGAGAAAAAAATAGACTCATTTCTGAAGAGTCTTATCTAATGAATATCAATGAGAATCAGGACAATTCAAGATTCAAAATAAATGATTCAAAAAATGAAAAGTAACTAATAAAAAAATGGATACACAGCAAAAATAGACGAAACGATACGAAGGAATACGACCACCTCCTACATATTTGATACCTTCTCCTACAAAGAAATTCATGACACCAACCCCATTTACCATTCCATCAATTACTCGTCTATCAAAAAAGCGCGTTAATTAAGCCAATTTTCTTATTCCCCCAGTAAAAGATGTTGCATAAATAGCATCCATATAAGCACGGTTATATAACCAATCATATAGAGTGTTTCTTATTTTATCCCAATGTTTTCTTTTCGGTCCTAGTTTAACAAATGAATTTATTAAAAGAGAAATTAAAGAAGAAAAAGATTCCATGATAAGCAATGAGATAATTCATGAATCATTCGGTCAAATTCCATTTCTGAGTTGGACATATTTTCCATTGACGGAAAAAAACGAAGGATCTCGCCGATAGAACAAGTACAATTCGAAATCAAATAGAAAGAATTTCAAAAGAGAAAAAAAAAGTAACTCCAAGAATAAATAATCTTAGTCTTAACCAAAAAGAATTATCTTGGAAATAGCAACCCTAGTCGCCATTTTTATATCTGCTTTACTTGTAAGTTTTATCAGGTAAGTTTTCAGTGTTATGAAGAATTTAATTGGGAGATTCAATGGCAAAAAGGAGCGTGAAATTTGTTTTCCTTTCCGCATTCTGCTATTGTGGGGCTCCATAATTCCTACCTTGATTAGTACAGTCCTTAGCATCGTGCCCAATATGTCCACATCTATAGCAGGCGTTAGCATCCTTTCGACATTCACCAAAATGAGGCTCCTGGCAAGTGCGACGTAGAGGCCTATCCCTGCCTTGCTGGGGTCGTTGTTGTCATTGTTGAGGATGCTCATTCCACTACCAAGGTCTTCTTTCTTTTCCAAAATTCCTTCTATCACGGTCATCCCATTTCCGCTTTCCCTTTCCACCATCATGGGAAGGTGCGGAACCAGATAATGCATGAGCTCTCCCTTTTTCTTTCGGCATCCATGACTCAACACTATGTGCCATGCTCAACAGCTCTAGGTATGTGAGAGTATTCATGGTTACAAGGGCAATGCGTATTTTCAGGTGCAATCCGCTTCTGAACTTGTCCGCTTTGTCCTTTTCGATCGCCACTGCATAGCATGACAATTGTGCGAAGGCTCGGTCAGATTCGGTAACCGTGTTTTTCCCTTGTTTTAGATTCCAAAATTCATTGTGTTTCGCTTTGCGATGATAGCTTGAAACGTTATTTCCGAAAATTTGTGCCTTAAAATTTTCCCATGCAAAGGATGCAAATTGTTCGTCAGTCATGGTCCGTCAAACTGACTCCCACCAGTGGTCGGCCTCGTCTACCAGTTGGTATGAGGCGCATGGCACGTTGTCCTTTTCTTCACATCTGATGTATGCGAAGATTCTTTCTATAGCTCTAACCCATTTCTCGGCATCCTTTGGTTCGCAAGTTCCGTCAAACATTGGTGGTTTTTCTTTCCTGAAATGTTCATTAATGGGTCGTCCGAGGGGTGATGTTAGGAATGTCCTCTAACTCCATGTCAGCTCCTCGTCCACTTGTTCTTCCACCTCGCACACCTCCTTCCCTTACTCTAGGCAATCTATAACAAGTGATGGTTAGTCAGTGCGATGTTTGCTTACAATTGAGCGTCATACAAGATGTGTTGTAGAAACAAGAAGAAGAAATCAACACAGAGACACACTAATTAAACCAAAATTTTAAAGATAAAAGATAGCGCCTCAGTTGAGGAATTTTTCATACAAAAGGCCCTTAAACTAAATAAAAACTAATTATGAATCGAAAAAGTGTTTGGGCAGATCAGTAGTTCAACAATGACAAAAGTGATGGCAGGTCCCGAACAAGGGAGAACACCTTGCCAACTTACGAAAAAACAGAAGGAAAAACTAAGAACAAAATCCATGTTGAGTGCGACATCAAGCAGTGACGCAGGAGGAGGTCGCATGTTGGAGTCCTCGGACTCTCCATCGACATATAGCATCAAATCCTCTTCTAGATCCTCGAAGGGCCACCCATGGGGTCTACCTTAACGTTGTTGCCTAGGTCGCCTATTGGAGCCTTCATCTGCTCCTCCATCGTGTCCGCGTCACCGTTGACAACCAGATCGTCAACTAAGTAGTTGTTCGGATCCTCCTCTAGGTCCTCTTCCTCCTCAGAGTCATCTGGAATCTACTCTCCTACTTGGTTGGGCCATGCCCCAACCTCCTCTACTCTTTAATCGTCTCTACCATGTGCGCTTGTTATGTGGGTTGGGGACTCATACGGTGGCTCTGGGTCCTCGGCGGCCCAATCGTAGTCATCTCCACCTAGGTCGGTGTAGTGGCGCAAAATCTCATAGACAAATAGTGGAAAGTCTCCAATCAATTTGCACGCCACATGGTATGGCTCTCGTGGGGTCTGGGAAGCCATTCTACGCAAACGTCCGCTCCATCAGAATAGAAGGAGGTCTATAAGTTGTTGGCATGCCTCATAATCATCTGCATCGCGTCGTGAACTCCTCTAAGACTCTACATAGTGCCAAGGAAAACGACAATCGGTTGCTCGAGATCTCTCACGTAGCCACAGAAACGTGGCGTGCTCACCTCTTAGGGCTGTGCTATGAAGACACGGGGTCCTGCTCGAAACATCTATCAAGAAAAAGCTATGGATGAAAGACTTATCTCAGAGTTGGCCAAGCAACTAAAGAAGCGCTTAAAGTACAAATCTTAAGTTTAAGTGGTCTAATCAGCCATAGTCTATTCTCTAGTGTTCATAGTCATAGCATCTCATGTGTATCGCCATCGAATCATCAAAACATTTGCATACGATTATCATATCATTTTCATGACATATCATCACATAACCGTAGCAATACGTTCCAAGATTTTCATCACATAAACAAATACTCATAATATCGTCATAAAATCATTGTATCGTAGGCATATCGTTGTCCATAAAAATTTACCAATTGGGCTCACATAGACCCCTTTGAGATCATCTTCTTTTTCAAACAATTTAAAATCATTTTACCGTAGCCGTGGACACTCATAGATCCTATCATGAAACATTTTCTTTTCATAAGGCTTTTAGCTACATACCTTAGTGCGCACATTTTTATAAAAGTTTCCACAAATATTTTTAGAAGGTGATTTGTTTCGCGAGGGTACTGCGACGACGAGGCGAGGGTTAACAAAGAACTTATAGGTCTAGAGATTGAATTCTAGACTTACTTGAAAGGTACTATAGTTTTCAAACATGGGAACAAACTTGAAGTCTTGGGAATCAAGTCTAGAATTCTTTGAATGATGGCTTAGGTTCGTAGCGGAACAAACTACTTTGATACCAAATTGTCACAACTAAAATCCCAAAGGAGGGGCATGTGACAAGATGTGGGGAAATATGGATAAGTAAAACGAGAATTACTAATTAAAGGGTAATACAAAAAAATTCAAGAAATTAAATTCATGTTTTCAAATCCCGAGATTTATCCGGAATACAATAAGTATCTAAATCTATGGAAAGAGTATAGTTCAAAAAAAGATAAGTCTGAAGTGGTGATTGGCAAGAACAACTTCATTTCCCGAAGTGGACAAAAGAACAATTTAGCACAATAGGAATCCATTTATCTGACAACAACCCTCGCCCTCGGGGTCCGTCCCTGCTCGCAGGTGGGCCGCTCAACCTAAAAATATTTTAAAAATTTTGGGCAGAGTAATAATGTACTCAATGGGCTATCATTTGATAAAACATTTTTTTTTTAAAGAGGAGTTATCCCAACTGTCAACATATAACTTAAGAGGTTTTTAAATGAAAATGACTCATAAGCATACAAAACATTTATCATTTCATTCATTTGCCGCTCTTACAGCCTCCTATAGTTACTCTTGTGATCCCAAAATGAATCCACATTTAGCACCTTTTCATTTGAGTCTCGAGTCATTAATCAGAGTACTCTTTTAAAACTAGGATATCGAACCTTTCTCCAAATAATCCTTCTGTAGTTGTAGAGTTAGCGCATGTTGGAGATCAAACCAATGTACATTTTACAGAGGTGTACACAATCCTTGAATTGACGTGTTAGAACAAAATAAGAACCTTGATCGACCAATACAAGAACATTATACTAAACTGAATGCGCATAAAGCATTTATTTGGATAACAGCATTTCATAAAATCGTATAGCTTAATTACTCAAGATAATTTTAACACAAATAAGACCCACCTCGTGGTGATGTTGTTATTACTGCTGCTATTTTCACACTTCATTTACGTGTGCAGTTTCATCGGCTTGGATTTGATGGCTCGTAACCCCTTGATCCATGCTCTGAGAAATACGTAGAGCGTGTTTATGGAAAGCTAAGACAAAGGGCTTTCCAATGGTGTAGGTTACATTATGGTTAAGTTTCTGGAGAAGAGCATAATTCAGTTATAATGTTTTTGCTCAGTTATGTGTGCAATTCGAACATCTTAAGTTTTGAGTTTTATATCTCTCTGGTCCAGACTTCGATTATTGAACAAAAAGTGGCGTTGTGAATCTTGAGTACGAGGTTTCTAACGGCATAAGTCTTATGAATTTTACTTGACTTGCGTAGTCACAATCGAGTCGAAAGTTTACTATTTTGCATATTTAGGAAGTTTGACAGTTTCAAATGGGTGTTTTTTCAGAGTACGTAAGTTTCTGGTACGAACTTTAATTCACGAACGGAATACGGCTATGGAAAGCTATAAGATCATTACTATGAAGTACATTTTAGAGGGTTTAGATCATTAAGGAGGTCAGAAAGCGGGTACGTAAATGTGTTCATTAAGCAAGGTGTTGGTTCCAGTATATCGTCGAACACGTGGAAGATGTACGGTAACAACAGCCACTCTTCAAGTTTCGATGCCTTTCGAAATGTTCCAACACTAGGAGATACAAGCATTAACATTATACTTCGTTTAGCTTCCATCTGTGTGCAATTTTATTTTGATTTTACTCCCTTTATTTCGGCCAAGATGACGAGATGAGAGGAGGTAGGGCAGATTTACGCTTATTGATTATGTTTGAGTACATTGATTCCTTAATTTAGTTCATTCACAAAACATACTAGTAGCCACATTAAAAATACTATTAGTTCCAAAACAAAAATTGTTGGACCACGGACCCTCAAAGCTTCCAAGGAGAGGAATCGAACGCATGGTACAGGGTAAAACAAAGAAGAACTGATGTAGATAAGGGTTTGATAAAATAGCCTCGACTGTTGATTCTAGGAATTCCAGCCGCAAGCTCTTTCAATAACTCTGCAAACTATTTAAGTGACAGATTATTGAGCATTCAAAATCGATCTAATGTTAGAATCGAAGTCGGGAGAAAATAGAATCTTGTTCAAAGACTTCCAAAAACTGCGCAACTGATATAAGTGGGGCAATAAATACCCTTACCAGCAAACCCTAGTTCAAAGTCGTGCCCAAACTGCTAAAGACGCTAATTAAAAAAACCAAAATCATAATTAAAAGAAAAACGCATAGTAGGTGCTAGAACGTTAAGACTTGCGAACACGAGTCTTATGACGGTCCAAGGAAAGTTAACTCCTCTCTTGATTAGATCTCCATCATCTCCGCCCGGGTAGGAAGAACTCGTCCTCGAGGTTGCGGCCAGGTCATCATCGGAAGAATCGCCATGATAAGGTATGAGGTTTTTAACGTTGAAGACGTCGGAAGTACGGAGGTGACTCGGAAGTTTGAGATGATAAGCATTGTCATTAATGCGCTCCAAAATATCTAGAGGCCCGATTTTACGTGCTGCCAATTTATGGTACTCTCCTGCAGAGAAGCGATCATTGGTGAGGATAGCTCAAACAAAATCGCCCACGGCAAACTCTAGATGGCGACGGCGATGGTCAGCATACGCCTTGTACTTGGTGTTGGTTGATAGAAGATTGTCATACACCTTTTTATGAATTTCATAAAGACCCGTAACAAAGTCCGAGGGCAAGACCATGCGGGCAAAGGGAAAGATCGGAGTAGGGAAGTAGGTCTAAGGGCCCCGAAGCTCACGAGAATAAACAATTTGAAACAGGTTAAAACCCGTACTCCGATTAGTGGCGTGATTGTGAGCAAATTCAGCCAAACTCAGTTGCAGATCCCAACTCCTAGGATGGTCTCCAATGAGGCAGCGGAGCAGGTTGCCAAGAGACCGATTCACTACCTCCGTTTGTCCATACGCCATAAGTTGTGCCAAAAATGACTAAGGAAATGTGTATCACGGTAAAAAATGATCGACAATGGAAAACCATGAAGACGATACACATCTCGAAAGAATAATTGTCCAATGTGGACAGCGTCGGTCGTCTTCTTACAAGGGAGGAAATGTGCCATTTTGGAGAAGCGGTCTACGATGACGAAAATAGAATCAAAACCTCGTTGCATACGAGGTAACCCCAACAAGAAATCCATACTAAGGTCCACCCATGGCTGCTTGGGAACGGCCATTGGCATATAGAGACCGACATTGGTGGCTGCTCCTTTCGATGCTTGACAAATACGGCATCGCTTCACAAATTTGTCGATTTGACGACTCATGCAAGGCCAATAGTAAGAGGAATGAACAAGCTGTAAAGTGCGGTCGCGGCCCACATGACCTTCGCCATGCAACTCTTGCACAATCTTAAGTAGAAAACTGCAATTGAGAATGCACATTTGATTGCCACGAAATAGAAATCCTTCATGGAAGTGGAAATCAGACCGTTGACACTTTGAATTTCAGAAATAGCCGCAGAAAATTGGGGGTCCGTGGTTAAAAGATGAGAAAAGGTCTCCCAACCTGGCACCTCTACTCACATTTTAACCAACAAATTGGAGCGGCGACTAAGAGCATGAGCCACACGATTCGTCACTCCAGCTTTATGTTTGATGACGAAGGTGAAACCTTCAAGGAAACCAATCCATCGTACATGACGTGGGGAGACTTTATCTTGCCGTTGGAGGTGATGCAATGAATCGTGATCTGTATAAAGGACAAACTCACGATGAAACAAATAATGCTTCCAATAACGCAAAGCGTGCACCACAGCAAAAAACTCCAAATCATAGGCACTGTAATTGCAACGAGCTCCCAAAAGCTTCTCACTATAGTACGCCACAGGCCGCCCTAGTTGACTGAGCACAGCCCCTATGCCCACCTTGGAGGCATCAGTATGAAGTTCGAAGGGTTGGGAAAAGTTTAGTAGGACCAATAGAGGAGTTGTAGTCAATTTATCCTTAATCTCACAAAAAGCTTTCTCTGCATTCGACCGAATAAATGTAGAACTATGCAAACACTCCATAATTGGCGACATAATACCGCTAAAGTGGGGAATGAAACGGCGGTTGAAAGAAGCTAAGCCATGGAAGCTGCGCACTTCCGAAATTGTCTTGGGGCGTGGCCAATACCTAATTACTGCGACTTTAGAGTCATCGACATGCAACCCTTCGTTGGAGATAACAAATCCAAGAAATGATAGTTTAGAGGTCAAGAATATGCATTTCTTTTTTATGCAAAGAAAGTCTCACACCTAAGGACTTCAAGTACGTCACGAATATGTTGCAAATGTGCTTCGGGGTTGGAGCTATAAATAAGGATGTCGTCAAAATAGATAACAACAAAGCGGCCGATAAAAGGGCGTAGCAATTGATTCATGACGCGCATGAATGTGCTTGGCACATTCGATAACCCGAAAGCGTACGACCAACCATTCAAACAACCCTTCATGCATCTTAAACGCCATCTTCCATTCGTCCCCGGGTCGGACACGAATTTGATAATACCCACTTTTAAGGTCTAGTCGAGAGAAAATCGTAGCTCCGCTAACTTGATCAATGAGATCGTCAAAGCATGGGATAGGGAAGCGATAGCGAACTATGATTTTATTAATTGCTCGGCTATCCACACACATTCTCCAAGTTCCATCCTTCTTAGGAATTAATAGTGCCGGAACGGCCACCGAGCTCATACTTTCCCGGATAAGTCCCTTGGCAAGTAGCTCCTCAACTTGACGTCGTAACTCCTCATGTTCATGGGGACTCATACGGTAATGTGGTCGATGGGGCAGAGGTGCACCGGGCTCAAGGTCCACATGGTGTTGAATGTCACGCAGAGGAGGCAGTCCCGCAGGTAATTCTTCTGGAAAAATATCCTCAAACTCTGATAATAGCGAAGCCACCAAAGTTGGCAAGTAATTTGGCCCATTGTTTTCTTTACCCAGAAGAATGTACAGCACATCAGACTCCTTCATTTCCCCACAAAATCCAGCTAAGGAAAGTAGATTGGTGGTATTTGACATAGGTAGTGTTTGGAAGAGCTTTTATAAGCAGCTTTTAGTTGCTTATGCTTAAAGTTGCTTAAAATTGTTGTTAAGCAAAAGTTATTAGTGTTTGGGACAGTAGAAAAAAAGCTGCTTAATTTTAGAAAAAGCAGTTTTGCAAACACTGTTATAAGCTGCTTTTCAGTTTCTTTTGACTTCTGCTTTTAAAAAAGCACCCTCTGACCAGCTTATGGGCTTCTGCTTATTCTGACTTATTTTAAGCACAAAAAAAAAGCAGAAGCACATATTCCAAACATTAGAAATTGTGCTTTTGCGGTCAAAAAGCCCAGAAGCAGCTTATTTAAGCTGTTCCAAACACTACCATAGCCTTCTCAACTGGCTTATTGGGCAGTAAGGTAATTTTGATTCCCTCAAATACAAAACTATAGGAATTAGTTTTACCATTATGCACCACGTCTCTATCAAATTGCCAAGGCCTCCCCAAAAGAAGATGACAAGCATCCATATTCACCACATCACACCAAACTTCTTCTCGATATTTATTACCAATAGAAAAGGAAATCAAGGCTCGTTTAGAAACTGATACCTCACCACCACGCTTTAACCATGCCAATTTGTAGGGCTTGGGGTGCTGCTCCGTTTTGATATTTAGTTTCTGCACCGCTTCTTCAGAAACAATATTTTCGCAACTGTCGGCGTCTATCACGAACTTAAAACCCGGCCAAGTATAGTGCAAGTGGATTGGAAAATATTGTTTCTCAACCAATTCTCATCCGCAACCTTTGGAGTTAGACACGAACGCCGAACAATTAAGGAAACCACAACGTCCCCCTCTACAAATTCCTCAATAAGTTCTTCCTTATCATACACAGGTTGTTCTTGATCCGAGTGTTCCTCTTCGTCCTCATGGCAAAGTAATACTCTCTTACTCCCCTTTTTGCAATCAAGTTGTCTATGGACAAACTCCCCGCACGTAAAACATGTAGGACCCTTTGCCACAGTAGGCGCAGTTGGTTTAGTTGCAGCATTTGGAGCTCCGGAAGCCTCTCCTCGAGATGTGCTACCCGTCGCACTAGAGAAGCGCGATGAACTAAAGGGGTTAGTGAATTGGCCATAACCTCCACGTCAATGTTGTTTTTCAGCGATAAGGGCCCGTTGGTGAGCCGCCGGAACAAACGACGGGTCCAGTAGATCAACCACTTCTTGAAGTTGAGGTTTCAATCCCCCGATATATCGTGCTACAAGTTGTTCTTTTGTCTCTTGTACTTCATTCCTAGCCAATAGCTGATAGAATTCCGTAGTATATTCATCCATCGTGCGCGCGAACCTTGCTTCAATTGTTGAAGGCGATTATACATAATTCTTTGGAAGTTGTACGGCAAGAAGGCTGCCCTAAGGTGTATCTTCATCTTTTCCCACGAGTCTATCTTCGATTTACCCATCCTATTCCGAGTTAGTTTCAACTGCTGCCACCATGCAGTAGCCCTTTCTCGAAACCTTGTTACTATAAGTGAGACTCTCCTTGCGTCGGGTACTCTACGAAATTCCAAGATCTCCTCTACCGTCGCCAACCAATCAAGGAACTCCTCCGCCTGAAGTCGCCCATGGAATTCTGGTATATCCGTTCTAATGCCAGATTCCCAACTCGATCTTCTCCGTCAAAGTGGTGTCGAACAAGGCGCTGAAATGGCGGAGTTTCATCGTAGTACTCCCTTTCGTTCTCTGTGGAGTCTGATACAGTACGTTGTGGTTGACGTTCCCTTTCCCGTTCGTCTAGGAGTGTAGTGATCCTTTGAGAGAATTAATCCATGACTTCTTCGAGTTGCCCATCCAAAATCCGGCCCACCCTTTTTTCCAACTGAGTGTTTGTATCGCGTGACAATACGTCCTCCATCCTTTGTCTCCTTTGTCGATCTACTCGCGGAGGCACGAATCCAGGTCGTAGTAGGGTTAAATAAAATAGCCTCGACTATTGATTCTAGGAATTCCAATCGCAAGCTCTTTCAATAACTCTGCAAACTATGTAAGTGACAGATTATTGAGCATCCAAAATCGATCTAATGATAGAATCGAAGTCGGGAGAAAATAGATTCTTGTTCATAGACTACCAAAAATTGCGCAACTGATACAAGTGGGGCAATAAATACCCTTACCACAAACCCTAGTCCAAAGTCGTGCCCAAACTGCTAAAGACGCTAATTAAAAAAACCAAGAACCATAATTAAAAGAAAAACGCATATCAGGTGCTATAACGTTAAGACTTGCGAACACGAGTCTTATGATGGTCAAGGAAAGTTAACGCCTGCTCTTCAATTCGATCTCCATCAAGAACACAGAGCATGAATAACAACCAGGTTTATACCTCGACTTCCTCAAATCGAGGCGAGGTGCGAGGATCGAGTGTAGATCGGGAAAGATCGCGATCGGAACTTGTACCTTGGAGGGAAGAGAAGTGGTGGAAGGTGAGAGGAGTTTACAAACTGTAGGAAGTAATATCCTCTATAGAAACATCTTCTATAGAAACGACGAATTGAGGGTGAACATGCTTACCTTCGTTCTCGTTCGAATTTCGTTTACGGCGGAGGTGGTGACTGATCTTTGTGGGAGAGACGTTGCAGTTATCTCCGAAAGTTGCAGAGAGATTTTTGATCAAGTTCTGGGTAGGCGAGATGGAAAAGATAGGAGAGAGTAAGAAGATGAGATTGTTTTATTGTTGTGGTTCTCTTAATGAAAAGTTAAACTCTTCGGTTAGTTCACTAGTTCATCATGAAATCTCTCTTCTCCCGTTAAGTATCGCAACGTGGCGCCAACTACTCATTCACAAAAGTTCTACCAATGGGGTTTGAAACAACCTCATCATCGTCTGCCTTCTCCCTATGGAGTTCAAAAGTCTCCAAGTCATGTTCGCTTGTGTAATCAGTAGAGAGTTCAAAAGTCTCCAAGTCATGTTCGCTTGTGTAATCAGTAGAGAGAGATTGGCTAATGAATTGCCGTAAATCTTCATCTAGTGCATATCCCTTTTCTTATATGAAGTTGCAGAGACTAATATAGGTTATTAGTGGCCTAGAGACCCTTGCGTAAGATTTGGAGCAGATTTCCCGCTACCATGATCGAAGATAGAGAGAAGCGATAGGTCGAGAGAGAGATCGTGAAATGAGGGGTAAGATTATGGGTAGAAAGAGAATTTAATACAGATTTTCTCCCTTTAACAACTCCAATAGATACGGACATTATTCTATGTATATCCTATAATATATATGTATTTGGTTCCAAATGCCCATAATCACTAACATAGGTTTGGAGAGAAAGTGATATCATATGTTCATTTTTAATTATTTAATTATTCTCTAAATGTTATAATCTAATTTCGTTATCAGATATTAATCTATTATTCTAGGAACATTAGGGGTATCATAGAGGAAGGAGATATAGACATACGCATCTGTTATTTATTACCTATATATATGCATCCTCATATTAACCTAGGAGGGGTCTAATTATCTAGTATGATAGTTAATCTAAGATATATGAATAAAATCTAAAATTACATTATTTTTATAATAATGCGTATATTAGATTCAAATCCGTAATTAATCACTTAAAATGAAATAATTAGGTGTGCCAAAAATTTGGGTATCACATCAATTCTCCTAACCGACCAGCCAATGAGCACAACCACTCGTTCCTTCACCTAAGATACTCGTGCTTGTGCAACAGTTGTGTAATCGTGCAGATGATTGAGGAACACACAACTACTATACAGCACATCTGTCCCAACTCAATTTATTACTCACAATTCACAAATCGGACTGTTAGGCCACACACAAAACACTCGTGTGGTTCTAAGGCTTAATACAGTATACTCACGCCGCACCCGCTCGCACAACACTTGAATAAGACTCTCGCTCAAAGCTCACTCGATGCTCTACAGAGACTCACAAGCCTCTTATTTATAGATTGGGGCATCCCCTCATTTTATTATTTCTATGAAGACTAGGGTGCAATATGACATCTTTTGATTGGTCGGGGACGGATAGACACGTCCATTCGTCCACATCCATTTGGATTAGGACTTATGCATTTCATCCTTATCTTCAAAATCCTCCCATATAGAAGATGTTGTGATCCCAACACGCAGCAGGAACCTATCCAAGTCCTCCCTCTTAAGATAATAAGCTAGCGCTGGAACAAAAATTGGAGAGATTGTCACTCATGCCCAGTGACTAAATAGAAGATCTCAACATCTGATTTACATATCTAATGAATACTATCAATGGGCTGGGAAAGACATTCTCCAATTGAGAAATGAATTTCAAGATATTGAGAGCCCTGCCGGACGGACCATGGACTCCATTCGCAACACTTTTAAGACATTTTGACCTTGATTATGTGTCTCCTGATCATATCTTTTCAGAATTAAAGGCGGAAGAGTTCAAGTTTGGTCTACCGTAAAGGAAGCAGAGAGTTGAAACTCACACCCAGATTGATCATGCCTTCAAAGCATCGGTCGGCACTGCTGGCTCCCAAGACCGACAAAAAGCTGAACCTTCAACAAGCGCAAGACAAGAAGGGAGCTTAGGCCGAATGATAAGCGCCGCTTATGTCGAAGTATCATAAGGAGAAGGATCGGCGCAAGAAATTAACCAAAAATTTCAGAAACTCTAAGAGTAAGTCTGATTTCTCTCCAAAACGCGATCCTAACTCACATACTTCTGAATGCAGGAAACATGAGGACTCTCCTCAGCAGTCGAAAGATACGCGGCAAAGAAAGAGAGCAGAGCAACCGCCTGTTACAACTGCAAAAAGCCATGACACTATCAGTATGATTGTCCTAAGCTCAGCACAGCTGAAAGAGCTGCGAGAAAAAGCTCGAAGGGAGAAGTTCATCAAGAAGCGACAAGCATACATTGCTGGTGAACTCTCAGATGACTCAGATGAAGTCGACACCTTCATGGATTCATCTGATGATGAAGCTGCCTTCAAGGCACGAGAGCTTGAGGAAGAGACAAAGAAGTGTCTAATGGCAGGAGAAGAGGATGAGGTAAATTCTCCAGATCTTTCTAACCTCCCTTCACACTGCACACAAGACACAATTTCTGGTGCAGACGAGAATCTAGACGTCACGATCGGATACGAAGAGTTATTAAACGAATAGATTCAGATGAGTCTGCAGCTCAGCAAGACTCTACAGGAGTTGGATGTCTTGAAAGCTGAAAATCAGAGACTTTCTCAGAAAAGTCAGGTTGCTACTGAGTCGGAAGGACTTGTTGTGAGACTTAAGGAGGAGATTAACTCTCTGATGATCAAATCTCAGCAGCAAGAAGGTCCGATTTCGATATTGAACAAAGACTTGACTTAGAAAGAGATCGAACCGAGTTTCTGAACCGGAAGTACTCAGGACTTCAGACCGAGCATGAAACTCTCAAAAATAAGGGGTACATGAATATAATTTCTGTTTTTCAGGTGCATAGGGACGCATGGTACATAGACAGCAGATGCTCAAGACACATGACATACCAGAAGAGTCTCCTGAAGAATTATGTCAAGGAAGAAGGACCCCGAATAGAATTTGGAGACAACGCTAACGGCTACACTAGAGGTTATGGAACACTCAGCCTTGGAACTGCCACAGTTCCAAGAGTATCCTATGTTGAATGACTCAGCATAATCTTCTCTCTGTTAGTTAATTTTGTGACAACTCCAATAGAGTGATTTTTTACACTGGTTTCTGTGATGTTATTGATAAATCAACAGGGACAATATTGTTATCAGGTTCGCGCAAAAAGAATATATACATTGCTGATTGGAACTCAGCAGAACTTGAAGCATGCGTGCTAGCGAAGAACGACAACAGGACAGGATAGCTCTGGCATAGAAGACTCAGCCATCTCAACTTCAAGACGCTAAACAAGCTAGCTAGAAACGCTCTAGTGAGAGGACTGCCGAATGAAGTGTTCAGCAAAAACACTCAGTGCGAAGCGTGTCTGAAGGGAAAGCAAACAAAGAAAGAAAATACACATGTTCTATCACCTTCCACTGATGGAATCCTTCAACTACTTCACATGGATTTGTTCAGACCAATCTCTCCAGTAACGATCAGAGGCAAGAAGTATGCACTTGTAGTCATTGATGACTACTCGGGGTACACATGGGTCATATTTATTGACAACAAATCTGACGTCAAAACAAAGTTACCTACACTTCCGAAAAAGCTTAGTGTTGAGAAGGACATCAAGATCAGAAAAATTCGTTCTGAAAGAGGAATTGAGTTCCTGAATGCGATGGTCAAAGAATTCTGCGAAACTGAAGAAATAGAGCATGAGACGTCTGTTGCACGCACGCCTCAACAAAATGGGATTGCTGGGATGAAAAACAGAACACTCGAAGAAGCAGCAAGAACCCTGCTCGCAGATTCAGGACTCCCATCAAAATTCTGGGCAGAAGCGACTGACACTGCATGTTATACTCAGAACAGATATCTACTGACGAAGCAACATCAAAAGATACTATATGAATTATGGAACGCAGGAAGTCTCTCATATCTCATTTCCATATTTTTGGGTGTTCATGCTTTATCCACAATAATGGAAAGATCAGTTAAAGACTTTTGATAGCAAGTCAGAACCAGGGAGTCTTCTTAGGATACTCCCAGGTCAGCAAAGCCTTCAGAGTTTTTAACAGCCGGACCCTTTGCGTGGAGGAAAGCCCTCATGTTGTTTTTAATGAGTTTGCTACTGAGAACAGGAGCAAAAACTCACATTCAAGATCTAAGGACATCAGCAAAGAGCTACGGGATTTGAGCTTAAAAAAAATGTAGAAAAGATCCAACATTGTTGAGATGATGATTCAGAAGAAGAAAATGAAGTCATCACTACTGAGTCACAGCCTAGCAATAAACGTAGCTGAACCGATTGATTCTAGTGAACAGAATCAATCAAAGGTAACTCAGGTCGATGAAGAAACCTCAGTGGTAACTGAGACCTCCACTGAGTATAATAATTCAGGGGGAACAAAACATGTTAACAAACTTAACAAACAGGGAGTATCAGTAGACCATACTGAATTTCATGTTATTATTAGTTCATTATTATATCTTACTCCTAGTAGACCTGACATAACTTATGTTGTAGGTGTCTGCGCTTGATTTCAGGCAAATCCTAAGCAGAGCCACATGGACTCAGCAAAGAAGATTCTCCGCTATCTCAGAGGAACACCTGACATGGGGTTATGGTATCCAGCAGATGATAATATTGAACTAACTGGTTACTCTGATGTTGACTATGCAGGTTGTTGGATTGACCGAAAATCAACTTCAGGGACTTGTCAGTTCCTCGGCAGTAAGCTCATTTCATAGTTCTCTAAGAAGCAGCATTCAGTAGCTACGCCCAAATCCTTTGGCTAAGACAGCATCTACGAGACTATGACATCATTCAGAATGAGGTGCCAATATACTGCATAGTACCAGTGTCATTGTAATTACTTAGAACCATGTTCTACACAAAAGTTGCAAGTACGTGGACATCAGACACCACTTCATTCGCGATCATGTCGAAAAGAAGGATATCAGAATGGAGAAAATACATACTGATCGTCAGAGGGCTGACATACTAACCAAACCTATAGCTGAAACTAGATTCACCTAACTTTCAGTAGAGCTAGGTCTGTTGGACCCTACTGACTCAAGTCAGTACGCGGCTTCAGAAGAAATGATCACTCAGTAGAGTCGATCACAGTAGAGTAAGAGCATTCAGTAAGGGGGGATGTCTACTCTCAGTACTGCAGACGTTCAGTACACAGAGATTCAGCAACCAGCTACACGAGGTATCAGCTAACTACAATGTTCAACTGGCAGGTTTGCGTATTTCTTTCAGTAGTCAACTCAGCATATACATTTAAAGGTGTTCATAAAGAAGCTCAGCATCGCAACTAATGCTCAATAGAATGTCATTAATTAAATTCGTTTTCGTTAAATACACGATATTCCATGCACTTTGTTGAACTCTGCTTTGCATTTAATGCGAGTCGAATAACCTTACCCATTAACAGTTAATTTCATCTGAGATTTGACTAAGGTGGCATGGTCATCATTACTCTTTTTAATCATATAAAATCATGACCGTCCACTTAAAAGAGAGATTTAATCTCAACCGTCGATTGATAAAATTGTTCATATTCAAAATCTTCTATATATCGACGTCTATCTTCTTCACCCGCAATTTCCGCCATATCTGTTATTTGCCGAACCTTAAGAATCTCTGATGAATCTCGCATATCTACTTGCTTTCATTCAAATTCAGAGATTTTCTTATGGTAACTTTTATTTTCTTTAAGCACTTTTCGGACTAACTCTAGTTTCAAGTGCTAACCTGTGTTTTTGACGATATAGTTATGTCGAGCCTACAAGTTATTACTCCAACTGATCTAGTCAAGATATTGGAGAAGGGGAGAGTGTGGTTCGAGCCCGTGATGGAGTTCGACGCCAGTGGCCTGGACTTTCTTGATGACATATATGATGCCCTGCGTGCATCCGGCCTGGAGAAGTTTCTGTCCAAGAAAGCCTCCTTCTTCCTGCCTCACCAGATAGCTGAGCTATATCTTAACTTGGAGGAGGAAGAAGACTATGTGGTTGGAACGTTCCGCGTTCATGATATTCAGGATCCAACCACAGTCGTCCTAGTTCTAGGAAGATGTCATTGAAGCAATCGTTGATCGGCGCTTGTCTTGAGACGAGGGGATTAGTCCTGTTGTTGGGATTTTGTATACTGGAAGCACTTTTATGCTTGCATACAATGTGTTTTTGTCCTTACCACTATTTTATTCTCCTATCTGATAAATGTATATATTTGCACATGTAATCCTTTATCTTGTACAAAAGTTAGATTTGTGTAGTATGTCGGGTATCACAGAAGACAACATAAATTGGTTGAACTGACAAGATATAAACGGTTATCACGAACCGAGACAACTTCGGGATAAGTTGTCGGTTTAAGCTGCAGTTTAGATAAGAAGTGGCTTGTCTTAGCTGCTTGTCTTTACTGGTATACTGAAGGTGGTGTATTGATGGATCACAGTGAGATGTGTTCTCCTAACTAACCGTAGTAGAGAACCAAGATCTCAGTGACTTAGCTTGTCTTAAGCTTGGTAAGACTTCAGCTGAGTGCATTTGGCTATCTATCACTTTGACCTACTATGGTGAACGTCATCACGACCGGATCTACGTATCTTGGGTGTTAGTAGTTATTTGTAGCTCAGGCTGGTTGTCTGTATCTTGCAACCGTATCCTAGTAAAATGGGTTGATCTCGAAAGGATTAGCACACTAAACTCAGCCGGTTGATTAAGTTCAGGTGTGTTAATAAGGTCGAGTGGTACTACTCAGGAATATAAGATGTTAATTAATTTAAGTTGTCAGTGAGCTTAATTAATTAACGGATATTTCTATCTTAAATACGGAGATCGATTAAGTCTAAAATACAAGCCCTTGCTCAATTTGGGATAAAGGGGTAAGTCAGCACGGATTCTCTAGTGGAATGAATCTGTGTTTATTAATTAATTTTGCTCTGGGCTGAGCATAGATAATTAATTAATTTGAGGGCCAGCTTTATTTCTTGTATTAGATCCCTGATCTGACCCAATTAGTTGCCTAGTTATTTATTGTCTCTCATAAATCATTATTAATGGATTAATGTATTTTTACATTATTTAATAATGTTATTTATCTGGAATTAATTGGCTGTGCCAATTAATTGATAAATATTAGTAGCCCAGTGGATTAATTAATTATATTATGGGCTAATTATGTGGAAGCCCATTAGAAAAATAATTAAATTAATGAGCTACAAATATATTAATATTATATTGGCTTTTGAAGCATATATATATTAGTATTCTATTCAGAAACAAGACACATACACACATAAGAGACACGCACGGCGTGAATAATATGAGAGACAGAAATCTTATTTTCTCCAGTTCTCTGACCACCCAGAGGGAAAAAAAGGCCGGGACACGGATCAGAAGATCTGACACACGAGCAACAATCAGAGCTGCAACAACATACGAAGGAGGATTGTATCGTTCCTAACCTAATATTTCCTTCACCTGTCGGGTACAAGGACGACATCCTCGACGAATACTTGGCATTGTTCTGCGGGAAGCCAACCACCTTCAGAGCTGCTTTCCCCAAGAGCAGCATATTCCCTTAGTTCCGAGCTTTGGCCTACATTGTCACTCAGATCCTGACAAGCCAAGCCGGATCATTTGATCAAGTATCGCGCTCAAAACTCCAGATGATGATGGCTATATACGACAGAGCTCAGATTAATTTGTCGGAAGTCTTCATCAGAGAGTTTCTGGCACATGCTGCCAAGTTTGATAAGCCAGCTAGCCAACTGAATGCCAAAGGAAAGTTGTTGTATGGCATGAAGCTATCAGTGATGATAGAGGAGCTGTGTGGATCTGATCCTGTCACCTACACTGACAAGGAATATTTTAATAACAAGAAGATCAGATTTCACAACCGCGCCAGTGCCCTTCAGCAAATTGGTGCCGGTGCTGAAGAGGGTAAGGGCAAGAGAAAGGCCCCAACCCCTGTGAAGAAGAGTACTACGCCTCAGAAGAAGCAGAAGAAGGCTTCTGAGACAGTAGTAGAAGTACCCAGACTCAGAGACGAGGAGTCTGAGTCAGCAGAGAAAGCTCACTCTGCTGAAAAGCCTGAATCTGACAAGGCAGACGATTCAGCAAACAAAGACGAATCAGTGGGTCAGGGGATTGCGCCTGAACAGATTTCTACTCCACCTCCCCTCTCTCCACTCGACATCGTCCCACTCAGCGTCCATCCATCTGCTAAGAAGCATCAGTCTCCGATAAACTTAGAGGAGATGGAGACTGATACTAAAGCTGAAGCTAAGCATCTTGGGTTCGACATCCCTATGCTGCAATGAGCAACCCAAGAGATCTCCAAAGCTATTCCTGAAATATCCAGTCACTCAGACTTGGTAGATATAGCCACGAGGGCTAAGCTTCAGATGTTGTTCAGATTCCAGGACTGGATCTCTCTTGCCAATCTGATCCAACACCAGTCCTCGAAACGTCTGAATTCCGACGAGCTAGAGCTCCGTCAGCGTATCGGGTACTCTGAGCCTCCTGACATAAGCTTAGTCAATGATCTTAGGGCGGCTATGCTCGCCTTGCTTAAAGAGCGGAATCCTTTAACAGTCGTCCCTACTGTCGGGTCTTCTGGTCCTTCGAGCCCTGATGACCAAGACCTACCCAGTGATGCAGACCTTGAGAAGCCTGCTGAGGGATCTCAACAGGAGAAGGAGGGAGCTCAACCTTCATCTGAGAAACTTATCAGCTCCTCTCCTCCACCTGGCTCAGCCGCCGCGGGCACCTCTGAGCCTGCTGATCCAGAACAGCAAGCGCCGAAATTCAAAGTCAATGTCCAAAGCCATTCTGAAGCAAGGGAGTCAGAATCGGCTCCTTGCCAGAAATGTCCATAAAATCTAGAACAAGGCCACTACAGCTCAGTACGAGGAACTCAGGGAACTGAAAGCTTCTATTCACTATTTCTTCTCCTCCAGTGTCCCTGATTTCTCTTCCATTCTCAAGAATGCCTTAGCCGCACAGAAAGCTGACTTTGAAGCTCAGCACGCATCGATTCAGGAGCTGCTGAAGTCTGCCCATACCACTCTACTCTATTCATACAAGGCAGCTCAGTCAGATCATCAGAACCAGATCTCCTCCCTCACTCAAGCTCACGAACTCAGATTCTGAAATCTTCAGAAGGAGTGTGAAAGGAAGATCGATGCTAAGCTGAAGAACATAGAAGGCATTGTAGCTTCCTCTCACCGCAAGTATGGTGATGAACTCATTATTGAGAGGAATGATCTACACCTTAAATTTGAAGGTCTTCACAAGACCCTGGAAGAGCTCAGAAATTCTTTCAATTTGCTCAACACCAAGGTCGTTCCGATTCCCGCCCCGCGCATATTGGATGATGCCAAAAAGGGGGAAAAGGCTCAGAAGCAAATCGTTCTAAGTGCTAAGCCTAAGGGGGAATCTGCAGGAATAAGGGTTATAGCCAAGGGTGTCTTAGCAGGAGATGTAGAAGCTGAGACAGGCCCAAGTGGCTCAGAACCCAAAACGAGAGCAGAAACTGGCACATCTGAACCCTCTCAGAAAATCCTAGAGGATGTGACCAAGTTTCTCGAAGAGTCAGATGATGATGACTTTGCTCCCCTGCCTCCGCCAGTATCTGGGAAGGGTAAGAAAGTACTGAAAGTTCCTCCTCCAAAACCTAAGTTCCTCAAGAGATACATCAGCCCAGCTGAGCAGGCTCAGATCGACGCAGATGAGAAACTCGCCAGAGCGCTCGCTAAGGCTGAGGCAGCTAATAAACCAAAGAAGGCATCGACCAAGGCTCGCACCAAGGTTCCTACAAGGAAACCAACTCATAGGCCGGTTGCCAAGAAGCTTACCCTCTGTGATGAAGCTGACAAAGAAAAAGAAAAGGAGAGGGAAGCTGAATAGAAAAAGACTGGTGAATCCAGCAAGGTCAGAAGAAGAGAGCTGAGCCTACGATCAAAGAAATGATTAACTTCAGTATCATTGCTCTGGACAAAAAGAGCTGAATTTCATCATCTAGAAGAATTCAGAAGGCAAGAAGCTCTAGCCAAAGAGAAGGCAGCTGAGAAGGCCAGAGAAGCCGAGAGACTGAAGCTAAGGCCACCTCCACCGAAGGACAGGGACATTCCAACGACGTCTAAATTCTACAAGAGAGGCCGCAGACCCAATGATCAGAAGATTCATAGGTGGCCTCGTGTCGATCAATGGATGCCCTGGGAGAGGACTCAACTATGGGAGACTATCAAAGCAGAATTCGTCAAACGCTACTATGTCTGGCAGTTTTGGCCTGACACTTCGAAGAATGAAGCCTTTGCTGAATGGATTCAAAGATGTGAAATCGAGATCTACAAAATAGTCGAGAAAGCCATTGAAGCTGATGTTAATGTACAAACTCCGGCTTTCAGGACTCTGCCCCCACCTCAAAATTAGACGGATCTCTTTACACAGGTGTGATTGAAGGCGAAATCAGGAGAGCAGTCTTAGCTCTTGATCTTAGCCTGGATGATCCTGAAAATAAGCAGAAGATTCAGAAGCTGAGAATAGATACTTTCAAGATGTATGGACTTCCTCTGTCAGAAGACAAATCAAATGATTTTAAGGCAAGATTTCAGCGTTTTAAATCTGATAGGAAGTAGTCTTGATAGATCTTTGTTTTCCTAGTGTAGCATGTGATGTAACTGTACTGAACTTCTCTTATATATCAATACATCATCTGTTACTTGGCCTGACAATCTCTTATTGTCTCACTGGCCTACTTCGTCTTACTTTAACACTCAAAATCACCTAAGTGATTACTGACTCGCACACTCATTGATTATGTGTGTATTCAGTATTCTTCTTAGCTTAGAAGACTTGAAGATACTCTCCATTGGTTCTCATTGTAATACTTGTAAGGAGTTTGTATCTGTCTGTTCTTTAGATTCTTAGCGAGTATTAGATAGCTGATAGTGATAGGTTTTGGCATCATCAAATAGGGGGAAATTGAGGGGATGTGATTCAATAGTTAATTTTACTGATCCCAAAACCCTATGTTGATTGTTGAACCATTCCCTTGTAAAAGCTTAACACCCTTGTCTCTGAGTATTTCAGACTCAGTAGAATAGCCTTCAGCATGGTTCCAGCTCAGTAGTTTTGTCTGTTGTCCTTCAGTAGACTGTCCGCCGCTGCACCATGGAGTGAAGATTCAGTAGTGCTAGACTCGGCGGGCAAAGCGCATGCGAAAGGTGTTCGGGAGTCGGTGAACCGGAGTCGGCGGGAGCGGTTTGCGAACTCGAGTCGACCTTCAATAGAGTTGAACTCAGCAGGAGTATACTACTGAATCTATGGGTCAGACTCAGCAACGGCCTATCAGTTTCCATGACTGACAGAGGACTTCAATGTCATTTCAGTAGAATGGTCCGAGGTCGTACAACTGAGAGAAGTCAGCTTCAGTATCTACCTTGAAGTCTGCAAGTGTCTCAACCACTCTCCGTACCTCGACCAATGACAAGCAGCCAGCTGTTAAAGTAACTGGTAAAAGTTGCAAGTCAACCACTTTCCTAAAAAAGATAGTGGACTCTGCAAAATTTCAAAAGAGCCGTTAGTGTCACGCCCCAATTCCCGAAGGAAAACAACTGGGTCGGGGCGCGACTGGGGAGGGGTGAAAGAAACGGGAAAGAAAGGGGAAGAAATTGAAACATGTGAAATTCAGTAGTACTTGTATTTATATAATTAAGATCCAACTACCTCGGTAGAAACAAGAGAGGTAGAGCATAACGTACATATCGATACAGCGGAAACGTCTCAAAATAGACGGAAATTTGTACAATAACACAAACAGACCAACTCAACACCGTCACCTCCACACTGCCATCTTCGGCCTGCAAAATCATTTTTTGAAAACATTTAGGCTGAGTACTAATGTACTCAGTGGGTAATGCAGCTGATAATAAACCTCTGAAAATCCTTTTTAAAACCATGAAATGTTCATGCACTACTGGTATCACATAGACAGTTTTTAAAATCGAAAGCAGTCTATGTATACCCAAAACTTTCACTTGGCCAACTTTTCTTCCTCAGCTATTGGTGCATTCCATACTTCTCGTTAAACTCAGGGAAACATATTCAGCTGAGAGTAACCTCGTTCCTTCATTAGGCTTGGGAAAAACAGATTCTCCCAAGGCTAACTTCGTGACGTTTGGTGTACACTAACCCTGGCTACATCTAGCTCAGGATCCGATCGTATTCAATACTTATGGGCACAGGCCATTTTCACTCAAGTAGATGCACAATTCCAATAGTGAGCGAAGCAATTTTCATGAACATTCATAAACTTTAACTTGCATAAATATCAGAGCTTAATAACTCAAGCATAGATTTCGTAAGTAAAATATAACTCACCTTGTTATTGTCTTGTACTAACTTGCTTTAGTTCACAGGGTGCTATTCCGTTTCTTCAGTAGGGCCTTATTAACGCCTTCCGAAAGTAGAAATAGTAAGGTTTACAAAGGAAAGTGATATGATGATTAATTCTCGTTGAGCACCCCCTATTTATAGGAAAACTTATTAATAAAATAATCCTAGATCAAGATAGAATCTAGCTAGGTAATCATTTCATTTCTCATGCAAAAGGACCTTAGGACACGTGTGAGGAAGGTTGATACATTTAACTTGGTAATGAGTTCTTCCTTGTTACTATCCAATTATCACCAAGCTTTAACATTTAATGTACGTATATGTTTATATATTGTACCTAGCCTACGTGTATCCATGTACAACCTTAAGTTATATTATTTGTTTAGTATATATCGACGAGTGGTCTAAAATATTGAATATATATATATACAATGACATTATTCTTCATCAACAATTTCTAATTTACCCAAGAAGATAATATATGTATAGAATAAGAATTGGATCCTAATGCAAAATGAGTCATAAACACGCAGGTGGTAACTACCCAATTAGCCCATGAATCACCTTATTTCCATTGTTCACATATTAAATAAATATTAGTTATTATCAACTTACTATTCTTAGTAAACATGGAGTAAATAATTTTCCTTTTATTTTAGGATCTTCATGTTGAAGAGATCTTATAGCAAATATTTATTAATTTATCCAATAAGCACATTTAGGCAAAGATTAACATAGTAGAAAAATTCGGGATATTACAGTTAGCTACCCAAATAGAGTGACACGTGGATAGATCGTCTCCAACGGATCTATCCATAGCTCACATATATAAATGGAAGAAAAATCAAATCGTTGAATACACCAGAACACGAGAACACGAACAACGAACAGAGCATCAAGCAAACAAGAACACAAGCTATACGCGACGAATTTTAGAGATATATCTTAGCGTGAAAAGCATACAATCTGCTCTGAGGGAACTCAAGCTTACATAGAACTCAAGCCTCTAGCATCCAAGTGAAGAACACGAACCCATAGAGATTATTCCTCACTGTTCTTCACTCTAGAAGCCATTCTTGTTCCCTTTCCCTCTAACCTAAGCTCAATTGTATCTATCTAAAGCTTAGACCGAAGGAGTTCAATTTATTGAACTGTTCTTAGAGTTAAAAACTCCTTCATCGTTGGAGATACATTCAAACATAATTTTGTTTGACCCTGTAAACTGACACTTGCTCAGTATAATCACAAGACGGTGTTTGTCCAGTGAACAAACCGACTGAACTAACTCAGTATAATAAAATAGCCTCGTGCCTTTGTTCAGTACAGTGGACGTAGGATCTTGCGTATCCGAACCACTTTAAAAATTTGTGTTCTTAACTGTTGCATTGATTTTACTGTTCATACTGAAAATCCTTTTAGAAAATCATTCAACTGAGTTTCAGTAACAAAGCTTAGCAGACTGCACTAATCTACTGAAACGGTTTTCATAAACAAACGTTTTCAACCAAACTGAATTGGGCTTACACTTTCCGCACTCTACTGAACACTACTGAATGCGTCTGAATTCTGACATCAGTTAGCTAGCAGAGCTCAGCACCTTCAGTCACTCTGTCCACGCGATCTAGAACAGCTTGTCTGGTCTACTAAACTCGTTCAGTAGACAAACTCCGTTATCGGACTGTTCGCGTTCAAGTTTGAGAAAAAGTTTTCAGGTGTATTAAATCCCCCCCACACCTGAACGTTTGACTCGGGACCAACACCACTCACTCGAAATCTTCTCGGCCGAGATTTGCCTACACCCAACAAATCTCAATCTATACTTTCAAGGGTGTAACCGTATATAATATAAAAGAATGATATGTGGAGTATTGGTTATTTTAGATGTTTAATGTTTGTATTTTTAAAATGTATGAGGACACATGGATACTTTTCTTACATGTTACAAATATGAGTAGTAAGTATGTATAAGAGCAATTTTAACAATTCAGGAAAGAGGACAGAATAGTTATTATGTTTAAGAGCAATTTTAACCATTTAGGAAAGAGGACAGTAATAACTGAACACTGCAATTAGATAAAGTATTTTACAATATACATAAATATCAAATTCATATTTTCAATGTAGAAGAATGAATTTTAAAATTTTAGATAATTTATGTTTTGTTTCTATTAAAAAATTATACTCCCTCCATCCCATTTTGTTTGTCTACTGTTATTTAAGTGGGTTTATTTTATATAATAAATAAATGTGGGACGCATATAAGTAATTAATTATAGATGTGAGATTCATGATTATTTAATTGGTTGAATATAATTTGAGTTGGTAAAGATTTGAAACTCATTCTTTATTTAGGAAGTGGACAAATGAAATGAAACAACACAAAATGGAATACTGAACAAATGTAATGGAACCGAGGGAGTGCTATCTTTATCACATGAAAATAGTTTGAAAAAATAAATATGGATATAGGCCCTGTTTGGAAGTGCTTATAAACAACTTATTTTAACTTATTCTATATAATAAGTCGTTTTACGTGTGTTTCGGATAACTTATTGAAATAACTTATTCTAAGGCTCCATTTCGGAAAACAGCATAAATAAGTGTTTATACTATAAGTACTTATGTCATAAGTGCTTATTTTATAAGTGTTTAAATTGAATAAGTTATTGTGTTTGGATACATTTACATATAAACACTTAATTAAAGAAAAATTAAAATGTAATTTAAAAAATTATTGTCGGGAATTTAATATGATGACCTATTTTTCATAAGCTGTTTTTGGCTTATTTTCATAAGTTATTCCTACCAGCTTATGAAAATAAGCCAGAAACAACTTATTGTTTAGAATAAGTTATTTTCATAAGTTCTCACAAACGCGTGCATAAATACTTATTTTTTAAAATAAACTGAAATAAACTACTGATAAGCTCTTCCAAATGGGGCATAAAAACTTCATCCGTCCAACTTCAATTGTCCAGTATTCATTTTCGGACTCTCACTCCAATTTTCCACTTTAGTAAAATAATACTCTATAAATTTAATAGACCCCACTACTTAATCATTTATCTATTCACAACAAACAACTTACTTTCTTGATCTTCGTACCAAAAAGAAATGGGACAGAGGAAGTAATAAGTTACTTTTAACTTAACTTCTAAATAACTTTTAAGAAGGTTCACATTACAAATGCCGAGAACAATATTTTTTTTAATTTTTTTTTTTTTGTTTATTATTATTAATGCATGTATCCAAATACAACTGACTTATTAAACTTCTTATAGAATAAGTTCTTTTGTCATAATTAAGTTGTTATTTTCACAAACGGGGTTATAATGTCAAAAGCCTTATCGACCTAAGATTCTTTTAGTTAAAATCACAGTGACCTACAGTAAACGAGATTTAGTAGCGAATTCTAAAACCACCTCTAACAGTGCCTCAAAGTAGGGAATTCCCCTACACAATCTCCCCAATTTCTTGCACAATAATAAGGGATGCAAGAATACTCCCTTGGAAAATTTTGACACCCCTATATTTTTTTCTATTTTTTTTTCAATTTCTTGCACAAGATTCAACACTACTATGCAAGGAGAAGGAGAAACAAAACCAAATTTCTCAATAACAATTCAAGACTACCACTCCAAATTCCGATTCAATTTTCAATTTTCCCAAATTTTAACAAATTCAAACTTAATCAAGACCCCCTCATCACAATTTGCCTTTGAAAGCGCCTTCGAAAAGAGTGATCTTAACGAGAGGGCCAACATAGGCCGGCGGAGAGATAGGATTTGATGGTGGGAAGGCAAGTGGGGCGGCGAGAGAAATTGGCGAAGTCCATGGCAATGGATTTCCGAAAGAGTGAGGATCGTCGAGCTCGTCGGGGAGGAAGATGGTGATTTGTCGCAGCGGCAGAATTCAAGGAGCAAGAAAGAAGTTGAGAACTGGTAGAGAGGATGAGGATGAGAGTGGGAGGAAGTAGACGAATATTTTGTTAAATAAACTAAATATAATATTGTGTTCTGATTAAAATGAAAGAACTCCATCACTTATCTAATTCGATAGTTCATTTCAATTTTAATTAGAATATTTTGTTAAATAAATTTTTGGAAAATATATGATATAATTTTGGAAAATCAAAATGTATACATACATATTATATAAAAAAAAAAATACATGACATAAATTTAAATTCTATACTAATTATCTAATAATCAAGAATATCATTTCTAGAAGTTCCAACGCCCAAAAATAAATTCTGAAAATAAATGTCATTTTGCCTTCAATGAAATTAAAGACAATGCACGAGTTGATCATTTGTGGAATGAATATTCATCTTCAGGATATTAGATATTATGTAACCTATCTTTTTTTTATTTAAATAATTTGAATTATCATTTTTTGCAATTAATGTAGAATTATCATTTTATATTTTTTTAAAAAATATATTACTATACTTAATTTAATTATATTATAAATTGCATTTAAAATTAATTTGTAAAATTAAAAAATATAGATATTTTGAAATATTTCTTTTTAGGGAATAAATAGTGAAAATTACTGGAAACAAATTAGAGACAAAATACTATTTCCACACAAAAATAAGAATAGAGCTGATATCATGGAAACCTTAGAGATGCTCCAATGAAAAGGAGTAAATCTAGTTCTAATTATTATTTCCCAAATACTTATAAATGGTTAGACGTCGAATCAGACGGAGCAATCTGAAAAAGCGAAGCGCAACATGCTCGGTGCAGCTTAAAAAAGGAATTTAACCATCTCCAATCAAAATCTATGATGAATTAACTCAAAGAATTATTCAACAAAACCCTCATTACACATCAGGTTCCGTTACTACTAGACTATCTGATTCTTGAAAGGCACACTTTAGACTCTTGTAATCCTTTGTTCATCGTCGAAAAACTTTAAATTTCAAAAAACGTAACTGGGAACACTTTAAATTTCTTCTAAATTAAATTTTAAAAAAAGTTGTAACCTTTTGGGCACATAAAAGAACACAGACCCTTGGATGTGTTGGTTAGGCTCATGGCTGTTCATTAAAGAATGACAAAATCTCAAACACATGTAAATGAATAATACAAAATAGCTGCCGCTAATTTTCTACAAATACAAAGAAAGCAATTGAGTTATACATATTTAAAAGCAGCACGATTACTATTGCTTCAAGGGAACGAGTTAACAGGCATCAATACAATATCCTGCCAACCAGATAGCGAAGCCATCAAGAACAGATATTATATTTTACAAGAAAATTGAATGTTGGTTGCTCAGCGAGTTGCTTTATCTGCTCATGGAAGAACTCATACGCCCTTCTCATACAAGAGGTGTCAGAATATAAAGCTACAATCATCATCGGACCAATCTAAATTCGAAAACTCTCAACCATTCAAAATAGAAGCAAATGCAGATTTGAAGATATACAAAGTAAGGGGAGTTTTGAATAAATTGAGATGCAACCTTATTGATCGAAACAATTTTTGTAACTGATATGAATAGTAATGGATGTAGATAGAGCCATCAGATAGGAGCGAAAGACAATAAAATTTTATAATCACAAATAAGTCATTTGAACTATGCATCTGATCATCACTTGACCCGTTCCACAATCCAAGATCTCAAAGATGAAAAAATAAAATCAGAAAATCTAATTAAGGCCTCATAGAGAAGATTAGAAGTATCCACACACGGTGTTTCAGACATATGCTTGTCAATAATTTATAATCATTGGCCAATAAAACAGAGAAAGGGGAAAAAAAAAAAGAATCGCACAACCAAGAAAAATTACCTCAGAATATCAGAATATAAAAACTAGGGCTCAGTTTATGGGTGGTGATATAACAGGATGGTCGGCAAGGCATTGAAAACGCCATTACGACGAACGAGACCTATCACAATTGATCGTCATAGCCCAGGAAAACGAAAATCAACACACAGAATGAAGTGAAATTGAAACGAAATTTGTAGATCGTTCTTTCTCTTGTATGAATTTCTAGATCGGGTTGTGTTCTCTTACTTATAGATGAACGATAAGGAGGCGTGAAGCTACTAGGGTTTTTTGGGTACCCAGAGGTGGCGGCGTATGAATTTAACCCCTACTTTTTCTTTTTTGGTTTTTTGGGTTTTTAAATTTGATATTTTTTCCATCCGGAATAAAACGTTATATTTCTTTGTGGTGCCATAACTTATGTAGTGTCTATTAAGAGAAAGAATGATATGAATGAGACTCATAAAAAAGTGATTTTTGTATGAGAGAGATTTATTTCCTTTATAAGAAAGAGGATATTTGTGTAGGACAACCCATAATAGAATATAAGAGATTTCATCCGGGACGAAGAGAGTAATACTAAATTTTAAATAAAGTTATAATATGAACTCGGCTTTATACTTTTTAAAAAATCAATATAATTTATTACTCCCTCTCGTCCCAAAAAAATTCTTATCCATTTTGTTTTTGTACGATTTTTAAGGAGAGTTGTTAGTTGTGTGTAAAGACGTATAAAGTTGTGTGTTCCACAAAAAAATTGTGTGTAATAATTTATTAAAAAAATGCACAAGAATTTTGGGATAATTCGAAATGGAATAGTGAATAAGAATTTTGGGATGGATAGAGTATTATGGATAACAAAGTCAAAACTCAACTATTAAAATTTAAAAATCACAAAAACTGGAATATCAAAATATAATTTTATGAAAAATATAAGAAAATGGGGCCCAATAAAATATTTGGTTTCAAGTAATAATCTGGCAAGGGAAATAGTATGGGCTTGAAAAGAAAACTTCCGGTTCGACTGGGCATGAAACATTTGCCACTTGCCAGCAGAGAGAGAGAGGGGTTGAGGCTTGAGAGAGAAAAAAACTACGAAGAGAGAATAACCCGTTACCCATGCATTCCCGAGTTTCTTGGACATACCAATCATTCTTCTCTCTTTCTCTCTCCATTTTACAAACCTACTGCTGCTGATCAATTCACATCCATTTCCACAACCTAAAACATAAAAAATAAAAATTTAAAATCTACCAGGGGAGCTCAAAGTGCCATTTTTCCTAGTTTCTCTTCTTGCAGTTTCCCCTATCATTGAATAAAAAGAAATCTTCATTAGTTTCCTGCTCTTCCTCGTAAATGGTCGGTTAATGTTCATTGCTACCGGAAATGCGTGAGATTGAAAGAGGAAAGTTGGGAAAAATCGTGTAAAGATGCAAGCATATAGAAATCAAGAAGAGATAGTTGAATCAATGGAGTCTGATCAGCAAACAGAAGTTGTTTCTGAAAAGGAGAGCGAGAGGAGCCAAGAAGCCGCACCAGCTCCAACCAAGCAGAAGCAGTTATCAGGTGTTCCTCGCATTCTGTTCTGGTGCATTATTGCATACATCAATTTAATACAAAATAATTAAGAAATCAAGAAATAGAGAATCCTTCTATGAATTTGACGTTAACTCCATTGCTTGATTCAGAAATGGATATGATGAAGGAGAAATTCTCCAAGTTGCTTCTGGGAGAGGACATGTCCGGCGGTGGGAAGGGCGTCGCCTCTGCATTAGCCCTCTCCAACGCCCTCACCAATCTTGCCGGTACAAATTTATCCCTCTTTCTTGCGCAGGGCCATGCTAATCTTCTCCGTATCGTTCCAATTTTATCGGATGTCACCGAAGGAACACAAATTTATCACTCAGAATGAGTCCAAACCGCAAAAATTATATGGTGTTGGCTTGAAACTATGTCAAATCACGTGACCTTGCACCACAACCTCTGCAATTCTTTTAACCTAAACAAGATTTTTTTATGTAAAATATCCAACATGTCTAAAGTTAAAAATACAAATAAAAAGTCAATACGGTGATGTTATTGAGATTCACACCCTCTCAATTCTTTGATGTAATATTATTTAAGAGCACGAGTATTTTTGGCAATATAACAAACATACATTTTCATGAGTTTGGGGAATTAGTGTATTACTTTGATTTGGTGGGATGAATATTTGCAGCTTCTGTTTTTGGAGAACAATCGAAGCTAGAGCCAATGTCCGAAGAGAGGAAGGCAAGGTGGAAGAGGGAAGTGGGATGGCTGATTTCTGTGACGGATTACATAGTCGAATTCGTTGCTGCTCAACAGAAAGCAAAGGATGGATCAAACATGGATGTAAGATGAATATTCTTAAAGACAATGTAAGAATCCTATACTCAAATACTTGTGTTTCTGTGTGTTTGCAAGATAATGGTGACACAGCAGAGAAAAGACCTCCTGATGAACATCCCAGCCTTGCGCAAGCTTGATGGCATGCTCCTTGTAAGCATCGTGATATGGTATGATGAAGAATAGGAGGATTCATTCGTTGTGTATATAATGGCATGCGCAGGACACATTGGATAATTTCAAGAACGAGCAAGAATACCGATATGTTTCGAGACATGCTGAGGAGTCTGAGAGAGGGGTCCAAAGAGGAGACAAGTGGTGGCTGCCTAGCATCAAGGTTCCGCCAAACGGACTGTCCGAAGAGTCACGCTTGTTCTTGCAGAAGCAGAAGGAGGCAGTCAACCAAGTGCTCAAAGCATCCATGGCCATCAATGCTCAAATACTATCAGACATGGAAGTCCCAGAAAGCTATATGGAAAGTCTCCCAAAGGTACATTATCTTCTAAAAATAAACCAAATAAGCTCGCCATTAAATCTTTGTGTAATGTGTTGTTGCAGAATGGGAAATCGAGTCTAGGAGAATCCGTCTATAAAAACATTACAGATGAGTTCTTTGATCCTCAACACTTCTTGTCAACCTTGGACTTGTCATCTGAGCACAAAGTTGTTGATATCAAGAACAGAATTGAGGCATCTGTTGTGATATGGAAGAGGAAGAAGAGTAATAACAAGGATGTGAAGGCGTCGTGGGGGCTGGCCGTGACCACGGAGAAGAGAGGGCTGTTCGAGGAGCGAGCAGAGACCATCTTACTCCTCTTGAAACACCACTTCCCTGGTCTCCCTCAATCTTCACTTGACATAACCAAAATCCAATACAATAAAGTACTACTTGCTTTACTACTCAATATGCATTTGCAACACTTTCTTGAATGGGATTATAATATCATGTTCTTGATAGGATGTAGGCCTAGCAATCTTGGAGAGCTACTCGAGAGTGTTGGAGAGCTTGGCCAACACGGTGATGTCGCGTATCGAGGACGTTCTCTATGCTGATTCCTTGACTCAAGATCCATCAAGCACTGGGGAAGAGCCCGACAATTTGACTTGTGCTGCAAATACACCAAATTCAACAACACTTTTTGATTTTATGGGCTGGGGCTACGAGAATACTACTCCTGAGACTCAAGTGAAGTAGAATTCTTCTTCAGATGTCGTTACTTCAAATTTGTAATGTATTTTGATAGGATGATGATTTAGATATCGAGTTATGCTGATTACTGATTAGGATGGAATCATGATATGGATTGAGGTGGATAAAGGTGGTATGTAAATTATCAATTAGTCCAAGTTTTCCATCAGTTATTCGAGTATCCATTTTGTGTGTGTGTTTCTTCTTATCTAACGGGAAGTGGGATGTAGTAATTTATGCGATGGATTTTTCTATATCAAGATAGAGAGTGGTGTGAATGAGTCTCACAAAAAAATGACTTTTTGTTAAATAAATTTATTTTCTTTTTAAAAAAAATTACATTTGTATGAGACAATCCAAAATAGAATATAAAACGTTTCATTCAGGACGGAGGGAGTACTGAACAGAAAAGTAGTTTATGTGGTGTTTGCAAAAATTAATTAAACAGTTTTAGTTACTTGTACTTAAACTTTTCTCTTAAGTAAAAATTAACAGCATTTGCATCATTATAAAAAGCTGCTTAATTTTAATATTTAAAAATATATATAGATATAACTATTTTTAAGTTGCGCAAGCTACTTTCCAATTATTGTGGCTTCTACGATTAAAATCGCCAATGATCACCTTATGCACTCCAATTTAATGTGGTTTATTTTAACCTATAAAAAGCATAAGTATGCATTTCTAATACTAAAAAGAAGTATTTTTTTTATATGTATATTCCATCTTTCACATAAATTAAGAAGAAGTTTAATTGAGTTAAAAGTTTTTTTTCCTCTTATAGAAAGATAAAATATTAATACTGAAATTTGAGCAAATTATTAGGTATTGGTCATAATGAGTTACATTAGTATCAATGCAAATAAACGCTTCGTTAAAAGCCACTAATTTCGTAGTTTGAGGTAGAAGTTATTCTTTTCACATTACCACATTAACTATATGTGCACCAATAATATTTCACTTTAAATTATTCTAAAAAAAATTACGCATATTAGAATTAGTATAAAATATTTAATAGGCACAAAAAATATGCTAATAGACATATAAAAAGAAAACATCTAAAAAAGGAAACGAGACATATCAAAAAGAGACGGAGGAGGTATAATTTTGCACATCCATTCCAAATGCATGTTCTTTCTTTCTTTCTTTTTTTTCAAAAAAAAGTTGTACGAACTATGTAAGTTGTCTTCATTTGTTTTTATTAAACTAATCAAACCTATCATCTGAAAAAACTCGAACACTGTTTTTAGATAGGATGAAAATAGATTTTTGAGGGGCTTATACTCATTATGCATCTAAAATCCCGAAAAAATAATGTAACTAGTTTCAAATAGATTATAAATAACGAAAAGAACATCAATAATTTATTAAAAGACAGATATGTAGATTCGCCCAAGTTATAATTGTCGTTATTGTGGTGTTAAAGAAACAAACTTATGCATTAAAAATCATAGGAGCCAGGAAGTCGCTGCCTATAAGAAATGTACTCTCTACATACATTCATATTTACTTTGAAATAAAATATGCTGTTCCATTTTTTCAAGGTTATCAATTTGTATCACCATCCCTCAAGTTACTTACAATAACCTATCTCCTGTTAAAAAATCCATAATAAGTAGATTTTTACTAATGAGAATATATGTAACCATTCTATTGAATATTGATGAATATAAATTAGACAAGTAATCCGCTTTCCGGATTGTCATTGCAATTGCCTTGAATTACAATAAGAATAATAATATATAAATTATATATATATATATATATATATACATGTATATCCGATAGGAAGGTAGAATTACGTAGGAAGATATGAAGTATGCATACTTCTTATATATTTTATGCATATTTCTTATTTTTTATGCATATATCTTGTAAAATATTTTAAAGCACATTCAATCTAAACCATCCAATGATAAAATATGAAGGGTGTAAATTGTTTCTTATTTTTTATTCTAAGAAATCTTCTTATATGATAAATTTTCTATATATATATATATATGCTATCTAAAAACCACTTTTTAAAAATCGAACTCTCATATTTGGATTTCAATATGGTAGATCCTGCGACGACTACAGTAGAGTTTTATATAAGCTGGTGAACTTTTTTGTATCAAAATATTTTGTTAGTTTTTATGCGAGAATTAAAAACAGTTCACTTATTGTTGTTTCTATATGTAAACCTTTTTTTAAAATTTTTTTTATAACGAGTAAAAGTATTGTTATTTGTTATTAATGCAACATGCAAAATATAGACAAGTACAGATCCAACTAAATGACATGGTCCAGTGACATGAAATATAACACCACTCTACCAACAAAAGAAGGGTCCCTTTCCCATGCCTACACTACACATGATATTATAAAGTCAACAAAATTAAAATCATCACATCATTATCATTATATATATATATATATATATATATATATATAATAAGTGATCATGTAGATGATATTGATTTATTGTCTTATAGACATCTACACAAATTTATATATATTGGGTTAGTGCAAATTGTATTTAAGCATTTAACCTTAGAAGGACTAAGCTTTATAGCAGCTTAAGAGATGGAAGAAACTTAAATTGGGAAAAAAATCTATAATGGGAATAATACAAATAAGTTTGGCTCACGACCCAGTTTATTTTGATGTATATCCAAATTTGCAATTATCATTATCTGAAATTAATATAGTATTAGATTATTTAACATTAAGTTAAAACCCATGATTATAATTATAAACCAGGAACATAAGTAATATTTATATGTTATAGAGTCTATTATAAACCGTTATATACGTTAAACCCTCAATGTAAGAATGTTGATAAACCTTTAAATAAAACAATTTTAATTGAAAGTAATTATAGTAAATCTAATATTACTACTATAAGAAAAATTAAATGGGAAGAAATAGATTTTCTAGAAAATTGGACTATTGAACAAGCGGTGGCTCCACAGCAACCAGTTCAAAATAATTTGGTAAAAGTAATACAGACAAAAATTACAATTCGAAGATAATAAAAAATTAGGAATGTTGCCTTCTAGACATTCATTTGATAGATCCAGATCTACTTACTCACATATATCACCTCTAGATTATAAAATAGAACAACATTTTACTCCATCAAGAGCTTCTACATCTCAAATAAGAGAAAATACATTCAGTGAATTTTTTGATGAAGACAAAATAGAAAAATTAATAATAGATAAAAATAATATTGTTAAAGGAATAAGAAATAATACTTATAGTACTAAAAGAGATGAAATAACTTAATCAGAAATGAATTTTCCAATATAATGGTTTTAGAAAACAAAATAGATTTTAGTCCTTGATCACAAGCAAGACAAATAATAAAACAGAATTTAATACATCCAAATGAAAACCATTTAGAAAGTGGTTTTTTGAAAATTTTAATTCTGAAGAGAAAATTAATATTCAACATACTAAGGTTGTATAACAAATTAAAAATAAAATTAAAACCTTACCTTGTTTAATGCTTAGTAACCCAAATTGAGATAAAATTATTGAAACAGACACATCAGATTTTGGTTATGGAGGTATTCTTAAACAGGTAAATCAACAAAACAAGAATATCTTGTAAGATTTCATTCAGGAAAATAAAATAATTCTCAAAAGAATTATTCTACTGTAGCTAGAGAAATTTTAGTTATAGTCAAATATGTTTTAAAATTTCAAGATGATTTATATAATCAAAAATTCATTATAAAGACTGATTGCTAATCTGCAAAATTTATGTTTAATAAAGATTTTAAACATGTTATTTCAAAACAATTGTTTGTTAGGTGGCAGACTTATTTAGCCCTATTTGATTTTGAAATTATATATAAGAAAGGGGAAGAAAATAATCTTTCTGATTTCTTAACTCGGGAATATATCCTATGAATTTTGTAGAGGAACTTCCTCTTATAGAGGAAGATGTGGTAGAGGTTTACAGTCGGAAATTCTGGCTCAACATGGAAAACAAAGACTTGTAGCTGCGGATTTGTCACAGGACAAAGAGTTCTATGAATTTCTGCAATATAAGAAACAAAAGGAAGGTAATACTCAGAAACATGATCATATTCCTCAACAGTTACTGAGGAAAATGATGAAGAGAATATCTCTTACACCATGAATGAAAAAATAGAAGTTATACTTCTGTTAAAGGAAAAAGATTTGAAATGGAAAAACAATCCGTGGAGTATTATGGAAAGGTATTTTGAAAATGTATCATATGCAGCTCGTACTTATAAGTTTCGAGAATATTATGAAAATATACTTATTAATAATGGATGTGAAATCCAGCATTTTACAACTGGACAAAAATAAATTTACAACTTCTCTAAAATTGTCATAAACAAGATTATATTGATGGAATAATGGGGAATATCCCCATGTAGACAAAAAGAATTATGTTATTTACAAAATAAAACTCCCATTAAATATAATTTCGGGGATTATCAGGATGCTTTCTATAAAGTTTTCCTATATAAAAATCCAAAAAGAAAACATTCCTGGTTCATTAAAATTTGTTCAGAAGTTTATAACTTCGACATGCATATCTGGTTTTATTAGATGGTGGCAATATATTATGACACCTCGGTAAGAATCTTACCTGATTGTTTAAAGAAAAATTTGAAAAATGGGTGGATAGTTCACCAAAAATTCTTGAAATTCAAGAAAAAGGTTTATGTGTGGAAGGAATATCTTCCCTATATTTCTTTAGAGAATTCTCAATTCCTTGGATCTAGAAATGGACTCCAGAATTCGGTTATACTGATGATATGATTCCCTGTATTAAAAGTGTTTCACATTCTAAATTCTGTGAAAAAAAAATGATAAAACAGAACTCAGAATCATGTCACATTTTTGTTATCGATACTACGTGTCATATTGATAATCGTATTGAAAAATATGGAGAGCAGATTAAGTTCAAACTTAAGAAGGAATCTCCTTCTCCATTTGAGCATATCTCAAGAAAATCGAAATTGAAATCCGGGGTTATGACCAAGGAAAAGATGATTCAGAATTATCTGGATGAAGTTAAGACAGATTTGTTGAAAACATTCAAAGAAGACACTATGTCTCAAAGATCTAGTAAATCAGATATTTCAATGTCCTCAGCAAATCAAGATATTGATTTTCAAGAATCACAAGATCCGAATGAAGGAGCTTCAATTGAAGATATTTTTGAAGTAATGAAATAAGCTTTAGTTGAAAATTTCAAAAGCAATGAAGAATCTTCTGGTTGAAATGAAAGCAAGACACAATCGGAAAAAATTGAAAACAACTGGCATATTAGTAGGAGGGAATATTACCCCCAAAAGAAAATTTCCTCTTTCCACAAAATTATTTGTCATTTTATTAGCAATGATTATTTGCTTTTCTAGAATGTAATAGGTGTCCACTTACTGTACTAGTAGGTTACTATATTAATAGGTGGTAGATTTCTTTTCATTTTTGCTTTTAATCTCTTCTTGTCTATATAAGGAAGGATGTTTGTATTGTAAAGATAGTCGAAACATAAACAACAAAACCCTTACTTTTAAAATTTCTCTTTGCTAAAGTTTCTTCATCAACCTTATTACAAGATACGAAGCTTATTGTAAGTCTCTTTTGTTTTCCTCTTTTATAGTTTGTTAATTAGGTTAATTAATTTGATTTTATATTGTATTAAATATGGTTAGCCTTATAGGCTAAACTCTTGTGTGATAAATTATGTCTTACAACTCTTGTTCAGTATTGCGAAAGATGAAACTGATGTTATGATAAAAAATGATACCGAAGTGAGGTTTTAATTGAGATAAATGGTATGCTTAGGACTTTGTAAGATCTGTTTTCCATACCGTTTCACCCTATTTTTGGCTGTCTAATTGAAGGCCGTTAGGGGAATTTATTGGTGTGATGTGTTGATCTGAAAATTCTAAGCTGATGACGGTTATTTCAATTATGTAATCAAAATTATTTTGTTATATTCCTAATTCGGTCTTCAAATCTTCTCATGCAACAGTCTTGTCCGTAGTATATCTATAATAAAGTGATCATGTGTATAAAGCTGCATTTTACATAGAAATTGGAAGCCGTTCATTTATTTATTGGATGATTCAAATTGTATATACTTTGAAATATTATTTGTGCATAATACTTATATATGCTATGCAAGTTTAAAATTAAAAAATCTTATAAAGATTATGTATAATTTCTAGTTCCTATCAAATTCACACTCTATGTGTGTGTATATATGAGTGGACAAATGTAATACCTAATACGATTTACAAAAGTAATAAACTACAAATTAATTATATGCTATATTCCAATGGATCCCTTTTCCTATAAAAGAAACCATAAGAATAAAAATAGATGGATCAGCAGTGGCGGAAATAATTTCTCCGGGTTGGACTTTCACATGTTTCACACCGAAAATGTGGCTCACAAATCCGTACCAAACAAAATGACTGGTCTTAGACGTATAAAGAAAAATACTTGTAATAAAAAATTAATTATTTTTTTTGAATAACGAGTGTAACCCGCAGTCCGAAATGCGCACTTAAAAAAAATAAAAATCAATTACTATTACAATAGATTAATGCATCAGTTACCGTCGATTTTTGAAGTGCGTGTTAATTAATATTTACAAATTAGTACCGTTCTTATTAGTATATCAAATGTAATTGACTATTCACTCTACGCATTAAACAAGCATAATAATAAGTATATGTAAAAGATTAATATAGAGAAATTTAAGTTAATAAGAGGAATTCGTCAAACCGAGAAATTGCCCCATCACTTTCGTCCAATGTTGGCGTAGTTTCCTCTTCTACCCACTCTCCATTTGTCTGTTCGACTGTTAAATATCACCCCAAACCACTTTCCCTCTTCTTTCATCGTTGATCCCGAAGAAACACAGAAAAATGAGGCAACCTAGAGTTACCATGGATGTCGGAAACGACGGCGTTGCGATCATCACCATCTCCAATCCTCCCGTCAATGCTCTAGCCATTACCAGTAAGCTTCGCAGAACTTCTCTCTCACAAAATCCAGTCTCTCTGTTTTGAACTATTTCTTTTATTTGTCTTGTTGCAGTTTTTGCTGGATTGAAGGAAAAGTTTAGTGAGGCGATGAGAAGAGATGATGTCAAAGCTGTTGTTCTTACTGGTAATTCTCCATTTTATTTGTTTATTTATTACTTTTAGTATAATTGTTTGATTGACGCATGTTGTTAGCACAATAATTCATGAATTTAGTGATTTTTGCTGAGAGAGGTTGGCAAAATCGATGTTGCAGGATAATGTTTTAACCTTATGTTTTGGAACTTTGATGCACAATATTTCAGTTCAGTTTGTTTATTTTCCCCATAATTTGATGTTGCTCAGAACCATAGAGTTTATGGAGGAATATTTAGGCTCTGGTCTGGACGCTGCTAAAAGTGTCTTTCGGAAATTAATTTTCATCTGCATATTCTCAGAGTTTTGTTCCATGTCAAAGTATTCCGGTGGTTCGGTATGTGAATGCTGTGATGTGCGAATGTTTGCAAACAATGATCTCATGATACTTTTTTAAAATTATTATTGTAATTTATCATATTAGAGTCATGTATGTGCAATAGTTGGATTAACCTTTCTCTTTGTTTGGAGGACACTCTACTAACTTCATAAATATAATCAACTTGCAGGTGATGGTGGAAAATTCTCTGGTGGCTTCGACATAACTGTGTTTGAGAGAGTCCATAAAACAGGTATATATGTACTAACATTTTTATGCACTTCTTTTTTGTTGGTATGCTATAACTCTTACCTCATGCTCAAGAATCAATTTAATTTCTTCTGTGCAGGAGATATTTCCTTCTTACCTGAAACGTCTATTGATGTTGCAGTCAATGTTATTGAAGGTCCTCTGCTATTTTCTGAGTTTTTGAAATTTAATTTTTTAACTTTATGATGTTATTCTAAAATTTTGTGATGCTTAACATTTTTTGTTAGATGCAAAGAAGCCCACTGTTGCTGCAATGCAGGGCCTTGCACTTGGAGGCGGCTTGGAACTAGCTTTGGTTAGTTATCTTCCTGAACATGATTAAAAGTGTCCAAAGTTACTCTCAATACATTATATGTGGTAAAGTTATTTCCAGTCAACCAACTGGTAAATATTGCACAGGCTTCTCATGCCCGCATTGCTGCACGAAATACACAACTCGGTCTGCCAGAACTCACTCTTGGAGTTCTTCCTGGCTCAGGAGGTATGAACTCCTACAATTTTGTATGCTTTATCGATTACCCGGTGTTTCAAAGCGAGATAATTTATCAGTTTTCACCAACTGTTGCTATTACCATCATGGCTATTATTCAAGGCACACAGCGTCTCCCTCGGCTTATCGGGCTGCCTAAAGCACTTGAACTTATGCTGGTAGGTCTCTCTTTGTAAGTTGTGCAAAACTATACATTGATGCTAAATTTGTTCGTGCAGATTATGACTTTTACAACAGTTATTGTTTGACCTTGTTATTGTACATGTTTATCGTTTAACTTGATACTTAGTTATATGACAATCTTCCGTGAGAGTGATGTGAATTTCTTCATGCGGTGTGTTTACAAATAATTGGTGTAGCTCTAATCCTAATCTGGTGATGTTACTTGTTACGGTTTTCTAAGTCGATAACATCCGAAGAAGGAAAAAGTCTCGGCCTTGTTGATGCTTTGTTGTTCCTTCGAAGAATTGCTTGAAAGTATCTTGTCGGTGGGCATTAGACATCGCAGAGAAGCGCAAACCTTGGATACGCTCTCTTCATAGGATAGACAAACTCGGTTCCTTGCCGAAGTGGTTGACATTATTAAAAAAGCAAGGCAACAAGCCAAACAAACTTTTAAGAATTTGCCTCAAGGACCGGGCATGCCTCAATGTAATTGAGGAAGGGATCATTCATGGTGGTTATCACGGACTTTTGAAGGTAACTTTATTTATAGCATGATTTTTCAGAATTATCATACACAAGAGAACACTCAAATATGCCTCTTAACTCTAGATAATCCACCAAATTGATGCAACGTAATTTGCGATTCCACACACGATTAGGGTTTGTCAATGATTTTTAACGAATTACAGCAATTCAATATAAAAAACAAACGAGAATAATATCAAAGTCAAACGAGAATAATCCGAGCAACCGAGACCATATGACGAGTTCGAAAACCCCCCCCTTTATACTACCCATGCATACGTAAATATAGCAACTTCCGAAAATATAGCAACCCTAATATAAAACCCTAATTTAAAACCCTACTTCTCGACCCAAATAAATAAAACGACCCTAATTATAAATATGACCCATTATGAAAACGACCCAATTTAAAACACCCCCATACGTAAATCCCGTCCAAATCTCTAGCCACTTTGACGCCATTTCCTGCGGACATAAAACTTCAACGGCTCTGCTCGCTCTCCATGTTGCTCCGATACGGATGACTCTCTTTCATTCCTTTGCTGCACATCAATTCCCTTCGTCTCAACAACAGCCTTGTCCCCAAGGCGGAATAAAGGAAATTGTGCTTCAAGTTCCTCCTTCTCGACCCACGTCGCATCTTCATTCGGTTGTCCCTTCCATTTTACCAATACTTCTGTACATGGTCCGGACTGCAACGTGCGCACTCGCCAGCGTAACACAGCCTCGGGCTCGAACACATCCCCAATGTCCAATTCGAGCGAGACCGGCAACGTTGTTTCAACAGGATGGTCGCCAACCACCGCCTTTAATTTATACGCAACCTTTCCCACACGGCTGTCCACCTCGAACGGCCCATAAAAACGGCCCGACAATTTCGTAAATCCGGTAGTAGCTAAAGAAGTTTGCCGATAACTACGTACCTTGAGGAACACCCGATCACCTTCGTTGAACTCTACATGTCGACGGTGCTGATTCGCCTGCTTTTGCATGCGACTTTGAGCTCGATTTAAGTTCCATTTCAGCTGCGATAAGATCTCATCTCGAGAACGCAACATGGTCCCAACCGCATCCACTCGACTCTCCTCCTATGCATACCGCGTTACCACCGGAGGAGAATATCCATAAACCGCCTCGAAGGGTGTCATTTTTCCGGCCGTTTGAAACGCCGTATTATACCAAAACTCACGCCGTATTATACCAAAACTCGGCCCAAGCAAGTCACCCCGCCCATTTACGCGGTTGTTCGGAAGAAAAACACCGTAAATATATTTCTAACACCCGATTTAATACTTAGTTTGGCCGTCCGTTTCGGGATGATATGCGGTGCTAAAGTGTAATCGTGTCTTTGGCCGCAAATAAATCCCGCCAAAATGCGCCAACGAATCGGGGATCCCTGTCACTCACGATTGTACGAGGAATGCCATGTAACCGCACAATATTCTCAATGAAAACTTCGGCCACCCTATGCGCAGTAAGTGGCGGTTTTATTGCAATAAAATGACCATACTTTGAAAGTCGGTCAACCACCACGAGTATGGATGTAAAACCTCGCGAAGACGGTAGCCCATTGATGAAGTCCATCGAAATATCTTCCCACACCCGGCTAGGAATCGGTAGTGGTTGAAGCAATCCGGCTGGCGACCTTGCCTCATACTTGGACTTTTGACATATCAAACATGCGGCCACATAATCCCTCACCGTACCGAACATGCCTTTCCAATATACACTGGAGGATAAGCGTCGATACGTGCGTAGCACCCCGGCGTGACCGCCTAAAGGTGTGTCGTGGAATTCATGTAACAATTTAGGGATCCAAGTTGAATTTGACGGAATTACTAACCTGCCCTTGTGTAGAAGTCGATCGCCCTCTATCGAATACCCCGGCCGACTCGCAGAATCTTGCTGAAGATCTCGGATAACTTCCTGAAGAAATGGATCGGTTCCTTGTTCAGCCACAATCTCCGATAATCCCGTCCACACTGGTCCGCTCAAAGACTTGCACTCGCTCTCGGACTCGTGTTGCCGTGATAACCCATCCGCCACTCGATTCGCCGCTCCGCATTTGTACTCGATTTCAAGTCATATCCTAGCAATTTCGCGATCCACACTTCTTGTGCCGGCGTTGAGATTTTTTGGCGAAGTAGATGTTGTAAACTGTGATGATCAGTGCGGACTAAGAATCAGCGTCCGACGAGATACGGACGCCAATAAAGAACCGCATGCACGAGCGCCATCAGTTCGCGCTCATAGGCCGATTTATTACGAGCTACCTCACCCAAAGCCTTACTATAAAAAGCGATTGGCCTACGATCTTGCATGAGTACCGCGCCTAACCCGGTTCCTGACGCGTCGCACTCGATGACAAATTGCTTCGTGAAATCGGGCATGGAGAGAACGGGGGCCGTCGTGACGGCCCGCTTTAAGGTTGTGGAACGCCGCTCCTCATCCGCGGTCCACTTAATCTTCTCTCCCGCGGTTTTCTCCAATAGCCGCGTGAGCGGTTTAGCCATCATGCCGTAGTTTCGAACAAACCGGCGGTAATAACCGGTTAACCCCAAAAATCCCCGAACCGCCTTAAGTGTGGTCGGCGTTGGCCACTCTCTCACCGAGCGAATCTTTTCGGGGTCCATCTCCACGCCCATAGCCGAAATTAAATGACCTAGGTATTCAACTCGTGCACAACCAAACGAACATTTCTTACGATTGGCAATAAAATCATTCGCCTTTAATACTAGCAACACAGTGGCGACGTGTTGGCAATGCTCGTCCAAAGTCCTGCTATAGATCAAAATATCATTAAAAAAAAAAACCAAAACGAACTTACGGAGCATTGGCCGGAAGAGATCATTCATCACCACCTGAAACGTTGCCGGAGCGTTAGTGAGTCCGAATGGCATAACTAGGAATTCATAATGGCCACTATGTGTCCGAAATGCTGTTTTGGGCACATAGCGGTTATGCACTTTGATTTGATGGTAGTCCGCCTTCAAGTCAATTTTGGAAAAATATGCTGCCCCGGCTAACTCGTCGAGCATCTCTTGAATTATCGGAATAGGATACCTGTCCGGCACTGTCGCCTTATTCAGTTCCCGGTAGTCAACACAAAATCGCCAACTTCCGTCTTTCTTTTTAACTAGTAAGATCGGACTTGAAAATGGACTAGAACTTAGGCGTATGATGCCGGCCGTCATCATTTCGGCCACCAATTTTTCCATCTCGTCTTTTCTCGAAAGTGATTGTAATGATATGGCCGCACCGAAATTGGTTGGGTTCGGGCAAGAGCTCGATTTTATGATCCACTGATCGGCATGGGGGCAAGGCCGACGGCTTCCCAAACACTGCCTCAAATTCATCAACGATGTGTTGTAATGATACCGGTATCTCGTTATTACCCTTCGGCTCTTCATGTAGCGCCCAACAATCCCTGGAATCAAGTACGAACGCAGTGTATTCCACCTCCTTTTCGTGATTTAACGAGCGGATCGACACCTCCCGTCTCAGATAAATATTCTTCCCCTTCGAGTCGTACGACATAGCGGCTACATCGTATTCCATAAATTGTTTCCCCCAGTCCACTCGCATTAACCCTAAAGTCGACAACCATGCGATGCCCAAGATAATGTCCACACCACTTAACGCAAACGAGTGACAATCAACCGAGATATATCCCGGAGCAAAAAGAATCTGGAGATCGCGACAAATGCCCTCCGAGGCGATGCGGTGGCCATCTCTCAATCGTACGCCAAAATATCGCCCCCTTATCCGGTGGGAATGTGGTGGGCCGCCACTAATTTATTCGAAATAAAATTATGTGTGGCTCCGTTGTCAATAAGTATGGATACCACGACATCTTTGACCATGCCTCTTAGGGCGTTTGAGGTCGAGGTCCAGAGATTCCCATAGCCGAACATGCGTCCAGTTTAGCATCCTCTCGTTTGGTATCGGTCTCAAACCCTGAGTCAGCCACTTCCCCTCCGTCGTCTTGTTGTAATACGATCTCTTCTAGCTCTATGTCCGATGCTTCATGATCTTCAACTAGCAAAATTCGAAGGCTCCGCATAGGGCAATCATGTTGAGGAGTGTACGGTGCACTTGCGGCCGATAAGCATAGCCCCTTCCGCGCGCTCTTCTTCACGATCGGAATCCGTCAGACGGCGAAATGGAACGCTTACGGCCCCACGCGGGTCGCGATTTAAAGAGGCCGGTCGGTTGGACGAACTCACCCGTTGTGCCGTGTTAGCCGTATGGTTGGGTGCTGGAAGCGCCAATTGTCCGGGAAAAGGACCTCGTGGAGGGTAAAGAGACCCCCCTTGCCGTCGATTTGCTGAATCGCGGAAGCCCGGGTTTAATGTCGACACGCCGCGGGCAGTAACCTCCACTTTGCGGGCTAAGCAAATTGCATCTCGCAGGGTCTCGGGTTCGAGAACCCAGACCTGGTTCCGGATAGAATCCTTGAGCCCCATGATAAACAAGCTCAAAAAATTTTCATCGGAAAAGTTCGGTACTCGGTTGGCCAGATTCGTAAAATGGTCCACATATTCTTCGACTGTGCCCGTTTGCTTGGTAGATGCCAATTTAGCGAACGCTGTGCCATCGCATTGTTCATCGAAGCGTTCAATTAAACCTTGAGTAAACTCGTTCCACGTATATCTCGGCCGTTCTCTCTTGAACCATCGGAACCAGTTGAGGGCCGCTCCCTCCATCGCGACCATAGTAGCTGTTTTTTCTGCTCCTCCGTAGCTGAGTATAGTTCGAGATGTTGATCCACCCTTGATAGCCACCCGAGGGGATCGGAGCCGGAAAACCCCGGTAATGGGGGCGGTGGGTTTTCAGCGTGTCCTGACTGAAGATTAGGGTTTTGGGATTGGAAATCCGAGTTTGTATTGTTGTTGGGGTTCTGCAGCGGCGCGCCGGAGCGTAGGGCATTCAGGCCGGCCAGAATTTCGGAGACTTGTTCGGCCACCACGTCGGCTTTGACGCGAGCCTGTCGTTGTTCCTCCGTAATGACGCCAATAGATTCTTCGATTGCGGCAACGCGAGTTTCCATTGCACTGATTCCTGTCTCGTTTCCCGAGCGAAGAACAACCATATGATGATCCAGCAGGTCAGACCAATTGATGCATCGTAATTTGCGATTCCACACACGATTAGGGTTTGTCAATGATTTTTAACGAATTACAGCAATTCAATATAAAAAACAAACGAGAATAATATTAAAGACAAACGAGAATAATCCGAGCAACCGAGACCATATGACGAGTTCCGAAAACCCCCCCTTTATACTACCCATGCATACGTAAATATAGCAACTTCCGAAAATATAGCAACCCTAATATAAAACCCTAATTTAAAACCCTACTTCTCGACCCAAATAAATAAAACGACCCTAATTATAAATATGACCCATTATGAAAACGACCCAATTTAAAACACCCCCATACGTAAATCCCGTCCAAATCTCTAGCCACTTTGACGCCATTTCCTGCGGACATAAAACTTCAACGGCTCTGCTCGCTCTCCATGTTGCTCCGATACGGATGACTCTCTTTCATTCCTTTGCTGCACATCAATTCCCTTCGTCTCAACAACAGCCTTGTCCCCAAGGCGGAATAAAGGAAATTGTGCTTCAAGTTCCTCCTTCTCGACCCACGTCGCATCTTCATTCGGTTGTCCCTTCCATTTTACCAATACTTCTGTACATGGTCCGGACTGCAACGTGCGCACTCGCCAGCGTAACACAGCCTCGGGCTCGAACACATCCCCAATGTCCAATTCGAGCGAGACCGGCAACGTTGTTTCAACAGGATGGTCGCCAACCACCGCCTTTAATTTATACGCAACCTTTCCCTCACGTACGTCCACCTCGAACGGCCCATAAAAACGGCCCGACAATTTCGTAAATCCGGTAGTAGCTAAAGAAGTTTGCCGATAACTACGTACCTTGAGGAACACCCGATCACCTTCGTTGAACTCTACATGTCGACGGTGCTGATTCGCCTGCTTTTGCATGCGACTTTGAGCTCGATTTAAGTTCCATTTCAGCTGCGATAAGATCTCATCTCGAGAACGCAACATGGTCCCAACCGCATCCACTCGACTCTCCTCCTATGCATACCGCGTTACCACCGGAGGAGAATATCCATAAACCGCCTCGAAGGGTGTCATTTTTCCGGCCGTTTGAAACGCCGTATTATACCAAAACTCACGCCGTATTATACCAAAACTCGGCCCAAGCAAGTCACCCCGCCCATTTACGCGGTTGTTCGGAAGAAAAACACCGTAAATATATTTCTAACACCCGATTTAATACTTAGTTTGGCCATCCGTTTCGGGATGATATGCGGTGCTTAAAGTGTAATCGTGTCTGTGGGCTGCAAATAAATCCCGCCAAAATGCGCCAACGAATCGGGGATCCCTGTCACTCACGATTGTACGAGGAATGCCATGTAACCGCACAATATTCTCAATGAAAACTTCGGCCACCCTATGCGCAGTAAGTGGCGGTTTTATTGCAATAAAATGACCATACTTTGAAAGTCGGTCAACCACCACGAGTATGGATGTAAAACCTCGCGAAGACGGTAGCCCATTGATGAAGTCCATCGAAATATCTTCCCACACCCGGCTAGGAATCGGTAGTGGTTGAAGCAATCCGGCTGGCGACCTTGCCTCATACTTGGACTTTTGACATATCAAACATGCGGCCACATAATCCCTCACCGTACCGAACATGCCTTTCCAATATACACTGGAGGATAAGCGTCGATACGTGCGTAGCACCCCGGCGTGACCGCCTAAAGGTGTGTCGTGGAATTCATGTAACAATTTAGGGATCCAAGTTGAATTTGACGGAATTACTAACCTGCCCTTGTGTAGAAGTCGATCGCCCTCTATCGAATACCCCGTCCGACTCGCGAATCTTGTCGAAGATCTCGGATAACTTCCCGAAGAAATGGATCGGTTCCTTGTTCAGCCACAATCTCCGATAATCCCGTCCACACTGGTCCGCTCAAAGACTTGCACTCGCTCTCGGACTCGTGTTGCCGTGATAACCCATCCGCCACTCGATTCGCCGCTCCGCATTTGTACTCGATTTCGAAGTCATATCCTAGCAATTTCGCGATCCACACTTGCCGTGCCGGCGTTGAGATTTTTTGGCGAAGTAGATGTTGTAAATCTGTGATGATCGGTGCGGACTAAGAATCGGCGTCCGACGAGATACGGACGCCATATAAAGAACCGCACGCACGAGCGCCATCGGGTCGCGCTCATAAGCCGATTTATTACGAGCTACCTCACCCAAAGCCTTACTATAAAAAGCGATTGGCTACGATCTTGCATGAGTACCGCGCCTTAACCCGGTTCTCGACGCGTCGCACTCGATGACAAATTGCTTCGTGAAATCGGCATGGAGAGAACAGGGGCCGTCGTGACGGCCCCGCTTTAAGGTTGTGAACGCGCGCTCCTCATCCGCGGTCCACTTAATCTTCTCTCCCGCGGTTTTCTCCAATAGCCGCGTGAGCGGTTTAGCCATCATGCCGTAGTTTCGAACAAACCGGCGGTAATAACCTAGTTAACCCCAAAAATCCCCGAACCGCCTTAAGTGTGGTCGGCGTTGGCCACTCTCTCACCGAGCGAATCTTTTCGGGGTCCATCTCCACGCCCATAGCCGAAATTAAATGACCTAGGTATTCAACTCGTGCACAACCAAACGAACATTTCTTACGATTGGCAATAAAATCATTCGCCTTTAATACTAGCAACACAATGGGCGACGTGTTGGCAATGCTCGTCCAAAGTCCTGCTATAGATCAAAATATCATTAAAAAAAAAAACCAAAACGAACTTACGGAGCATTGGCCGGAAGAGATCATTCATCACCACCTGAAACGTTGCCGGAGCGTTAGTGAGTCCGAATGGCATAACTAGGAATTCATAATGGCCACTATGTGTCCGAAATGCTGTTTTGGGCACATAGCGGTTATGCACTTTGATTTGATGGTAGTCCGCCTTCAAGTCAATTTTGGAAAAATATGCTGCCCCGGCTAACTCGTCGAGCATCTCTTGAATTATCGGAATAGGATACCGTCCGTAAGATCGTCGCCTTATTCAGTTCCCGGTAGTCAACACAAAATCGCCAACTTCCGTCTTTCTTTTTAACTAGTAAGATCGGACTTGAAAATGGACTAGAACTTAGGCGTATGATGCCGGCCGTCATCATTTCGGCCACCAATTTTTCCATCTCGTCTTTCTGAAAGTGATTGTAATGATATGGCCGCACTGAAATTGGTTGGGTTCCGGGCAAGAGCTCGATTTTATGATCCACTGATCGGCATGGGGGCAAGGCCGACGGCTTCCCAAACACTGCCTCAAATTCATCAACGATGTGTTGTAATGATACCGGTATCTCGTTATTACCCTTCGGCTCTTCATGTAGCGCCCAACAATCCCTGGAATCAAGTACGAACGCAGTGTATTCCACCTCCTTTTCGTGATTTAACGAGCGGATCGACACCTCCCGTCTAGATAAATATTCTTCCCCTTCGAGTCGTACGACATAGCGGCCTACATCGTATTCCATAAATTGTTTCCCCCAGTCCACTCGCATTAACCCTAAAGTCGACAACCATGCGATGCCCAAGATAATGTCCACACCACTTAACGCAAACGAGTGACAATCAACCGAGATATATCCCGGAGCAAAAAGAATCTGGAGATCGCGACAAATGCCCTCCGAGGCGATGCGGTGGCCATCTCTCAATCGTACGCCAAAATACTGCCCCTTATCCGTGGGAATGTGGTGGGCCGCCACTAATTTATTCGAAATAAAATTATGTGTGGCTCCGCTGTCAATAAGTATGGATACCACGACATCTTTGACCATGCCTCTTAGTCTTAGCGTTTGAGGTCCAGAGATTCCCATAGCCGAACATGCGTCCAGTTTAGCATCCTCTCGTTTGGTATCGGTCTCAAACCCTGAGTCAGCCACTTCCCCTCCGTCGTCTTGTTGTAATACGATCTCTTCTAGCTCTATGTCCGATGCTTCATGATCTTCAACTAGCAAAATTCGAAGGCTCCGCATAGGGCAATCATGTTGAGGAGTGTACGGTGCCTTGCAGCGATAGCATAGCCCCTTCCGGCGCAGCTCTTCACGATCGGAATCCGTCAGACGGCGAAATGGAACGCTTACGGCCCCACGCGGGTCGCGATTTAAAGAGGCCGGTCGGTTGGACGAACTCACCCGTTGTGCCGTGTTAGCCGTATGGTTGGGTGCTGGAAGCGCCAATTGTCCGGGAAAAGGACCTCGTGGAGGGTAAAGAGACCCCCCTTGCCGTCGATTTGCTGAATCGCGGAAGCCCGGGTTTAATGTCGACACGCCGCGGGCAGTAACCTCCACTTTGCGGGCTAAGCAAATTGCATCTCGCAGGGTCTCGGGTTCGAGAACCCAGACCTGGTTCCGGATAGAATCCTTGAGCCCCATGATAAACAAGCTCAAAAAATTTTCATCGGAAAAGTTCGGTACTCGGTTGGCCAGATTCGTAAAATGGTCCACATATTCTTCGACTGTGCCCGTTTGCTTGGTAGATGCCAATTTAGCGAACGCTGTGCCATCGCATTGTTCATCGAAGCGTTCAATTAAACCTTGAGTAAACTCGTTCCACGTATATCTCGGCCGTTCTCTCTTGAACCATCGGAACCAGTTGAGGGCCGCTCCCTCCATCGCGACCATAGTAGCTGTTTTTTCTGCTCCTCCGTAGCTGAGTATAGTTCGAGATGTTGATCCACCCTTGATAGCCACCCGAGGGGATCGGAGCCGGAAAACCCCGGTAATGGGGGCGGTGGGTTTTCAGCGTGTCCTGACTGAAGATTAGGGTTTTGGGATTGGAAATCCGAGTTTGTATTGTTGTTGGGGTTCTGCACCGGCGCGCCGGAGCGTAGGGCATTCAGGCCGGCCAGAATTTCGGAGACTTGTTCGGCCACCACGTCGGCTTTGACGCGAGCCTCGTCGTTGTTCCTCCGTAATGACGCCAATAGATTCTTCGATTGCAAGGCAACGCGAAGTTTCCATTGCGACCGATTCTCCGTCTCGTTTCCCGAGCGAAGAACAACCATATGATGATCCAGCAGGTCAGACCAATTGATGCATCGTAATTTGCGATTCCACACACGATTAGGGTTTGTCAATGATTTTTAACGAATTACAGCAATTCAATATAAAAAACAAACGAGAATAATATTAAAGACAAACGAGAATAATCCGAGCAACCGAGACCATATGACGAGTTCCGAAAACCCCCCCTTTATACTACCCATGCATACGTAAATATAGCAACTTCCGAAAATATAGCAACCCTAATATAAAACCCTAATTTAAAACCCTACTTCTCGACCCAAATAAATAAAACGACCCTAATTATAAATATGACCCATTATGAAAACGACCCAATTTAAAACACCCCCATACGTAAATCCCGTCCAAATCTCTAGCCACTTTGACGCCATTTCCTGCGGACATAAAACTTCAACGGCTCTGCTCGCTCTCCATGTTGCTCCGATACGGATGACTCTCTTTCATTCCTTTGCTGCACATCAATTCCCTTCGTCTCAACAACAGCCTTGTCCCCAAGGCGGAATAAAGGAAATTGTGCTTCAAGTTCCTCCTTCTCGACCCACGTCGCATCTTCATTCGGTTGTCCCTTCCATTTTACCAATACTTCGTACATGGTCCGGACCGCAACGTGCGCACTCGCCCGGCGTAACACGGCCTCGGGCTCGAACACATCCCCAATGTCGGTCCGAGCGAGACCGGCAACGTTGTTTCAACGGGATGGTCGCCAACCACCGCCTTTAATTTATACGCAACCTTTCCCACACGGCTGTCCACCTCGAACGGCCCATAAAAACGGCCCGACAATTTCGTAAATCCGGTAGTAGCTAAAGAAGTTTGCCGATAACTACGTACCTTGAGGAACACCCGATCACCTTCGTTGAACTCTACATGTCGACGGTGCTGATTCGCCTGCTTTTGCATGCGACTTTGAGCTCGATTTAAGTTCCATTTCAGCTGCGATAAGATCTCATCTCGAGAACGCAACATGGTCCCAACCGCATCCACTCGACTCTCCTCCTATGCATACCGCGTTACCACCGGAGGAGAATATCCATAAACCGCCTCGAAGGGTGTCATTTTTCCGGCCGTTTGAAACGCCGTATTATACCAAAACTCACGCCGTATTATACCAAAACTCGGCCCAAGCAAGTCACCCCGCCCATTTACGCGGTTGTTCGGAAGAAAAACACCGTAAATATATTTCTAACACCCGATTTAATACTTCCGTTTGGCCATCCGTTTCGGGATGATATGCGGTGCTAAAGTGTAATCGTGTGCTGTGGGCTGCAAATAAATCCCGCCAAAATGCGCCAACGAATCGGGGATCCCTGTCACTCACGATTGTACGAGGAATGCCATGTAACCGCACAATATTCTCAATGAAAACTTCGGCCACCCTATGCGCAGTAAGTGGCGGTTTTATTGCAATAAAATGACCATACTTTGAAAGTCGGTCAACCACCACGAGTATGGATGTAAAACCTCGCGAAGACGGTAGCCCATTGATGAAGTCCATCGAAATATCTTCCCACACCCGGCTAGGAATCGGTAGTGGTTGAAGCAATCCGGCTGGCGACCTTGCCTCATACTTGGACTTTTGACATATCAAACATGCGGCCACATAATCCCTCACCGTACCGAACATGCCTTTCCAATATACACTGGAGGATAAGCGTCGATACGTGCGTAGCACCCCGGCGTGACCGCCTAAAGGTGTGTCGTGGAATTCATGTAACAATTTAGGGATCCAAGTTGAATTTGACGGAATTACTAACCTGCCCTTGTGTAGAAGTCGATCGCCCTCTATCGAATACCCCGGCCGACTCGCAGAATCTTGCTGAAGATCTCGGATAACTTCCTGAAGAAATGGATCGGTTCCTTGTTCAGCCACAATCTCCGATAATCCCGTCCACACTGGTCCGCTCAAAGACTTGCACTCGCTCTCGGACTCGTGTTGCCGTGATAACCCATCCGCCACTCGATTCGCCGCTCCGCATTTGTACTCGATTTCGAAGTCATATCCTAGCAATTTCGCGATCCACACTTGCTGTGCCGGCGTTGAGATTTTTTGGCGAAGTAGATGTTGTAAACTGTGATGATCAGTGCGGACTAAGAATCAGCGTCCGACGAGATACGGACGCCAATAAAGAACCGCATGCACGAGCGCCATCAGTTCGCGCTCATAGGCCAATTTATTACGAGCTACCTCACCCAAAGCCTTACTATAAAAAGCGATTGGCCTACGATCTTGCATGAGTACCGCGCCTAACCCGGTTCCTGACGCGTCGCACTCGATGACAAATTGCTTCGTGAAATCAGGCATGGAGAGAACAGGGGCCGTCGTGACAGCCCGCTTTAAGGTTGTGAACGCTGCCTCCTCATCCGCGGTCCACTTAATCTTCTCTCCCGCGGTTTTCTCCAATAGCCGCGTGAGCGGTTTAGCCATCATGCCGTAGTTTCGAACAAACCGGCGGTAATAACCGGTTAACCCCAAAAATCCCCGAACCGCCTTAAGTGTGGTCGGCGTTGGCCACTCTCTCACCGAGCGAATCTTTTCGGGGTCCATCTCCACGCCCATAGCCGAAATTAAATGACCTAGGTATTCAACTCGTGCACAACCAAACGAACATTTCTTGCGATTGGCAATAAAATCATTCGCCTTTAATACTAGCAACACAAATGGCGACGTGTTGGCAATGCTCGTCCAAAGTCCTCGCTATAGATCAAAATATCATTAAAAAAAAAAACCAAAACGAACTTACGGAGCATTGGCTAGGAAGAGATCATTCATCACCACCAAACGTTGCCGGAGCGTTAGTGAGTCCGAATGGCATAACTAGGAATTCATAATGGCCACTATGTGTCCGAAATGCTGTTTTGGGCACATAGCGGTTATGCACTTTGATTTGATGGTAGTCCGCCTTCAAGTCAATTTTGGAAAAATATGCTGCCCCGGCTAACTCGTCGAGCATCTCTTGAATTATCGGAATAGGATACCTGTCCGGCACTGTCGCCTTATTCAGTTCCCGGTAGTCAACACAAAATCGCCAACTTCCGTCTTTCTTTTTAACTAGTAAGATCGGACTTGAAAATGGACTAGAACTTAGGCGTATGATGCCGGCCGTCATCATTTCGGCCACCAATTTTTCCATCTCGTCTTTCTGAAAGTGATTGTAATGATATGGCCGCACTGAAATTGGTTGGGTTCCGGGCAAGAGCTCGATTTTATGATCCACTGATCGGCATGGGGGCAAGGCCGACGGCTTCCCAAACACTGCCTCAAATTCATCAACGATGTGTTGTAATGATACCGGTATCTCGTTATTACCCTTCGGCTCTTCATGTAGCGCCCAACAATCCCTGGAATCAAGTACGAACGCAGTGTATTCCACCTCCTTTTCGTGATTTAACGAGCGGATCGACACCTCCCGTCTAGATAAATATTCTTCCCCTTCGAGTCGTACGACATAGCGGCCTACATCGTATTCCATAAATTGTTTCCCCCAGTCCACTCGCATTAACCCTAAAGTCGACAACCATGCGATGCCCAAGATAATGTCCACACCACTTAACGCAAACGAGTGACAATCAACCGAGATATATCCCGGAGCAAAAAGAATCTGGAGATCGCGACAAATGCCCTCCGAGGCGATGCGGTGGCCATCTCTCAATCGTACGCCAAAATACTGCCCCTTATCCGTGGGAATGTGGCGGGCCGCCACTAATTTATTCGAAATAAAATTATGTGTGGCTCCGCTGTCAATAAGTATGGATACCACGACATCTTTGACCATGCCTCTTAGTCTTAGCGTTTGAGGTCCAGAGATTCCCATAGCCGAACATGCGTCCAGTTTAGCATCCTCTCGTTTGGTATCGGTCTCAAACCCTGAGTCAGCCACTTCCCCTCCGTCGTCTTGTTGTAATACGATCTCTTCTAGCTCTATGTCCGATGCTTCATGATCTTCAACTAGCAAAATTCGAAGGCTCCGCATAGGGCAATCATGTTGAGGAGTGTACGGTGCCTTGCAGCGATAGCATAGCCCCTTCCGGCGCAGCTCTTCACGATCGGAATCCGTCAGACGGCGAAATGGAACGCTTACGGCCCCACGCGGGTCGCGATTTAAAGAGGCCGGTCGGTTGGACGAACTCACCCGTTGTGCCGTGTTAGCCGTATGGTTGGGTGCTGGAAGCGCCAATTGTCCGGGAAAAGGACCTCGTGGAGGGTAAAGAGACCCCCCTTGCCGTCGATTTGCTGAATCGCGGAAGCCCGGGTTTAATGTCGACACGCCGCGGGCAGTAACCTCCACTTTGCGGGCTAAGCAAATTGCATCTCGCAGGGTCTCGGGTTCGAGAACCCAGACCTGGTTCCGGATAGAATCCTTGAGCCCCATGATAAACAAGCTCAAAAAATTTTCATCGGAAAAGTTCGTTACTCGGTTGGCTAGATTCGTAAAATGGTCCACATATTCTTCGACTGTGCCCGTTTGCTTGGTAGATGCCAATTTAGCGAACGCTGTGCCATCGCATTGTTCATCGAAGCGTTCAATTAAACCTTGAGTAAACTCGTTCCACGTATATCTCGGCCGTTCTCTCTTGAACCATCGGAACCAGTTGAGGGCCGCTCCCTCCATCGCGACCATGAGTAGCTGTTTTTTCTGCTCCTCCGTAGCTGAGTATAGTTCGAGATGTTGATCCACCCTTGATAGCCACCCGAGGGGATCGGAGCCGGAAAACCCCGGTAATGGGGGCGGTGGGTTTTCAGCGTGTCCTGACTGAAGATTAGGGTTTTGGGATTGGAAATCCGAGTTTGTATTGTTGTTGGGGTTCTGCAGCGGCGCGCCGGAGCGTAGGGCATTCAGGCCGGCCAGAATTTCGGAGACTTGTTCGGCCACCACGTCGGCTTTGACGCGAGCCTGTCGTTGTTCCTCCGTAATGACGCCAATAGATTCTTCGATTGCGGCAACGCGAGTTTCCATTGCACTGATTCCTGTCTCGTTTCCCGAGCGAAGAACAACCATATGATGATCCAGCAGGTCAGACCAATTGATGCATCGTAATTTGCGATTCCACACACGATTAGGGTTTGTCAATGATTTTTAACGAATTACAGCAATTCAATATAAAAAACAAACGAGAATAATATTAAAGACAAACGAGAATAATCCGAGCAACCGAGACCATATGACGAGTTCCGAAAACCCCCCCTTTATACTACCCATGCATACGTAAATATAGCAACTTCCGAAAATATAGCAACCCTAATGTAAAACCCTAATTTAAAACCCTACTTCTCGACCCAAATAAATAAAACGACCCTAATTATAAATATGAAAAACGACCCAATTTAAAACACCCCCATACGTAAATCCCGTCCAAATCTCTAGCCACTTTGACGCCATTTCCTGCGGACATAAAACTTCAACGGCTCTGCTCGCTCTCCATGTTGCTCCGATACGGATGACTCTCTTTCATTCCTTTGCTGCACATCAGAGTAGTTAGTAGAGATAATATTGTATACAATAATATTGGTATCAATATAGTATATGAATGAGAATTGTTATTTTCTATTTTACCCATTATTACATTGTAATATTTATTTCTGGTAATTTGTCTCCTTGCTTTGGCAACTTACTAGTTACATGATATTTTGCAGGAGTCAAGTGTATTTAAAGAGCTAGTGTCTACAGACACATCAAAAGGTCTAGTGCATGCATTTTTTTCTCAAAGGGCAACAAATAAGGTATTGTCGCTCAGCAAATCACTTCTTTATACAAACTTCTGCTGTATGATGTTAGCAAGAATAGGAATGGCATGTCTTTAACTGCTCTATGTTGAGGTTTCAATAGAATGTTTTCCAAACAACTTATCCAAAAGGTTTCTTCAGTTGAATCTTGACATGTAAAGAGCCATTTCATAGTCTCAGAAGTCAGCAGCTGATGATATCTATTGAGGTTTCTACTAAAGATGATATTAGTATGAGATTATCTCATTCGCGTAAAGTACTTCAGGGCTCATTTATCAGAGAAAATATTTTTCTTTGTTTGAATTAAAATCAAAGGAGTTTTTTTTCTATATAATGAAACACACTTACACGAGTAAGGTATTATGTAATTGCTAAATTGGCTCTGTTCTATCTTCAAAATTTCTCATGATTCCTATTTGTAAACAAAGTACTTCATGGCTCATTATCAGAGAGAATATTCGCTTTGTTCGAATTAAAATCAAAGTATTTTTTCTATAAAATGAAACACTAGTAAGATATTTTGTAATTACTGAATTAGCTCTGTTGTATCTTCAAAATTTCTCTGTCACAGTTCTTAAAACTCTGCACGGAAGCACTGGCATGGTGTAGCTTGTTGCTTAAACATTGAATCCAAACCTTGTTTCTCTACTTGTTTATTCATCTGGCATCATTTATCAAGCCTCATAAACCAACATAATAGTTTATTGAACAGAATGCTAACTTATGGTACAGATACCAAATGTTACTGATATTGGGCTTAAACCAAGAAAAATAAAGAAAGTTGCTGTTATTGGTGGAGGGCTAATGGGTTCTGGCATAGCTACAGCACTAATTTTGGGCGATATTTATGTCATTCTCAAAGAAATAAATTCTGAGTATCTTCAGAAGGGGATACAATCAATTGAAGGTTAGATGAGACTTGATTTACAAATTTTTAAATTTCCATGTCTGGTATGTCCAAAAATTAACATTAAGTGCTGATGATAGATGTTGGTCTATCTGATTACGAATATGACAATGTAAGGCTAAGATGTTCTTTTTCTTTCTTGAATGTTCTATGAATTTTCAATTCTGTGCTTGTATTGAAGGGAATGTGCGAGCTCTTGTATCAAGAAAAAGGTTGGCAAAGGATAAAGCTGAGAAAGCCCTTTTGTTACTTAAGGGATCTTTGGACTACTCTGGTTTCAAGGATGTGGATATGGTTATTGAGGTAAAATTTATCTTCCTAATAGTAGAGGTTGTGTTTTGTTATATTGAGTTTTCAGATTATGGATATAGGCTTTTGTATTTCCTTTTTTGGTTCGTTTATATAATTACACTTTTGAGCTATCTTTTCTTTTTTTTTGGGATAGTTAGGTGTTGCTTCTTTTTAATAACTTTTTTGAGCTATCTTTATCTCTACCTATCTCTAGGTCAATTAGTTCGGACACAAATCTCTCCATGGTGTAGTCATTGTCTTCTGTAGATATAATCTTGATTTGCATCTAATCTCTGGTGTTTGATTCCAAAATGTTGATATCTACTCCTATTTTGTACTCATGTTTCAGATTTGATTTGGCTCTAGATAGCAGCATATCTTGGATGTTATTTATTAATGATAATGTTGCTATACGGTCATGCAATTCTTCTGACACATGTCTTATTTCAGGCCGTTATTGAGAATGTTCCTCTGAAGCAGAAAATTTTTGCTGATATTGAGAAGGCATGCCCAGCTCACTGTATTTTGGCTTCAAATACTTCAACTATTGACCTCCATTTAATTGGAGAAAGGACCAAATCACAAGATCGGATTATTGGTGCACATTTTTTCAGGTGAGCTCTTTGAAAATATATGTGATTTTGTAATTTCTGTGTTACAATATTGAGGCAACAAGTAAACAACAGAGCTAGGAGGTTTGGCTGCAATGTCCTGACTAAATAATTTTGACATTATGCAATTTAATTTTCTATTTTAGCATTTTCAGTGAAAGGACTTCCAATTTATTGCAATTTCATGCACGGTCCCTAATTTTGGCAAGACTAAGCTGGACTTAATCCTAACTATCTTGAGTATTTTGATTCATCCTAACTAGTGCATTCCGTATTAATATGTTTAATCCTGGACGACTTTTACTTTGATTGAAAAAATAGTTAAAGGCCATACCATAATATCATTTGCGATGAATCCTTTTAGTTTATGAACATTCGGTTGGATTGATATGGAGAAAAAGGAGAAGAGAACAACATTTACTATTTCAGTGTTTTGCTTCTTATGATGTATATGAAATACATTATCTTGACATCGCTACTTTAAATATATCATTTATAAAGCGTATATCAAACATTTTGATACCTTTACATTGTATCCACAAAAACATGTGTGGAATGATATACATGTTAAACCAAACATTACGAAGATGTGATGTCTTTCTACAGTTCCAAGGTCCATAACAAGGTTTAGATTATTTCTTTTAGTTTAAAGACTGCCTAGAGATGATATGAATCTTGTCTCCCTTAAAAAGTTCAAAATCATAGTCGGTGATTGGTCAATATTGAACCATTTGATACCGTCTGGTAGAACAATTTAGTTAAAACATGTCGTAGGATGTTTAATTTGGATGCTGTATTTTTATTTCCTTAGAATATATTTATGCACAATTTGGAACTTGGTTCTATCAAATATGCCACCCTTATTATGCTATCATGAATTGCTCCAGTTGTTAATTGAGATGCAATTTTTGACAGTCCTGCACATGTGATGCCTCTCTTGGAAATTGTACGGACAGAGAAGACTTCTCCACAAGCAATTCTTGATCTAATGACTGTGGGAAAGATCATAAAGAAAGTTCCTGTGGTAGTTGGGAACTGCACAGGCTTTGCCGTCAATAGAACCTTCTTTCCGTACTCTCAAAGTGCACATATTCTGTTGCACTTGGGGGTGGATGCTTTTAGAATTGATCAGCTTATCGGCAACTTTGGCCTTCCAATGGGCCCATTCCAGTAATTTTCTTCCCCTCCACTACATTTTTATCCTTCAGAGTATTCAAAATTTTCTCTATCCGGTTGACATTTTTTCCCAGTTATGAAGATGTACTTTTGGCGATTCACAGATGATATTTTAAGTCTTTCTCAAAATCTTCAATCACGTCTATTATGATCAATGAATGTGATTTCTGGTTCTTATACAGGCTTCAGGATCTTGCAGGATATGGAGTAGCTGTTGCAACAACAAAAGAATTTCGTTTATCATTTCCTGATCGGACCTTTGAAACTCCATTGGTTGAGCTACTCATAAAGAATGGGAGAAACGGTAGCTATACTTTTTGCTCTAGCTTGATACAAAACTATTTCATTTCATCTTCAAATCTATTAATAGATCGTGTTGCAGGTAAAAGCAATGGAAAAGGATATTATATCTATGAGAAAGGGAGCAAGCCCAAACCTGATCCTTCTGTTCTCTCGATAATAGAGGAATCTAGAAGAATTGCAAATATTATGCCTGGTGGCAAGGTATGTAGCAGATTATGGGTTCATAAGTAAGATATGCATAAAATGTGTTGTGTCCTTGTCTATACTTTCGCCGTTGCTACATTCAAATCTGTTTTTCATTAATAATTTATCTTGAATTGTCCATGCAGCCTATATCTGTTACTGATAAAGAAATTGTTGAGATGATACTGTTTCCTGTGGTGAATGAGGCATGCCGGGTATTAGAGGATGGTGTGGTAATCCGAGCATCAGATCTTGATACTGCTTCTATTCTTGGCATGAGTTTCCCATCTTATCGGTGCGTTGTTGATCCTAACCCCCATCTCGCCTATTTATGATAGACTATCATTTTATACTTTGTGTACTATTCAATTTTCCTATGGCCTTAGTTGTGAATTGCTTAAGTACTTGATGGCAATACTGGAAAGATATTTACAGACCAGGTTCCTATCTAAAGGAACACTAGTGGATTAAATGACAGGAGAGCTAGGGTATCTAGATTTCTCTTCCTTCCATAGAACGAACAATGAGAATGGACTGTGAATTGAATTAATGATGAAAATATTCGGCCACTGAAGATGTGTACTAGACAAAACAGAATAGTGCTTTGTAAATAGTTACTCCTAATTACTTTTGGCTATAATTTTCAAGATGGTGGCTATGATGTGCCCATTTGATTAGCCCGTTTTAGACTCTTAGATATTGTAACAGGATCTTCCAAGAAAATGTGGTTTCTATTAGTTGTGTTAAAAATAAAAACGCTGAAAGGGGCTTGTCTACTGTGGCAGTGGTGGTATTGTTTTCTGGGCAGACACCATTGGGGCAGATCACATATACAGAAGTCTGCGGAAGTGGTCTGAGTTATATGGTAACTTCTTCAGACCATCAAGTTATCTGGAGGAAAGAGCAACAAGAGGCATTTCATTGGTAATTATTCTCTTAAGCTTAATATCATGTTACTCTGCTCTCGATTCATTTAAAAGATTGTAACTTATAAGTCATGGTAGTTACTGTATAGGGAGTTAATTTCATCATGAGAACTCTTATAGTTGGTAGCAGAGGAAAATCTAAGATCGACTCATTTATTAATTTGGCTTCTTATAAGGCTTTTAGTTTGATGCATTCAATAGCGAGCATTCTAACAAGTTAGAATCTTATGACTAAAGGGGAAATCTCATGAGGATGCATACAGTCAAAATAGATGATTGAAAACTAGTGAATCTTTTCTACAATAAAAACGAGTTGACACAAATACTTAAATTGGAGGACCAACATTTAGTATCTCAATTCAGTGCAAAATAGTTTGCTTTCTTATGGGTATCATAATTTGTTATTTGTTCATGCCAAGGTTGTCTTTGTCTAACATAGTTTGTGAACCTTACAAATTGAAGTCATGCCTGCTATATTGTCCATTCCTGTTTTGTCAATATAAAATTTTCTGAATCCTCTAAGCTTCAATGAATGAGAGAGCTAGATCACCCCTTGGTGATACCTATCTATTAAGTTTATGATACAATTATTTGCTTTTCCCGAATGCATGTAGCTCAATTGATCAAATGCTGGAATTTATGTACCATTTGCATGTCAAAATAAATAACTTAGTGTTAATAGCTCAGCGCTGTGTGGTTTGTATGCAGAGTGCACCTGCCTCATCATCAGCAAAGGCGCGCCTATGATTCTTCTGCTGGATATTCAGTGTGAGGGAGAAGAAAATGACTTTTTATCTGCTTTGAATGAAGTTACAATAATGTTTAGCAAATGGTGGTTATGTTGAGAATGAATAACATGTTACCTCTTTCTGACTCTCCCCAACAAAGGAGAAATAGACAGAGATAATTGTATGTTTTTCTATAGAGTTGTAAAAGAAAATTCTTCTTTTTTCCAGTGGTGTTTCAAGTGCATGTTATGTAACGCCCCAATTTTCATAAATAAACTAGGGACGCTACTTCATACTTAACATGCATATCTTAATTCTTTCAAAACATTTTCATTCAATAGAAACGTTGCAAACTTAGGTTATTTTCATGCTCAACGGAAGTCTTAAATAAAAATAACTATGAATACTAATTTTCGAAAACAAAATGTAAAGTTCATGATAAAAACTAATTTAATGCAATAATAAGTTTCATAAATCTTTCCTCATGTGATTATTACCCAACACTTCTACGCATCGGCCGAACTATTTCCTAAAAATGTTAAAATGATAGGATGAATACGACTATTCAGTGGGATATGTACACATTTACCAAAATTATACATCACACCGATAAGACATGAAAAATTAGATCATGCAAAGAAATACTCGGCCACACAGACCACATGAACTTGTAATTGGCCACACAGACCACATGAACTTTTCAAACAATTTCGACTGACAGTCGGATTTTGATCGATTTTTCATAGAGGATCCGAATTCGAACCTATGACTCAATTTCGACCCTTGCCTTTCCTTTCAGGATCCGATTTCGATCCTAGGGCCCAATTTCGACCCTTCATTTCATGTCTGTCATAATTACATGAAATATCGAACACAATGTATAATAAAGATAAACGGTAACATTTCCCACCTTAACCTTGACTTGATGAAAAATAATGGATATCAATGTTTAAGTCTTGCGCGCCGATCATATACATTGAAATTTATCTTAATAACTCTACATGGAATGTCATGCATGCATCAATAATTCAAATAATTCTTAAATAAAAATAGATCATAATAATCGAACAATGTATATTATACATAATCTACATATTAACATGTCATTTTCCAATTTTTTTGTGTTTCAATCTACATTCATGTTGACAAAAGAATTTGGCACATCAAGAAATAAATTAACAAATAAATAGTAAACGTATCCTAAAAATTCTATATTTTTAATATGAATGACTTAACATATAATATATCCTATTAATATTCAGCATGGTCGAAAACAACTCATAGAAAACATGAAAACACAATTTACCTATCAAGCTTATGGACATGTAGTCAAAAACTGGCAGGTTACGAAGAACAATTTAAAAAAAAAATACTTATCATGCTTGTAAAATTCTATAAAAATAATATAGTATACTAGACATACCTAGGAAGACGATACTAAATTTTCACGACGAGAGGACGACGGAAAGATAAGTACATAATTCTTTAAACAGTTCGCAGATATCTTTGTGCGATTTTCGAAAATCTAATGTGAAACTAAATTATGGATGACTAAGGGTGTATTTATAGGCATAGAAATCATTATCTAAAGATTCCTAATCTTATAAGGTATCAAATATATTTTATCTATAATTATTTTCGTACTTAATATAATTTATATATAATTTAGTCTATCACTTACTATAAGAGATTCAATCATAGTTGGATTATGATATTGAGGAAATTAAAATAGATCCTAAAACATGACACATAAAATATCTATTATAATCATAAAACATAATATAAAATTATCTCCTAATAACTTAATACAATAATAAATATTATATCCTTTTATGAATCCTAGTTGGTTTAGGATTTCCAAAATAAATAAATATTTTTCTTTCCTTGTAATTCTAACATATTTCTAAATAATTAAATAAAAAAATATAATCATAATATGATATAAACAAACACATTCAAGTTCAAAACGAATTTACATAATAAAAATGATTTAATGACAAATAAGATATATGCTTTAATTTTCATTTAAATTTCTAAGGCGCGACTTACAGAACTAAAACACTTGATAACATACATGAATAGATATGCAATGCATTTTATAATGAAAATTTCGGGGCGTTACATGTTATACTAATGCCCTAACAATTAATGTATTAGTTTCTTCTTATCATGACCTCTTTCTAAGTCCCCTGCAGCTAGGACTGTTATCGAACCGGGTCGAGCCGAGCTTTGTACAGGCTCGGCTCGATTAGCCCATTTTTGCTCAGGCTCGAGCTCGGGCTCGAGCTCGATACGAGCTTTATATTCGGGTTCGAGCTCGGCTCAATAAAAAATCATGGTATTCGAGCTCGATTCGAAAGCTCGATAAAATTAAGAAAATAATATTTTTTTTATTTTTTAATTCAGGATCGAAAGCTCGAATTCGGTACCGAAAGCTCGAATTTGGTATCGAAAGCTCGAATTCGGTACCCAAAAGCTAAAGTAATTTAATCGAGTTGGGCTCGCGAGCTTTCGAACCGAATATTGCAATATTCGAATTCGGCTCGATTATTTATCGAATATCAATATGAGGCTCGAGCTCGAGCTCGATATTATCGAATTTGAGCCGAGCCTTATCGAGCTCGAGCCCGAGCTATTCGATAAAAGCTCGATTCGATAACAGCCCTACCTACAGCTAACATCAACACAAAGCTGCTAACACTCAAAATTCTCAAGCAAAAAAAGCCCACTCATTTTCCTTTCCTTTTGCTCTTACTTTTCCATCGTAATTATCGTTCGTCGAGGCCATAAAGCCTAAATACAATGCTCGAATGCCAATTCCAATTAAGTATGGAAACATTGTCATCATTATCAACTTACACTTTCATTTACACATCCTCATGCTCCACCGAATATTGCAAAGTTGATGGAGAAAATATAAACTGTAATTCGAGTAGACAATACAACATTTGAAGGGAAAAGGCGGTAATAGCTAACTTGACCAAATTTTAGGAAATATAACAAGCTGGTGGCTTCCATAAACCAACTATTCCATGACCTTGACCATCCATCCAATTACCATATCACTCATTACTCCCCTGATCGCGGAAGCGTCTCCTCACATAGTGCCTAAAAACAGCCCGACCACCATCAGATGATTCATTATCTTCTTGAATGGAATCAGCCTCCCCATCATAGGTATCAATCACCCCAAAGTCTCAATGATCTATGTACAGCCACCTCAGCGCGATTTCTTGAAGTGCTAGATCTAGTAGAGGAATTTCCGGGACGTATAAATTGGACAAGGAAAAATACAGTCAGCCAACCACCTTCATCAACAGTTTTGAGTGCTATCCCGTCATCTCTTCTCCAGTAGAAGATTGAAATGTGCCGAGTAAATCTCCCAAATCCCTTTGGCGTTCTAATCTCCTCCAGTTATCCTGCCTCTCAGGATCAGTATCTGTTGGCCTCACAAGCGGATGTATTGCTCTTGCATGTTTTAGGAGGTCTTTGTATGTCCCACTGAAATCACACATCTCACTTGCTCAACTTCTTGCTTTTGCATTCATCAAGTGACGAGCTGAGTCCACCACGGTCCAACCATTTATATGGCCTCTGCAAAGGGGGCACACCAATTTTGGCTTCACTGGCTTTTCAGAAGGCTCTGCAACTACGGACACTAACACATCCAGATTCCTATCCCCTTCCAACTCCGACACAGCAGTTTCTGACATAGGCGGGGCAGATAACAATGGAGATGGCAAGTCCTGTACATCTTGATCCCTAAGAATCTCATCAGCTGAAGTATCACATAATGACTTCTGGAACTGGTCAAAACAATTTGAGTGGCAATAGCTTGTGTCACACATGAAAGGACAACAGCTTTCTCATGCGACGAACATATAAGCAAAATGGCATTGTGTGGATGTTCCATGCAAACTGGACACCGAGCTTCTTCCCATTCTTTCAAATTCTTATCATCTTCTTGAGGGTTTATTGGCAAGGATTGTTTGGAGCGACTAGAGCTGCAATGATAAGGACATAGTCTAGACCTTTCGAGGGACAAAGATCGCTCTCTTCTCTCTTTAGGCATGATAAGTAATGACACCAACTATCAACCGTTACTTGTGAAAGATAAATGGAAACTGGAGCAAGTCAGAAACATGCAGCAGATAGGCACTCAACATAAGAAATAAGGGCCATAGCTAAATCTTACATTTAACAAAAACATAACAGTTGTTGGATTAGCACTGTTGGTTAAGCAGTTGAATTTGAAGTTCTAACTTCAACATATAATTCTTGAAAACCCATGAACCAGTCCAAATTAGAGAACAAAAGGTATAAGAAGAAGAGATAGTTGCAATATACAAATCACACATTAGCATATCACTATGTCAGTCACAATGCCTTATAACAATAAACTACATTTTCATCATTCTATGAAAGGCTTACAATCATTAGTTATAGTCCTTAGCGACTTTACAATCCAAGGTGCAATCTGTGCACTGGACAGACCCTTCTAAGTTATAGTCCTTAGCGACTTTACAAATCAAACCGAGGTTTGAAGGGGAGGGGATAATCTCCAACTAGGAAGGAGTTCTTACAATAAGAACAATCACTAAATGTGAACTCCTTCGAATTTCTAAGCTATAGATATGGCAATGAGCTTAGCTAGAGAAGAGGAATCTAAAGAACTCTAGAGAGAAGAACTAATGATATTCTATTGGGCAAGTTCTTCACTGGATTGATCTTGAATGTGCTAGAGTTCCTTGAAAGCTTTGAGCGTTTTCCCTTGATATCCCGTGCGTGAAGCTCGGATTTTCTTCTCTATTTATAGTCGTGAAATAGACATATGTCCGTTGGAGACGACGATGCCACGTGTCACAACCTTCCAAAGAAAACGACCATAAATTCGAATTATTGCAGCAGAGTTGTTGATACTGTACATGAGAGCAGCTTTAGTTGGTCAGAGCAGATATCACGTTGATGGCTTCTCATTGGTCGAGGTTTGTGGTAGGTGAGATTGTGTCAGACATCGGAGTTGACTCTCCCTAATCCTCGTATGGTCTTCTGCTGACTTTCGAAAAGACTTTAACAGCTGGGTCGTTTCCTGTCGGATACAGTAGACTTAAAACAGTCTCTGTCTTCTTCGTCTGAATCGGCTGACAAGAGATATTCTCTTGAGTGTGGTCAGCTGATGACTGAGAAGGTACTGAGCTTGCATAGAGTTATTCTGCTGATGTCTGTCAGTTGATGAGATGTCTTCTACTGAGGCGAAGATCAGCTGATGACTCAAGAACGCAGGCTATTACACTGATGACGTGAGGTTCTGGAAAGTAACTTCGACAGAAGATCAATCCAACATTTTACCCCGTACAGGACATAAACACAAGGATAGACAAAATAAAAATAGTCTAGCCTATACATCAGTTAATCCTATCAAGACACTACACTACTGATATCAGCTGGGTTTTTGGATCTTCAATTCCATAGTACTACTACGATTTCCCCCAATATTATTTTAATCCACTAACTGCTGAGTATCATCTACTGACTCATAACCCAACAATTTCCCCCTAATTGATGATGCCAAAACCTCTAGATAATACAACTAAACTACTGATATAGATAGACTTCAGTAAAACTGAATCAGTTAACTTCATGAGGTCAGCAGTTGAGAGAGAGGCAAAATCAGAGATAGAGTTCTTCTGTTGATGTCTGTCAGTTGATGAGATGTCTTCTACTGAGGCGAAGATCAGCTGATGACTCAAGAACGCAGACTCTTACACTGATGACGTGGGGTTCTGGAAAGTAACTTCGAAAGAAGATCAATCCAACATTTTACCCCGTACAGGACATAGACACAAGGATAAACAAAACAAAAACAGTCTAGCATATACATCAGTTAATCCCATCAAGACACTACACTACTGATATCAGCTGGGTTTTGGGATCTTCAATTCCATAGTACTACTACGATTTCCCCCAATATTATTTTAACCCACTAACTGTTGAGCATCATCTACTGACTCATAACCCAACAATAATTTTGGATAATTAGTAAATATTGAAATTTAGATTGTTGAAGTAATTAAGAGTAGTTAAATGAGTTAAATTTGTGGGTCATACAACTATTTACACAATTAACAACTCGTCTTAAACTCCACGCCGAAAAGAATGAGAACAAGTTGGGCGGGACAGAGGAAGTATAATTTTGAATAAAAAAATGTATAAAAGTTTTTTCGTAAACTCACACATTTATCTTGTAGAGAAGTTATGTGTTCTAATCAATTTAACTCTACCATCAAATATTTATTTTTTTGGGTAAAATATACTCCCTCCGTTCGGCTTCAAGTGGCCCGTATATTTTCAGCGCGGAAATTAAGAAATTGGATGATAAAGTATAGGAGATGAATATATGAGTGAGATTGTAAGAGAGTAAATGATAAAGTAGAAGATATAAATGATAAAGTAGGAGATAATTTGTGATTTTTTTTAAATATTATTTTTTTTGAAAACATATCACATGAAACGAGACGTCCCGAAAAGGAAAACAAATTATTTGGAGTAATGAACAGATTTAGGCCTCAAACTTTTTAGTTCAGTCCAACCCTAATTATGTGCTGTCACTACAATATTGAGTACCAATTTCAGCACATTTATCTATATGATAAAAATATTTTCTTATGATTCACTATTTTTGGTTGTGTGTGATTGTTAGGGATGGGGAAGTGCACTCGACCACCCAACATCACTCATGAGAAAAGGTTAAGAATTAGATTAAAATGTTTTCTATTGAAAGTTCGAATTCCTTGACAAAAAGTACTTGGCATGGGGAAAAAGTTGATAGAGAAGGTACAATATCATTCTTTTAACTGAGTGGTGGAGATTTTATATAGAATCATTGTTATAAAGTCGATTAGAGTTTATGAGAAATCTATCAAAACGAGAATGCGAGACAGGATTAATTGAGTGTGAGGTTTGTATAATATTCTTTCTGTTTCGTTAGTTGTGACTCACTTTCTCAATTGAGATATTCCAATAAAAGTGGCTCATTCTAAAAATTCGAATAATGTGTGGACTAAATTTAACTACTAAAAAATCAAATAATTTACACCACCTACTACAACTTTCATAATTCCCATGACGAAAAAATGAGCCATAAGTAACGAGACGGATGGAACATTATGTAACATAAATGATACTCCCTCCGTCCCAATAAACATGTCCTCTATTCCTTTTCGGGCTGTCCCGCTAAACATGTCCTGTTTCCGAAAATAGAAAGAATTAAGAAAATAGATAAGGGATACTAATTGCACACTTAAACTAATTAAGTGATTTTAGAATTAAAGATAATATTTTACTCTTAAACTACCTAACCCTAATTTCAACTCATTATCTCGCTGCCCTCTCTCTCTTCATTCCACTTCTCTCTATCTGTCGCTCCCCTCCTACAAACCCTAGATCTGGAGTGAAGACGACTTTATCGCCTTCGAAATCGCGATGATGATGAGCGATTTAATCGCCTTTGAACTTGCTGCCGAACAAGCCTCCGATTCAGATACTACACAGACCGGCGAGCTGAGCGATGGCGAGTCGCTCTCATGTTTGGTGTGTAGCGAGCCTCCGTCGTCTGATCTGGACGACTCATCGAAGTCGCTCCCCTTCTCCATCCCGTCGGAGAGGATGTGATGAGAACGATCCGTCAACATGAGAGGGATCTCGAGATTCAGGAAACAGTGGATGCGATGCTTCGCATCCTCTTGCCGAGATTCAAACGGGTGAGATCTTTCCCGTTTTTTGCATGATTATATAATGTCTGGGTGATTATTATGCGTCATTCAATTGAATTTATTAGGCTCTCCAGTTTTGAAAAAAAATCAAACTCAAACACGAGGTCGCATTCGAAAAAAATCGAACATCGGCAAAAAAAAAAGTAACAAAGTGAACAAGTCAAAATAAGGAAATGAATTAGTTAAGTAGGAGAGAGAAAGATTAGTAAATGATTAAAAAAGGTAGGCTACATAATAAAACACTTTCTATTCACTTTCTTAATAACCGTGCCCAAATCAAAGAGGACATGTTTATTGGGACGGAGGGAGTATTAAGGATGGATCTTGAGTGTTCGTGGGTCTAAACAAATTATGTTTCGCCATTGACTCATGCCCGATACAACAACGGTTTTCTTCATCACAAAAATATACTATAATATTATTTTATCTAAATTTTGGAAATTATCCGTCATAACAAACTGTTGGGTTACATGGTGGAAATAGCCATTTAATAATTAGAATTAAATCTATAAATTTGAGAGAGACTGACTTTCTTTAAAATAATCAATACCTCCTCTTAGACTCGAATTGCCAAATAGACGATTACGAAATAGTTACATAATTGTTCGTACTGGCAATAAGCATGCTACTTCACCTATCAATGTTTAGACAGTGCAATGTTGCTGGACATGACATTACTCACAAGTCAATTAATATTTGAATACATATATCAGCCTCCATTAGATACTAAGAGCTAGTTGTCTAATCAACTACCTTTAAATAAACCTTAATTATATAAAGACATATTTTGTACTCCCTTCGTCCCATTATTCTTGTCCAATTTGCTTTTTGCACGGTTTTTAAGGAGAGTTGTTAGTTGTGTGTAGATTGATATAAAGTTGTGGGTCCCACAAAAAAGTTGTGTGTAATAATTTACTAAAAAAGGAAAATGGACAAGAATTGTGGAACGTCCCGAAAAAAAATAAGGGACAAGAATTATGGGACGGAGGAAGTAGTAACATTATTCTAAACAATTGTCAAATCAAGTATTTTGTCTATTTTTACAATAATACACTATTTTTTTTAGTCAACAGGAGAGGCTCAAATGCATTTTGCCCTTTCCATTTTACAGAAATATCAACCACTTGATGTGTTCGTAACACGTAATTTAATATAAGACTTTAAATGAAATAAAATTTTAAAGTGCCACGTAATAATTTTTTTTTATCTTGAATCATAAACAACATAATATAATAATAATGATATTGTGAATTTGAAGAAATATAGCTAGGGCGCGTTTCCTTCATAATTTATAATTGAGTTCGATTTTAACATCACTTCCTCAAGATTCGTAATACAAATTAGAGGCACCAATTATGATTGTAATAGATTTAATACAGTTATTTTATATGACGTTAATAATTTATACCTGATTTCAAAATTCTATTACAATAATTGTATTATTAATTTAAATCGACCCTAACGGGGATCAAATACTAGATCAACCACTTACGCATAAATAAGAACACTAAATCACCTTTAGATCAAAATTCTATTACAAACCCCTCTGAAATTGTGAAACTAGCTAAAAAAAGTCATCAATATTTTTTATTCGAAAGGATATTAATAATCGCCACGCAATAAGTTAGGCACTTGTGTAATTTAGTTCACATACACTAATTAGAAGGCCAAGGATGTGACATCTGACGGCCACACCATATTTCAACAAACAAACAAATCCTATCCGGCCCAAATTGTTTATTTAACTATTTTTCACATAATAATTTGTTTTTGAAAAAGCTAAACTACATGTCACATTCACAAGAAAACGCCAGCCCCAAACCGACGGAGTTGACGCGTTTATATGTGCTTACAGTTGGCCGGCATAACGTCGTCAACCCTAATACTGCATATTCTATACAACCCCTCTTCCACGAAATTTTGTTTCTATATATTTAACTTAATTAGTAAACTAATCCCCACGTATGGAAAAGTAGTTCCTTACTCGAAATAGGTAAATTGGATTTTTTAGTTCCCAAAGTATGATTTTTTGGCCAATTTGGTCTCTTATTTAATTTTTTTTAGTTATTTAGTCCCCAAATTATGAAATTTTGGCCAATTTGGTCCTTCCGTTTAATTTTCCGTTAGTTAACCGTTAAAATTGATCCTCAATGTTCGATAAGTTGGATGTTTTGGTCCTCGAAAAAATTATTCCGAAAATACCCTTTTTATTTTATTTAATTTAAAAAAAATAAAAATTTAACGGTTAACTAACGGAAAATTAAATGGAAGGACCAAATTGGCCAAAATTTCATAGTTTGAGGACCAAATAATTAAAAAAAATAAATAAGGAACCAAATTGACCAAAATATCATACTTTGGAAACTAAAAAATTCAATTTGACCTCGAAATATACTAATGATGCTTTGGCCGTCATTTATAATTTACGCGTTTATAGTATTTCTTTATCGGAAAAGGAAAAAATAGAACTCTTTTTTAGGTTATTAAACTAAGAGGAGCGGGTTGAACATAAATGTGTTAGAGAGAGAGAGAATCTGGTGGGGTTTGAGCTGTGATTTAGCTGTAAGTCTTTTCGGGCGTCTCATTTTCTCTCTCATCACGCTTCCAAATTGCCTTCTCACATTCACACAAAACAATTCCAACCGCAAAACAATAAAAAGGTGGAAAACTCTCTCTCTCTCCCTCGTCTCAAAGTCGAAGCTCAATTCTCAATTTCTCCTCTTCCATCTCCTAATTTTCTGCCTAGATCTCAGCCACATTTCGGAGGTGTTGACTAAAATAGGGCAGAGAAAGCTGATTTGCAGCTGCAGATAGATGTCTGGTGTGAGATGAAGCAAAGGAATCGCCGTTGTAGCTGCATTTCGTGGAGCAGTCTCCCCATCTTGCTGTTGGCTCTCTGCTTCTCTTCGTCGTGTTCTTCAGCTGATGCTTCTGAAGTTCAAATAGGCAGCAACGGAGGTCCTCTCACCGAAGCCGAAGTCCGCTACATCGCGAAGCGGCAGCTCCTCTACTACTTAGACGAGTTTGGCGACAGAGGCGAGAATGTAACCGTCGATCCGTCCCTCGTCTTCGAGAACTCTCGCCTCCGCGACGCCTACCAAGCGCTGCAAGCGTGGAAGAAGGCTATTATCTCAGATCCCTACAATCTCACCGGAAATTGGGTCGGATCTGATGTTTGCAACTACTCCTACGTGTTCTGCGCGCCGGCGCTCGACAATGCGTCAATTCGCACTGTCGCCGGAATTGATCTCAACCACGGAGACATTGCCGGCTATCTGCCGGAGGAGCTTGGCCTTCTCAAGGATCTCGGTGTTTTCCACATTAATTCCAACCGTTTCTGTGGCACCTTGCCGCATAGGTTTAAGAATTTGACGACACTGTTCGAGCTGGACTTGAGCAACAACAGGTTTGCTGGAAAGTTTCCTTATGTTGTGTTGAGCTTGCCTAAGCTTATATATCTGGATATCCGGTTTAATGAGTTTGAAGGAACGGTGCCGTCGGAGCTCTTCGACAAGCCGTTAGATGCTATATTCATCAATCACAACAGATTCGCTTTCGAATTGCCGGATAATTTCGGCAATTCGCCGGTTTCGGTGATTGTGCTTGCGAACAACAAGTTCCACGGCTGTGTGCCGGCGAGTCTCGGAAACATGAGCGGGTTGAATGAGATTATATTGATGAACAACGGGCTGAGGTCGTGCTTGCCTCCGGAGATTGGGCTGCTTAAGAATTTGACAGTGTTGGATGTGAGCTCCAATGGATTGTTGGGACCGTTGCCGGAGGCCATCGGAGGAATGGTGAGTTTGGAGCAGTTGAATGTGGCTAATAATATGCTCTCTGGGGAAATTCCGAAGAGCATTTGTAAGCTGCCACGGTTAGAGAATTTCACCATTACCAATAACTTCTTCACCGGTGAGCCGCCGGTGTGCTTGGCGTTGCCGGAGTTCCATGATCAGCGGAATTGCTTGCCTAATAGACCGGCTCAAAAGTCGGCTGCTCTATGTAAAGCGGTTTTGGCCAAGAAAATTCATTGCGGCGCTTTCCGTTGTCACCGATTTATTCCTACTCTCCCAGCTCCGCCGTCTCCTGTTTCTTCTCCTCCCCCTCCACCTGTGTATTCGCCGCCACCACCACCAGTATACTCTCCACCTCCACCACCACCACCACCACCACCAGTACACTCGCCCCCTCCACCAGTTTATTCTCCTCCACCGCCGCCGCCACCACCACCACCACCACCTACTCCACCACCTTCTCCCCCTCCGCCGTCACCTCCTCCACCCGTATACTCTCCCCCCCCACCTCCCCCATCGCCTCCACCGCCATCATCCCCTCCACCTGTATACTCTCCGCCACCTCCTGCACCATATCCTCCTTGTATAAGGTCACCGCCACCACCTCCACCACCTGTGCATTCACCTCCGCCACCTATGCATTCACCTCCGCCACCAAGTCCCTATTACTACTACTCACCTCCTCCACCATCGCATTCACCGCCCCCACCGCCGCACTCACCACCTCCACCGCCTGTTTACGTATATGCATCTCCACCGCCTCCCCCAACCTTCTCTCCACCACCTCCGTCACCCCCACCGCCTTGTATAGAGCCGCCACCACCCCCGCCCCCATGTCAAGAATACTCACCCCCTCCGCTAACATACATCTACAGTTCCCCACCACCCCCACCTCCATACATATATAGTTCACCTCCTCCCCCATCGCCATCTCCTCCCCCTCCAACTCCAGTATACTACGGACCCCTGCCTCCTATCACCGGAGTTTCATACGCCTCCCCTCCTCCACCGCCCTTCTATTGATTATTTCTTAAGGGAAACCATTTCAGAAACACAGGTATCTAAACTGCCCCATATTACATGTTATAATTTAGTTATCTATCCTTGAGCTTACCATTGTCCCTTGGAACTCATGATTCTCATCACTGGGATGACCTTAAAATCTTTAAACAATAAAAAACATGAAGAGAGGGAAATGCAGAGACCCGGTTAGAGATTGGCCTTGTTGATCAAGACCACCATACATGAATTATTTCTATCACCAACATACATTGGAAGTTGTTGTCATGGATGATGAATTTGAGTTATGAAATAAAGTAGGTATTGCAGGGAGGTGTATGTATATCATAATCAGGAACTAGAATTGCTGCTGTTGCTCTTCTTCTGGCTTTTCATTTTTTATTTACTCTTAATATATACTTTTTCATTTCTACTTTTCTTTCCCCAAATTTATATTTATAGAATAATAATAAAACCTTCGTTTAACATTTGTAAGGAATGCACCAGACTGCCCTCCTTCCCTGCTTGGTGTCTGTACCCAGACATCTAAATTTTCAAACATTCAATTTGATTTTATTGTTAAATTCTTGATTGAATTTGGAACGACTGGACAAGGGCTAACGTGAAGGAGACCGACGTGTCACGTGATGTTGATGAGGAGGAGGATTATGATGACATAATAATTATCCATAACTCATCCATCCATGAATTAAGAGGTCCCCATATACCCTACCTAATGACTCTGTCAATTTCAGTTCTCCCTCTCTATATCCTCCCCCTTATACTACCTCTTTTTACCTTTTCCCTTTTCTTATGTGATAATGCAAAACTTTAATTTCGAGATGGAAGGGGACGGAATGATCTTTTTCAAAAAATATACAAAAAATCGAGATTCAGTATAATTTAGAGGACGACACCAAAACCTCGTCAGTGTTCATATTCATTAGGAGAGCCTATCTTATACTAAAGTATGGATCTTATGGTCGAGGAAAATCCAAACAGTCTTTTAAAATATGGCAATGTGTTACAGAAAAATATACACAATAGATTTACCTTTGCTAGATGATACGACTTTGTTATACAACGAGATACATAACTTAAGCTTTAAAAGTAGAATTTTCCTTGTATACAATTAACCACCAAAAGATGCCTCTTATCATTCCTACTCACCCACCTGTTTCTATGTTTATGTTTACTATAATTACTGTCTATCACACATTAACTTCGACTTTGCCTAAATATACATAATTACTTATTGAACTCATACAGTTAATCTATTATCAAAATAGCAGTCAAACCAGATGTTCAAATACATTTTTCTTTAGAAAAGAGAGTAGATAGATCTCTGGCGTGACGATTACTTTTTATAAAAAATCACAAAGACCAAAAGATGTCATTAATGCTTTTGATTAAAGTAGTAAGCTCGTAGAGTTTTGGTATTTTATATACTTATAAAAGTTTATATAGAGGTTACGTCTCATGATTTCAATTATCACCCCTCATGGTGAAAAGAAATCAATGGATGACCCACTGTGAGCATGTTTCAAGTTAGAATCTTATCATTTTTTATTATACGTATATGAATTTTCAAGTGCAATGTTAGCCTAAACCGTGTCATAGTCACTGGAAAATAATAATAATAATAATAATAATAATAATAATAATAATAATAATAATACATAATAATATTTAAAAAATTAATATAAATCAAAATTATGCATTTGATAAAAGTTTCGAAATTGGGAATTGGTATAAATTTTTTATATATTTAAATTAGATCTATAGGTATTAAAATTTTGAAAGTTAGGATTTTTCACCTAACTACTTTGCGGGTTATATTCAAAATCATATTTGATTCTTTGAGTGAATGATTTGGAACACTAATCCAATTCCAAACTGCAAATGAGACGCCCCTTAAATTTGAGGAAGATAAAATATTGTCCTTGTGGATGGATGTTTGTTGAGAAAGGGGGAAGTGAGTGGAAATTACATGAGAAAGGAGAATAAAGTGAAATGAAATTGTGCAAATAAAAGTCTGCCTCAGTTGATGTTAAATAAAGTCAATTCTAAGTTATATCTCTTGAAGCATTATCCTTAGTATGGTAAGCAGATAAATAGACAGACAATGTTGAAAAAGGACCTCTCAGAACTTTGAATCCAACAAAATTTAGTAGCACTCAAATGCATTTTGAATGGGGGAAGCAATTTTCCATTTGGCTGTTTAATCTCACAGCTGAGGTCAGCTTATGATTTATCCTGGAGCGGCTCATTAAGAAATGAATTATCAACTCATCACCAGTTTGAACATTGAGGGGAGGATGCAGATGGAAGACAACTGAATGCCAACATTCAATTATACAACAAAGAGAGCAAAAAGAATACTATCGCTGCCCTCTACCATATATCACTTTTCGAGTTTGGCTGAATCTTCTACTTATCATGAAAATATATTACAGGAGGAAGCCCTTATGCTGTAACTCACTCAACAACAAGACATATATAAGAGTGTTGACAATTTGGTATATAACTCAGGGTCTGTAGCCTCTTAACCATAAATACTAATCCCACAAGCAGCTTTGCCTGACCTAACACCTTAATTACAATTTTCCAAGTAGACTCTAGGCACTTTTACTTGGTGGCTTCTACAGCGTACACTTTCCTTGCGCCTGCCTGTGCAGACCATATTGCGAGAATTCTGCTACCCGTTCCTACATACAGAACAACCTAGTCCAAGCACAAACCAACTTAGTCCGTAACCTTCTAAATTCTACTATAATTAAAAAAAATAAAATAAAAAACTTGCACTGGTTATCTACCCAATGTATGTGCCTATGTGGTACTTGTGCATCCTTACTCACAATGATACAAGGCCTTATGTTTTCCTCAATATATTTCCAGACGTTATGTCTTCTCCATAATAGACAACAATGTCAATTAAGTATACGTATGTGCATAGAGACAGTCAGTCTACTCGCAAGTCTCAATAAATTTTGTCAAGTTCAAAGCATCAACATGAGTTATATACAGCTCAGCTCATGCAAAATAAAATAAAATAAAATAAAAGCAAGTAGAATCAAAAGAAGGTTCCTTTGGGAAATATATGTATACCTTCCCCTCAAAATGGTGTTTGTTCTTCCTAACGCGGTCGCAGAGCATCTCCTTCTGATGGTAGAGGAAGCCACAGGTGCAGAAATAGTTTGCGAAATCGACGCCCTTGTCTACCACGCTGCCATTCGCTTCGGCGGTGCTACTTCCCATTTTCAATTTACGCGGTGGTGCTGTCCGGTGAAGAAAAAATACGAAAGAGTGCCAGCTGAGAAAAGGAAAGAGCAAAATGTCAAAACTAAACACTACTTATATTAAATGTCAAAATCAAACACTTTCAACTTAAAAAATAATACACTGGACAATAAAACCCCTATTTTTCCACTTTTTGTCAACAATTTTGGTGACTTCAAAGCTCTGCATGCCTTCCTGCAAAAAACTATTGTGTCCAACTCCATGCTGCCCCTACTCCTTGCTCACTAGTCCCTACTCTCTTCTCCCTACTCCCTGCTCCCTGCTCCATGCTCCCTACCCCATATTGCCTACGCATAAGACAAAAAAATTCTTAAAAAAGAGCACAACTTCCTGCACCAGATTCCTGCTAAATTTGGTGCAAATGATGCATTAGAACTCGGCACCAAGTTCATGAAGATATCATGCAACAATAATTTACTGCTATCATGCAACAAATATCAATAGTAATGACAAATTAGGGTTTTTGGATGAAACAATTAGGGTTTTTGCAATAACAAGAAATTATGGTTTCTAGAATTAATATGATCGTAATTCTTCCCAAAATTAATACACTCAAATAAAAAAAATGAAATATAAAAAATTAAGATGAAAGGGACTACGCTTATGGTTAGAAAAATTAAGATGAAAGGGGTTAGAAAATCAAATATAAAATATCAGATTAAATATCAAATATCAAACATAAAAAAATCTAGAACAAAATTGCCTTATTAACGATTAGTATTAAGGCTCAAAATAGATATTAATTACATAAAAATCTGCATTTATTATCTACCTTATGAACAATTATGATTATTCTCCTAATTTTTTTTAATCCCTTAAAAGTAGGGATTCATAAAATTATCTCAATAGTAAAGTAGAGAATATTTGTGGAATTGACACCACACTCTCATGTACATCAAATATCAGAAAAATAATAGTACACAGACGTCGAGGTGAATAACTAACGTCTACTACAAGAATATAATGGAGCGGTTACATTTGCAACATCACTCCTTGAATACTTAACTTCCTGGTTACACATTTTCACACTCTTCAAATTCTCATCTCCTCTTCACAAGGTTTCACCATCTCCTCTACTCAACGTTTCACCATCGTTTCTCAAAGGGCTCACAGTGACGACAGAGAGCAGGTTAGTACACATCCAATCTCGGTTCCTTCTCTTAATGAATAATGCTAGTAGTTTATCATAAATTAGTATTTGAAAACTATGGTTTGTTACTCTTTTCTTAATGTGGTTTGAAAACTAGGGTTTGTTACTAGACTTTTAGGGACAATATGTTTTGGAAAATTGAGTTTTTGCTTTATTAGTTTAATTATGTTTTATGAAATTCCGCTTTATTAATTCAAAACTTGAAAATGTGATATGTTCCCAATACTCGTGTTCGCAAGTCTTAAAATTCCTACTTGTATTCGTCGCCCAATTTTTAGAATCGATTTCGGTGATGTTTGACAAGCTTATATACATATATATTAAAGTATTGAAATTGTTGATGCATGCATGACATTCCATGTAGAGTCATTAAGATAATTTTCCATGTATAGGATCGGTGCGCATGACTTAAACATTGATATCCATTATTTTCTTCAAGTCAAGGTTTAAGTGGGGAATGTTACCATTTATCTTTATTATACATTGTGCTTGATATATTCATGTGTTTATGACAGACATGAAAGGAAGGGTTGAAATCGGAACCTATGATCGAAATTCGATCCTCTATGAAAAATCGGTCAAAATCAGGCCGTCAATCGAAATCGGACTGTTTGAAAAATTTATGGTCTGTGTGACCGAGTATCTCTTTCCATGATCTAATTTTTCATGTCTTATCGGTGTGATATATAATTTTGGTAAATGTGTATATCTCTCATTGAGTAGTCGTACTCATCCCTATCATTATAATATTTTTCAAGAAATGGCTCAGCCGATGTGTAGAGGTGTTGGTGGTGATGGTCACACGATGAAGGATTTATGAAACACATTATTGCATTAAACTAGTTTTTATCATGAACTATGCGTCTTCTTTCTGCTTTTTATTTTCAAGAACTAATAGTTGCATTTGCTTTTATTTTTTATTTAAGACTTCCGCTGAGTATGAAAATAACCTGAGTTTTGCAATGATTCTTTTTCCTTGAAAATATTTTGAAAGAGTTGAAATATGCATGTTAAGTATGAAGTAGCGTCCCTAGTTAAGTTATAAAAATTGGGGCGTTACAGACACGGTCAGGCTTATCATTAAATTACAACACTTAAATAATCACTATTCCGTTAAAAAGATTTTCTCACTAAATAAATGGCCTCTATTCCGCATGCATTGCTGATTAACTCTGTTAATAAAATGATTCAAGAGTTATTTCTAGGACTCAGGTCCATTATAGTCTAGTGATTGACTCTGTGATTTCAGTCTTAGAAAATTCATTTCAAGTGTATTACCACAATACACTTGAGTTTCTTCTCAGGACCAATAGGGGTCAAACACACACAAATTGACTAAGTTAATTTAATGGGTCATCCTAGATTTGTGCGCCACGAACCAGAAGAGACTTGGGGTCCCAACAATCCACCACTAGCCCCCACATACACCCACACCAAATCTTAAATTAATTATTTTAGGTAAAACTAATTTAATCTTTTTAATGTGAATTGTATTTAAAATTTTAGAATGTGAATAGTTTCCTAATATTTTCGAAATATAATTTATTTTTCTTGAAATCATATTCCACAGAATAACATTATTTGATAACTTTACTTTCCTAAATCATATTCCACATAATCATATTATCTGACAGCATTATATTTCCAACGCGCCCTTTATAGTTTTAGGCGATGGATTCGGTAAGTTTAATTGACTATTAATGAATTAACTATATTTTCTATATTACATGATAAATGACAATGCATAAAATAGAATAAATATTTACTCGTGTGTACTCCGATTAAGAGCCATAAATTTTATCTGTCACACAAAAAGTTATAAGGGCATGTGTTTGCAAATGCTTATTAGAAACACTTCTTATTTGTTTTTGCGTAAAGTTGAAGATAATTGTTTTTAAGCAAAACCACAAGGTTTGGGGGATAAATATAAAAAATAGATATTTTTGCTTCGGAAAATGATGGTGCTTTAAGCACTAAAAGCATCTCTATTGATGCTTAAAAGAAACTGTTTTATTAATTAGTTTAGGGGGCTTAATTTTAGATAAGCTAGGACAGAAAGCAAGTTTTGCAAATAATAAAGAGTTGTTTATACGGTTAAAAAATAAATAACTGTTTAAAATAAGCTCGTGCAAACACACCCTAATATTGAAATTAGCTTTTATTTGGAAAGTTAGGCCCAAGTTCTTTTAGGCGATGAACTATTGGGCTAACGTAGTCCAATTATATATCGTAATCTTTTGTGTCGGATATGCGTTTTTATGCCCAATTGTGGGATTTTTCTAATCTACAACTTAAGTTGTGGACCTTATGGTTTAAAATCATGCCACATGTTGGGTTATGAGTCAGTAGAGGATACTTAGTAATTTTTTGGGTAAAACAATATTGGGGGAAATCTTAGTGTTTCATGCTATGGAAATGAAGATCCCAAAACACAGCTTGTATCCGTAGTGTAGTGTCGATAGGACTAGATGATGTAATAGGCTAGACAAATTTTATTTTCGTTATCGTTTGTGTCTAAGTCCTGTACGGGGTAAATGTTGGACTGATCTTCACTAGGAAGCTTACTTTCCAGAACCCCACGTCATCAGTGTAAGAGCTTGTGTTCTCAAGTCATCAGCTGATCATCGCTCAGTAGAAGTCATCTCATCAGCTGACCGACATCAGTAGAAGAACTCTTTATACAAAGCTCAGTACCTTCAGAGTCATCAGCTAACTACACTCAGTAGAATATTCTCCATCAGCCGACTCAGACGAAGAAGACAAAGACCGTATCAGGTCTACTGTATCCGACAGGAAACGACCCAGCTTTTAACATCATTCGAAAGTCAGCAGAAGATCATACGAGGATGAGTGAGAGTCAACTCCGATGAAGACCGATGTCTGACATACCTCACCTACCACAAACCTCGACCAATGAGAAGCCGTCAAAGCTCTACCTGCTCTGACCAACTAAAGCTGCTCTCATGCACAGTATCCAACAACTCTGCTGCAACAATTCGAACATATGGCCGTTTTCCTTGGACGCTTGTGACACGTGGCATCGTCCTCTCCAACGGGCAAATGCCTGGGTCACAACTATAAATAGAGAAGCAAATCCGAGCTCCACGCACGGGATATCAAAGGGACAATACGCTCAAAGCTTTTGAAACACTCTAGCACATTCAAAGAAAATCCAGCGAAGAACTTGCCTAGCAGAATATCTCTTAGTTCTTCTCTCTAGAGTTCTTTAGATCCCTCTTCTCTATCTAAGCTCAATCGTTTATATCTATAGCTTAGAATCTCGAAGGAGTTCACTTTTAGTGACTGTTCTTATTGTAAGAACTCCTTCATAGTTGGAGAAAATCCCCACCCCTTCAAACTTAAGTTCGATTTGTAAAGTCGCTAAGGACTATAACTTAGAAGGGTCTGTCCAGTGCACAGATACCTTGCTGTGGCTTGCTCAAATAAATCAACAAGACCTCTTGTTCAGCAGGACCGTGGACGTAGGATCTTGCGTATCCGAACCACGTTAAAAATTGCTTGTGTTGTTTACTATTTTATTGCATTGCATACAAATATCTTACAAACTCATATCTTGCATAAAACGTATTCAAAAAGTGCATGAGCCAAAATTATTTAACTTGTGAAAATCACGTTTTCAACTGAGATGAAATCTCCGGGCCCTAAACACTTATCCGCACTAAGTCAACGACTGAGAATCAAGCACTGACAAAAGTTAGTAGGAGAGACTCAATAGTTGACATACTCTGACCCGCGATCGAAAGGTTACTATTTGGCACTATTCATCGATAGCAACCTACAGGCTCATGTCCCTTCGCGTTTGAGAAAAAGAAACAAGATCTGGGTTTATTCACCCCCCCTCTACACACGACTCTCGTCTCGGACCAACAATTGGTATCGGAAGCGGCCGATGTTCTTTTGATCATCGGTTCGAAACTACCGGGTCTTCTCGAACGGGATCCTGAAAACGTTTTCACTGCACGAACATCTCTTCATACATCCTTATACTCTCATCCATAATGTCTGATATGTCAGGTATTCGGATGGTGCCGATGTTCTCTGTAGAGAACTATACAGTGTGGCGCGTGAGAATGGAGGCGTACCTTACATCGCTGCATGACAGCATGACGGACGTCCTAGAGACAGGACCCATCATTCCCATGATCGACAACGTACAATTTGCAGCTGTGGGAGGTGTAGGAGCACAGACTGGTGCTAAAGTTGCAAAAGACAAATCATCCTTCATGCTAGAAGAGAAAAAGCGGCACAACCTCGACCGAGTTGCACGAAATGCAATCCCGACTATGCTCAGTGATTCACACCTCGGGAGGGTGCAAGACTGCAAGACGGCAAAAGAACTTTTGGGATGCCCTAGGCATGCCGAGCCAAGGAACCCCGCGATCAAAGAAAATAAGCTCGAGCTAGAGCTACAAAAGTTCGATACGTTTGCTATGGAGCCCAACGAGACCATTGACGAGCTAAGCGTAAGATTTACCAATCAGATCAATGTGATCAATGGGCTGGGGAGGACGTTCACCAACAAAGAGATGAACACGAAGATCTTGAGAGCGTTGCCTCGACTGAAGTGGCTTCCTTTTGCTACTTATTTACGTCGCTCAGATCTTAATGCTCTAACTCCTGATGTTATATATTCAGAATTGAAGACGGAGGAATTTGAGCACAGCCTACCCCAACGATGTTCCAGTGCTCCAGCTGACACACAAATAGATCATGCTTTCAAAGCAACAGTCAGCAAAACTGGAGCCAACCCTATTTCTTCCAGCAAGACAGTAGCTACGACTGATGCTAAGTCCTCTGAGACTTCTGCTACTGACTAGCTTGCACTCATGGCTCTCAAATATCAAAGAGAAAAGGAAAGAGTCAGGAAGCTGAAGAAATATCACAGAGATTCTCCCTCGGGTAAAAAGGAATATCGAAAAAGGGAAGAATCTAAACCTTCTACTGATTGTAGGAACGCAGAACCTGCTGCTAGTCCATCCAACGACTCAGCTGGAAAAGGCAGCAGATCGTCTGTGTGCTTCAACTGCAAGAAGGAGGGACACTATCAGTACGATTGTCCCGAACTCTCAGCTGCTCAAAGAGCAGAACGGCAGGCCAGACGCGAGAAATCTGCCCGAAGGAGGCAGGCCTACATCGCCGGAGAGATATTCGATGACTCAATCGAGGAAGATACATTCATGTATTATTCTAAAGACGAAGCTGCATTTGTCACCGTTGAGATCAAAGAATCAGATCCTGAATCAACAGCAGAATATTGTCTGATGGCCGGAGAAGAGGCTGAGGTAAACTCGAAACTTAATATAACCCCTTCTTCACACAGCACACACGACACGTGCTCGGTCACAGATGAACCTCTAGACGTGGTACAAGCATACGATGATCTACTAGAGGACCAGATTCAGCTAAGCAGAGAGTTTAACAGAACCATTCAGGAACTAGAACAGGTAAAGGCTGAGAATCAGAGACTTTCTTCTGATTGTCAGGTCTCTACTGATTCGGAGAATCTAGTTGCGAGACTCAAGGAAGAGAATGCATCTCTTATGAATAAGTCTCAGCTTCAAGAAACTCAGATATTAGTTCTGACCAAGGATAATTCTGAGAAGGATACTGAAATAGTCCGACTCAGTCAGAAGCTTGCAGAAGTCGAAAAAGATTATGAATCACTTCGGAGAAGTGATGAGGTCTGGCGATGACTGAACAATACCTAGGAGCTAAGGAGAAGTTGGAAAGTATGCTCAGAGCTCAAAGGCCAACAGTCATGAAAGAAGGACTTGACTACACTTATGAAGCTTCCACTTCAACATCGAAAAGCTCAGAAATGCTGGCTGATTGGTTTGTCAGAGGAAAAATTCAGGTCACTGAATCAACACCTCAGGCGAAGAACAAATAGAAGAAGATTGCACCTCAGCCGAGCAACAAGAAACAACTGACCAAAGGTTCTAGCCCCAGGACACCACGATCAAATTCAGGGGGAACCAAGAAGGTCAGGTGGGCAGAGCAGTACAATGAACCACTATATGAGCATCCAACACAATATGGTTCGTACTATTATGAGCCTAGGGTCAGGAGGAGCACAAAGCCTCTGAAGAAGAAAGCTCCTGAACCCAAAACTGCCAGAAAGTCAGTATCTCAAAGTCCTGTGGAGAAGAAAGCTGACAAGGTTAAGAAGAAGAAGTCTCAGACTTCTAAGGTCCCAAGACAGATCTGGGTTCCGAAATCACCCACTAACACTTAAGGACCCAAACTGAACCAAAGGGTACCTAAAACTGTTTCTGTCTTGCAGGTGCATAAGGACCCTTGGATTGTGGACAGCGGCTGCTCGAGACACATGACTTATCAAAAGAGCCTACTGACCAACTATGTACAAGAAGATGGTCCCAGAATTGAGTTTGGTGACAACTCTAAAGGCTATACAAGGGGATACGAAACACTGAACATTGGGACTGCTTCAGTTCCAAGAGTAACATATGTTGAAGGGCTTCAACATAATCTCCTTTGTGTCAGTCAATTCTGTGATAATCTGAATAGAGTTATCTTTGACGCTGGTTTATGTGATGTTGTTGACAAATCTACAGGGAAAACAGTGTTATCAGGTTCGCAGAGAAAGAATATCTACATTGCAAACTGGAAAACCGCAGAACCTGAGGCTTGCTTACCTGCTCAGACAAAATCTAGTGATAAGATAGGATGGCTGTGGCACAAGAGACTCAGTCACCTGAACTTCAAGACTATGAACAAGCTAGCCAAGAACTCTAAAGTTAGAGGACTGCCCAATGAATCGTTTGTCAAAGACAGAAATTGTGAAGCATGCTTGAAGGGAAAGCAGACAAAGAATAACAATCCACCAATTCCGTCACCCTCCACTGATGGAATCCTTCAGCTGCTACACATGGACTTATTCGGGCCAGTCTCTCCAGTGACTATAAGAGGCAAGAAGTATGCCCTCGTCGTTATTGATGACTATTCTATACATACGTGGGTCATCTTCATAGCCAACAAATCTGATGTCATAACTGAGTTACCGAAACTGCTGAAGAAGCTCAGTGTGGAAAAGGACTTCAAGATACAGAGAATTCGCTCAGACAGAGGAACATAATTTCTCAACTCAGTAGTAAAAGAGTACTGCGAAAAGGAGGGAATCAAGCATGAGAAGTCAGCAGCTCGCACCCCTCAGCAGAACGGACTTGCTCGAACGTAAGAACAGAACACTTAAAGAAGCGAAGCAAGAACGCTCCTAGCGGACTCCGGACTACCCTCAAAGTTCCGGGCTAATGCTACCGACACCGCCTGCTACACTCAGAATCGCTCACCGCTTACACAAAGAACACATGAAGACACCTTACGAACTATGGAAAGGGAGAATTCCTTCTATTTCTCATGTTCATATTTTTGGTTGTCCTTGCTTTATTCACAATAATGGGAAAGATCAGTTGAAGGTCTTTGATAGCAAATCTGATCAAGGAGTATTCTTAGGATACTCTCGAGTCAGTAAAGCTTTCAGAGTCTATAATTATCGAACCCTTTACGTGGAAGAAAGCCCTCATGTTGTCTTTGATGAGATTGTTACTGAGGACATGAAATCTAAGAAGACAAATACTGAAGATGTCAGCAGCAAGCTACAGGATCTAGCACTAAACGACAAAGTAGAAAAGATCCAGCATTGTTGGGATGATGAGTCAGACGATAAAGAAATTCAGACCCATCCCACAGGCACTGTAGCTGACCTGGTTGATTCTACTGAACAGAATCAACATCAGGTAACAATGGTCGATGAGGAAGCCCCAGTGGTAACTGAGACCTCTATTGAGAATATAAACTCAGGTGGAACGTCAAATGTTCCTGAGCTAAATGCCCCTAAACCTGGAAACTCAGTAGATCCTAACCTTCTTACTGAACTGCTCCAGTCACAGAACAACACTACTGAAATGCCTAACACTCATGTTGACTGTGCAGAAGTAGTCTCAGAAGAAGAAGCCAAACTCAGACGTTCATGGCTTGACGCTCATTCTTCTGATCTTATAATAGGAGATCCATCAGCAACACTTAGGACGAGATCCAGATTAAGTCAAGGAGAAAGCTCACTTTACTCTTGTTTCTTGTCCACAAAAGAACCTCAGATGATAGAGGATGCTCTTAACGATGCTGACTGGATCATTGTCATGCAAGAAGAGCTGAACCAGTTCGTTCGAAACGAAGTTTGGGAGCTTGTTGACAGACCTAGACATCAGCACGTGATCGGTACTAAGTGGGTCTTCAAGAACAAGCGAGATGAAAACAACGTCATTGTCCAGCTTTCAGCAGGGACATCAGGTGTACAGACTTCGGAAAGCTCTGTATGGGTTAAAACAAGCACCTAGGGCTTGGTACGATACCCTATCGACTTTCTGCTTCAGAAAGGGACAGTAGATCGCACCTTGTTCAATATAAAGTCGGGAGATGACATCCTACTGGTGCAAATCTATGTGGACGACATCATTTTCGGTTGCAGAAACGTGACTATATGTCAACAATTCGAGAAAATGATGAAGGAGAAGTTCGAGATGTCTATGATGGGAGAGATGAACTATTTCCTTGGATTTCAAGTAAAGCAATCACCTGAAGGAATATTCATCAATCAAGCCAAATACACTCGAGACCTCCTGAAAAGATTCGGCTGCGACTCAAGCAAGCCAGTCAAGATCCCCATGAATACAAATTTCAAGATTGATCTAGACAAAGAGGGAGCTTATGTTAACTCTACTGATTATAGAGCTATTATTGGTTCTTTATTATATTTAACGAAGAAGCGGACTCGACATAACTTATGCTATAGGTGTATGTGCAAGATTTCAGGCGAATCCCAAGCGAAGTCATTTGGACTCAGCAAAGAAGATTCTGCGATATCTGAAGGGAACACCTGACGCAGGGTTATGGTATCCTACTGATGATAATCTTATACTAACAGGTTATTCTGATGCTAATTATGCAGGATGCAGGATAGATCGAAAAATCAACTTCTGGAACATGTCAGTTCCTAGGCAACAAGCTGATATCATGGTTTTCAAAGAAACAACATTCAGTGGCAACGTCCACTACTGAAGCTGAGTATATGGCTGCTGGAAGTTGTTGTGCCCATATCCTTTGGCTTCGACAACAATTGCGAGATTTTGGTATTTCTCAGGATGAAGTGCACATCTACTGCGACTCCACCAGTGCGATTGTTATAACTCAGAACCCAGTTCTTCATACGAGATGCAAGCACGTGGATATCCGACACCACTTCATCAGAGACCATGTCGAGAAGAAGGATATCAGAATGGAGAAGATCCATACTGGCAAGCAAAGGGCAGACATACTAACCAAGCCACTAGCTGAGAACAGATTCAGAGAACTATCAGTTGAGCTAGGTCTACTGGATCCTACTGAGTCGAGTCAGTAGAAGGAAACAATACGACAGGTTAGAAGACTCAGTACTTTGATTCAGTCGGGTGAATCAGACAGTACACAGTAAGGGGGAACGTGGTCATCAGCACATCAAATGTCCTCCTGAGTCTTAACGGTAACCAGCTGATCGTAAAAGTTCAGCTGAAGAGGTTTGCGTAGTTTTAAATACTTATCATTCTCAGAAGCATGCTCGCATTTAATATATCAGTCGTTTGCACTCAGTCGATTAATGAGCATTTATTTCCCGCCATTAAGTTTTAAGGTTTAAGTCAGTAGGAAACCGTTTTCATTTAAAAAACCTAGACTTTAATGCTGCCTGCAACGCATTTAATGCATGTCTCCTCACCTTACTTTAACTGCGTATATCTGACGTGGGTCTAGATTAGAGGCGACATTAGTAATCATTCCGTTTATAACATCAGATCACAGCCGTCATTAAAAAGCGAGTTTTCATCCCAACCGTCCGATTAAAACCGGTTGATCTTCATTTCTTATAAAATCACTCGTCTTCTCCTCTAATCTATCTTTTCGCCATTTTCACCCTTAGAGCTTCTCTGCATTCAGTTTTTATCTCTTATAAACTGTCTCTGTTTTTCACTCAAGCTCTTCATAAACGGTAATTTCTTCATTCTCTGCTTAAAACTCAAACTAACTTACTCTATTTTCAAGTGCTAACAAGTTTTTTGCAGATATTCATGGCGATTGTTATGACCCCACCCAATGTCGAGGAGATCATCAAGTCGAAGGTTTAGTTCGAGCCGACGATGGTTCTCCACCAGGCGGACCTTCCGTACCTTGAGCCCATATTCTCGGCTCTAGAAGCGTCCGACCTCGAGCTTCTGATCACGAAGCATCCTAAGTCGTATCTCCCCCGCCAAGTGGCTGAAGTCTATTACAACTGGCGTACGGTGGAAGGTACCGACGGAGAGGTATCCCAGTTTGCGTACATGAGGGAAGTGGCCCCTCAGAAATGGGAATCCGGTCACTCCGACATTAATATCCGGGCAGCGTTGAAGGCCTCGTTCGACCTTCCTGCCTATGGGATATCTCCGACTGGATATAAGGAGAAGGAGCTCAACTCCTACATTCATCGTTTATGCGGGAGAGACGATATCTCCTTCAAATTCGCCTTGCCGAAGAACCAATTATTGCCAGAGTACCGCGGGCTCGCCTACATCGTCACTCATATACTGACGAGCGCCGCCGGCTCATTCGATCAGCTGTCCAGGCCGAGACTTCAGCTGATGATGGAAATCATTGATGGTGTCCAAGTTAACTGGATGGAGTTCTACGTGACTGAGCTGAAGGCTCAGGCACAGAAGTTTGTCGCCGCACCTTCTGGAGAAAGAAGATTAATTAGTGTGGGCAAACTCTTGTATGGGACGAAGATGTCCATACTCATTGAGGACTCAGTATCGAATCATGCATCATTTGCTAATTCTCGATACTTCGACAGCAAGCTCATCAAGTTCAAAACCAGAGCCGCTGCTGAGAAGTCGGCCGACCGTGGACCAGCTGCACTGAAGAAGTCTACTACTGAACTGCCTCCACGTGCCGACCTACCGAAGAAAAAGAGGCTTACGAAGTCTGGAACGTCTGAGGTTCCAGCAAAGCCTGCTTCTCCTCCACCACCTCAGGAGGAAAGCATACTGGACGCTGATACTGGTATAGAGGGCGCGACCTTGAAAGACAAAGTACAGCGTATCAGTTCAGAGGAGACTCAGTCGGAGGAGGTTGAACCGGCTGAGGAGATCTCTCCTGAATGGATGACATTGCAGTCGGCACGTCTCCGAGCCACAGGAGAAGTGACTACATAGATCCCTGAGATTTCTGAACATAAGGATCTAGTCGACATAGCGATCAGGGTAAGGACGCAAATGCTGCTGAAGTTCCTTAGTTGGGACATTCTCGAAGACCTAATCATGCAGCAATCAGCGTTGTCCCTCCTGGTCGAAGAGTAGAGCCTACAGTCAGCAATTGGGTTTGGGGAACCCGCTGACTTAGCCTCGTTCGAGGATCTGAGATCAGTAATGCTCTATCTTCTCAGTCTAAGATCCTCCGAACAACATGCCAGCAGCTCATCGCAGCCATCCCATCATGACGACGACAACGATGATAATGATGATGATGAGGATCAGGCACCACCCAAGGAAGCAGACCAGGGAGGATCTGCTGAGGGTAAAACTCCCAGCGAGAAGGGCAAATCACCACCTCCACCATCTACATCAGGTGATGCCCCGGTTGCCTCGAAGCCCAGTCGAGAGCAACAACTCACAGCATCTGAGCAGAGGCTCGAAACCATCTCTTATCAGATCAAACCCATCGGTTCCGTGTCCTCCAAGTCTGTCAACAGAGCCATCAAGAAGCAGGGAGACAAAAATTGTCTCCTCGCTAAGGATGTCCACCTGAAGTGGGTACAATATACTAAGTCTCAGACGGAGACGGTTGACAGACTTGCCGAACAAGTGAAGAAGGTCTCGGAAGCTCCTACTCCATCTCTTAATATTCAGGAGATAGTCCAGACTGCACTCGCCGCTCAGAAGGCGGACTTGGCTGCTCAGAGTCAGCAGCTCCTCCAAGCTCAGCAGGAAATATTTTCTAAGCAATGACTCAAAGCCTCGCCACACCCGTAAAGCTATGGATGAGCGTAATAAGATGGCCACCTCCAGCGTTCAGAAGGCCATTGAAATTCAGACGGCGGCCCTCAAGCTCATCCAGGCTGAAATGACTGCTTCTCTTGACGCATCACTCCTAAAGCAAAGACAGGAGACAGGAGCCCAGATTCAGTAGATTCGCGCTGACCAAGAAACTGACTGGGAGCATTATTGTGATGCAGTCAGAGACTTCGACACCACTACCACTTCCATAAAGACAATCCTCTTCAATCTAGAAAAGGAAGTGGTTGCCATCCGCACTCGTCTGACCCTGACTGATGATGCCAAAAAGGGGGAAGATAAGGGAGAGGCGGAGACGGCTCAGGTGGGCGAAGAAGCAGCGGCAAGGATAATTGCCAAGGGGGAAGGTTCAGCTGCACAAGCTGGAACCAGCTCAGTACCCCCTCCCGAAGTCCAACTTCCTACTGTCCAAAGCACTCAGGTGCATGAGCCGACTGGAGGATCAGTTGAAGGATCCTCGGCTTAGCAGCACATTGAGGAGGTCGCATAATATGTGGACCAAGAGGACGAGCCACTGCCACCGCAAAGGCCGGGGAAGGAAAAGGCTACTGAATCAACTCCTTCGCCTTCCCCGACGCCTAAATTCAAAACAAAAGCGGAGCAGGAGGCATATGACAAGCAAGTCGCTCAGAAGCTCCAGGACGAGCTCAACCATGAGCGAAAGCTTGAAGAAGAGGCTCAGAAGGTCAAAAAGAAGCAGAAACAGCCTAGTGTCAGAGCATCCAAGAGCCAAGCTAAAAAGCTCTTGGAAGAGCAGAAGAAGAAAAAGGTTCAGGACGAGCAGGCTGCTTCTGAAACTGACCTTCAGCCCCTTGCTCAGAGAATGAAAGATCTTCCTAAACTTACTCCTGAGCAGGAGGCAGAGGACAGAGCCACCTGGGAGGCGACGCAGCAGGGACTGAATCTCCGGAGAGGAGACACTAGAGTTGCGGCCCTCAGAGAGAAAAAGAGACTGGAAGATTTGGCCAAAATCGTAGAGCTGACTGACAAGATGGCCAATAAACCAGTTCTCGATTGGAGAAAACAGGTGCCCATGTCTTCCAAGTACTACAGGCGAGGAGCACCAAGAGCTACTTATCAGAAGAAGACTCCTCACCGCCATGCAGACAAATGGATACCTTGGAACCTGAACGAGGAATGGGAGGAACTGAAGATAGAGTTCATCAAAGGATACTACGTTTGGCAATGCTATCCGACTGAGGTTCCGGCTGATCAACTCTTCGATGAATTCCTTCATCAATCCAACGCCAACCTCAAAGCCCAAGTTCAACTGATCCTAGCAAAGGAGAAGCCACCTCTCGTTGCTCCTGCTTACAGGAAACTGTCCCCTCCCATGACCTCTCGTGGTGTACTCTGCACCAAGGAGATAGAAGATTAGGTCGACGCGGCTGCAAGACATAATGATCCTGATCCTCAGCAGCCCAGTGATCTTGAGGAAATCCAAACATTCCGTGCCAGAATCTACAAATCATACGGTTTGGAGCCTCCTGCTGCTAAGTCTGCTGATTTCAAAAGCAAGACCAAGAAGTTCAGGCGATAGCAGTAGTTCTTTATCTCTTGTATAGAAGATAGGACCGTGTAATCCATTTCTCATATATATATATCAGTCTTTCTTCTGGCCAGACAATCACTCATTGTCTTACGGCTTTTATTTGTTTTATCTTTATCACGACTGATCACTGAAGTGATCTGACACACACTCACACATAACTGTTTCTCTGATGTGTCTATCTTTCAGCTGCTGACTACCTTGAGTTATTTGCTTAGTTTTTACTGAAGTCTTTTATATGTCAGTAGTTTGAGACTTAATATTCTTAAAATTTATAGAGGTTTTGGCATCATCAATTAGGGGGAAATTGTTAGGTTATGAGTCAGTAGAGGATACTTAGTAATATTTTGGGTAAAACAATATTGGGGGAAATCTTAGTGTTTCATGCTATGGAATTGAAGATCCCAAAACCCAGCTTGTATCCGTAGTGTAGTGTCGATAGGACTAGATGATGTAATAGGCTAGACAAATTTTATTTTCGTTATCGTTTGTGTCTAAGTCCTGTACGGGGTAAATGTTGGACTGATCTTCACTAGGAAGCTTACTTTCCAGAACCCCACGTCATCAGTGTAAGAGCTTGTGTTCTCAAGTCATCAGCTGATCATCGCTCAGTAGAAGTCATCTCATCAGCTGACCGACATCAGTAGAAGAACTCTTTATACAAAGCTCAGTACCTTCAGAGTCATCAGCTAACTACACTCAGTAGAATATTCTCCATCAGCCGACTCAGACGAAGAAGACAAAGACCGTATCAGGTCTACTGTATCCGACAGGAAACGACCCAGCTTTTAACATCATTCGAAAGTCGGCGAAGATCATACGAGGATGAGTGAGAGTCAACTCCGATGAAGACCGATGTCTGACATACCTCACCTACCACAAACCTCGACCAATGAGAAGCCGTCAAAGCTCTACCTGCTCTGACCAACTAAAGCTGCTCTCATGCACAGTATCCAACAACTCTGCTGCAACAATTCGAACATATGGCCGTTTTCCTTGGACGCTTGTGACACGTGGCATCGTCCTCTCCAACGGGCAAATGTCTGGGTCACAACTATAAATAGAGAAGCAAATCCGAGCTCCACGCACGGGATATCAAAGGGACAATACGCTCAAAGCTTTCGAAACACTCTAGCACATTCAAAGAAAATCCAGCGAAGAACTTGCCTAGCAGAATATCTCTTAGTTCTTCTCTCTAGAGTTCTTTAGATCCCTCTTCTCTATCTAAGCTCAATCGTTTATATCTATAGCTTAGAATCTCGAAGGAGTTCACTTTTAGTGACTGTTCTTATTGTAAGAACTCCTTCATAGTTGGAGAAAATCCCCACCCCTTCAAACTTAGGTTTGATTTGTAAAGTCCTAAGGACTATAACTTAGAAGGGTCTGTCCAGTGCACCGATACCTTGCTGAGGCTTGCTCAAATAAATCAACAAGACCCCCTGTTCAGCAGGACCGTGGACGTAGGATCTTGCGTATCCGAACCACGTTAAAAATTGCTTGTGTTGTTTACTATTTTATTGCATTGCATACAAATATCTTACAAACTCATATCCTGCATAAAACGTATTCGAAAAGTGCACAAGCCAAAATTATTTAACTTGTGAAAATCACGTTTTCAACTGAGAGGAAATCTCCGGGCCCTACATACTTATCCGCACTAAGTCAGCGACTGAGAATCAAGCACTGACAAAAGTCAGTAGGAGAGACTCGTAGGTTGGCACACTCGACCCGCGATCGAGAGATTACTATTTGATACTTGTTCATCGAGTAGCAACCTACGGCCTACACTGTCCTTCGCGTTTGAGAAAAAAAAACAGTACTCAGGTGTATTCACCCCCCTCTACACCCGACTCTCGTCTCCGGACCAACATCACATATGATATTTTGAAAATAAAGAAATACAAGAAAACACAATCAAAAGTATTATTTAATTGAGGTTAAATCCTGGACCATAAGTTCTTGTGGACCTGGTCTAGGGTAGAAATTTCCCCAATTGTGCATTTGTTTAATATTTTAAGACATTTTTCGTTAGTTTTTTAGTTTTTCGATATTTGAGTTAGTATATGAATTTTTTGATTCTTTGTTACTTAAATAGCTAAGGGACTCTTTAACTAATTATTGATTAAAACAAAAATTTAAGTTCTCTTAAATGAGTCATTTTCTCGGTATTTCATATGAACGAACTTTTGATTTATAAGTTCATCCTTATCTATCATCTATGCACGCTGAGTATATATGATAATTCTAGACGGATTAATTGTTTATTTGTGTCCTAATCCAAGTGATAGAGAGTAATCTCTATTCACATCTAATAAATGAATCAGGTTTGATAATACTAATTATTTATTTCAATCTGGAGTTAGTAGATATACATGCATGAACATTGATCAAATATTTGTACATGAGCGATCATAGCAAAGATTCATAAAATAACTAAATGAAACAAAAAAAATCATAAAAATACTATTAATGTTCTTAATGAGCCGATTATTTCTTTAAAGCAGATTTGCTAGTCATCAATATCCTATACCTCCCTTGAACCATCCGCACCCACGAGGCCGAATTTAAGTTGAAACTTATAACAATCTCACTTAATACAAAAATCAGATAAGGGATATAGATTTTCTCGTTAATTTAATAACTAAATCATGTCATGTTACTTGATATCAGGGGGCTTGTAAGCGACCACAAATTTAACAGTATTACACAATATGCTTATGTACCTTAAATTCAATAAACAACATCATAATGCATATTAAATAAATAGAATGCATCCACATGGCTAAACAATTTAAGGCCAAAAAGCTAACAGAGATGCTGGCACCACATTTGTTAAATTGGGTGACAAATGACTCCTACGTCGTTTGATTAACAATTTATCAGGCATGGCCCAGACTAAAGCATTCACTGGTGTAATGCCCACACGATACACGTTATATCACTCCAACCCTAAGGGGTCGTTTATCAAGTAGCGAAAGCGAAATGAATTAAGAAAGGGAAACACAAAGAAAGTAAATGAATGGTTGCTTATTTGTTCATTTATTTAGTTTAGAAATTAGAATCATAAAGAGAATTTAGTCATCTCATTTTTTTTTGTTGTTGTTGTTGTTGTTTGATTTGAGAACATCAAACAATTTTTAAATATTTATATATTATGACAGTGTCGATGTTCATACTTGATTACAAAGCTCAACATCTAGAATTTTACTTTAAAGTGGAAATATAAATGTAAAATTGAAATATAAGTTTTTTTTCACAAGTTATATAAATAATTATATTCTGGGGTTGTGTGCCCTAAGGCAAAAAATCTACTAACACTAGTAAATTATAAATAATAGAATAAAGTAATGAACTCATATTCTATCGCACAAATACCTTAAACTTATAACGTATAAAAACAAGACACAAACACTTAAACAATCATCACTCTGCCTTAATAAGTCGAGATTAGCTTCCACTCATTAACTAGGCTATGTTTCTAACAAATGCAATGTTCTATGTTTACATGACACTATTCGGAATACAATATGCTAGTCAACTTCTCAGCTCAAACAGGTTCAAGTTCTTCAATTGATGAACTCCTCTATTCGTAAAATATCATGGCTTGCAGACCATGTCCACATTGCACGATTCAACCCACTAAGTTTGTTGCCAAGAACTTAGGTGGTATAGAATAGTTGACCTGCTAGTTGATTCTAGTTCCTTACTTCTTTCAACTGCACACAAGCACGTCAAAATTCACTTTGTTACACGTGCAGCTCATTCAAGTGGCAACAAAGTCTTCATTCCACAAATTCAACAACCACTCTAGCTTCTTTCCACTTTTCAGGCCACTCACTCATTTTAAACAAGTCGCGTATTATTCTTCAGCATAACTCCATTTTATTTATCAGTGCATAAATAAATAATATCCACTTGGAAAATAATAATTGGGTAAATCAGTAACCGTCGGATTATCCATGTTGTCACATGCATTCACAAATACCAACATACCTAAAATAATCTCAACATATTATATAAATATTATTATACTTTCTCCATCTCATTCATCTTGTCTTCTTTTCTTTTTCGGGTTGTCACATTCATCTTGTCTCATCCCAAAAATGACAATTTATTTACACAGTATAACTAACAACTCTTCTTTCGTAGGACCACTCATTTACACACAACTTTCAACTTTTCTTAATAACCGTGCCTAAAAGAAACGAGACAAGATTTATAAGATAGATACAAATATTTATTACGTTTTTATTATTTTAAAAAGTAAGTATTATCATAAAATATTTTATTGAGAATATTAAATGTATAACTGTTGTGTTAAACTAAATAATATATATATATATATATATTTAACTACATATAGATATTTATTACAATGTGTTATTATAATAAATGAATTAGAAGTTGGTATCGACGATGAACGAGGGCCAGCATGGCCAGGAGGCTACCATATCCACAAGCAAAGGCGGGAGGGAAGTCAGCGAGGGACAAATCTGAACTGAACCTTGTCGCTCTTCTTTCCTTGAGAATGAATATGAAAGCAACCCGGATATTATTATAAATATTATATAACATTTTATTATTTACATAATCTAAATTATAATATTATGTAGTGAGAGATAATAATAATAAAAAAAAGATAAATGAAAGAAAGGGAGAAAGAGAATCGAAGTCGCAAATAGAGAGAGGCAAATTAGTAGAAGTCGCTAATAGAGATAAGGGGGATTAACATATGGTTGAATCAAGAAATTAAATTAAAAAAATATCACCCGAAAAAAAAATAAGAATCAAGATAAGGAAATCATTTTTTCCCTTTCTTGATTCCCCAAACCAAACGACACTGTGTTTTTCGAAACTCTAGTGTAGTTTTTAATGTTAATACTTAAATTTCAACAAGCATGACGGAAAAATCCACGGCACTAGTGAAGAATACCATCATACTTCTAGCTTGTTCGATCTCTTTTAATTATCGAGTTAAAAATTATATTTTGATTAATATAATATGATATCTTATGTATGATCCATGGATCACCTTTTACGTGTTTGCTCATACTCGACAATTGAATGTAATTTGTAGGCTTTTATATAGTTGAATAGCATTTAAGAGTAAGATATGACTACTTGTTTAGGTATTTTTGGTAATCCAGAATCTCTAACTACTAGTGATCATGGTGATGCCTAAAACAACTTCTTTTGAATCATGTGGAATCTATGCGAAAACGTCTTTTGGCTTTATACTAATTTATAATTATAATAAGAATTATTCCCTCCAATAATTCTCAGCACATCAAACTCTATCCACATAATCATCTTAGTTTTTTTATTTGTAGATTATTTTAGGTTCCGTTTGATAAAACAACTTAAATAAAAATTTATGGGTGAATCTTTGCATAAACTCTAAATTATCCATAAGTTTTATATATTAACTTATCTAAATAAGTCAAAAGTAACTTATGGTTATGGTTATTTAGATAAGCTCTCTTAAATTCTTCAGGCTATTAAAAATAAACGACTATGGATTTTATTCAGTTGTACTTGTACCTACGCGCTCAATAAAATATGACATGAACTCTAAAAGTAATTTGTCATTTTGATATTCAGAACACGGTTATAAATTCAGATACTCGCGAAAATGTTTTATAACTTATAATTTATATTATTATAAGTCATATATTTTATGTATCATAAATATAATGGTTCTCTACAAGTGAAACATATAATTTATGTAGTATCATTATCTAATAGTAACCAATTAGCAAAGAAGAAAACTTCATAAATATCTTAAATGATTTATTAATTCTCACCCATGAGAATTAATTGATATAGACAAAGATGTACGCCAAACTAATATTCATTAAGGTTGTTTGTAATTCAATCACATTGGACGAGCCAAATCCTGTATCAGTTTTCGGTTCAGCCTGATTTTTACAAATGATTTGGTTGAACTTAAACGAAAACAAAATTTAATTTTTTTTAAAACCAACAAATTAAAGAGTTAATGTATAAATGTTGAATATGTTGTATAATGAAATTTGTCTAAAATAAAAGTGTTTTCAAAATATAAAATGGAAAACAAAAATTAATATGTATATTAAAAAAATAAGAAGAAGAAGAAGGACATGATATCAGCTGGTATTGATCGAGTTGGCTGTTGGTTAACCTTTTTGAGAAAAACTAGCGCATTGTTTAACCGTGCTGTGCACGGTGGTGGGATTATGCCCTGTGAATTTATTTAGATTAGGTCATAAGAGTAACATAAAAAGTAGGTAATATTATTACATTATTTTAACATTGACATATGTGAGTTACATAAACCTGACGATGTCGTAGTGCTTGTTTAAAACGTTCTCATCTTGTATTGCCACTTGTAAGTGTTTTCGTATTCGAGTTAATTAAATATGAGTACGGTAAATTCTGTATTCGAGTCCGGTATTACCCTGATTTAATTCCTGTAAATTTCATTGAGTTTCCGGAACATTGATGGCAAATTGGTCCTAATTTTAGAGCACCGACAGCGTTGAGAATAAGAGCGAAGATTTTTTACACTACTTCGAAGGATGGACTGAGGAGGGCGTTGGATGGAATCAGCTACGAACTGCAAGCTACAGACCCGACGGAGATGGGATTCAATATCATTAAGGATCGAGTTAGATAAATTTTATTGTGTTCATTTTCCTAATTATCATAATCAAATAACTACGTTAGTTACTTGATTAATTAATCCTACTTAATTAATTGCATATTTGTTGTGTATTCAGGGGATGTTTTTATCATTTTTGTTCTCTAGGGTACAGAAATCCAACGAAGAAACAACTAAAACACTTCAGTGAAGGGGGAGGAACACGATCGCGTTTTAAGTATAATTGTAGAAAGTACACTTTTTACACCAAATATATTTCATTCAAGAAGAGAAATATAAAATAAATATCAATTGAACCTTGTATAGCCAAGGTGGGGATTCCACACAAAACACCATTAGAAGAGCTAGCATTGAAGCAGGAAATACAGATATCCAAAAGCAGAACAAGTTGCTATCTGAATAAAGCTCCCATAAGTACCCCTCACATGGGCAGGCGATATCTACTTGAAACAAAACAAATAAATAAACATAGTAAAACCTGTTTTACATAGCACAACTAAATGCAGAGCAAATTGAAAGTATATCTACCTCTGCTACATAAAGAGAAGCAACTGAGGGACCCACACCCAAGCCAATACCCACTAAAACCCTTCCTAGAAGCATTCTTGTCAAACTACTAGCCATGGCACTGGAAATACAAAGAGTAGCACCTCTTTCAAAATATATATAACATGAAGTATGAACAACAGGAAATCACCTCTTCTTGATACGGCCAGGTTATAAAACCAAATTACACTATATTTAGAGAGTTTATTTTATATTTAAGAAGCAAAAGATGACAACATAATAACACGTAAAAAGGCAAGACTTTAATACATGAAATAATGAATGTACCCTTATGAAACCCTCACTCCCCAACCCCCTGCCTAAGACGATTACTTAACGCTTCACTACTTCAAACTGATATAATACAACATAATATGGAGTTTCAGGAATTAGGTTTTGTCTTTGAAGTTGTTATAGCACCACTCTAGTTATGTCAGCAGATAAAAATCTATGTTTAGTCATCGGAATGGATATTAAAAAATAAATAATTGATTCATTTGTTTAATGTATCTATATTAGCTTAGAAAAAAATTATGCATTAAACTATTCTAACAGTTAAGATAATTCGATCATTGTTCAATTGAAAACAGAAAGTCCATTAAAGGAGGCTCCACCAACATGAAAAAACTGAAACTCAAGTATGGGTGGTAGGATAAGTGCCAACATGCAAGAAGAAATAGTAACATTCTACTGCAAGTTACGAACAATATTTACAGAATGTCTAGGTTTCACCAAATGAGAGAGAAGGTGAGAAAGAAGTCACAAAAAATCCCTTGCGGATGGTCCGAATATAAACAAAAGTATGCATAAAAGCACATCAGATGATCCTGACATCATAACAGGGACTTAAAAAATGAAAAAAACATTTTTATGTACCAGATTGGAGCACCGATAAGCATAGGCAAAGCACACAACTGAAAAGCTCTACGACGCCCAACGCCATCTGCAAGCAAACCACTGATCAAGGATCCAACAAAAGCTCCAGCAAGACAAGTACTAACTACCAAGCTTGTAAAAAATATAATATTAACATCAGTTTACAACGCACATATTAATGCCCATCGTAAAATTCAAAGCTCACCTTCTTGCAGGGTATTCCCATGGAAACCAAGATCAATAGAAATTGTTTCAAGAGGTTCATTAACAATTCTGAGGAGAAATCTGACGACAGTTAAAGAAAACGAAGATACCAGAGAAAGATACGACAAAGGGAATGTCCAAGAACAAACCCAAGATGATAGCCGAATAAGAAGGGAACTAAAGCAGCCACGAGCATATGTGGAAAGGAAAGCTTCCAAGGTGGACTTTCAGTTTCTTGCTGCATACTGCTTTGTAAAAGCTCTGAAACAAACCACAAACGAATCATTGTACGTCTACAGCAAAATCCATAATATCAATCAACATATTTATAAGCAACAAGTTCCTATTTTGATGTATTTGGAACTACGGATTTCAAGTCCACTAAATTTGTTTGTATGATTATGTCACTAAACAAAAGTTAATTTGACGGATTTGAAATTTATTTCATATGAAGTCATTAAAAATCCTTTCATCAAACTCTCTCATTCAATTCAAATGCAAACTATAGCAAATAAAACCTTTCAGTAAGCATTCTTTCATATACTCCCATCAGTTTACAGATCAGAGATCAACAATAATCTAAGCCTATAGGCAGAATGAGGATGTACTTGTTTAAATCAGTTGCACGCTCACCATAACAAACTTCTTTTAGTAGACAAGAACCAGCAGAATCTCCTAGAAAGAAGCAGAAGAGTACGAACAAAAAGAGGTCTTACGATAACGAATTCACTCTCTTGCACCAGTCGAGTACCATTAATTTTCACTCAATTCGTCTCCTTAAACACCAATCACTGCTAATTAAAAGTTTTTTAGTGGAAATTAAACAGTTCATCGGGAAAATGCAATTGAACCCAAAATCAAAGGTTCCAAAATCACTCAATTAGTCTCCTTAAACACCAATGTCTGCAAATTAAAAGATTTTAAGTGGAAACAAAATAGTTTACCAAAGAAATGCAATTGAACCCAAGGCATGGACGAGTTGGATTTCTTCTCTTATGAGGTGCAGGAAAAATTAGAAAAACTGGAGAACCCAATTTCCTTCTCTCGTTGTTCTTAATGGATTTGAAATTGGAAAAAAACGTAATTATTCAAGATAATAAATATCTACGAAGTAATAAGAGAACGAAAACGTCAACCTCAAATTACAACAAATTGTTGGGGGCTCACCTTTAAACGGAACATGGAATGGAGACTTTATCAGTTGTTGAGAGGAAGTCGACAGATGAATTGAGGTGTTGGGAATTTGTCGGATTCTCCGCTCAAATAGGTGGAGTCGGTAAGAGGAGAGGATGAGAGTGGGTCGGTGTGGCGGCGGATTTGTACACGTCGAGAAGGGGAGGGCGGCAGAGAAGCTGCTTAAATCAGGTAAATCGACTTCCTTGCTTTTTTTTAGCATCTCATTCTTCTTCTGATTAATTGCCCTCATGTTGCCTTAATATTACAAGAATGCCATCCAATCAAACATCCATTAGAAAAGGCTGATGACGAGGTGGAAAATACATCGAGAAGTGGGGGTATTTTAGGTAGATTAGGTACATTTGAGTAGCACATGTAGGAATTTTTTAAGTTATAGGTAGATGAATGGTCGCTTTTGATCATAGTTATGGTCCTTCAATTTTTCGCCCTTTCAGAAATGAATGATATTTTTCTTTTAAAAAAAAATATGGGGTATTGGTAAAATAAAGGGGTAATTTCTTAAATACCCAATTTCGTATAACAAAAGTTAAATTTACTCAATTCTTATATTTGCTACACAAAATACCCAATTTTACTTAAAAGATCATATTTTTCAGACTTGTCAACCTGTAATTTCGTTATTTTGGATCGTTCCGTGCGTAAATGATTGGAATCAGGTATCTGAATCATAACACAGAATCCCGCTCTTGTCCCGCTCAAGTCCTGCTCGGGCCACAAATCCCGCTCCATTGACAACAGAATTCCGCTCGTCCTGTTCCGCTCGAAGTCCCGCTTGAAATCCCGCTCGAGTTTGACTTGGCAGGGAGCAGAACCCCGCTCCACCTGCCAAGTCCCGCTCGGCCTTTTGACTTGGCAAGGAGCAGAATCCCATTCGTGGAATCCCGCTCGGCCTGCCAATTCCCACTTGACTTTTTTGACTTGGCAGGTGGAGCAGAATCCCGCTCACAGAGTCTCGCTCGGCCATGTGAAATCCCGCTCGTTCCATTCTTAGTCACAATCATGAAATTTTCTCTATTAATATCGTGATTGAAGTCCAAAATCGAACACACACCATCCTCTTTCATTTCATTTTCAATTACAAAATCATTCTGTAGAATTTTGCTTCCACACTCCGGAAAAAAATGAAAAGTTGGTATAATATTATTGTTCATTTTAACGGACAATTTAACAATTTGTCCGAGTATGTTGGCGGTGAAGTTAGAGTTGTCTGCATTCCTAGGAACAGTGTTTGTATCCCGATTTTACGACAGTTCATTCAATACAATCTTAGGCCCTTTTCACTTTCATCAAATTATGAAATTTATTACACCTACGTTTCTCGTCATGGTATTACGCTTAGGTCCATTCTCGCGACCGATATGGACCTAGTTCGTCTTTGCAGTGTTCGCGAAGAGGATACCCATGTTGTGTCCGACAGTGACGAAGAAAATAATTTGGATAGTTCATCCGACGAAGAATACGATGAGGTGTCTGGTGCATTAAATCAATGTATCTTTGGCGACTTCGCGACATGGATCCGACGAGAAGGTGGTGTGAATCAACTGATATCTATGCTCATGTCGGACAACCTTGACTCTCCAAGCAACGAAATAATATATGGTGGCGGCGAAGAAGTAAGTGATGGTTTACTTCCACTTGTTCCTCTCGATGCATCGGACTCACTTATGGTTCGAGATCTGAATCACGTTGTGGGCTATCCACTCCGTGAAGGGGCGACATTTTGGGAGAAAGAGGATTTGTTTGCTGCTATTGCATTTCGGCACATGGAACAAGGTTTCGATTTCAACGTGGCTCGTTTTGACACTGGTCGGGTTGAGTATAAATGTAGACGAAGTCGTGATTGCCCATTTTTTCTACGGGCATCGTTTTTGCAGAGACGTGTTGTGGATTGTAAATTGCTTGCATGCCGAACACATATGTAATCGAGATTTTTCGTAGACTGGTCCAAGGAGAGTGCGTGCAAAGGCGCTCGCTGCTTATGTTGCTCGACGAATATGCTGTCAAAAATCAATCCTAAAATCGAAAGAAATTATGGCAGCTATACAGGGGGAATTCGACTTTCAAGCAACCTACAGCGTAGCTCTAAGAGCACGCAATTATGCTGTGGCGAAGATTTTTGGTGGACACTCAGATTCGTTTAAGATGCTTCCTCGTTACCTCTATGTATTGAAAACAATGAATCCAGGTACAATGACTAATCTCGAAGTCGATTCAGAAGGTCGTTTCTAATAATTATTCGTTACTTTTAATATTTCTCGTGGCCCATGGGTATTTAACCTCCGAGATCTGATTGTGGTCGACGCGACTCATTTGAAAGGAAGGAATAAAGGCGTGTTATTTGTAGCTGCAACAATAGATGGCAACGACCAAATATTTCCACTAGCCTTTAATGTGGGTCCAATTGAGAACGATTACTCTTGGACGTGGTTCATGTCCTGACTGAGAGAAGCATATACGACACCAAGCTATTTAATGATCATCTCCGTCGGCACCGGCAAAGACGACTAACGCGGTAGAGGCTGTTTATCCAGAAGCAGCCCATGACACTTGTTACTATCATCTCCAGAATAAGATTACACGATATGATAAGACTTTGATCAAGCTGTATCATGATGCTGCATATGCAAATACGACGTATGATTTTGATCATGCGATGGAAGGGATTCGTCAAGCCTATCCTGAGGCATACGAGAAGTTAATGGATGTCGGACCGGAAAAGTGGGCTAGATCGAAGTCTCCCGTTCACCGGTACAGTCAACTGACCTCAAACATAGTTGAATCCATCAACTCGAGGCTGCTCACAACACGACGTCTGCCTATATGCGCTATGATCGAGGCAATAAGTCACATGGTGGAACAATGGTGTGACCAACGTCGAGCAAAAGACATGGCACGAGATAATGCGCTCACAATTATTGTAGAGCTAAAGTTAGCTCCGTTAGAGGACCGTTCGCATCGCTTCACTGTTGTATCCGTGGACGGAGACAAATTCAAGGTTCATGACGGAACGTATCAATGGAGAGCTCAAATCAGCAGAAGCGCTTGTGAATGTTGTGAGTGTCAACTCGATGAGATCCCGTGTTCGCAAGCCTGTGCTGCTATCAGGTATATTAGATTTTTCGTCTATAGGGCTGCTATATTCCTGTGTATTAATAGGTTTTTTATCTATAGGACTGCTGGACTAACGTTACTAGACTACGTGTCGGACGCATACAAGACAAAGAATTGGAAGATGATATATGCCGGAACACTGTATCCGGTATCCCCCATGCGTAATTGGCGGGTGCCGTCAGATGTGGCCTCAATGGTTGTGTTGCCACCAATAATCACAGGAAAGGAGACCGAAGAATAGTAGACGACCCTCAGGTGCCGAAGCAAGTACATCTAGTGGGAGAACACGCGGTCTGAAAAATGCAGCATATGCGGTTTGGTTGGTCATACCAGGAGGAAGTGTCCGGGAATGGATGTGTCTGACTCACATGAGTCGGAAGCATTTTAAAATCGTCTGTAATTGCTCTTGATTTGTAATTGGGAAAGTAACCTATGACTTCGTAATTATGTTAATTTGTAATTATGTCATAAGTCGAAATACCGTAAAACAGAAACTTAAAAAACCGTAAACAAAATCAAAAGTCATAAATCCAAATAAAATATGTCAATCTAAATACAAATAAGTCATGAAAAACTGTCTGGACGTGTGTAGCACATCTCGAAGATCCTTTGAGCCATCAATCGACGATAAATGGCTACATTGCCGGGGGTGCTACCCCACTCGATCGTCGGGTAAGTGGCAATGAATCGCTCCACTACCATGCACGCCATCGGTCCACAGCTCCACGAGTCTCTCTGAACCAATTATTTCTCAGAAGGCATAATCTGCACAGTGGGCGACCGATCTTGGGGATCTTGATACCCGAATTTATTACTAGCCCAATATGAGCAGTACTGCAAATAAGGACCAATAAACTTCACCAGAGGTCTCAACTGCCTTATCCTACGCTTTCGGATAAACTCATTGCCTTTGTGGTTAAGAGAATCATAAACCTCAATCCTCCAATGACAAAGGTTGATCCGAACTGTGACCCAATGATTGAAGCAGAGACACGGTAGTAACAACTTCAAAAAAAAAAAATACTTAATATGAATAATTTGTAATATATAAATAAATCACTAAGCAAAATTATGTAATAAATAAATCACTAAGCAAAATACTTAATATGAATAATTTGTAATATATAAATAAATCACTTATGTATCAGGCAGTAAACCACTTTTGTGCATCGGCGTTCAAGTTTGAATTGATAATGTGCTCCATGAGGCTTTGGTTCGGCTTCCAAAAATGCCGATAATTGAAGTCCACGTTGTGCATGTCACTATCCGGCTCCGGAATGCATTTCTTCCAATTTTCGCAGAGCACGTTCTGTTAAATAAATGGAAAAAGTTTTGTCATTAATTATTTAATTAATTAAATGGAGCAAAAAATTTATTACTTACAAAGAATGACGACTCGACTATTACGGTCTGGTGATAGTGGGGTGTAGCCAACACATCGATACCCCCCAGACACTTCATCCTCCTCAACGCTCCCATGTATAGATCCAATGTCCCCTGCACCAACTCCTTACGAGGATTCTCGAGCTCGTTGAAAAGTCTTCGGGGACATCAAAATTCGCAGCATACGTGAAACACTATAGTCCAAACGCCCGGTGCTGCCGAAAATTTTCAATGACTATAGGAGCGCTCATCATTGGGGCTCCCCACGGGTTATCACTTGGAGTCGTTAATGCCTAAAATTAAATGAACTAAATTATTAAAACAACTATAATCAGAAAAATAATTAGAAAAATAAATTAAATATATAAATTATACGGTACCTGATAAACTGAATCAACGGAAAATGTATCGAGCCAATTGTGGTCAAACGACAGGGTGGGCTTGACCCGTACCGGATGGCAGACGATGCACTGACCTCAACGCAGCATGCTGAAGACTGCTCTTGATCGTTCACCATGGTCCCCTATGATCGAGGGCTGTAACGAATTCTCAGCCGAAATATAGGACACATGAAATTGATCGTCTCCAATGACAATATGCCAATACGGAGTTTGTGTCTCCGTATCGGATAGTGTGAGACCATCTAGGACAACATGCTGCAATAAAATTTAATAAATTATTATTAAATAAAATAAAATTAAAAAAATATATATACTCCCTCCTTCCCATTCTTTATGTCCCATTGGGACTGGGCACGGTAATTAAGATAGTGGAGATAAAGGTGTAAAGTTGTGGTGTAAAAGTATGAAGGAGTGTGGTCCACTCGCTTAGATTGATTGTGGTCCACTCATTTATTTCCTTATTTGGTATGGGACATAAATAATGGGACAACCAAAAAAGGCCAGTAGGACATTAATAATGGGACGAAGGGAGTATATAATATAAACAACATTAAATTAATAAAAATTAAAAATCAACTATAAATTAAATATTTTTACCTAACACTGCCAGAAATTGTTAAGCCTACGCGGTTGGCCTCCACCGAAGAACCAATTCTTCCAACGAGGAATTTCAGTTGTAGACAACCTTTTTGTAGATATCACTCCTAAATCTGGAATAGCCTCATAAGACCAAATCCATAATGCATGAAAATCAATATTGATTAGTATAGGAGATACATCAATAATTCAAATAATTAAATTAAAAAAATCATAATACACACCTGGAGTGCCCAAACGGGTCCATAGAAATGATATTTTTTCGAAGGGTGTTCCGCCTGTTGGGTTTGTATACTGAAAGCAGTCTACGTATTTGCTTGTAAACAATGTTTCTTGTTACCACTATTATTATTCTCCAATCTGATGATTATTATAATTGCACAAATTAGTCCATTATCTCACAAGAGTTAGATCATACAGTGTGTTGTAGATCACAGAAGACTGTAGTGATTGGTTGGACTAGTGAGATATAAACAGTTATCACAACAGAGGCAACTTTAGGACAAATTGCCGGTTAGGCTGCAATATAGATAAGAAGTGACTTGTCTTGGTCACTTTCTATGCTGATACAGTTTATGTATTGATGGATCGCGGTGAGACGTGTTCTTCTATCTGACCCGTGTGAAGAACCAAGGTCTCGAAGACTCAACTGTTCTTAAGCTTGATGAGATTTCAGCTGAGTGCACGTGACTAACTATCACTTTAATTTACTATGGGTGAAGGTCATCGCGACCGTATATCTCTGTATCTTGGGTGAGTGCTATTGCTTGTAGCTCAGGCTGGTTATCTGCATCATGCATCTGTTCACATTATAGGGTTGATGATATCCCTTTGGGAACTCGAAAGGTTTATCATACTAAACCCTGCAGGTTGATTAAGTTCAAGTATGATAATAAGGTCGAATGGTACTACTCAAGGATAATATATTAATTGTATTAAGTAGTCAGTAAACTTAATCAATTAATGGATATTCGATATCTTAAATATGGGGATTAACTGAAGTTAAAAATTGTTGGTCCCGAGAGTGAGTTCAGGTGTAGAGGGGGGGGGGGTGAATACACCTGAATCCAAATTTCTGAACTTCGAACACGAACAGTCCTATTCAGGAAGATGCCGTATTGAAATGATTCAGACGGACCGCACAACCGTTCGAATCGTGTTAAAGGCTAAAAGTCCGACTCGACCGAGATCTCGCTAACCGACTAGGTCGAGTCCGTATCGATCGGCAAGAGTTCGGTGCGCGGAATAGTGTAGGCCCAAATCGGTTTTTATGAGAAAACGTTTTAAGTCTCGGGCCGGTAGATAAGAAGTTCGATATGCGAGACGGTTAATTGATTTTAAATAAGATGTTCGGTATGCACGATAAAATCAATGTAACGTAAGTAAACGACACGGGAGATTTTTAAAGTGGTTCGGATATCAACAATCCTACGTCCACCGTCCCGATAGATCAGGAGGCTATTTATTATACCGAGTTAGTCTCGGTCCGGCTTGTGCACAGGACAAAGTCGTGGCTTGGGGATTATACTGAGCAAGTCCCAGTTTACACTTCTATCAAACTTAAAGTGTTTGACAAACTTCTCCAACAGTGAAGGAGTCCTTATACAATAAGGATTGGGTTCAAAAGTGAACTCCTTCGTCTAAGCTATGGATATATCGGTTGAGCTTAGGGTTAGAGGGATGGGAACAAGAATGTAGCTTCTAGAGCGACGAACAGCTGAGGTTTAGCTATAAGTTCGTGTCACGTCGCTTGGATACTAGATGCTTTATTGTCAGTTCAGCTTGGTTCCCTTATGAGCTTAGAGGTAGTCTTTCGCCGGAGATAACTCTTTCGATTCTTGCGAAAGACTTAGGCTTTTCTGGTTCTAGCTCGTTTGAATGCTTGTGTATGTTTTCGTCGTTTAAGCTTATGCGCATTCGTGTTTGTGTTTCAAATCTTGAATGATCCCTCTATTTATAGAGAAGAGATTGAGAAAGATCCGTTGGAGACGATCTTCTTCTCTCTCTCTCTTTTTGGTAGCAAACGGCTCTTTTGGCGTAGGTAACAGTGCATTTTCCCCCTTTTCCGGAAAGTGTTGACTTGCAGCTTTAGTAGGTAGGATGACACGTGTATGTTTGTCATTTGTCGAGGCGGATAGAGCGGTTGAGACAGCACAGACTTCGAGACAAGCTGAAGCTGACTTCTCTCATCCTCGTATATGACAATGCTGATTGTCTTTCAAAAGATTCTGACAGTCCTGAAGACTATCTGCCGATGCTGAGTCTGACCTTGTATTCAGTAGATAGACAATGAGATAAGTCTATCGAAGATCAGCTCCGAGTCCAAATGAACTACTCCTGCCGAGTTCGGTTCGATCGACTCTCTCGCATATCTTGCTCTGCCGAGTCCAAGATCACCGAGTCTTCTACACCGGTGCCGAGGCAAATAAGCTGCCGAGCGCCTTGACCGGAGAGCGAGTGTCTACCGAGTCCGAAACCTCGAGACAAACAACATATACAACGGAATGGTTCACCAATCGAGATAGGGTTTTGGGATCTTCAAATCTTCTCAACGAGTTCGAGAGCACATAGAGCTACGAGCTTGGTTCGATATAGAAGACAGAATCATTTCCCATCTGAGTGAAACAAAGGCTTGAGGATAGAATCATCACCCAACAATTTCCCCCTATTTGATGATGCCAAAACCTATCATCTATGCTAACACTAAATAGACGAAACAAATCTCCTTACAATTTTACAAGTAAGATCGGAGGAGATGTTCCATCGGTTCTAGACTCGAAAAACAGGGCAAAAATAATTTCCCCCATTACATAGAAGCAATACTAGCGAGAATCTAACAAAGCAATAAACCGACAAGTAATAAAGAAAGTGAGTGTGTGTCGGTAATCACTTTAGTGATTCCGAGTGTTAAAGCATAAGACAAACACGGCTATTTAGACAACAAGTTGTTGTCGAGCCAAAGAAGATTTGTATATATAAGAGTGATTCAGCTTTAGTACATTACAAATCTTGCTAGACTATGAAGAGAGAATACTAAGACTATGGGCGCCTAAACCGCTGAATCCGGTCCATGAATCCTTGCGATTGTGTCTCGTGCAAGTGGCACACCATACATTCGGTACGTGGTCTTTCTCGGCTTCAAGTATTCCGCGAAGTCACCGGGTTATCATCTTGTAAGAATCTTTGATCGGCGGCGTCCTTCACTTCACTTCAATAGTCGCAACATGAATTGAGTCATCCATTCTTCTTGGAGGTGGAATGATTCTCGGGTCCGGGAATCGAATCTCTTTCCCTTCGAAATGGCATTATACAAGTGGATGTAGAGATCCGCTTCGGAAGCATCATCCATTCAGGATAAGCTTGACTCTAGACTTGTTCGGCCGTAATCTCCGGAAATAATAGCGTTTGATGAACTCAATCTTCGAATTTTCCCATCTCTGAGTGAATTGAGCCGGCATCCACTCGTCTGTTCTCGGCCATCTTTGAGATTTTAGATCGGTGGCCTTCTTTACGAACTTCCCGTAACGATAGGGAATGTCGGCTTTAGCGGGAGTTCCGTGCCCGGCTTCTTCCTCGAGACGCTTCCTTAGAGCTTCCGGATCGGCTAAGTGGATTTTGTTTCTCGTAGCCTCGATCCGTCTCGCCTCTTCGCCTCGTATATAAGTACCGTCCATCCGGGCGAATATGGCTTCGGTCCTCATCATCTAGCTCTTTAGGTTTCGGGAGGCATCTTCCGAGTCGGCGGGGGTACTTGATTTTTCTTTCGATGTACCACGCTTCTCGCACTCTCGCTTACGCTCCTTCTCCTTTTCCCCTGTCATCATCGTCTTCGATCCCGAGCTTCCTTAGAGGTAGCCCGGCGAGCTTTCTTCCTCCTCTCGCTTGGAGCTTTAGATTTTCTTTTCACGAGGCTTAGGCTTAGGCTTGTTTGCGGCTTACCTTCAAGAATCTCCCTTGCCGACTTTTCATCGGCGGCAATCCGAGCCTCCTCTTCACCGAGATGTATCGTTTCGTTTTCTTTGCTTTGGAGGGGTCGGGAGTTTCAGTACCTTTTTGCCTTTGCCACTGAACGAGTGGAGGGAGAGGTGTTTCCTCTTCATCTCGAATCTTCGCCAGCCTCCTCGGCATACTCTGCGACTTCCTTAATGATATCGGTGGGAGTCCGAGTCGCATGAGCAGCTTGGGTTCTCCGAGCCACTTGGGGCCGGTCTCAGTGTGCTCGCACTGGGACACCCCGGGCCTCACCCATTTCGATCCCGAGTCCGAGTCTTCTTTCTTTGTACTCTCCTCTTTTCTTTCCTTCTCTTTTCCTTCCCCCTTTTTGGCATCATCAATTGCGTAGGGGTTGGGATGAGTACCGACCTTTCCGGACTTTTGTAAGAGGTTGACGGATCATCAAGACGATCATTGATCTTAGTCGAGCCTCATGCGGCTCGTTCCTCTCGGTTGCAAGATCTACCTTGTGCGATGGTGTGAGAGGTCAGCCGCTTCCTTGAACTCTTTCAGCTTTTCAGAGATCTTATCTTCCACGACCAACCGAATGTTTTCAAGTTTGATTTCTCGTGGCTGGGCTTGTTCGGATGAAGGACTCAAAATGAATAGACAAAGATGCCTTGAACTCGGCAAGAAGCTTAGCTTGTCCTTCCTGGAAGATCCGGAGCTGTCAACAAAATTCGTCTTACTGCTGAGCCAGTGCTTGAGTGACAATGGCAGAGACATCAGGGGCGGCTGATTGGGACATAGAGGATTTCAGCCCCTAAAGCTCAGTAGCGGTGGCTTCAGCAGTCTTCTTCCACACGTTGTGGACTGCCTTGGCGAGGGCACGGTTCTGAGTGCCTTGGCTTTTAATAGCCCTCGCTACATACTTGGAACGTCGACGATGCGGGCTGGGCGCTACCTCGAATGCAGACTCCAACAAGGGCTGAGCGGGCTCTGTGGATGCTGAGGTACCAGCCGTCGACTTCGCAGGTCCAAGGATACTGAGCGGACGCGGAGCTTCTGCAGAAGTGAGTGTATCCTTGTTCTGGGGATTTCCCTCATCAGGCTTTCCAGGGCCTGAATCACTGGGTGGGTCGTCATGGTCTGACCCATCTGAGGGTGCTGGGCCTGAGGCAAGTTGTCGATCATGTACCATTGCCAGCATTGCAGCCCTCAAATTTTCCATTGAGCTGAGGTCTTCAGGCTCAGAATAGCCTATTTGTTCCCTCAATCTCAGTTCTTCTTCATGAAGCTGCTGACAGGAAAAGTGGAGAACTAAGCGTTGTAGACGAGGCCACTCCTGATGTCGCAGCAACATGTGGAGTCTTGCTGATTTGGCAATAAGCATCAGATCGGAGTAGTCAGCAAGCTCCGGAATCAGTTGAAGAATTTCTCGGGATGCTCTGGATAGAATCACTGACGCTTCCATCCCGATTGTTTCTTCTTCAGACGCCGTCTCAGATTCCAAGTCGATTGGAGACGTCTGATGTTCAGCAGGTGGCATACTGCTGAGTGGAGGAACTGTGAGGGGGCTGTCTAGGCGTTGAATTTCTTCACTGTGAGCTTCAGTAGCCTCCCCTTGTTCCATCTCAATTGTTTCTTCAGTGGAGACTCCCTTCTCCACTGATTGAGTCTTCTCAGAAGACCCTGGCTCATCTATTAGCCGCAAAGGCCGAATAAGTTGCCGAGTAGCTTGTTCGGCACAGAGTTTCGGGAGATACCTCGGATTCGTGAGGCACGTCCGGGATGGCTTTCTTCGGTTTCTTAGCCGGTGCCTTAGATATTTTTGCTTGGAGGTGTTCTCTTCTTTGAAGGTGCGGCCTGCTGAGGCTTAGTCGGTTGAGCTTGGGGACTCGACCCTATCTACCGAAGGGCGCGGACCGGGTTGTGGAAGCGCACCTTTTTCACATTGAAGTACTCTTTATCATCAAAGGTGACTTGATCCGAACCACGGTGGTCTTCAATCATTACCGAGAGCTTCAGCCATACAAGTAATTTCCCCCTTCGCGCTCGGGATGCGTGTTGACTTGTCAAACTTGGCCGCTTGGATCATGAATTCTCGAGATGAAGAAATCTGTCCCGATTGATCTTAGCGCCATCGTATATCGCCATCATTAATTGGATCTTAGGTCGGGAGACCTGATCGAATGAGCCAGCTTGGCTTGTCAGCAGCTGAGTGACAATGTAAGCCAAGGCTCTGTATTGTGGTAGCATGGCGTTCTTGGGAAAAGCAGCGCTGAAGGTGGTTGGCTTCCCGCAGAATATAGATAGGTACTCGTCTACTGAGTCGTCATTGTAGCCTACGGTGCTGATTCCTTCAGATGGCAAGTCAAAGCTGTTCTTCAGTGCTTCCTTGATAGATATACGTTTCAGCAGTTGGGAAGCATTGTTGATGGAGTAAGTTCTGAACCTCCCAATGATGTCTCCAGAGATGGAGTCTGGATTGAGGTATATCTCAGCCACCTGTCGAGGAAGGAAGAACGTTGGCTTCCTCGAAAGAAACTTCTCAAGACCGGACTCCCTTAGAGATGCGAAGATCTCATCCATGTAGTCTAGGTCGCACGCATCGAATTCCATGACTGGTTCGCATCAGACACGGCCTTTTGCAAGAATGTCCTCCATGTTCAGAGGGGCATCTACAGTTATGTTCGCCATAGTACCTGTTACATAAGAATCTTATTAGTATCAGTTTTAGATACAACAGTTTATATATATTGATACTGAAGAAACAGAGAATACAGTAACAGTTCTAATAAGCATACCAATAAAATCGAGATAAGATATGAAGATGAAGTTGTAAGTAAGGATTGCTTTTTGCAAATCTCGGAATTTTCGGACTTGAAAGATTTGAAGTATGCTAATGGCGGTTTGAGAAGATATGATCAAATATATATATCAAACGTGAAGATGAATAGTTATTTGATCAAAGGTTGAGTTTAAACTGCTTTATAGAATGGACGGTCAAGATTAGAAGATATATTATAGGTAATGATCGCATATGCCGCCTAAGTCAAAGCTAGTTGTAAAATAGCCTAAGTAGTAACTGTGAAAAGACATGCATTAAATGCGCGCAGAGTTCAGCAAGCTTATGTATGGAATGTCGTGCATTAAATGAAATCGGTTAATAATAAAGACAAACCAAGAGATATTAATATCATGCTTGAATCTTTGTCATAAATGCAAGGTTACGTTTATATAAATTACTACCGAGTAGAGATACGCAAACCCGTCACCGAACATAGTAGTCAGCGATACCTCGTGTAGATGGTTTTCGAATCTCTACGTGCGAATACATTCGATGCGAGAGTGAACATTCCCCACTTCTTGAAATGGTCCTCTCCTCGAAACCTTTTCTTGGCCGGGGTCGGTAGGGTCCAACAGACCTAGCTCTATCGAAAGTTCTCCGAATGCGGATTCGGCTAGAGGTTTGGTCGGTATATCACCTGTTGCTTGTCGGTATGGATCTTTTCCATCCTCGATATCCTTCTTTTCGACATGGTCACGAATGAAGTGATGTCCGATGTCCACGTGCTAGCATCTCGTGTGTAGTACAAGATTCTCGAGTGATTGCAATGGCACCGGTACTATCGCGAAGATCGGCACTTCATTCCGAATGACGTCATAGTCTCTCATTGCTTGTCTCGGCCAAAGGATTTGGGCGCAACAACTTCCGGCAGCCCATGTATTCGGCTTCCGGTAGTCGACGTAGCTACCGAGTGCTTGTTTCTTTGAAAACCATGAGATCGGCTTGCTTTGCCAAGGAACCGACATGTTCCTCGAAGTTGATTTTCGGTCAATTCTACATCCCGCATAGTCGGCATCGGAATAGCCGATTAGTTCAATATTATCATCAGTGGATACCATAAACCCATGTCGGTGTTCCTCGGAGATAGCGGAGAATCTTCTTTGCTTGAGTCCATATGGCTCTGCTTTGGATTCGCCTGAAATCGAGCACAGACACCTACAAAGATAAGTTATATCCGGACGAGTAGGCATTAAATATAATAATGAACCAATTATAGCACGATATTCGGTTTGGTCTACTGATACTCCCTCTTTATCAAGATCTATGTTCATATTCGTATTCATCGGGATCTTGATAGATTTGCCGGATGTGCAGCCGAATCTTTTGATGAGGTCTCGAGTGTATTTGCCTTGGTTGATGAACGTTCCCTTTTCAGATTGCTTGACTTGAAAACCAAGGAAGTAGTTCATTTCTCCCATCATTGACATCTCGAACTTATCATTCATCATCTTTTCAAATTGTTGACACATGATGACATTCTTTGATCCGAATATGATGTCATCCACGTAGATCTGCACAAGTAATAAGTCTTCTTCCGGTCGAATCTTTGAATAGAGTGCGGCTCTTCGTGCCTTTCGAAAACCTTTACGAAGAAGAAACTCGGGACAGTGGTATCGTACCAAGCCCTGGGTGCTTGTTTTAACCCATACAGAGCCTTTCTGAGTCTATATACTTGATGTCCCTGCTGAAAGCCGGGCGGTTGTTCCACATAGACTTCTTCTTTCAGCACGCCATTCAGGAACGCAGACTTCACATCCATTTGATAAACTCTGAATCTTTGATGTGTTGCGTAGGCTAGGAATAGTCTAATTGCATCCAATCTTGCAACTGGAGCGAAAGTTTCATCGAAATCTATTCCTTCAGCTTGACAGTAGCCTTTAGCCACGAGCCTTTCTTTGTTCCTTACTATAACGTTGTTTTCATCTCGCTTGTTTTTGAAGACCCATTTGGTTCCAATGACATGTTGATGACGGGGTCTGTCTACAAGCTCCCACACTTCGTTTCTCGTAAACTGATTCAGCTCCTCCTGCATAGCTATGATCCAGTCAGCATCCTTTAATGCATCCACAATGGTTTGAGGCTCTTCAGTAGACAAGAAGTTCAGTATACTGAGACAGTTAATTGATTTTAAATAAGATGTTCAGTATGCACAGTAAAATCAATGTAACAGTAAGTAAACGACACAGAGATTTTTAAAGTGGTTCGGATATCAAGAATCCTACGTCCACTGTCCCGATAGATCAGGAGGCTATTTATTATACTGAGTTAGTCTCAGTCAGCTTGTGCACAGGACAAAGCTGTGGCTTGGGGATTATACTGAGCAAGTCCCAGTTTACACTTCTATCAAACTTAAAGTGTTTGACAAACTTCTCCAACAGTGAAGGAGTCCTTATACAATAAGGATTGGGTTCAAAAGTGAACTCCTTCGTCTAAGCTATGGATATATCGGTTGAGCTTAGGGTTAGAGGGATGGGAACAAGAATGTAGCTTCTAGAGCGACGAACAGCTGAGGTTTAGCTATAAGTTCGTGTCACGTCGCTTGGATACTAGATGCTTTATTATCAGTTCAGCTTGGTTCCCTTATGAGCTTAGAGGTAGTCTTTCGCCGGAGATAACTCTTTCGATTCTTGCGAAAGACTTAGGCTTTTCTGGTTCTAGCTCGTTTGAATGCTTGTGTATGTTTTCGTCGTTTAAGCTTATGCGCATTCGTGTTTGTGTTTCAAATCTTGAATGATCCCTCTATTTATAGAGAAGAGATTGAGAAAGATCCGTTGGAGACGATCTTCTTCTCTCTCTCTCTTTTTGGTAGCAAACGGCTCTTTTGGCGTAGGTAACAGTGCCTTTTCCCCCTTTTCCGGAAAGTGTTGACTTGCAGCTTTAGTAGGTAGGATGACACGTGTATGTTTGTCATTTGTCGAGGCGGATAGAGCGGTTGAGACAGCACAGACTTTGAGACAAGCTGAAGCTGACTTCTCTCATCCTCGTATATGACAATGCTGATTGTCTTTCAAAAGATTCTCGACACCCCGAAGACTATCTGCCGATCTTGAGTCCGACCTTGTATTCGGTAGATAGATAGGCGAGATAAGTCTACGAAGATCGGCTCCGAGTCCAGGTGAACTACTCTGCCGAGTTCGGTTCGACCGACTCTTTCGATAACCGCTCTTCTTGAGTCCAAGATATCACCGAGTCTTCTACACCGGTGCCGAGGCAAATAAGCTGCCGAGCGCCTTGACCAGAGCAGAGTGTCTACTGAGTCTGAAACCTCAGAGACAAACAACATATACAACGGAATGGTTCACCAATCAGATAGGGTTTTGGGATCTTCAAATCTTCTCAACAGTTCAGAGCACATAGGCTACTGAGCTTGGTTCAGTATAGAAGATAGAATCATTTCCCACTAAGTGAAATAGTGCTGAGGATAGAATCATCACCCAACAAAAATATAAGCCCTGACTCAACTTTTGGGATAAAGAGGTAAGTCAACATAGATTCTTTAGTGGAATGAATCTATGTTTGTGAATTAATAATACTCTGGGCTGAGTATGAAAAATTAATTCACTTGAGGCTCGACTTTATTTCTTGTTTTAGGTCCCTAGTCTGGCCCGAACATATGCCTAGTTTTATGCGACATTTTCTTTCAGACTCACTAGGCCACTTAATTACCTGGAATTGTTTGGTCCTTTAATGGATCAAAATAATTTGTAATGGTGTAGTAGCCCCCTTCACTATTGGATTGGGCTTGGGAGTCAAAGGCCCATTAGGGTTCATTTGACCAAGCCCTTGTAAATAGGGAGCAAGGGGCCACTTGTTCACACCCTACTTTTCTAGCTTCGTGTGCCGTATAGTGTGAGTTCTAGTGTTTTTCGTCATGAGCTTTATTTCGTCACCATTCATCCGGAGTTGGGAGCTTGGGCACGGGAACAGTCCATAAGATATTTTTTGGACCGAGTCAAGAAGATCATATTCTAGGACAATCTTTAGGTATAAATCCTTCACCGCCATTCTCGGAACAAAAGTATAATAGTGCTTCAGAGCACCATAAGTTTATGACCCCCACGGGAATAGGTAAAATGTCCGTAAATCGTCCACTAATACCCAAATCCACGTGTCCACCACTCTCGTGTCGCTGTAACCAAGGGCAAAGAAAAATAAGATTAGAACATTAGCCACCTTCAATTACCCCAACTCGTCCAACTCCAAATCTCCACTCTCGAACTTTGTCAGCAATTCTCTGTCCGTTATTGGTGTACAACCATTTAACATGGTGTAAATAGTCGAGGAACGGGGATCATACTGAGCATGAGGATCAAAATTGCAGGATCCAAACCTTAAACCCGTGATAAGGGCATAATCAAAACAAGAAAATTGGAGAGTCATCTCGGATACGGAAAACCATATAACAGAATCATCTCCGTCCGCTTGAATCTTATGACACATCAACATATGAAGAGCTCTGGCCGCATTCCTACCCACCCTCCAATCCCAAAAGCTACCAAAAACACAATTCCTAAATTCCTTCACTAACTCATCATCCCCGATAACTCCTAAATTTATTTTAATAGTATTAAAAATCTTCGGATTATATTCTATATCTATCCTCAGATTCGCATCGAGAAGACCAATTATTTTAAAAACGGGTTGCACCGAAACAATTTAACAGTTAAAATAAAAAAAAATCAAATCTTGCTCGCCCGAAATGGGATCCCGCTTGGTCGAAGCAGAATCCCGCTCGGCAAGTGGGATTTGAGACGAGATGCAGTCGTCGGGATTTTGAAACATCACAACGAAAACCAAAATCACAATCACACTTGGCAACAACGAAATATTTACGCCCAAAAATCAAATTCCCTATCAACCAATATTTACGACAAAAAAATTTAACAATATTCATGCTCCAAATTCATTTAATTCCAACTGGAAATTCATAGATTTGCTGAAAAATTAAATAATATTCATATTCAAATTCGACTAATTCTCAGAAAATTCAAAAAATAAACATGCTCAAAAAATAATAAGTATCGCGTTAAATTAACAGATAAAATTTGAGCGGGACTAACCTGGTTGGCTATTCTCGTGTGTTTGGTGTTGAATTCTACTCCAAAATCGCGTTTTCGAGCGGTCTTGAGCGGGATTTCGGCGACGCACGAAGGAAATTGGGGAGAAAGATGAGAGAAAGTAACAGATTTGGATATTAAATTCCAGATCTGTTCAAATTCCGCTCGGTCCCGCTTGCCGAGCGGGATTCAACTGTCGGCAGGATTTGACGTTTTCGAGCGGGATTTGATGTTTGCCGAGCGGGACTGAGCGGGATTTTTACTGCGAGATCGAGAGTTAAGCAAGCGGGATTCGACTTGAGCAGGATTCGATCCGAGCGGGATTCGACTGCGAGAATGAGAGCGAGCGGGATTTGATGTTGCCGAGCAGGACCGAGCGGGAATGGAGCGGGATTTGACTGCGAGATCGAGAGTTAAGCGAGCGGGATTCGACTTGAGCGGGAATGTATCCGAGCGGGATTTGAAGTTTTTAACCATTTTCGAGCGGGATTGAGCGGGACACGAGCATGATTTATTATTTACAAGCGAGATTAGTGACTATATATATATATATTTGTGTGTTTTTTTATTTTGTTTCTTCACTGAATTCGTCTCGAATTTCGGAAAATACCTGAAAATGATTGGTGTCAGTCAACTTTTTCAGAAAGTGAGGGTTGTGTAAGTAAATTGGGTATTTTGTGTAGCAAATATAAGGATTGGGTAAATTTGACTTTTGATTATACGAAATTGGGTAAAAGAGAATAATACCACTAAACTAAATCTCGAATTATTTTAAATTGATAAATTTAATTGAATTTTAAAGTTGGTGAATTAATGTATGGATTTTCAATTTTTTGTAATTAAAGATATGTTCCAATTCTTAATTTTTTTCTATTACTGAAATGCTGAATTTTACGTCTACGTGGAAGGTAATAATTGTCTTTTTATTAAAATGTTTGTTGAAGGGAAGAATAGTTTTTATCCCTTATATTAATGTATTAAAGACGTAGAAATTAATGACGGTGAGTCAGTAACAATTTGGTAGAAGTGGCAATTACGACATCGTATAGATTAGGCATCTAAATCAGTAAACGATGCTTTTATTTTATTTTATTTTATTTTATTTTATCGGTAGTTGGCAAAAAACTTGAAATAGAAACATGATTTTAATTATAAAAATTAAAAAAGAGTCCATTACCAAACTAATACTCTCCAAAAACACAAAAAAAAGAAGCCAAATGCCTAAATGATCCCAAAATCTGTACTTTTTGACAAAATTGATCCCCAATTCGAATTTCTTGCTAAATTTGTCAAATTATCATTCTGTTAATTTTCCGTCAGTCAACGGTTAGTCAATACAATTTTAAAAAATATATTAAAATATTAAGATGATACTTTTGGAATAAAATTTCGGATGATGAATAATTTAGCCAGAACATTATACAAAAAAGTACTAGGGTCCAATTGGGTCAATGCTTTTACTAGGGACCAATTTGACTATTATTTTTTACTTATCCGTCTCATAGAAAGTGTTTCCTTTCTATGGGGTACAAAATTTTAGGAGAGTTAATTTTAGTTGGTAAAGATGTGGGACCCATACAATTAATAAATTATTTATAATTTGTTTGTGAGGTAGAGAGGTGTCCATGCAATTAATTAATTGTTTTGAATTGATTTGAGTTGGTGAAGGTATAGAGGCCACTTCTTTTTTAAGAAAGGAGACACTTTCTATGGGACACCCCGAAAAGGAAAGGGAGACACTTTTTATGGGATGGAGGGAGTATCATTTTTTTTATTTTAAAATTTGGGAAATAAAAAAATATGTTAGTATTTTGAGAAATAAAAAAAAATCAAAAATTAGAAAATATGAAAGATTTTTTTTATTAACTTGCAAAGCAAATAAAGAATATGTTTTTGTTTGTAACGTAATTGCAATAATTTATTTTGTTATTGTTTTATATATTTTGTAACTAAAATTATAAAAGTGGTTCGTATTCTCTAAATAAAAAATATATTATTTTTATTTGTAGGATACAAAAATTAAATGTAAAAATAAACAAATCAAAATTTGGAAAATACGACAAACCTTTTTTATTTACTCAAAACTAATTAAAAAATTAAAAATGCTTTTTTAATGTTTTATTTGGATGTGTATTTTTCATTATTATTTTTGTTTGCTAAGTAAATGTAAAAAATGAAAGATATTTTTTATGTAGATATTTATTTAGTTAATAAGTGGGTATGTGGTAAAAAAGTGTTACTTTTGGAAATATTTTAAAAGATTAATATTTTTAAAATAATATTTTTGGAGCGGATTATCTTGACAAATTCATTCAAATTATAAATTGTTGAGTTTTAAAATCCTTATTAATTTATCAATTTGAAATAATTCATAATTGCTTTTTCCACCCAATATGGAACTGAAGCAAACTAGCAACATACTTGTAACTTTGTCGGTATTAGGATCCCGGTACCTAATTACCAAAGAGAAGCATTAATTACCAATTATGTGCATTTGTTGCAAACGATCCCCAAATCTTTAATTTATTAAATGTTTGTCTTAAGTTCTTGTTGTTCAATCTAAATAAGGAACATGGTTAGCATGGCAATATAGGCAGGGAACAGGGGCAATCTCGGCATGACGGACGAAAAAAATAGGCCATTAATAAGGAAGTTGAAGGAGAGGCGGGAGCCCAGGTAGGCATTAGTTAAAGTGTTAATATATGAATATACCCATCTATATTATATCAAATACAAAATTACTCAATTTTATAAAATCTATCCATTATATACCCAAATTTACTAAAATACCCCCACTTTTTTACTTCTCTCACCTAAAAGTGTCAGACCTAATCAAATCATATCGGTGTGTCCGACCGATCGGACATGACCGATCATGATCGGCCAATTTAGATTGTGATCGGCCAAGACCGACCACCTCCCACTAATCGGCCAAGACCGATCACACCTATTTATTTATTATCTATGATCGGCCAAGACCGATCACACCTATAAATATTTGATCGGCCCACTTGGTGTAAGAAGTGATCGGCCAAGTCCGATCAAAGTTATCCACTATTATTTAATTAATGTAAAGTGATCGGCCACTTGGTCGGACGTGTCCGATCGGTCGGACCTGTCCGATCGGTCGGACCCTGATCGGGCTGTCTGTTCACCGTGATCGGACCATCCATAGTAAGGGTATTTTTGTCTTCTTGGGCATATAGTGTAGTTAAATATAAGAATTGAATATAAATGTGTTTGTCTTTGCCTAGATGGACATTTCGCCGCCGGACTCTTAGTTAAATGTTGTCAGTTTTGCATTTTGCTTTTCTTACTATAAAACGGAGTTGATGGATTCAATTGCCCACCACCAACAAATGCGCTGGCTTCTCTCTCCTGTCTCTCTTCGAGATTTTTCCGTGCTGTTCGAAAAACCTCCCGAAAAGAAAAAAAATTAGGTTAGAAACTTTGTGATTAGCTAGAAACTTAAAATTTGAACAAGGCAGAGAAGGAAGGCAGAGATTGCAAACCCTAGAATTGCGCAGGTGTTGTGCTACGGGTTTGCCGATTAGATATTGTGTTTTCGGTCATCTGATCGCGTTGATTTCTGAAGTTTCTTTTATTGGTTTTTATTGGACTGTGAAGGTGCGTGTGGCTTTGGTTTCCATGCTTCGGGATTTGCTTCTTCTTATTGCTTGCTTGTATCGAGATCGGGATGGTAGATTAGTCTTGTGTTTGAATTTCTCTCTTGTGTGTGGATTTCATTGCATTGCTTTCTGATTGGAGGCGTCGTTTTTGTGGTTGAATGTTCAGATCTGCTTTGGTTTCTATTGAATTTGGCGAATTTTCTCTTTTTTCGTTGTTCGTATTTATGCGTATTTTTCTTTGAGTGCCGACGCATGAAATGGTTATTAGTTGTAGAATCATTTACTTGTTGATGTATCTCTATAGTTTGTAATTACTCTGGCTTTACATGTCTGAGAGCTGGGACTCTGCGTGTGTGTGGTGGGGGAGGAACAATTTTAATGAACCAATGCTGTGATGTCCTGCTTACTCTCTCTTGCCTTAGTATTTCTTTTGTACTCTGTCATGTGAGATTCTGCATTGTTTTTTCTCGACCCACTTGAGTAAAAAAGTACCCATTGTGTATAAAGTAGGCAGTGCTGTATTCTGATTTTTTCATTGCATTGATATTCAGGGAGGACATGGGTTTCTTGAAAGGATTTTGGTGATATATAATCTAGTTTGCTACTTCTCTTAGTGGTTGAGTTAACTGAGATACCATATCTTACATTGACTGTCTCGTTAATCATGGTTGCCACTGCTGCAACTTCTGCATTTCTCCCCATGCCTACCCCATCTTCAGACTCTGTTGGAAAAACATCAGGGCAGGCTGTTGGAAGTGTCCCTGCAAGCATTGATGTTGTTGTCAAAACTACCAAATCAAAATCCACACATTCGGGAAGATTACAGGTGAAGGCTAATGCAAAAGCCCCTCCCAAGGTCAATGGTACTAAGGTTGGCTCTACAGATTATCTGAAGACTGAAGATGGTTCACCTCCCCCAAGGACGTTCATCAACCAATTGCCTGACTGGAGCATGCTTCTTGCTGCCATTACTACAATATTCTTGGCAGCAGAAAAGCAATGGATGATGCTTGATTGGAAACCAAAACGGGCTGACATGCTTGTAGATCCTTTTGGTTTGGGACAGATTGTGCAAGATGGTTTTGTTTTTCGCCAAAACTTCAGTATTAGGTCATATGAAATAGGGGCCGATAGGACTGCTTCGGTAGAAACACTAATGAATCATTTGCAGGTACACGCTTGAACTCATTGCTTGTAACTCTTTATTATGTTTATTTATTTCTGTAATAAACTCTGGTCGCATCTGGTAAATGAATTTGCTTTCGTTCTACAGGAAACAGCTCTAAATCATGCAAAAAATGCTGGGTTGCTAGCTGATGGCTTTGGCTCCACACCAGAGATGTGCAAACGGAATTTGATTTGGGTGGTTTCCAAAATGCAGGTTCTTGTTGATCGCTATCCTACATGGTAAGTTTCTGTTCACAACATAGTTAACAATCAGTTTTCTATCTTATTAAATGCTGGAGAAGTTTGAATAGATAATTATAAGTAATTGTTCAAATCTGACAGGCTTAGGTGTGTGTCTTTCAGGGGTGATGTTGATCAAGTAGATACGTGGGTAGCTGCATCAGGGAAGAATGGTATGCGTCGAGATTGGCTCGTGCGTGATAGCAGCACTGGAGAAATATTAACTAGAGCTTCAAGGTTAGGAAATGTTAAATTAATCAAAGCGACATTTGGTTTGTTCATGAAACATTTATGGGGTTTTAACTAGATGAAGCAGTTATTTTGCTTCTGATAAACTAGATAGAGAAGGAAAGTTGAACTTAATGTGCCCTACTTGATTCCAGCTGGAGTGAAATGAAATGGAAATTAAGCCTGGAGTAGTCGAGTTAAAAAACACCTGTTGTAGATTGTGATTATGAATTCCTGTTTACTTACCTAAATATTTGATGACTTTGTTGTTTTTTCTTTTTTGAACAATGGCAGTGTATGGGTAATGATGAACAAAGAGACACGGAGGTTATCCAAAATCCCGGATGAGGTCCGAGGAGAAATAGGTAGCTATTTTGTGGATTCTCCTCCACTAGTGGATGATGATAGTAGGAAGCTATCAAAGCTTGACGAAAATGCTGCTGAGTATATTCGTACTGGTTTGACTGTAAGCAACAGGCTATTTTTCTTGAAATCCTGTCGCTTTATCATAGCATCAATTCTTGTTCCACTTCCTAAATCATGTCTCCTTTATTTGCAGCCTAAATGGAGTGATTTAGATATAAATCAACATGTAAATAATGTAAAATATGTTGGCTGGATTCTTGAGGTGAGCATTTTTTGTCTCGTATTTTACTTAATCAGGATACATGGCCGTTAAATTCCCTTTGAGTGCTTGGAACAATCTTTGCATTACTAGTAGGACTGTAGCATATGAACTCTTGCTCTTGGTGTTTATGCCAGCCAACTGAATATCTGTCTAGACTTGAATAATGTAAATTTCTTATAACCCATTCAATATGAATTCTCTTGTCAAACTCTGGTTGTGTTCCCCTGTGAAGACCTCATTGTCAAACTCTAGTTTGTGTAATTTCTAGAACGCATGCTATTATTCTGAGTCCGCTCATTTTTCAGTTCTTTCTAACAATCACCAGTTGTGAATGCTTTATTTTGTATATTTTCCTTAGATAAAAGTGGTGCTATAATTTGAAGGCAACTCCAGTTATGATCACTGTTACTTGGCTGTTAATATTGTTATGAACTCTTCCGGTTATCGCCATTTCTCTCTGTTTCACCCAACTAAGGTTTAATATGACTTTCTTCAATTGCAGAGTGCTCCATTAAAGATCTTGGAGACTCATGAGCTTGCAGGTATGACTCTGGTGTATAGAAAGGAGTGCATGAGGGACAGTATGCTGCAGTCCCTCACTTCAATTATCGGCGACTCATCGAACCCTGGTTTCGTCGAGTGCCAGCATTTGCTTCGATTGGAGGGTGGTGGTGAAATCGTTAAAGGTCGGACCACTTGGAAGCCTAAATTTGTGGACAAGATAGGAAGTTTGGGGCAGGTCGGGGAAGAAGACGCTTAACGTAATGTGTTCAGCTGGAGTATAGTACTACTTGCTTGTTCTCATTCATTTTAATTTTGTAAGTCCCATGTAATATCCAGTTTAATTTATGCTTTTATTTACTTGTTGCTTATTTTTTAATTCCTTTTGACGAATACACGATCAGTTTCAAGTCATTGTAAGTACCTCTCCTCCTTTAATAGCCAGTTGGGCAGCCTTTGTTTGGTGTTGGCCTTCGTAGGCGGGTACTATCAAAAATTTTGGAGCTAGGGCAAAGCAAAATCACTCAATTATGACGGATTCTGGTGATGTAGCGTGATAATTTATTCGAAGCTGTTCCCTCTTTACGACGCTTCAGTTTTAAAGCTAAATTGAATGAATCAATCTGATTCATTAATAATCTAGGGAGCTAGGAAGTAGATACACTATTGCTGAACATTAAGAATTAATCTTATTCATTAATATAGGAATAGGATAACCTATGTATGGTCGGATTTGAATCTGAATTAAGAATGGCGCTCTGCATATTTCTTCTATATTTTATCTGCATATTTGTCTTTCCACTGTGCATGCTCCCTCCATCTGCATGACGTATGAGATTGATTCTTGATTTTCATAAGCCTTGTTCCTATGTGAACGGTACTATATAATATATATATATATATATATATATATATATATATGAACATATGTTGCACGATAATTTGATAAAAACTTGTTTAATAATTATAAATAAAATTCATAAAATTATAAAATGCAAAATTGATTGTTGAAGTTGAATATTGAATTATTCTATGTTTTACTTTACAAAAATGTAAAATAATATATTGAATTATAGAGTAAAAATATGTTGTTGAGATGATGTACAACGAATTCTAACACGTAAACGCTTGTTGGAGCTAAATGATTTGGTGATTGTGTTTCCAAGTTCCAACTACCTATTCCGTGAGAATCTTAGATAAACTTATTGAACTATAACTTGCTATATTTCGGTGGGAAGAGTCCCCTATCTTTATTTATTAAATGTTGATAGCGAATTTTAATTTTTCTGCCAGGAACTACCACTTATGATTTAGCTGGCTTATTACTGAAGCTGGCGTATATTTGTCGGAATTATCTTGATTGCATAACTCTGCAACAAATTCACTGCACTGAATCAAGATTTTTCATGCCACGACAACAACTAAAGTTAATTAATTGAACTTTTGGCAACAAATTCAATGATGAAGAAACGTAGTAGTCGGTAGCGGCGGTGGCGAACAGTGAAGATTTCAAATTCAATCTAGGCATCTTCGTCGTGGTTACTCACTTAGTTGAACGATCTCAAACAAATTGAATGATAATTAGTGTAGTACAATTTGCAAACAAGAAATCATACCACAAGACCAAATACCGAGCTTCTAAATGTTAGACAAACCTCTCCCGTTATTAATGTCTTACTTTCCTTTTTGAGTTGTTTCATTAAAAATGTTTTATTTCTAGAAAAATAAAAAATGCATAGACAAGAATTAACTAATTAAAAGTAAACACAACAAATATTTTTTTAATCTCCATACTTAAAAGAAACATAATGCTTAAAATAATGATGATTTGAATCACACACTTTCGAAGCATAGTAAGTGTTAAAGAAATTATAAAAACAACTGAATCCTTTTTTTATGTAATGCATTACACTCATGAGTTACAATTCTATATAGAATGGATTACAAAGATAATAATGTTATATATAGGTATTTATATATAGTTGTAACAATGAACCAGGATAGTGTATTTTTGCAATCATTCACAAATACATATTTGCGATCACTTACAAATATGCATGAGGACTCATTTGGAAGAGTTTGTGTTGGTCCAGAGACGAACATTCAGGTGTAGAGGAGGGCGGCGGGAGAGGGGGGGGGTAAATACACCTGAGTGCAAATTTCAACATAAATGCGAAAGTCAATCTCTACTGAATTGTGCTACTGAACGAGTCAGTTGGCCAAGTAAACTTTCTCGATCGCGTGGGCAGAGGGTGTCTGTCTATTGAGTCCTATCTACTGACTTTAGTTAGTGAATAGTAGTTCAGTATAAGATAGAGTGCGGAAGTGTATGCCCAAAATAATTTTCGTCTCAGTTTGAAAACACGTTTTATGTTGAGTGATTTTAAAGTTCAGTTTTTATGCAGTATGAATAGTTAACCAATGAAACAGGGAATTAACACAAGTAGTTTTTAAAGTGGTTCGGATACGTTGGATCCTACGTCCACTGTCCTGAACAAAGCATGAGTTCTTGATTACTTGTACTGAGCAAGTCTTAGTCGATCTGTATGATAGATAGATGTTCTAGTTATAGTCTTAGTGATTTTATAAGTTCAAACACGAGTTTGATTTTCTCCAACTAAGAAGGAGTTCTTACAATAAGAACAGTTCAATAGGCTAAACTCCTTCAAATTTTCTAAGCTTATGACCTTACAATAAATTTGTTAGACTAGAGAATGAGAATTATGAATCTCTAGAGTGAAAAACTAAATAGATTTCTCAGTGTGTGAGTTCTTCGTTGTATTAGGCTTTTTTGAATGCTTGAATGCTTTGGTTCCCGTTGATTCTTCTCTGCATGAAGACTCTTCTCTATTTATAGTCTCGACTCATGAATAGATTCGTTGAAGATGTCTAGACACGTGTCGAATACGACAAAAAAAAAAAAACCATCTTCAATTTGAATGTTACTATGGGGATTTCCTCTTTTTCAGTCTAGGGAGCAACTTTATGGCAGAGCAGGTACAGGGCTAACAGCTCCTCAATATTCAAGATTAGCAAGTTGGTGATGTTTGTTCAAACTGCAAGGACATCTGAGCTGACTTCCTCTGATTCCTCGGACCTTTTGCTGAGTTGTTTTTTACTGACATTCTTTTGAGATATTCAGTGCTTGGCTCGGATTTCTTTGCGGATTCAGTGGGTTCAGGAATACCCAACAGAGTTCCTCAGAGCTGAGTCCTTCCAGCTGACAAAATATGTTCTACTGGACCTATCAGCTACTGAACTCTAGCTAGCCTTCTGCGTTCCTAATATGCTAAACTCAACTAAGTTATTACATTATAAGGTTAATCATTCAGCTAGGGGTTTTGGGATCTTCAAATCTTATCATACTGAATGTCATACCCAACAATTTCCCCCCTATTATCAGATGCCAAAACCTTTACAACACAGTTTCCTCCTATGACTAGGATCAAAAACATATATCAATAATGAACTAAGAGAAAAATACACAAAGAGATAAGTAATAGGTGAGTGTGTGTTAATGATCACTAAGGTTATTAATACTGAGGTGATCAGTAGTATTGAAAGATAAGAACTGCCATGTGACAATGAGTAGTTGTCTTAGGCCAAAAAGAGATAGAATTTCATATATGATGAAGAATTACAGGTACATTTGAAATTCTATTCTATCAAAGCTAGGAGAAAAAGAGAACCAGCTAGTTTTCCTGAACTTCTGCAATCTGGCCTTGAAGTCAGCTGACTTCTTCTCCGGTAGAGCAAGTCCGTATGATGAGTAGACTCTGCTCCTCAGTTTCTTGATTATTTCATATTTCAGCATCCTCTAGATCAAGCAGTACAAACCTCTTCCTCATCATGGCGAATTTCATCTCATCCTCGATCTCCCTTGTGCAAATATTTCCTTCTAAAGTGCTAGGAGGAGGGAGATTTCTGAATTTAGGTGCCTTAAGAGGGAGACCTGATTATTCGAGAGCGATCACAATTTCTACGTATACTTCTGGGCCTGAGTTCATCAAGAATTCTCTAAAGGCTTTGTCTGGATCTGATGACTCACTTATTGTCTTCCAGATATAGCAACTCTTGATGAAGTCGACCTTGATCTGCTCCCATTTTTGATTAATCTTCCAAGGTACCCATTGGTCAGTCCGTGGATGGATGATCTTCTTGACATTATTATTTTGCTCTGTGCGTTTGAAGAATTTGGATGTTGTCGGGACGCTCCTATCTTTTTCAGGGACTCTTTCCCTAGCTTGTTTTTCTGTTCTCTGCCTGAGTGCCTCAAGATCTGCTAATCTGACTCTTTCTTTTGCAGCTTGAATTTGTCGGGCCTCAGCAGTTATGTCTAAGCCTCTCTTGCAGGCATCCCATATAACTTTCATTGCAGCCTCTTGCTATTTGGATGGCTTTGTGGTGGGAATACTCTTCTCGGCTTCAGTATCAGCTTCAGCTTCACTGAGTTCATTTGATTTAGACTTAGAAGCTTCTGACGCTTTTTTACCTGATTTAGATTTTGAAGTTTGAGCTCTTGATTGCCTAGGCACAACAAATCTGGATTTCTTGGGCACTGGAGTTTTGATCTGAATGCCTTTATTTTTTTTCCTTGGCTTTGCCTTCTTCCAATGCTTGGAGTTCTTTGGCCATTTGCTCATCATAGGCAATCTACTCTTCAGGTGAGCGGAATTTGAGCTTTTTAGCTTTGGGGGGGGACTGTCAGCAGCTATGGCTTTTCCCTTGGCAGCTGAGCGTGTTGGCTCATCTTCAGCTAGTTCCTCAACGAACTAAGCCACTTAAGTAACTGCTGCCTCAGTCCGTTCACCAGAACCTTCCCCTTTAGCTTACCTCTTACTGCAGCCATCTCTTCAGCCTTAATGAGGGTCAATAGTTGTTTACTCCTACTTCCTTCCCCCTTTTTGGCATCATCTACTATAGTGGCCAATGCTGTGACCTTTTCAACAAGACCTGAGACTAAGAGGCCTATGGTTTCAATCTTTGCCTCAACGTCTCTGATGGAGTCTGTGTACTCGTCCCAGTGTTTGTCATGTTCAGTGTGGGCGACTTTGAGTACTTCAACTTTTGCTGCTTTATTCTTTTTCAAATAAGCCTCAACGAGCTCAATGGCTTCATTCTTTATGGTACGATCGACGTTAACTTGTTCCACGAGTGCTCTAGAGACACCCTTAGTGGTTAGTCGGTTGCGCTCTTCGACGACCTTGAGGACATCAGATAATGCAGTGGCCATCTTCTCAGAAAAAGTCTTGGCTTGAGACTGCAGGATCTGCTGGAATTGTGAATTTAAGTTCGTCCTCTGTTCCTCGAGTGCCTTGCGGAGGATCTCATCAGTAGAGTACCGATTCTCTGCAATTCATCAGTTAGGTCACTCAGTTGTTGAGTCTGAGCCTTAATGGACTGGCTCCATCTGAGATTCACGTCTTTGGCAAGAAGACGGTTCTTGTGACCCTGACGCTTTAGGTACTTGTTGAGTGTTTCAACTGAAGCATTCTTTATCTCCTCAGCTTGATAGCTAGATTTGCTGAGTTTCTCGCTACTTGGGCGCTGAGATGTAGAAGGCGCTGAGATGATGGCACCTGATGAAGGAGGTTGAGGTTGTGATTCATCATCATCATTGGGAGATTATCCCTCGGCAGATCCTCCCTGGTCTGCGTCCTTGGGTGGTGACTTATCATATTCTGTATCGGGGTGAGTTTGGGGCTGAGAGGGCTGTTCAGATTCACCATTGAGACTCAGGGGCATCATCATAGCTGATCGAAGGTCATCCATCGATGAGATGTCAGCTGGCTCTCCATAGCCAATCTCCTCCTTAAGAGTCTGCTCCTCATTCATCAGTACTGGGACTGTCCTGTGGTCGATGGTCTCCGCTAAGATGTCCCATTCTAAGAATCGGAGATGCATCTGGACCCTAGCCCTTACTTCTATGTCTATTAGATCTGAGTGATCGAGCATTTCTGGAATTTGTTCCGTTATTTCCGCAGTAGCTCTGAGCCGAGCTGTCTGTACTGAAGTTGGTACTGAGGTAGAGACCTCAGTCTGAGGTAAGTTAACTGGAATATCTGTATGAGTCTCTTCTGAAATGTATCCTTTTGACTTTATCAGTCAGAGTCACATCTTCTTTTCCTGACTCTGAGTCTTTGATGGATAAATGCTACTCAGGGATAACTGTTATCTCAGTTTTCTTCTACAATTTCCTTTTCTTCTGCTGAGTTGGGCGTGGTCCTGAGTGGATGGTGTTGAACGCTTATCATGAATTCCACACCCGATAGATTTCTCAGCCACTGCTGCGTTCTGAAAATTTCTTATCGAAAGAGAATGAGTCAGCGAAGGCTACTCTTCTTTGGCAGAAGTCCTCAATCAGGATCGACACTTGCTGCCATACAGTAGCTTCCCTTTAGGGATCAGTTGTAGGGAGACCTTGTTCGTATCCACTACAAACTTTTGAAACTGAGCCTTGAACTCAGTAACGAAAAACTCAGTCTAGTTTACTTGGACTCCATCCATGATCGCCATCATGATTTAGATCTTGACCCTGGACAGTTGATCGAATGAGCCCGCGGAGCTGGTCAGTTTGTGGTTAACAATATATGCTAAGCCTCTGTATTTAAGGAGAAGCTTATTCTTTGGGAAAGATGCTTTGAATACTATATCCTTTTGCCTGCTGAATCGACAGAGATATCTATTGATGGAAGTCTCCTTGTAGCCAATCAAAGAAATTCCTTCGTTCGGAAGATCGAAGCTTTTGCTTAGGCAGTGTGCAATATCAATATCTACAATCTGGGCTTCCCATGCGTTGTTTGCTACTTCTTACTAGTAGGATATGCAAAAGATATCCTTGAGTTCTTCATCCTCCCTCAAGTTCATGTAGAACTCAGTTACATGCCTTGGAAGACACATGTGAGGAACGCTAGACAGAATAGTTTGAAGGCCCAATGATTGTAGGTCATCGAAGTTTGACTCCATGCATTCTATGCCACACGATCTGAACGCTAGGACAGGTCCAAACCAGACTCTTCTGTTGCTGATGATCTCCTCCATGTCAGAAGAAATCAAGACCTCATTGGTGGGTGAGCTCGCCATTGAAATACTGAATCTGCAAAAACAAAGGTTAGAACTTGAAAGTAGAGTAAGTTAGTTACTGCAGATTAAGTTAAGAAAATATACCGAAGAGTTAGTACTGTGGGGGTAGTGGATTATGTATGCAGTTATTTAGCAATGCACTAATTTTATCAATAATGGCGAAAAGTAAGATATTAGATCATGTATGCTAATATATATATGATTTATGAATATGAACGGTTTATTCAACATGCAGTTAAGATTAATCTGAATTTGAAAGGTATATGGCAGAGATTTAATGTTATAAGAGGTTATGATTACATTGATGCCTATAATCTTGACCTACTGTTGGTCCCGAGAGCACGTTCAGGTGTAGGGGGGGGGGGGGAGTGAATACACCTGAAAACCGATTTTCTCAACTTAAACACGAACATTCCTTTTCAGGATGATGTCGTACTGAATAAGTTCAGCAGACCAGATAAGCTGTTCTGAATCGTGTGGCAGAGTGACTGACTCTACTAAGATCTGCTAGCTGACTGAGAGTCAGAATTCAGTATCTTCCAGATAGAGTTCAATAGTGTGGAATAGTGTAGGCCCAAACTCAGTTGAGTGGGAAAACGTTTTTATCAAAATAGTTTCAGTTGATTAGTGCAGTCTGTTAAGTTTGCTGAAACTCAGTTGAATGATTTAAAGAAGGTTTTCAGTATGAACAGTAAATCAATGCAACAGCAAAAACAGAACACAAGACACAGAGATTTTTAAAGTGGTTCGGACACAAAAATCCTACGTCCACTGTCTCGAAAGATCAGGAAGCTATTTATTATACTGAGATAGTCTCAGTCGGTTTGTACGCTGGACAAACACTGGTCTTGAGATTTATACTGAGCAAGTCTCAGTTTACAGGGTTATCAAACTGAGTGTTTGAAAAACTCTCCAACTGTGAAGGAGTCCTTTACAATAAGGACCATTTCAAAGGTGAACTCCTTCGTCTAAGCTATGGATGTATTCTATTGAGCTTAGGTTAGAGGGATAGGGAACAAGAATGTGGCTTTTAGAACGACGAACAACTGAGTATAGCTTTGGGTTCGTGTATCATCGTTTGGATACTAGAGGCTGTATTAATCAGTTCAGCTTGGTTCCCTAAGAGCTGGAATGTAGTCTTTCGTGGGAGATAGATTCTTCGAACTTCTTGCGGAAGACTTAGGCTTTTCGAATTTGCCCGTTTGAATGCTCTGTGGTTCTTTCGTGTGTTCTTGAGTGCTCGTTATTTTCGTGAGCTCCAAATTTGATTTATCCCTCTATTTATAGAGAAGAGATTAGGATAGATCCGTTGGAGATGACGATCCTTTATCTCTCTCTTTTAGGTAGCTAACGGCTCTTTTGAAGTATGGTGGCAGTGTCCTTTCCCTCCATTTCTGGAAAGTTGTTGACTTGCAGCTTTATGAGGTATAGAGTACGTGTCTGCTTGTCATTGACCGAGGTTCAGAAGGTGGTTGAGACAGAACAGACTTCAAGGAGATCTGAAGCTGACTTCTCTCTTCCTCGTATTGACTCTGCTGAAATGACTTCAAAGATCCTGACAGTCAGAGGACTGTCTGGCCGTTGCTGAGACTGATCTCTGATTCAGTAGCATGCTCCTGCTGAGTCGGCTCTACTGACGATCAGCTCTGAGTACAGTGAACTACTCCTGCTGAGTTCAGTTCCACTGAGTCCTTTCAGTAAACTGCTCCTGCTGAGTCCAATATCACTGAGTCTTCTACTTCTGGTGCTGAGGCGGATAATCTACTGAGTGCCTGAACCAGAGCAGAGGGTCTGCTGAGTCTGAAACCTCAGAGACAAAACATATTACAACATAATGGTTCATCAATCAATATAGGGTTTTGGGATCTTCAAATCTTCATAGATTCTTTCAGAGCACATGGCTACTGAGTGTATGACAACACAGAAGACTGAATCATTTCCCACTATTTACCAACACTGTTGAGGATAGAATCATCACCCAACATTTCCCCCCTATTTGTTGATGCCAAAACCTAACAACTATCAACTAAACAACCTAACACTATGACTTATCAGAAACAGAGCTCCTTACAAAGTATTACAAGTAGGATCAGTAGAGTTGTTCTTCAAGTCCTAGACTACTGAGGGGATCAGGGCAGAAAGTCAGAATAAATACAGAGACTAAACAACAATTTCCCCCTGTCTTAACAACATTTTCCCCAATACTATCAAGTCTATCAGAATCTAGCTAAGCAACAACTGACAACAAGTAACAGACAGTGAGTGTGTGAGTCAGTAATCACTTCAGTGATTCTGAGTGTTAAGCATAAACAAACACGGCTATTCAGACAATAAGATATTTTCAAACACTACAAGAAATTCACCGTACACCGACGGAAAATTCCGTCGGTAAACCGCAAAATTCCGTCGGTAAATATATTACCGACGGAATACCGATGGAAAATATGCGTCGGGTCAGACTTTGTCGGTAAAATATACCGACGGATTACCGACGGAAACAGACCGTCGGTAAGCTGTCATGATAATATGTCGGGGAAAATATTTTTTTTAAATAATTTATAGTTTTAATTACCGATGGAATATTCCGTCGGTATATTTAAAATATTTTTCTAATAATTTTTTTTTGATTTTTTACCGACGGAATATTCCGTCGGTAAATTTAAAATAATTTTAAAAGAATTTTTTTTGTATTTTACCGACGGAATATTCCGTCGGTATATTTAAAAAATATATTTGAATATTTTTTTTGATTTTTTACCGACGGAATATTCCGTCGGTAAATTTAAAATAATTTTAAAATAATTTTTTTTTGTATTTTACCGACGGAATTTCCGTCGGTAAAACGTCGGTAGTATTTTTTTTTTTTAAATAATTTTTTCTGTTTTTTCGTACCCAGTTATCGACAACCTGCATTTTTTAACCAACCAACCAGCAAACAAAACACATACATATTACTATTTAAATTAAGCCAAAAACAAACCGAAATGAAAATATAAATATATAAATCATAAAATTAAAATATTTAGCATGCATACATAAATATAAATAAGTATCACAAAGAGGTGGGAGGAGGGGAATGATCAGTGCTGTCGTCCGGAGGCTGCCGTCGGCTAGAGGAGCCCATCATCTCCATAAGCTGGGTCATCTGCGCATTCATAAATGCGACCTGCTCCTCGAGGCTCCTCCTAGCTACCGACTCTTCCTCCAGTCGGCGCATGATCTCGGCATTACTCTGGAATGGCCCAAGTGAGGAAGTAGAAGAGCGGCTGGCGGCGTTGATGTAGCCGCTCCCTTCCTCGCCGAAATCGTAGAGCCGCTGCTTCTTGTCACGAACCCCTTCCAAACGCAGATAAATCGCGTTTTTATCCGCGTTGGGGCCTTCTTCAGCAGCAATCCGCTACACCTCCGCCTATTACAATATAAAAAAAAGAAATTAGTCAAACTCAGAACTCTAGAATAATATTCTATATTGTAATTGTGAGCTTACATGAAGTCTCGCCGCCTTCATGTTGGAGAAGTCTCCACCTTTGTAATGGAGACTCTGGAAAGTGTCAAATGCGGTGGACTCTAAGGAGCATCCCCTCTGAGAAGCCTATTCATAACATGCATAAACAAAATTATGTCAAAAACAAAGATATAAGAAGCTAAAAAATATATAAAATGAGACTTACCGTAGACTGAGAGTACTGCATGGCTGACCGGGAGCCTCCTTTGTGCTTGCTCATCCCGGCGCCCGGCTCGGGCTCTGACCTACGGCACTAGGAAGCAGTCTCTGACTTCTGGAGCACCTCTGGCCGCATCCAGTAGTCGTTGAGGGCCGCCTACCTCTCTGTGTTGAATAACTGGCCACAAAGAGTATTGTTTCCCAAATTGAGTAAATGTTTGAAAACCGTCTGTAGAAAGACCTAATCTAACATTGCGAATCTCCGAGGCAAAATCAGGAAACGTCGAATCCAAGTGCTTCCATGCTGGAGAGTCTGCAGGATGACGCATGACTCCATCGTCCACTGATGAAGCATGCCAACGCATATGAGAAGAAGTTGCATTAGATGCATACATCCGCTGGAGTCTAGGGGATGTAGGAAAGTAGTACATTTTCTTAGCGGCCACTAATTTTTTCTTCCCTTTCCTACTAGATTTCGGACCGTAGTCTAAATATCGCGAGGTACCGCAAAACTTACAACTCTCCAGTTCATTATCTTCACGCCAATAGATCATGCAGGAATTTGGACAACAGTGAATCTTCTCTACCGGCAACCCCATCCCACTAAGCAATCTCTTAGACTCGCTGAAGTTACTAGGAATCAAATTTCCTTGGGGAAGCATATCCTTAATCATTTGACTCATCCTGTCATAGCCCCTTTGCGACATATGATTCTCAGCCTTCAAGTTCATCATCTGAACTGCTGCAGACAATTGTGAGTAGGTCTCACAACCAGGCCACAACTCCGTGTCGACTGCCTGCAACATTTCATAGATCTTGTTTGCTTCATTATTTGGCGACTCCTCAATATCCGCATCAATATAATTTGGCCCAGCATGATCCATTACCATCCTCTGATAAGAGGTCGACGTGTCATTTTGCACATTTCTCGTAGCTTGTTCATTTAGTGTTACGTGTTTTTCCCCATGAGATGACCAAACTTTATAATTTTTAACGAATCCCTTCATATAAACATGCTTATAATTTTTAACGAATCACTTCATATAATTTTTAACGAATCCCTTCATAACGAATCCCCATTGTCGGCCCTTCATTTACTCCATACTTATACATATATATGAGTTATATGTTGTAGGCATGCATAATATTAGTAAGGTTTCTTGAAGGAGGGAAGCATTTTATTGTTCACAATATATTATGGTAATGCATGTGCAGATGTGCCGCAGTTGAGATACAACCATTATTATCTCCTGGTTTGATGTTAGCTGCTCTAATAATAGTAAAGTTCAACTTCGAATATCGTTTAGCATTATCATTAAATAGTTTCTGAGAAAGATTGTCAATACATTTGACCCCTAGTTAAACCATATAATTGGAGATCTTCCAGAACAACAAAGATTACCAGTTGCATATGAATTACCCTCGATCCTGATGCACACTCATTCAATGTCAAACCTCAGTTGTGAATTAACATCATAATGAGTACAATAAGTTTCAGAACGATGTGCTTGAATACCCTTTACAACTTTTACCTAAACACCACTGTTAACCAATAACCGATTTCTTTGTACATAAACTGGAAACCAACGTCGTAAGGCTCGAGAGCACAACGTAAGAAATGCGTAAAACGGATGCTTGTAAATTTAAACTTATCCAAACTAGTTAGTTCATTTTCTGGTCCAAATCATGAGTACCTAATTAACATATGCAGCATCTGTTCAAGACAAAAGTAGTAGGGTAACCTGGAGAGAGAGAGAGAGAGGCTTCGGCGAGCTACCGGCGGCGGCGAGCGAGTGGCGGCGAGCGGCGAGCTGCGGCGGCGACCTGCGCGGCGGCGGCGAGCGACGGCGGCCGGCTCCACGGCGGCGGTGACAACTCGCGGAAGAGAGAGGGGTTAATTGTGTTACGTTACGTTCTGCGCCCCCGCCCGTAAATTAATTTAGGGTTCACTGACGGAATATTCCGTCGGTAAATTATAATACATTTTTAATAATTTTAAATTAAAGTTTCTTTTAAAATAAATCAAAATATATTTACCGACGGAAAAATCCGTTGGTAAATATTTTTTTTTATTTAAAAAATGATTTTAATAAATTTAAATTACAGTTTCGATTTAAATAAATCAAAATATATATTTACCGACGGATATTTCCGTCGGTAAATTTAGAAAATGATTTTCTCAAAAAAAATTTACAGTTTCGATTTAAAATAAATTGAAACATATTACCGACGGACTATTCCGTCGGTCAATTATAATACATTTTTATAAATTTAAATTAAAGTTCCATTTAAAATAAATCAAAATATATTTACCGACGGAAAATTCCGTCGGCAAATATTTATTTCTATTTAAAAAATGATTTTAATAAAATTAAATTACAGTTTCGATTTAAATAAATCAAAATATATATTTACCGACGGATTTTTCCGTCGGTAAATTTAGAAAATGATTTTCTCAAAAAAAAAAATTGCAGTTTCGATTTAAAATAAATCGAAATATATTTACCGACGGAATATTCCGTCGGTAAATATTGCGACGGAAGATTCTGTCGGTATTCCGTCGGTAATTTCGACAGTCTTATTCCGTCGGTATTCCGTCGGTAAGCCAACCCGTGTTTCTTGTCCGTCGGTAATTCCGTCGGTAAATTTGATAATTTTTGTAGTGAAAGCTAAACAGAGATATTATATATATGAGAATATCAGTACAATTACATCTCTGCTGGACTAAAATAAGAAAGAAAGATACACGGAGAACACAGAAGCAAGAAGTCATTTGAACTGCCTAATCCTGTCTTTGAAATCTTGAGATTGAGTTTCAGGAAGAGGCACTCCATACATGCGATAAGTGACCTTTCTCAGCTTCAGTATCTCAGCAAAGTCCGCTGGATCTTCTTCATGAAGGAATTGAGCTTCAGCAGCGTCCTTCACTTCTTTCTCTGTCACACCGTAGTGAATGGATCCATCAAGTCTCTGTGGAGGTGGCAAGATTCTGGTGTCTGGAACTCTGACTTCAACATTTTCTTTGACAGCTTTTTGCAGTCTGGTATACATATCTAAGTCAGCTCTCATGATCCATTCAATATATGCCACTGACTTGCGCTTCTTAGACCATAATCTCCAGAAATAGTTCCTTTTATGAACTCGATCTTCAGTGCTTCCCACCTCTGAGTGAATTCCACTGGTATCCATTCATCTATTCTAGGCCATCTATAAGTCTTCAGATTTGTAGGATTTCTGAATCTCCTGTATCTATAGGGGATGTCAGCCTTTGTAGGGATCCTCTGACTAGCTTCCTTTCCAGTTCTCAGCCTGAGAACCTCAAGATCTACCATCCTTATTCTCTCTCTGGCTGCTTCAATTTGCCTGGCCTCTTCACCTCTGTATAAGTATCTATCTATCTGAGCCCAGATTCCTTCCATCTCTTGTTCTTGTACCTTCGAGGCAGTGTAGGAGGGCTTGTGAGGTGGCTTTTCTTCTGAGTCAGCAGGCGTTGATGATTTTTCTTTGGAAGTCCCCTGCTGCCCAGTAGATTGCTGTTGCTGCTGCTCCTTCTCCTTTTCTTTATCAGCCTCGTCGCTGAGTTTAAGCGATTTAGGAGGCAGCCTAGCACCTGTTTTCTTGCCTCCAGTTGGAGCCTTAGTTTTGCCTTTGACAGGCTTCTTCTTAGGTTTGTTGGCTGCTTCAGCTTCGGCTATCTCCCTAGCCCGTTTCTCATCTGCGGCTATCTGAGCCTCCTCCTCCGAGGTTATGAACCTCCTAGGTCCTTTCTTCTTGGAGGGAGGGGTTGGGAGTTTCAGAAGTTTCTTGCCTTTACCGGCAACTGGAGGAGGAATAGGGGCTTCTTCCTCTTCTGAGTCCTCCTCGTCAGCATACTCAGCTACTTCCTTTATAATGTCAAGAGGAGTTTGAGTAGCCTGAGCTGTGACTTCTTTGGCTCCTGAGCCACTTGGGCCAGTCTCAGTTGATGCTTTGCATGCAGCACTGAGACACCCCAGGGCCTCGCCAATTTCAGTTGGTCCAGTAGGGGCAGATGACTGAGTTGAAGTTGCCCCTGCTACTGACCTTGCTCTCTTTGGAGCTTTCGGTGTCAGCTCTTTAGTTGCTTTTTCCACTACACCTTCCCCCTTTTTTACTAAACCTTCCCCCTTTTTGGCATCAGCAATTAGGGTTGGGGGCGGAGCCGATACCTTTCTGTTCAGGCTTTTGTATGAGGTTGACAGATCGTCCAGCTTGGTATGTATTTTTGTCAGAGCCTCATGTAGCTCGTTCCTCTCATTGGTCAGCTGATCGCTGTATTCCTTGTGTGAGAGATCAGCCGCAGCCTTGAACTCTTTCAGCTGCTGTTCTACCTTCTCTTCAACGGCCTTCTGAATAGTTTCTATTCTGAGTTCATTGGCTTGAGAGATGGCACTGACTGATTCAGTGTGAGCGGTTTGAGCGGCCTTGAAGTTATTCATCAGTTTGTCCTAGCCTTCCTGAATCGTTTTGAGCTGAGCCTCGAAGACAGCTCTCTGCGCAGCTAAGGTATTAATCAGAATGCTGGTGAAGTCAGGGACTTGAGATGTAGAAATGGCTGTTCTGAGTCCCTGCAGCTCTGCACTCTGTGCCTCAGTGGTTTGCCGCCAAGTCTTGTGGACGGTATGGGCAAGTAGGCGATTTTGGGTGCCTTGATTCTTCAGTGCCCTGGCCACGATTTTCGAACGACGGCTCTTTGGGCTGGGCGCTACTTCGAAAGTAAATTCGAGAAGAAGCTGAGCAGGATCAGCTGCCTTCGAAGTACCAGCCACCGTCTGCCCAGGACAAAGGATGCTGAGTGGAGGGTCAGTAGTAGATACAGTGGCATCCTTGTCCTGTTGAGTTCCCTCATCAGGCTTCTCAGGACCTGAATCATGTGGTGGGTCCTGACCATCGGGGTCAAACCCATCTGAGGGCCTAGGTGCTGAGACAGGCTGTCTGTCGTTCAGCAGAGCAAGCATGGCCACCCTCAGGTCCTCGAGCGTGCCGAGGTCAGATGGCTCTGAGTAGCCAATCTTCCCCCTTATCAGCAGCTCTTCCTCGTGGAGCTGTTCGCAGGAATGGTGAATGACTGGTCTCTTCAGGTTATGCCATTCCTGGAACCTTATCAACATGTGGAGCCTCGCCTGCCTAGCCAGTAGGACAAGATCTGAGTGGCTGGCGATCTCCAAAATCACTTCAGCAATATCTCGGGAGGCTCTGGATTTGAGAGCTGAGGCCTCCATCCCGATAGATTCTGACTCCGAGGCTGTCTCTGAGTCCTCGACTTCAATCGGAGATGCCTGTTTCTCAGCAGATGGGATGCTGCTGAGTGGAGGGACGTCCAAGGGGCTCTCCAGGGTCTGAACTTCTTCTGCCTGGATTTCTTCAGATTGGATCTCTTCAGCTTGGACTCCTTCAGCTGGGACCCCTTGGTCCACTGTTTCTCCATGTTCAGTGGAGACGATCTTCTCCATTGATTGAGTCTTCTCAGAAGACTCTGGCTCGTCTCTTAGTTGTAGAGGCGGCTGAGTGATGACGGCCTCTGGTTCCACCTTAGTCTCAGTAGGCACAACCTCGCTGACCTTCTTCAGCCTCTTGGTTGGTGCCTTAGGCGTGGATTTAGGTGGGGACCTCTTCTTCTTCGGCGTTGAGGTCTGCTGAGTCCCATCCTTAGGTGCAGCTGGCCCTGAGCCAATCTGTTGAAGGGCTGCTGCCCTGTTCTGGAATATGACTTTCTTCACGTTGAAGTACTGCTTGTCAGCGAAGGTGATTTTGTCAGCCGCGCAGAAATCCTCGATCATGACTGAGAGTTTCAGTCCGTATAGGAGCTTTCCTTTGACGCTGAGCCTATTGGATGCCTTATCAAACTTAGCTGATTGCGTCATAAACTCTCTGAGGAAAAACTCAGTCCAGTTGATCTTGGCCCGATCATATATGGCCATCATCAGTTGCAGCTTGGGCCTTGACACTTGGTCAAAAGAGCCTGCTTGACTCGTCAGCAACTGAGTCACTAGGTACGCTAATGCTCTGTACTAAGGGAGCATTGCATTCTTGAGAAAGGCAGCTCTGAATACTGTTGGCTTCCTGCAGAACTCAGTAAGGTACTCGTCCATCAGATCATCTTTATATGCGACGGTTGTGAGTTCTGTATTTGGTAGATTGAAGCTTCTCTGAAGGGCTTCTCGAATAGACATCTGCTTCACTTCCATGTCAGTGCATGAGGGATCGCCTACTGTATGGATGACGAATCTTCCTTTGATGTCTCCATCCACTGAATTAGAATTCGAGTAGATCTATGCTACTTGTCGCGGTAGGAAGAAAGTCGGCCTCCTGACAAGAATCCTTCCAAACCGGTTTCTCGGAGAGCGTAGAAGATCTCCTCCATGAAATCTAGGTCGCACTCATCAAACTCCATGACTGGCTCACACCAGACTCGATCCTTTTCGAGGATCTCTCGCATATCGGCTGGAGCCATAACCGAGTTTCCTGTCATTTTAATAATCTGCATACACAGTATAGGTCAGTATCGATTAACATATAAGAGAAATAAAACCATACGATACTTAATAATCATTGACGAATTACCAAAAGATTTTCTGAAGATTTTGAAGAGAATTTAGATAGAAGGTAATAAGTATCTCAGAAAATCTCGGGTACTTAAGATATTTGCAGATATGTAATGACGGTTTAAAACATTTTGAACGAATATATATATCTTAGAGAAGATAAACAGTTAAAGATCAAGGGTTCAGTTTGAACGCGTTTTTTGAGATGGACGGCTAGGATTAAGTTTTATAAAATAGGCAATGATCAAATTAGCCGCCTAAGTCAAAAGCCAGTTGTAAATAGCCTAAGTAGTAACTTGATACGACATGCATTTAATGCGTGGCAGAGTTCAGCATGCTTGTACATAGAATGTCGTGTATTAAATGTGATCCGTTAAAATTAAATGACATTTCCTAAGGCATTGAATACGATGCTGAATCTGATTCATAAATGCACAGAATAGTTCTATAGGCTACTGAGTAGAGATACGCAAACCCGTCACCGAACATCGTAGTCGGCGATACCTCGTGTAGATGGTTGCTTGAGTCTCTACGTGCGATTTTACTCGATCGAGAGTGAACATTCCCCCTTACTGAATGCTCCTCGCCTGAATCCTCTTACTGACTGGAGTCAGTAGGGTCCAGCAGACCTAGCTCTACTGAAAGTTCTCTGAATCTGGTTTCAGCTAGAGGCTTGGTCTTTGATGGTCAGTATGGATCTTTTCCATCCTGATATCCTTCTTTTCGACATGGTCATGAATGAAGTGGTGTCTGATGTCCACGTGCTTGCATCTCGTATGAAGTACAAGATTATGAGTGATTGCAATGGCACTGGTACTATCGCAGAAGATTGGCACTTCATTCTGAATGACATCGTAGTCGCGTAGCTGCTGTCTCAGCCAAAGGATTTGGGCGCAGCAACTTCCGGCAGCCATGTATTCAGCTTCAGTAGTTGACATTGCTACTGAGTGCTGTTTCTTTGAGAACCATGAAATCAGCTTACTGTCGAGGAACTGACACGTTCCAGAAGTTGACTTACGGTCAATTCTACATCCTGTATAGTCAACATCGGAATGACCAGTTAGTTCAATATTATCATCAGCTGGATACCATAAACCCATGTCAGGTGTTCCTCTGAGATGGCGGAGAATCTTCTTTGCTGAGTCCATGTGACTCTGCTTCGGATTCACCTGAAATCGAGCGCAGACACCTACATCATAAGTTATGTCAGGACGAGTAGCTGTTAAGTATAATAAAGAACCAATTATAGCACGAAATCCAGTTTGGTCTATTGATACTCCCTCTTTATCAAGATCGATCTTCATATTCGTGTTCATTGGGATCTTGATTGGTTTGCCGGATGTGCAACCGAATCTCTTGATGAGGTCTCGAGTATATTTGCCTTGATTGATAAACGTTCCCTTCTCAGATTGTTTGACTTGAAAGCCAATGAAATAGTTCATCTCTCCCATCATCGACATCTCGAACTTATCCTTCATCATTCTTTCAAACTGCTGACATATGATGACGTTCTTCGAGCCGAAGATGATGTCATCTACGTAGATCTGCACAAGTAATAGGCCGTCTTCCAGTCAAATGCTGAATAATGTGCGGTCTACGGTGCCCTTATGAAAACATTTCTGAAGAAGAAACTCAGACAGGGTATCGTACCAAGCCCTGGGTGCTTATTTTAACCCATACAGAGCCTTTCTGAGTCTGTAAACTCGATGTCCCTGCTGAAAGCCGGGAGGCTGTTCCACATAGACTTCTTCTTTCAGTACGCCATTCAGGAAAGCAGACTTCGCATCCATTTGATATACTCTGAATCTTTGATATGTTGTGTAGGCTAGGAATAGTCTGATTACCTTCAATCTTGCAACTGGAGCGATCGTTTCATCGAAATCTATCCCTTCAGCTTGACAATTGCCTTTTGCCACGAGTCTTGCTTTATTCCTTACTATGACGTTGTTTTCATCTCGCTTGTTCTTGAAGACCCATTTTGTTCCAATCACATGTTGATGCCGGGGTCTGTCAACAAGCTCCCAAACTTCGTTTCTCGTGAACTGATTCAGCTCCTCCTGCATGGCTATGATCCAGTCAGCATCTTCCATTGCGTCCTCAATTGACTGAGGTTCTTCAGTAGACAAGAAACAGGAGTATAAGGCGCTTTCTCCCTGACAGAATCTGGATCTTGTCTTTATGCTTGCTAAAGGATCTCCTATAATTAGATTTGAAGTGTGAGCATCCAGCCACGATCTACGATGTTTCAACTCTTTATCTGAAATTTGTTCAACACAGATAGTAGGTGAATTAGGCATTTCAGTTGTGCTATTCTGAGATTGATGCAATTCAGTTACAAGAGTGTGATCTACTGAGTCACCAAGTTCATGGGCATTTAGCTCAGGAACATCATTAGTTCCCCCTGAATTATTATTCTCAGTAGAGGTCTCAGTTACCACTGGGGTTTCTTCATCGACCTGAGTTACCTGGGATTGACTCTTTTCGGTAGAGTCAATCTGTTCAGCTACTTCTGCTGTTGGCTGAGATTCAGTGGACTTGTCTTCAGTTTCCTCATCTGAATCATCATCCCAAAGAGTCCGATAGTTAAAGACTCTGAAAGCTTTGCTGACCCGGGAGTATCCTAAGAACACTCCCTGATCTGACTTGCTATCAAAAGTCTTCAGCTGATCTTTCCCATTAATGTAAATAAAGCACGAACACCAAAAAATATGGAAATAAGATAGAGAGGGCTTCCTGCCGTTCCATAATTCATATGGTGTCTTCTTATGCTGCTTTGTCAGTAGAGATCGGTTCTAAGTGTAACATGCAGTGTCAGTAGCTTCTGCCTAGAATTTGGTTGGGAGTCCCGAGTCTGCGAGCAGGGTTCTTGCTGCTTCTTTGAGTGTGCGATTCTTCCTCTCAGCAACCCCATTTTTTTGAGGCGTGCGCGCGGCAGACGTCTCATGCTCTATGCCTTCTACTTTGCAGAACTCCATTTTTTCAAGAACTTAGTTCCTCTGTCTGAACGTATTTTGATAATCTTGGTGTTCTTCTAGACACTGAGCCTTTTCAGAAGCGTTGGTAACTCTGGTTTGACGTCAGACTTGTTGGCAATAAATATGACCCATGTGTAGCGCGAGTAGTCATCAATGACCACTAATGCATACTTTTTGCCTCTGATTGTCACTGGAGAGACTGGACCGAACAAATCCATATGTAGCAGCTGAAGGATTCCATCAGTGGAAGGAGATGGAACTGGCGGATTTTGATTCCTTGTTTGCTTTCCCTTCTGGCATACTTCACACTGAGTGTCTTTGCTGAATACTTCATTCAGCAATCCTCTTGCTAGAGTGTTTCTAGCCAATTTGTTGAGCGTTTTGAAGTTGAGATGACTGAGTCTTCTGTGCCAAAGCCACCCCGTTCTGTTGTCATTTTTCGCCAACAAACAAGCTTCAGGTTCAGCTGAGTTCTAGTCAGCTACATAGATATTCTTCTTGCGCGAACCTGATAACACTGTTTTCCCTGTGGATTTATCAATAACATCACAGAAACCAGCATAAAAAATCACTCTATTCGAGTTGTCACAAAATTGACTAACAGAGAGAAGGTTATGCTGAAGTCCTTCAACATATGATACTCTTGGAATTGTTGCTGCTCCAATGCTGAGTGTTCCATAGCCTCTGGTGTAGCCTTTTGCATTGTCTCCAAACTCGATTCTGGGTCCTTCTTCAGTAGTATAATTCTTCAGCAAGTCCTTTTGGTACGTCATGTGTCTTGAGCATCCGCTATCCACATACCAAGGGTCCTTGTGCACCTGCAAAACATAATTATATTTAGGTACCCTTTATTTTTGATTTTGGGTCCTTAGATATTAGTTTTGGTAACCCATATCTGTCTTACGACCCTGGTGGTCTCAGACAATTTCTTTCAACTTGTGTCAACATATTTGACCACTGGACTGGTCACTGCTGACTTCCGAGGCTTTTCAGGTTCAGGAGTCCTGATCTTCTGAGTGGGTGGACTGCTGACCTTTGCCTTTTGCACGGCTTTCTTCTTCTTTTTCTGACTCTTGGATCCTCTCCTGACTGTTGGATCATAGTAATATGACCCATACTGAGCTGGATGAGTCAGCTGTGGAGGTCCATACTGATCAGCCCATTTTGCTTTGCTGGTTCCCCCTTGACTGAACTGGGGTGATCTGGTGCTGATCTTCTTGTCAGAGTGCTGATGACTAGGATGAGGTGCCTTCATCTTCTGTTTGTTCTTGGCTAGGGGGTTCAGTATATCTGCATTGATGGTCTCCCCTCGAACAAACCTATCAGCTAGCCAATTTTCTGAGCGTACGGGGAGCAGATGAGGAGGCTCCCTGGCTGAATCCAAGTCCCTCCTTGCAATGCTTGGGCTTGTTGCTTGCTAGCATAGCCTCCAGCTTCTTTTCAGCGCCCATGTATCGCTCTGTCATTAGGTTCCTCCAGACATCATCACTTTTCTTCAGCATTTCATGCTCGGTCTAAAGTCCTGACAATTCTTGCTTCAGTAGACTCAGTTCAGTATCTTTCTAAGTTAAGTCTTTGGTCAAAACTGAGATCTGATCTTATTGATGCTGAGACTTGGCCATCAGAGAGTTTATCTCCTCCCTGAGTCTCAACACAAGTCCTTCTGACTCAGTAGCAACCTGACTCTTCTGAGAAAGTCTCTGATTCTCCACTTTCAGGGTATCCAATTCCTGAAGAGTCTTACTGAGCTGCAAACTCGTCTGAATCTGCTCGTCGAGTAATTCTTCATATGCGATCGCGACGTCCAGATTTTCGTCTGCACCTGAAAGAGTGTCGTGTGTGCACTATGAAGAGGAATTAAATGGTTCATGAGAGTTTACCTCATCCTCTTCTCCTGCCATGAGACACTTTTCAGTATTTTCTTCATCTTCAAGCTCTAAGGCCATGAAGGCTGCTTCATCATCCGATGAATCCATGAAGGAATCAACTTCATCTGAGTCATCTGAGAGTTCACCAACAATGTATGCTTGTCTCTTCTTGATGAACTTCTCCCTTCTTGCTTTGCGTACTGCTCGTTCAGTAGTACTGAGCTCAGGACAGTCATACTGATAGTGTCATGGCTTCTTGCAGTTATAGCAGGTGGTGACTCTTTCTTCCTTGCTTTCATTGTCTTTTGACTGTGCTGAGTCATCCTTTTTCCTGCATTCAGAAGTATGCGAGTCAGGAGTGCGCATAGGCGTGTATTCAGACTTACCCTTGGATTCTCTGAGGGCTTTAGTCACTTTTCTTGCCCTCTCCTTCTCCTTCTGATACTTTACGGCAAGCAGCGCGTACTTCTTGGCTAGATTTCCTTCTTGTATGTCAGTGAGTGAAGGTTCAGCCTTGCTAGACGCTGGAGCTGCTGTGCTGACTGATGCTTTAAAGGCATGGTCGATTTGAGTGTCAGCTTCAGCTCGCTGCTTCCTTTGAGGTCAGGAGTAACAATATCTAAATCAGAATGACGCAATAAAGTAGCAAAGGGGGACATCAGATCCCTCAAAATTTTGAGATTCATCTCTCGGTTGGAGAATGTTTTTCCCAGCCCGTTGATAGAGTTCATCAGATCCGTAAATCTGACGTTGAGATCTTCAATGGTGTCACCAGGCATGAGGGACAGTCTCTCCAGCTTCTGGAGTTCCAGTGCGAGTTTATTTGCTTTGATCTTCTGAGTCCCCCGACTCAGCAGCGCTAGAGCATCCCAGAGTTCTTTCGCGGATTTGCAGTCCTGAACTCTTCCGAGATAGGAATCACTCAGGGTGGTCAGTATGGTGTTTCTGGCGACCCGGTCTAAATTGTGAAGCTTCTTTTCCTCTGGGGTGAAGAGACTTCTGTCCTTGGGGATCTTCTTCCCGGTCACCATTCCACCTCCATCTGCTGGATCTTGAGCTACGACGCTATCGATCATAGGAACGATAGGTCCATCCTCTAGAACCTCTGTCATGCTGTCATGGAGAGAGGTCAGATGTGCCTCCATTATGACCCGCCATACACCATAGTTCTCTACTGAGAACATGGGTACCATCCTGATTCCTGACATATCAGACATGATGAATAATGATATGAATGAAGAATGATATGCAGTGAAAACTTTTTTCGGATCCGTTCAAGTAGACCAGTTTCAGAATAACAAGAGTCTTATAGAACTTCCTGCTCTGATACCAATTGTTGGTCCCAAGAGCATGTTCAAGTGTAGAGGGGGGGGTGAATACACCTGAAAACTGATTTTCTCAACTTAAACACGAACAGTCCTTTTCAGGATGATGTCATACTGAATAAGTTCAGCAGACCAGATAAGCTGTTCTGAATCATGTGGCAGAGTGACTGACTCTACTGAGATCTGCTAGCTGACTAAGAGTCAGAATTCAGTATCTTCCAGATAGAGTTTAGTAGTGCGGAATAGTGTAGGCCCAAACTCAGTTGAGTGGGAAAACGTTTTTTTCAAAACAGGTTCAGTTGATTAGTGCAGTCTGTTTAGTTTGCTGAAACTCAGTTGAATGATTTAAAGAAGGTTTTCAATATGAACAATAAATCAATGCAACAGTTAAAAACAGAACACAAGACACAGAGATTTTTAATGTGGTTCGGACACAAAAATCCTACGTCCACTGTCCCGAAAGATCAGGAAGCTATTTATTATACTGAGATAGTCTCAGTCGGTTTGTACGCTAGACAAACACATGTCTTGAGATTTATACTGAGCAAGTCTCAGTTTACAGGGTTATCAAACTGAGTGTTTGAAAAACTCTCCAACTGTGAAGGAGTCCTTTACAATAAGGATCAGTTCAAAGGTGAACTCCTTCGTCTAAGCTATGGATGTATTCTATTGAGCTTATGTTAGAGGGATAGGGAACAAGAATGTGGCTTCTAAAACGACGAACAGCTGAGTATAGCTTTGGGTTCGTGTATCGTTGTTTGGATACTAGAGGCTGTATTAATCAGTTCAGCTTGGTTCCCTAAGAGCTGGAATGTAGTCTTTCACCGGAGATAGATTCTTCGAACTTCTTGCAGAAGACTTAGGCTTTTCGAATTTTCTCGTTTGAATGCTCTGTGTGTTCTCTCGTGTGTTCTTGAGTGCTCGTTATTTTCGTGAGGTTCAAATTTAACTTATCTGGAAAGTTGTTGACTTGCAGCTTTAGTAGGTATAGAGTACGTGTCTGCTTGTCATTGACCGAGGTTCAGAAGGTGGTTGAGACAGAACAGACTTCAAGGAGATCTGAAGCTGACTTCTCTCTTCCTCGTATTGACTCTGCTGAAATGACTTCAAAGATCCTGACAGTCAGAAGACTGTCTGGCCGTTGCTGAGACTGATCTCTGATTCAGTAGCATGCTCCTACTGAGTCGGCTCTACTGTAGATCAGCTCTGAGTACAGTGAACTACTCCTGCTGAGTTCAGTTCCACTGACTCCTTTCAGTATACTTCTCCTGCTGAGTCCAGTATCATTGAGTCTTCTACTTCTGGTGCTGAGGCGGATAATCTACTGAGTGCCTGAACCAGAGCAGAGGGTCTGCTGAGTCTAAAACCTCAGAGACAAAATATATTACAACGTAATGGTTCATCAATCAATATAGGGTTTTGGGATCTTCAAATCTTCATAGATTCTTTCAGAGCACATGGCTACTGAGTGTATGACAACACAGAAGACTGAATCATTTCCCACTATTTACCAACACTGGTGAGGATAGAATCATCACCCAACACCTACTTATCTTTCATCTAAAAGGTGAGATGACATGCATTTAATGGGCCACAATCAGTATATGGAATGTCGTGGTTTTAATGAAAATGATTTTATTAATGACATCCTTAAGATATAAATGACGAGATGAATAAAGTATGTTGAATAAATACTCAAACCTGTCAGCTGAACATTGTAGTCAGCTGATACCACTGTGTCGTCACTGAGTAGTTCAACTTTACTTAGAGTAAGTTCCCCCTTCCTCAGTATTTTTGGGATTGTCTTACTAAATTGAGTCAGTAGGATCCAGTAGACCTAGTTTTACTGAGATTTCGTTGAATCTGGTCTCAGTTAGAGGTTTGGTCAGTATGTTGACCCTTTGTTTATCAGTGTGGGTTTTCTCCATTCTAATGTCCTTTTCGACACGATCTCGGATGAAGTGATGTCTTATATCCACGTGCTTGCATCTCGTATGTAGAACTGCATTCTGGGTAATTATAATAGCACTGTTACTGTGGCAGTATATTGGCACTTCATCTTGATAGATATCATAAACTCGCAGCTATTGTCGAAGCCATATAATCTGGGTACAACAGCTTCCGACAGCCATATATTCAGCTTCAGTAGTGGACGTTGCTACTGAATGCTGTTTCTTCGAAAACCACGGTATGAGCTTACGACCGAGGAACTGGCAAGTTCCCGAAGTTGATTTTCTGTCAATTCGACATCCTACATAATCAACATCAGAATATCCAATTAGTTCAAGATTATCATCAGTAGGATACTATAACCCAACATCAGGTGTCCTTTTAAGGTATCGGAGAATCTTCTTTGCTGAGTCTACATGACTCCGCTTGTGATTCACCGGAAATCTCGCGCATACACCTACAACATAGGTTATATTAGGTCTGCTGGCAGTTAAGTATAATAAAGAGCCAATAATAGTACGATAATCAATTGAGTTAACAGATACTCCCTCTTTTTCAAGATCAATCTTTAGATTTGTTATTCATGGGAATCTTGACTGATTTGCTTGATTCGCAGCTGCATTTCATGATGAGATCTCTGGTATATTTCGCTTGATTTATGAATATTCCTTTCTTTGATTGCTTCACCTGAAGACCAAGGAAATAATTCATTTCTCCCATCATTGACATCTCAAAATTTTCTTTCATCATTTGTTCAAATTTCTTACACATGATCAGATTCTTAGATCCAAAAATGATGTCGTCCACATAGATCTGCACCAATAAGATATCATTGTCTGACTTGATGCTGAATCGGGTGCGATCTATGGATGAAAACCTTTTTTAAAGTAGAAAGTCTGAGAGGGTATCATACCAAGCCCTGGGTGATTGTTTTAACCCATACAGAGCTTTCTTGAATCTGTATACTTGATGTCTCTGCTGAAAGCCGGGCGATTGTTCTACATAGACTTCTTGCTTCAGTACGCCATTCAAGAAAGCTGACTTTACATCCATCTGATAGACAATAAACTGTTGATGAGTTGCATATACTATGAATAGGAGAATTGCTTTCAATCTTGAAATTGGAGCGAAAGTTTCATCAAAATCTATTCCTTCAGCTTCACAATATCCTTTTGCAACTAGTCTAGCTTTATTCCTGACGATGACATTGTTTTCATCACGCTTGCTCTTGAAGACCCATTTGGTTCCTATGACATGTTGGTGCTTGGGTCTGTCTTCAAGCTCCCAAATTTCGTTTCTAGTGAATTGGTTGAGCTTTTCTTGCATGACAATAATCTAGTCAGCATCATTCAGCGCATCCTCAATCGACTGAGGTTATTCAGTAGATAAGAAATAGGAGTATAGAGCGCTTTCTCCTTAACAGAATCTGGATCTTATCTTAACGCTTGCTGATGGATCTCCAATAATAAGATCTGAAGTGTGAGCATCTAACCAATGAACGATGTTTTCTTGTTGCCTCTTCTGAAGTTGATTCTGCACAAATAGTCGGATTGTGTGGAATTTCAGTAGTACTATTTAGTGATTGAAGTAGTTCAGTAACAAGATCAGGGTCTAATGAGTCACCAGGTTCAGAGGCATTCAGCTCAGGAATGTTAGTAGTTCCCCTTAAGTTGTTATTCTCAGTAGAGGTCTCAGTTACCACTGGGGTTTCTTCATCGACCTGAGTTACCTAGGATCGATTCTGTTCAGAAGAATCAATCGGTTCTGCTACATTGCTTGTTGGTTGATTCTAAACTTCATCATCTGAATAATCATCCCAACAATGCTGGATCTTCTCTGTATCATCGCTTATGTTTAGATCTTATAGCTTGCTGCTGACCTCATCCACATCTTGCTGAGAGCTTCGTTTCCTGTTCTCAGTAACAAACTCATTAAATACAACATGAGGGCTTTCCCTTCATGCATGCTTCACAATTCTTATGCCTTTTGAAGACTTCATTAGGCAGTCCTCTGACTTTACTATCTCTTGCTAGTTTGTTCATTGTTTTGAAGTTTAGATGACTTAGTCTTCTGTGTCATAGCCACACTGTTCTATCATCTAACTTTACGCGTGCTAGCAAGTAGGCTTCAGGTTCAACGGTATTCCAATATGTATAATAGATGTTACTTCTCCACGAGCCTGATAACACAATTTTTCCTGTAGTCTTTTCTAAAACATCACAAAAACCTGCATCCAAATTCACTTTATTGGAGTTATCACAGAATTGACTGATTTAAGGAGATTATGTTAAAGTCCTTCAACATATGTTACTCTGGGAACTACGGCAATCCCTATTTTCAGTGTTCCATATCCCCTTGCGTATCCTTTGGAATTGTCACCAAACTCGATTTTGGCTCCTTCCTACTGAACATAGTTGGTTAGTAGATTCTTTTGATGCATCATGTGTCTCGAGCATGCACTATCCACGATCCAAGGGTCCTTTAGCACCTACAAAATAAGAATAAATTTGGGTACCCTTTGTGTTCAGGTTGGGTCCTTATAGGTTAGTAGATTTTGGAACCCAAATTTGTCTGCCAACCCTGGCGGCTTCAGATAGTTTCTTGCCCTTGTTGTCAACAAATCTCTCTACTGAACTGGGAGATGCTGACTTCTTTGCTTTCTGAGGTTCAGGTTTCATGTTCTTGTGAACCTTGGGGCTTTTGATTCTACGCTCATAGAAGTATGATCCGTACTGAGCTGGATGAGTTCACTGAGGATGGCCATACTGTTCAGCCTATCTGACCTTCTTAGTTCCCCCTGAGTTAGTGCTGAGTGTTTTGGGGCTTGAACCTTGGGTCATCTTCTAGTAGCTAGGCTGAGGTACTTTCATCTTCTATTTGTTTTTTGTCTGAGGGGTTGAAGGTTCAGAATATTGAGTTCCCCCTTGGACAAATCTGTCAGCCAGCTTATCTGAGCTTGTCTACTCTGAAATTGATACTTCATATGAATATTCAAGTCCTTCCTTTGTGAAGGTTGGTGTATGTGATCTTATCAATTTTTCAAGGTTTTCTTTAGCTCTCACGTATGCTCAATCATTAAGGTTCTCGAAACCTCATCACTTATTCTCAAAGCTTCGTACTCAGCTCTGAACTGTGTGAGCTTTTCATTTAAACTGGCAATTTCAGTATCTTTCTCAGAGTTGTCCCTGGTCAGAACTGATATCTGAGATTCTTGTTGTTAAGACTTAGTCATTAGAGAGTTGATTTCTTCCTTCTGTCTCAAGATAAGTCCTTCAGACTCAGTAGTGTCCTGAGCTCTCATTGAAAGTCTCTGATTTTCTGCTCTCAAGAGTTCTAGCTCTTGAAGTGTCTTACTGAACTGAGTGCTCATCTGAATCTGTTCCTCTAGCAGATCTTCATAGGCTATAACCACATTTAGAGATTCTCCTACAACAGAGCATGTGTCATGTGTGCGTGGTGAAAAGGGGCATAAGTTAGGATTAGAATTTACCTCATCCTCTTATCCAGCCATGAGACACATTTCAGTTTCTTCTTCAAATTCGGTTGCTATGAATGCAGCTTCATCATTTGATGATTCCATGAACAACTCTTCATTGCTCGTGCAATCGGATAGTTCTCCGGCTGTGTAGGCTTGCCTTTTTCTGATGAACTTGTTTCGGCTTGCCTTTCAGCTCTTTCAGCACCCGAGAGATCTAGACATTCATACTAGTAATGTCCTTTCTTTTTGCAGTTGTAACACATTGAGCTCTTGCCTTCCTTTCTTGGTGTCTCGTTGTTTCCAGTGGAGGCAGTCTCAGTGTTCTTGCATTCAGGTAGAGAGTTAGATTCACCTTTCGGGTGATTGTTTTCTCTCTTACCTGGTAGTTTTTCGGAGCTCTTTTCATCTTCCTAAACTTGTCCTTCTCGTTTTGATACTTCACTGAAAGGAGGGCATATTTCTCCGCTAGATTATAAGCGGTTGGGATTGTCAGAGAGCTTTCAACTGATTGACTAGTGACTGAGGGACTTGCTCTAGGTGTGCTGACTGTTGCCTTATATGCATTATTGATTACCCAAGATTTGTAGCTCATTTAACCATTTAATTAGTGTATTTAGTGTTGTGAAAATGCAGATTTTTAGCTTAGAATAAGAGAAAATGGGAGAAAAGAGGATGCGACTGGTATTGGAAGATTCTGTGCCGAAATTGCTGAAATTTCCCAAAACACAAGAAAAAGGGCCTGAAAAGAGGCATGAATCATTGCAGCGTCTACTGGGCCGGAAATAGGAAGAATTAAGCTGAAGTAGGCACACAAACCCGGACCATAACTTCTTATCAAACTATGGCGGGAAGTAGACTTCAAGAAGCTATAGCCTAGGCCGGCTTTGACCAGCAGACCATACTTGGCACAGTGTCCTCCCACCTACCAATGCAGATATTTTCGAAGAGCTAAAAGAGAGAGGAAGGGAACTAATCTATCATCATCTTCATACTTACACTTCCATAGTTAGCATAGTTCGTCTCTCTCTCTGAAAATACTCCAAATTTCCACCATTGATGTAGTTTAAAAATACTCTTTATATTTCTTCCTAGAATAACTCGAAGCTCTCAAGAGGAGAAGACTTCCTTTTATATATGTTATCCGTTAGCTTTAATTTCAGCATTAAATTTCAGTATTGAATGGTTGCATTTATTTCATCATGTTTGTTAACAAATTTCTTTACTATTCACAAGTGAGTTACTTTATTCATTCAGTGCTTTTTGTCCTTGTCATCTTTAGAATAATGTTGTTTTCTCTTCTTGCGATTATACCATGCTTTTAGATCTGAGTGGTTTCGATTCCATACTATGTTGTTCTTTGCCATTTTTAGTTAAACACTCATGCTAATTTCTTTATTGTTTTAGGAAAGTTTATTATTCCAGTTTTAGTTCCCAAATCTGCTTCATGCTTTACTTCTACATGCTTAGTTTCATGTCTTTAGTTAATCTGTGTAGCTAAGCTTTCAGATCTGGCCGAGGTAATGAGACACCATCCCTAAGAATCATTGAGATGTGAAAACGTGCTTGATAAATTAGTTAGTGAAGGTTTTAGTTGAACTTTGTTTGAGATCGTTGAGAACTACTTAAATCTAATCAATCTGAGTAGGTAACCATCTTTCTGGGCAGACGTAGACTAACTGGGTTATCTGGTTTGAATGCTCAACATCTGTAGATGCCTTGATCTGGTTCCTTTGTTCTTAATGCTCCTTAGTGCCTCCCTAGTCATTGCTAAATAAGGTAGGATAGTCACCTAGGTTGGGTACTGTTTCTATGCTCAACATGGTAGTTCCAGCTTAATAGAAGGAATGATCACCCCTATGCTCAACCCAGCGTCCTGGCCAGATTACCTTAACTAAACTGATACACACAGTAATCTAGGATCGGACAAGGGGTGGTGTGGAATTACCTTGGCTGAATTGCTTTTATAACTGGGTATTTCCTTTCAATTATTCTATGTTAACTTGTTTTCTAATTTTAGAACACCCAAAGTTTATGGTGGCTAGTAGCAAAACCCTTTAGGTCAGTAGAGATAGTCGATTCATCACCCGTTCCCTGAGGATCGACCTCTTGCTTGTCACTGTATTTGTCCAGTATAGTTTTTGTGTAAGTGTTCTATAAATTTATCCGTTTTTCGGTTTTACAACAAAATCGAGCGCATCAAATTAGCGCCATTGCCGAGGAGCAGTGTTTTAAGATTTAAGTAGCTTTTTTCTATTGACCAGTTTGTTATTGTCCATAGTATCCCTTCCAGGTGTTTATGAGCGACTTTGTCAACCCTAACTTCTTGTACGATCCCGAAGTAGCGAAGACAACCAGGAGAAACCGAAATAAGAGACGACGGCGCAGGCGACAAAATCAACTAGAGTCGCAAGGCGAAGAAACTGCCCATACCGGAGCAGCAAGTGAAGCTCGTACTGAAGCTAGCAACCAAGGAGACCAAGAGTACTTCTCCAACCAAGAGAAGGAACAATCTGACAAGGAAGTATCTGACTCAGAGTCCAAAACAGAATCGGAACAAGCAACAGAAATGGATGAGGAAGATAGGCAGGTCTTTGAAGTCAATGAGCACACTGCGAGGAAGAGGTGAAATCCTGTGTAGATTGCTGCATATGGAGGAAACCCAATGGAGCTCAAGGCAGTAGTACTGAATGCACTGTTCAAATTCTACGAAAAGAAAAATGAGAATCCTTTCTCATTTTTGAGCGAGTTTGAGGAGATATGCTGGTTACAAAAGAGAATTGTCCAGCAATTTGAAGATGAAATGAAGCTGATGGCATTTCCTTATGCCCTAAGCAATCGTGCAAACTCTTGGTACTCAAGTTTGCGCACAGACACCATTATTGATTGGCCACAGATAGAGACCACTTTTCTGGAATAATACTATCTAGCAACGAAGGCAAGTGCCTTAAGAACGGAGATCTCAGGCATCCAACAAGAAGGTGATGAATCCCTGAGTGAGTATTGGGAGCACTTCAGCAGATTGGTGGAAGACTGCCCAAACCATGAGTACAAAGATGGAGAGTTATTTCAATTCTTCTACCAAGGACTGACCATGAAATACAAAGACTTGGTGAACTCTGGAGGTGGAGGAGGATTCACTCACTTCAAGGTTAGTGAGACCAGAAAGTATATCCAGAGACTGGTAGGCTCCACAAAGGAATATGATAGAGAGAATGCACAGAATGTGAGGAAGATTGCCCAAACAACCTCCTCAGACTATGAAAGGAGAAATGAGTACAGAATGGAGAAGATTGAGAGGTTGCTAAACCAAATAGTGAACAAACAAGACACGACTGAACCTATGGAGATGAATTGTGTGCCTGTGGTGAGTTAGGCCACTCTTCCATTAGATGTACCATGGGAGTGGTAGAGTACGAAGATGCAAATGCAGTAGGAGGATATCCATTTCATGAAGAATAGAGATCACCTAAATCTCCGCTGGAGACAACCTGGAGATCCACCACAGCAGACACACCAAAGATATCATCCGCAACCACAACCAAAATATCAAAAACAAAATGATCAATAGAATCACCAAACTGCACCTCCTCCAACTCAACTGTTCTACCAACCCCCACAACATTATCAACCACCATCTCCTTCTTATAAAAATCAACCACCTTCACCATCCTATCAAACACAAACATCATCTCCTTCTTTCTGAGCACAACCCTACTAACAACCTCAACAACAACAAACTCAAATACCTCCTGCCCAACCTCAAAATCAATTATCACCCAACCAAACTCAACCCTACAAAACGCCACACCACAGAGGGGTTACTTCCCAGAACTAGAATGCTCCGTAAAAGTCATACATGACGAATGAAGAGCTATGGAATGAGTTCAAAAACTCTCAACATGAGCAGAAGGCTAGTATGAGCGCCCGATCCATGCAGTTGGAACAGTTGGCCACTTCCTTGAGGAATATGAAAGGAGATCAAGGGACCAATCCTGCCCAAGTACAGATCAACCCGAGGCAGGAGAATGCTAGTGCAGTAACACTAAGGAATAGAACGGAGTTGCCCAAACCAAAATGGAAGGAAATGAAGGAATCCACTATAAGTGAAGCCGAACCTACAGAAGAGGCAAAAAGGCCAATTAAGCCAGTTGCTCCACCACTATTTCCTTATGCCTTGTTAAGAAGAACAAAGCCGAAGGCAGAAACTGTGGACTACAAAACATTGTTTGAAGGTTTGGATATCAACATTCCACTGCTTAAAGCTCTTAAGTTTCCCCAATTGGTGAGGTTTGTTAAGGAGTTCATAGCCGGTAAGGTGCTTGATGGAGAGAAGGTGGTCATGCAGAAAGCAACTTCTGTGATGATACAGAAAAACCTTCCAGAGAAATGTGTAGACCCAGGTGCGTTCAAACTACCGTGCTTAATTGGAGAGAAGTTGATTCTGAATGACATGTGTGACTTGGGAGCATCTATAAGTGTGATGCAACTGTCGGTTTATGACACATTGGTGGGAGTGGAGCTTAGGGAGACTAGGGTAGTAATGCAACTTGCAGATAGATCATGCATCTACCCAGTGGGACTACTAGCAAATGTCTTAGTCAAGGTTAACGAGTTTGTTTACCTAGATGATTTCTTTGTCATCAACACCAACGATGAAAGGATTAAGGGAGCGACTGGAGTTCTTTTAGGAAGGCCCTTTCTGGACACCATAAGGGCAATCATCAATATAAATGAAGGAATAATCATCATATCTTGGAATGGAGAGCAGTACACACATAACATATATGCAGCCATGAAGCAGCCTGCGATGTAGAAAATGTGAATACTATTGATGCTTATGTCCCAATGATTCAACACCATTTAGAGACAAAATTTATACAAGACAAAATGAAGGTAGCAGTGACTCAAGGACTGATGGAATTGGATGCTCAAGGGAAGAGTGATGAGGAGATCAAAGAAGCTATGATGGCCTTGTACTCCCAACCAGAACTGGAGACCACGAACAGTGTAACTGGACTGCCCCAAGACCAGATTCCGGAGAAACTACTATCGTCCATTGTCAAGGCACCTAAACTGGAGCTCAAACCTCTCCCTGCTCACCTCAAGTATGCCTACTTGGGGGAGAAGGAGATTTTACCGATAATTATCAGCAACATCCTAACCCAGGAGGAGGAATCTCAGCTTATTGCATATCTGAAGAAACATAAAACTACCATTCAGTGGACCTTGGCAGACCTCACTGGGATCAGCCAGACGTCTGCATGCACCATATTTTGATGGAGCCCAACAATAAGCCGAGCATAGATCCACGACGCAAGCTGAATCAAAAATGAGGGAAGTCGTCCTCAAGGAGATTCTAAAGCTTCTGTCGATGGGAATCATCTACCCAATCTCAGATAGTAAGTGGGTCAGCCCGGTGCATGTGGTACCTAAGAAGGGAGTATTCAACTGGTGGAAAATGAGAAGAAGGAACTTGTCCCTACACGCCTAGTCATTGGATGGCGCATGTGTATAGACTATCGCAAGCTCAACAATGCCACAAGGAAAGATAATTTCCCCCTACCATTCATTGACCAGATACTGGAGAGATTGACAGGACAAACATATTTTTGTTTCCTGGATGGCGACATCGGTTACTTTTAGATACATGTAAGCCACGATGACCAGGAAAAGATAACCTTCACTTGCCCCATCGGCACCTAAGCCTACACAAGAATGCCTTTTGGGCTAGGCAATGCACCTAGTATATTTCATAGATGCATGATGAACATCTTCTCCGACATGATCGAGAAGTGTATAGAAGTTTTCATGGATGATTTCACAGTCTATGGGACTTCATTTGATAACTGTCTGGATAGCCTAGACAAGGTCTTGGCCAGGTGTGTTGAGAAGAACTTTGTGCTCAACCACGAGAAGTGCCATTTCATGGTGAAAGAAGGCATCGTGCTGGGCCATGTCGTGTCAGAAAAAGGGATAGTTGTTGATAAAGCGAAGATTGGCCTTATTTCTCAGTTTTCGTATCCTACCAATGTCAAGGAGGTTCGTGAATTCCTTGGCCATGCAGGGTTCTACCGCAGATTCATCAAAGATTTCGCCAAACTCGCTCAGCCCCTCACCAAACTTCTTCAACTAGATGTGCCATTTGAAATCACTGACAGTTGCAAGGAAACTTTTAACACGCTGAAAGATAAGCTCACCTCAGCCCCAATCATGCAAGCCCCCGACTGGGACTTGCCATTCCAATTGATGTGCGATGCCAGTGATTATGCAAGCGGGGTAATATTAGGACATAAGTTGGGCCGGGAGAATCATGTCATAAACTATGCTTCAAAAACCCTGAATCCTGACCAATGCAACTATACAACAACCGAGAAAGAACTTTTGGCGATTGCTTTCGCTTTTGAAAAGTTCAGATCCTATTTGTTAGGATCTAAAATCATTGTCCACACGGACCAGTCTGTATTGAAGTATCTGTTGTCAAAAGCATAATCCAAGCCAAGGCTAATCCGGTGAATACTACTACTTCAGGAATTTGACTGAGAGGTCAAAAACAAGAAGGGGACCAAAAACAGAGTTGCTAACCACCTAAGCAGACTGGTCCAACCTACAGATGGTGTCCCCATTCGAGACTTTTCCAGAAGAACACCTGTATGAGATCATGGAATTCCACAGTGTGAGTTTAGCAAGTTCATTCTTCTACCCAGAAGTGGTGTATTTTGTTGCAGTTAACTGAATGAGCAGACTTCCCTGGTATGCTTCCATTGTTAATTTTCTTACCTCAAAGCAAACTCCACCCCACTTCACTTCACATGTGCACAGTTTCTTAAGCTCAAGAGTGATAACAAATACTACTTCTTGGATGAGCCATATTTTTGGATGGTCGGGGCCGATCAAATTATCCGGAGATGTACCCCTAAGTCCGAGCAGAAGAGTATCTTGGAGCATTGTCACACCCTTGCATGTGGCGGTCATTTCTGAGCCAAAAGAACAGCCAGAAAAGTCCTTGATAGTGGGTTCTTCTGGCCGTTCCTATAGAGAGACTCCTAATAATTCTAGAAGAGTTGCCACAGATGCCAAATGATAGGAAACAACTCCAGGAGGGATGAGATACCGCAGCAGCCCATGCAGTTCTGCGAAATTTTTGACGTCTGGAGAATGGATTTTATGGGACCATTCTCCAATTCATTTGAGAACTTCTATATTGTGCTGGCTGTGGCCTACGTTTCCATATGGGTGGAAGCCAAGGCAACTAGGATAGATGACTCCAAGGTCGTCTCAAGCTTTTTACGATCTCACATCTTCAACCGCTTTGGAGTGCCCATGGCAATTATCTGCGATCAAGGGATACATTTATGTAATCAGACCATTGATGCTCTGATGAAGAAGTATGGAGTCCAGCATGACTTATCAACGCCGTATCACGCAGAGTCAAATGGCCAAGAAAGTTTCTAATAGGGAAGTTAATCAAATTCTGGAGAAAACCATCAGCCCAACTCGCAATGATTGGAGCCTTCGGCCCAATGATGCCTTGTGGGCATATAGGACCGCTTATGAGAACCTCTTGGGAAGTCTTCCTACAGGTTAATTTTTGGAAATATGTGCTACTTGCCGGTAGAAATAGAGAACAAAGCCTTCTAGACAGTCAAATAGATGAACATGCAGCACACCAGTGTGGAGAAGAAAGGAAATACCAACTGCAGAAATTAGAAGAACTGAGACTGGAGGCCTATGATGTGGCCAATTGGTACTAAAATAGAGCTAAGGTTTGGCATGATAAGAACATTCGAGGGAAGAATTTTGAAATCGGACAACTCGTGTTGTTATTTCAATCGAAGTTCAGGCTTATACCTGGAAAGTTGAGGTCCCGATGGGTAGGACCATTTAAGATCACTCGTGTCTGGCCGAGTGGAGCCGTGGAGATCGCAGGATCATCAACCGCCCAGCCATTCACCGTGAATGGAAACTGCTTGAAGGCTTACCACGATCGTAGCCAATTGAAGGAGACGGACTGCATGGTCCTCCAATGCCCACCTTCCCCCTAAATGCTTAGAAGAACGTCCAACCGAAGATGTTAAATTCTGGCGCTGGAGGGCAAATCCTTTATTTCTAAACTTTCTAAGTGTTTTGCCTGCCCGAGAGGGGCTTTAGGTGTTATTTTGTTAATTATTTTAAATTCTGTATTTTGCTATTTTACTTTTGTATTTTCTTTTTGGTAGAAAATGCAGGAGGGTAGCAGAGCAAAGGAAAAGGAAGCGAGGCACTTATTTGCAAATAGCGAAAAGACGAGTACTATAGAAAGGTGGAGGGGCCTAAATGTAATTTTCGGATAAGATTAAACTAATCTTATTTCGACCTAAAAGGAGGAAGGGATGCGTCTGATACTGTTCATAACGTCACATCAAGATAGAAGCACCCCTTCAAATCCCGCTCATTTCTACATTACAACTACCAAGTAACCCTCATTCTCTTCTTCACCATTTTCGAACCCTCTCAGAACCTGAAACAAGAATACATTCTGCTACCTTTTCAACCATGGCCACAGATCAAACCATAAAATGCAAGAAGAAGCAGTGCCTTCACAAAGGAGAATCTTGCTCCGCTGCAGTAAGTGAACATCCGCCGGAGCAGCTACACCTCTCTTCTGATGCCGGCGGCCAACCACCACCAAGAGTGGTCGTTCCCAATCCACCAACATTTGCAACCGAGCACCATAACGAGCGCCGCCAGATACGGAAGACGCGTCGCCGTACACATTCCGATGAAATTTGTGGACCTCCTTCAGGCCACCGTCTGAAGCGGCGCCGCCTTGTGAGACTCGCTCGCCGCCGCTCTTGAAGGCCACCCACTGTCACTGTGATATCATCTGCTCTAGGGCCTTCGTCCTTTCTTCCCGAGTCGACCCCTGTTGCTGATGAAGAACCACCATTCGAAGCTGTTGAAGGCTAGATTTTTGTTCCTAAGAAAGAGCACACCTCTACCATGCACGAAGACACCATCGAAGTACCACCAAATGCCGCCAAAGAGAGTGTCGAGAAATAACAATATCCACCCCTGCATCGTCGGTGCATTCGCCGAAGGGATAGCCTATCGATCGCTCCGATTCTCCACCAGCAGAGGAGACGTCGTCTGCCAACCCTCAGCCTTTACGCTCCTACCCTGGGATGGAAGAATTCAACATGCATAAAAATGGAATAGATGCCGCCTTCTACTTACAAAATCCACACCTCTTCTCAGAGGATGGAAGGCGAATAGTTGAGTTCAACTCCAGCGCGTAAATGAAGGCGCTGAAGTAGTTCACAAACAAGAAAATGCACGAGGGAGGAACAGGGAGAAGGAGTTCTCATCAGGTAGACACTTTGACCCTGCTGTTTTGCAAAACTTGGGTATTCATGATGAATTTGTAGAAAAGTTTGAGACCATAGGCTGGTCATGGTTGTTGCATATTAATAGTGTATTTCCGCATGCTGAGATGTATGAAGAGTTAGTGCCTGAATTTTGTTCATCTTTTAGAATTGTAAAGTTTGAGTCTGTCAATGATGCATGCATAAGTTTTCGCATTCTCAATGTCTGGTATCAGTTGAGTCTAGCCCAGTGGAACTTCTGCCTTGGAATCATTCCATCTGATGTTAGTCTACGTGAGCCACTTGAATGCATTGTGTGGTGCCCCTAATGAGATTCCCTATTACAAGAAACCTCAATTGGTCTGGTCACAGTTTGCCCCCGGGGCTGGTAAATTTCGGTCCTCACAGTTTGAAATCTACCATGTCCAAGACCATATCATTAGAGTCTGCCATCTCTTTATCACTTATAACCTTTTTGGCCGCTGCACTACTTACTTTGAAGTGTATTATCAAGAATTATATTTTATGTGGTGCATGAGTGAGGGTTATAAAATTGATCTAGGGTATTGGATAGCAAAGAGGTTTGCTGAGATCTCACTGAGGCCTACCCGCCATTTCACTCTCTGTCATTTTCTGGGGGAATTCTTCCACAAAAAATTACTTCTGCAAAGTACCCGTTGGCTCAAAGCCATTCCTCCTCCCAAGCCGTTTACCATGCATCATCTTATTTGCACTAAAATAGTCTTTCATAGAGCTAACAAATCCTACAAGTTTATTGAGTCGGGAGTCAAACTCCCGAGCCATACCATAACTGCAGGAATCTTTTTTGCTAAGGCCAGACCTTCCGAGGTACACCTCTGAGGGAGACAAATCATCAACTGCAGAATCAAGTCTGCCGCCTACAGGCCAAACTCAACAAACTGCAGAGGAATCTTAGCGAAATGACCAAGGGCAAGGAGATTGCAATAGAATCTGAGGAGACCCCCGTAGATGACGATTCAGCAGATGCAGAACAACAAGAATAGCCTACCGAAAGCAATGATCAGAAACTTGAAGAAGAAGTCCCAGAAGACAGCCCCTAGGAGAGTGATCTTCCAACTGAGGAAGACACTGACTCTTTTGAAGACCATACCGAATCTGAATTAGAACTAGGCGAGGTCAGAGGTGACCCGACAGAGTCACAAGAGGAAAGTGACTTAGAGCCTAGAGAGATCAGGGTCCCGACCACAGTAGAGTAAGAAGAAAGTGAACTGGAACCCGATGAAGTCAGAATACCACAACCCGATACCCAGATTGAGGAGGAAAGCCAGCCTACACAAACTGAATAAAATCCCGATGATGGAGTTGAGGACACTGAGGCAGATGTTTAGCCCGAGGGAACAGTTGTGCCAAGTGCTGAACCTGATGAGAAAACTCAAGTTACTACTCAGCCAGAATAAGAAATTCAAACCGCGCCTGAGACTGAGAAGGAGTCTTCCTAGGAGGAAGCCGCTGTTAGCCCAGAACAGATAGCCACTGTGGTAGCCGCCCAAGGCTCCAGTGTAGCAGAGGATCAATTGCCAGCAAACACTGATCATTCAGCGGCCCCTGTAGAAGATAAGAGCAGCCCAGTTGCTGCCACTCCTCCGTCCAGTCCTCCTCCATTGAAGAAGAAGACCACCTCTCCCACTCCTATGGCCAGGAAGAAACTGAACTGCCACCTCCAAGAAAAGAAAGTCATCCGACACTCCCAAGCCAAGCAAGAAGACACACCGTGCAACCAAGCCGCCCGCCATGTAAGTGGATCTGATCCTCCCTCATTTTTTATTTTTTTGTATGTCTTTTGCTTTTGTTTGTTTCTTTATTTTATGTGTTTTTGTCTGTTTCTCCCTACTCTCCTTGATCTTGTCTTGCTTGAGGGCAAGAAAGGTTCAAAGTGTGAGGAGTGGGGTATCCTTATGTTTTTGTTTCCGTATGTTTCCATTTGTTTGTACTCACTTCCTCCCACTTTAGAGCTGAGTTCTAAAGTGTGAGGAGGTTTTCTTACCCTGTTCTACTGCATTTCCCCAAATCCTTGATCTTGTCTTGCTTAAGGGCAAGCAAGGCTCAAAGTGTGAGGAGGGGGGATGCATTTATTTTATGCACGTGTTTGTGTGTCTAAGCATGTCAACCTTTGCTCTTTCTGTCCAGATTCTACATTTGCCCTACTCTTGTGAAATTTTTTCAAAACTTTGCGAAATCTCTTTGATGAGCATGCGAGAATGTAATTTCATTTCCTAGGAACTTATTATATGAGAATAGGAAAGATGAATAAAGGTAGGAATAGGTCTTAACATAACCCCTTAGGCAGTCAGATTCGAGCCTAAAGTTGAGCAGCCTCAACTCTTTCCTTCATGAGCGTAATAGGTTTGCAAAGCTGCTATATTGCCATATCACATGCATCATATGATAGGAGGCATTATGAAATCCCATTTGAGCCTAAATTCTTTCCAATCCTACCAAAGAAAAGATCCCTTAGTGAATCCAGATTGTGCCTTGACCTATTGTTTCATGAACTTACAAAAAATTTAGCCAAACCTTTCTGACCTACCTTTTTCCCAGTTGTGCATGCTTGTTTGTGAATATTGTGACCCAGTTGTGCATCCCAGTTAAACTGCAGAGGAATCTTAGCGAAATGACCAAGGGCAAGGAATCTTGTTTGTGAATCATGCTTCCTCTGTTTTTGAGTGTGGGTATATTGTGAACCTTGGGCAGTTTAACTGGGATGAGTGTTTTTTCTCTTTTCCTTTCGGTGTATGTGAGTCTGTTTGCATGTGTGTCTGGGGAAGTCTGTCTTGAGCTACAGTCTAAGCTTTGAAATTCTCTTCATACTTGCGGGCAAGTATTGCTTAAGTGTGAGGAGGTTGATGAGCCTAGATTTCTAGCTCATTTATACATTTAATTCGTGTATTTAGTGTTGTGAAAATGCAATTTTTTAGCTTATAATAGGAGAAAATGGGAGAAAAGAGGATGCAACTAGTATTGGAAGATTCTGTGCTTAAATGGCTAAAATTTCCCAAAACACAAGAAAAAGGGCCAGAATCATTGCAGCGTCCACTGGGCAGGAAATAGGAAGAATTAAGCTGAAGCACGCCCACAAACCCGACCCACAACTTATTGTCAAACTATGGCGGGAAGTAGACTGCAAGAAGCTACAGCCTAGACCGGCTTTGACAAGCAGACCATACTTGGCACAATGTCCTCCCACCTACCAATGCAGATATTTTCGAAGAGCTAAAAGAGAGGGGAAGGGAGCTAATCTATCATCATCTTCATACTTACACTTCATTAGTTAGCATAGTTCCTCTCTCTCTCTGAAAATACTCCAAATTTTCACAATTGATGTAGTTTAAGAATACTCTTTATATTTCTGCCTAGAATGACTTGAAGCTCTCTAGAGGAGAAGACTTCCTTTTTATATATGTTATCGTTTAGCTTTAATTTCAGCATTAAATTTCAGTCTTGAATGGTTACAAAATTTCTTCATGTTAGCATCTGGCACTGTTCATTCAGTAGCAAAATTTCAGAATATTTAACAATATTCTTCAACTGAAATCCTTATATAGACTCAAGTCAGTTGAAGGACTCAGCTGCTGAATGACTCTGACCTGCGATCTGAAGGTTTATATCTGGTACTGTTCATTCAGTAGCAAAACTCAGCTCAGCTGACCTTCGCGTTTGAGGAAAAACTTGCAATCAAGTGTATTCACCCCCCCCCCCTCTACACCTGATACTCGTCTCCAGACCAACAGTTTTCATTTATTACATGATATTCTATGCAACTTTGCTGAAATTACTTTGAATTAAATACATGTCGTATCACCTTACTTCTATAGGCTATATAAGTCTGAGATTTGACTAAGGCAGCACAATAATCATTACCTTTTTAATCAAATAAAATCGTGACCGTCCAACTGGAAAAGCGGAATTTAACCATAACCGTCGATCATAAAACGTCTCATATTTAAAAACCTATTTATCGACGTGATCATCCAAAACTACCATCTTTGCCAATTTTGCTCTACAAATACCTTCGAACTCTCTGAAAATACATTCAGCATACTGCTTGTTTTCACTTAATTCAGAGATTTCTTATGGTAAATCTTAATTTCTGTAGCAGTCATACTGACTAAATTTATTTTCAAGTGCTAACCATTGTTTTTGAAGAAAGTCATGACGAACCTCGCAGTCGTTTCTCCTATAGACATCGTCGAGATTTTTGAGAAGGGCCGTGTTTGGTGTGAACCAGTCAAGGAGTTCAACTCCAGTGAACTGGAGTTCACGGATGATGTGTACGATGCCTTGAGGGCATCTAGATTGGAGCTGTTTCTTTCGAAGAGACCATCGTTCTTCATGCCTCGCCAGATTACTGAGCTTTTCCTTAATCTCAAGGAGGAAGACGGAGACTTGTTCGGGACCTTTCAGATTCATCACATTCAGGACCCATCCAAGGTAGCTCTGGATAAAAGCTTCAAACTTCCAAACGACGGCATCAGTCCTACTGGATATAAGGATGATGTCTTAGACGACTACCTGACACTGTTTTGTGGGAAGCCCACAACCTTTAGAGCTGCATTTCCCAAAAGCAGCATGCTTCCACAATTCACGGCCTTGGCGTATATCGTAAAGTAGATACTAACTAGCCAGGACGATTCTTTTAATCAGGTATCGATGCCGAAACTCTAGATGATGATGGCCATCTATGACAAGGCTCAAATTAACTGGGCCCGAAGTATTCATCAGAGAGTTTCAGGCTCAAGGGGCGAAGTTCAATTGATCAGCAGCTAGACTGAATGCTAAAGGAAAGATTCTATATGGGATGAAGCTCTCAGTCATGATCGAGGACTTCTATGGGACTGATCAGATCACTTTTGCTGACAAAGAATATTTTAATCTGAAGAAGATCAGGTTCCACCACCAAGCCAGTTCATTACAGCATACTGACATTGTTGCCGGTGAGAGTAAGGGCAAGAGGAAAGCTCAAACTCGAATAAAGAAGGGTGCTACCCCAAAGAAGAAGAAGGTTTCTGAGCAAGCCATTGTAGTAGCCCCTGCTGTCCTCCAGCTGAGAGATGAGGACATTATGTCAACTAAGAAGACTGATTCAGAAGAGAAGGCAGAGTCAGCTAAGAAGGATGCCTCAGTAGACAGTGCAGACTAAGTGGAACAAGGGACTATACCTTATGTAACGACTCCTCCCCTTTCTCCACTAGACGTACCACCACTCAGCAGCATACCTTCTTCTGAGAAAAGACCGTCTCCCATTGATATTGAGGTGATGGAGACGGACACTGAAGCCGATACTTTTGGTTTGATCTTTCACTGCTTCAATCCAGAGCAACCCAAGAGGTCTCAGAATTCATTCCTGAAATCGCCAGTCACTCTGACTTGGTTGATATCACCAACAGGGCTAGGCTTCATATATTGTATAGATTCTGGGACTGGATCACTTTAGAGCAACTGATCCGATTCAAGTCCTCGGAACTACTGAACACCGATGAGCTACAGTTTTGACAGCAGATAGGCTACGAAGAGCCTTCTGATATCAACTCGTTCGACGACCATAGGGCGGCCATGCTGACCTTGCTTGAAGATAGATATCCATCTTCAACAGCCGACCCTATGGAAGGTTCAACAGGTCCCGATGACCAGGAACAACCTAGTGATCTAGGAACTAAGAGGCCTGGTGAGGGTTCTCAATAGGAGAAGGAGGGAGAACAACCTTCAGATGACCATCACATCTCCCCTCCTCCTTCTGGATCGGCAGCAGCATGCACCTCTTGCCCTGCTGACCCTGAACAGCTGCTGCTGGGGTCAGCTTATGAGGTTAGCTATGTTGCTAAGCGCCGAAAGGCGAAGGCACTGGCCAGGGCCCTCTTGAAGCATGGGACTCAGAATTGTCTCCTTGCCAGGAACGTGCACAATATTTGGCACAAGACCACTGTAGCTCAGTGCGAGGAAGTCAAGGCGCTGAAGACTGCCCAACTTCCATTCTTGAATCATTAAAGGCAGCCGAGTCTGAGCTTCAAAACCAGATCTATCAACACACTCTAGCTCATGAATAGAGAATTTCCAATATTTAGAATGAGTGTGAGCTCAAGATCGATGCAAAGCTGAAGAAGATTGTAAAACTTGTAGATCTCTCTCAGCGCAAGTATGCTGAAGAACTCATTGCTGAGAGGAATGATCTACACATCAAGTTCGACGGTCTTCAGAAGACCTTGGATGAGCTCGACAATTCTTATCAATCGCTCAGTTCCAAGGTAGTTACTCTTCCCACCCCTCCGAACCTAGTGGATGATGCCAAAAAGGGGGAAAAGACTAAGAGAGATCAGTCTAAGGGGGAAGTTACCAGGGTTATTGCCCAGGGTATCTCAACAGGAGATGTAGGAGCTGAGACAGGCCCAAGTGGCTCAGGACCCAAAAAGGCAGAGACTAACACGTCTGAACCTACTCAGAAGAACATTGAGGAAGTAGTTGCGTTTATAGAGGAGTCAGATGATGAAGACACTCCTTTGCCTCCACCAGTAACTGGGAAAGGAAAGGAACCTCTCAAAACTCCTCCTCGTCCCCAAAGATACATAAGCCCAGCAGAGCAGGCTCAGATAGAATCTGATGAGAAACTTTCTCGAGAGATTACTGAGGCTGAGGCGGCTAAGAAGCCTAAGAAAGCTCCTACAAAAGCCAGAACTAAGGCACCTGCAAGGAAGCATATTCAGAGGCAAGCACCATAAAGCTTACTCTCAATGATGATGATGACAAAGAAAAATAAAATGAGAGAGAAGTTGAGAAAAAGTCTGATACATCTAAGCAGACTAAGAAGCACGTTGAGCCTACTATTGATGAGCTGATTGATCTCACCATAAGAGCTCTCGATTCCAGAGCTGAGTAGCATCAGCTAGCTGAAGCTAGAAGAAAATAGGCAGAAGCCAAGGGGAAGGCAGCAGAAGAAGCACGAGAAGTTGTGAGACTTAAGCCTAAGCCACTACCTTCTAAGGATAAGGACATCTCCACAACTTCTAAGTTCTATAGACGAGGCAGGAAATCAAATAAGCTGAAGACTCATATATGGCCTTGGGTAGATAAGTGGATACCCTGGGAGAAAACTCAATTATGGGAGACGATCAGAGCTTAATTCATTAGGAGATACCATGTTTGGAAGTTTTGGCCTGATTCTGACAAAGCTGAGGAGTTTGCTGATTGGATAGAGAAATGTGATCCTGAAATCTATGAGATAGTTCAGAAGGCCATCATTGATGAGAATAACAATATTATGACTCCAACTTTTAGAACTCTACCTCCACCGCTGAAGTTGGATGGATCACTATTCACAGCAGAGATAGAAGCAGAAGCGAGGGGAGCAGCTAGGACGAAATCTCTTGACCCTAAAGACACAGAAGATCTTCCAAAATTTCTCCAGCGGAGGAAAGACACCTTCAAGCTCTATGGACTTCCGTTGCCAGAGGACAAATCAAAAGATTTTAAGGCAATGATTCACCGTTTTAAATCTTCTAGGAAGTAGTTTAGCTTGATAGTGTTGGTAGCTTTCCTAGTGTAGCATTGATGTAACTGTACTCAGACTCTTATCATTTATTACATTAGTTGCTACTTGGCCCGACAATTTCTCATTCTCTATGGCCCGCTTCATGTTTATTTAACACTCATAATCACCTAAGTGATCACTGACTCACACACTCACTGTTTATATGTGTTTGTTCAGTATTTGCTTAGATAGGAGGAAGTTGTTCTCAACTGTCCTCAGTAGATTAGAGACTTGAAGATACATCTTAAATAGATTCTCATTGTATCAACTGTAAGGAGTCTGTATCTGATAGTTCTTTAGAATGTTTGAGTGATAGGTTTTGGCATCATCAAATAGGGGGAAATTGTTAGGAGATGATTCAGTAGTTGATTTGGCTGATCCCAAAACCCTATTCTGATTGATGAACCATTATGTTGTAAAAGTTAACACCCTTGTCTTTTGAGTGTTAAGGACTCAATAGACTTGCCTTCAACATGTTCCGGCTCAGAAGTTCCATCTGCTGTCTCTCAGTAGACCATCTGCCGCAGTGCCGTGGAGTGAAGATTCAGTATTACTGGATTCAGTAGGAGCAACTTACTGAAAGGTGTTCAAAAGTCAGTAGAACTGGACTCAGCAGGAGCAGTTTACTGACTTAGAGTTTGACCCTCACTAGTGTTGGACTCAGCAGGAGTAGCCTACTGAACCTTTCGGTCAGACTTAGCAACGACATGTCAGTTGGTTTATCTGGCAGTGGACTTCATAGTCAATCTCAGTAGAGTTGTCCGAGGTCGTACATTAGAGAAAAGTCAGCTTCAGTATCTACCTTGAAGTCTTAAAATGTCTCAACCACTATATGTACCTTGACCAATGACAAGCAGCCAGCTGGCAAAGTATTCGACAAAAGCTGCTAGACAACCACTTTCCTGCAAAGAAAGAGGACTCTAAAGGATTAAAAAAGGAGCCGTTTGCTACCCATAGAGTGACACGTGGACATTTCGTCTTGTTGGTCCCGAGAGTACGTTCAGGTGTAGAGGGGGGGGGGTGAATACACCTAAAAAACCGATTTCTCAACTTAAACACGAACAATCCTTTTACAGGAAAGTGTCGTACTGAACAAATTCAGCAGACCAGATAAGCTGTTCTGAATTGTGTGGTAGAGTGACTGACTCTACTGAGACCTACTAGCTGACTTAGAGTCAGAATTCAATATCTTTCAGATAGAGTTCAGTAGTGCGGAATAGTGTAGGCCCAAATTCAGTTGAGTTAGGAAAACGTTTTTAACAAAACAGTTTCAGTAGATTAGTGTAGTCTGTTAAGTTAGCTGAAACTTAGGTGAATGATTTGAAAGATATTTTCAATATGAACAGTAAATTAATGCAACAGTAAAAGCAGAACACAAAGATTTTTAAAGTGGTTCGGATCCAACAATCCTATGTCCACTGTCCTGAAAGATCAGGAAGCTATGTATTATACTGAGTTAGTCTCAGTTGGTTTGTATGCTGGACAAACATTGGTCTTGAGATTTATACTGAGTCTCAGTTTACAAGGTTATCAAACTAAGTGTTTGAAAAACTCTCCAACAGTGAAGGAGTCCATTACAATAAGGATCAGTTCAGAAGTGACCTCCTTCGTCTAAGCTATGGATTTAGTCTATTGAGCTTAGGTTAGAGGGATAGGGAACAAGGATGTGGCTTCTAGAACGACGAACAGTTGAGTGTAAGCTTTGGGTTCGTGTAACGTCGTTTGGATACTAGAGGCTGTATTGATCGATTCAGCTTGGTTCCCTAAGAGCAGAAGTGTAGTCTTTCGCCAGAGATTGTTTCTTCGAATTTCTTGTGGAAGACTTAGGCTTTTTCGAATTTGCTCGTTTGAATGCTCTGTGTGTTCTCTCATGTATGCGAAGGTTTGGTGAGCTTCAAATTTGATTCATCCCTCTATTTATAGAGAAGAGATTAGGATAGATCCGTTGGAGACGACGATCCTTTGTCTCTCTCTTTTGGGTAGCTAACGACTCTTTTGAAGTATGGTGGCAGTGTCCTTTCCCTCCATTTCTGGAAAGTTGTTGACTTGCAGCTTTAATAGATATAGGGTACATGGCTGCCTGTCATTGGTCGAGGTTCAGAAAGTGGTTGAGACAAAACAGACTTCAAGGAGATCTGAAGCTGACTTCTCTCTTCCTCGTATTGACTCTGCTGATTTGACTTTTAAAGATCTTGACAGTCGAAGACTGTCTTGGCCGTTGCTGGAGTCGGATCTCGGATTCGTAGCATGCTCCTGCTGAGTCGGCTCTACTGTAGATCAGCTCGAGTTCAGTAAACTACTCTCGCCGAGTTCGGTCCACCGACTCCTTTCGCATATCTTTGCTCTCGCCGAGTCCAAGATACCGAGTCTTCTACTTCTGGTGCTGAGGCAGATAATCTACTGAGTGCCTTAACCAGAGCAGAGTGTCTGCTGAGTCTGAAACCTCAGAGACAAAAACAGATTACAACAAAAAGGTTCACCAATCAATATAGGGTTTTGGGTTCTTCAAATCTTCAGTAAACGTTCAGAGCACAAGGCTACTGAGTTATCTTATCAGCTGAGAAGACTGAATCATTTCCCAACATTTTCAACATTGATGAGGACAGAATCGTCACCCAACTTTTTCCCACTATTTGATGATGCAAAAACCTAATAACCTGACAACTAATCAACCTAACACTATGACATATCAGAAACAGAGCTCCTTACAGAACATTACAAGTAGGATCAGTGGAGTTGTTCTTCAAGTCCTAGACTACTGAGGGGATCAGGGCAGAAAGTCAGAACCTATGCAGAGTCTAATCAACATTTTCCCCCTGTCTTAACAACATATTCCCCCGAACACTAAGCAGTCTATCAGAATCTAGCTAAGCAACAACTGACAGTAAATAACAACAGTGAGTGTGTGAGTCAGTAATCACTTCAGTGATTCTGAGTGTTAAGCATAAACAAACACGGCTATCCAGACAATAAGGAATTTTTCAAAGCCAAACAGAGATGTTATATATATATATATGAGAAATTCAGTACATATACATCTCTGCTAGACTAAAAGAAAGAAAAGATACAAGGAGAATACAGAAGCAATAATCATTTGAACTGCTTGATCATGTCTTTGAAATCTTGTGATTGAGTTTCAGGAAGAGGCACTCCATACATGCGGTATGTGATCTTTCTCAGCTTCAGTATCTCAGCAAAGTCCGCTGGGTCTTCTTCATCTAGGAATTTGGCTTCAGCAGCGTCCTTCACTTCTTTCTCTATCACTCCATAGTGGATGGATCCGTCTAGTCTCTGTGGGGGTGGCAGAATTCTGGGAGTAGGAACTCTGACCTCAACATTTTCCTTGACAGCTTTTGAAGTCTGGTGTACATTTCCAGATCAGCTCTCATTAACCATTCAGTATAAGCCACTGTCTTGTGTTTCTCAGACCAGAATCTCCAGAAGTAGTTTCTCTTTATAAATTTGACTTTCAGCGTCTCCCACCTCTGAGTAACTTCCCACGGAATCCATTCATCCACTCTAGGCCATCTGTGAGTCTTCAGATCAGTAGGCTTCCTGAATTTCCTGTATTTGTAGGGAATGTCAGCCTTTGTAGGGATCCTCTGACTCGCTTCCTTTTCAGTCCTCAGCCTGAGAGCTTCAAGATCAGCCATTCTTATCCTCTCTCTGGCTGCTTCTAACTGTCTGGCCTCTTCACCTCTATATAGGTACCTATCCAACTGAGCCCAGATCTCTTCCATTTCTTGTTCCAGTGCCTTTGAGGCAGTATAGGAGGGCTTATGAGGCATCTTTTCTTCTGAGTCAGCAGGTGTGGATGATTTCTCTTTAGAAGTTCCCTGCTGCCCAGTTGACTACTGCTGCTGCTGCTCCTTTTCTTTTTCTTTGTCAGCCTCGTCGCTGAGCTTAAGGGTTCTAGGAGGCAGCCTAGCTCCTGTCTTCTTGCCTCCAGCTGGAGCCTTAGTTTTTCCTTTAGCAGGCTTTTTCTTGGGTTTATTTGCGGTTTCAGCTTCGGCTATCTCCCTAGCCAATTTCTCGTCGACTGCTATCTGAGCCTCCTCCTCCGGAGTTATGAACCTCCTGGGTCCTTTCTTCTGGGAGGGAGGGGTTGGAAGATTCAGTACCTTCTTGCCTTTGCCAGCAACTGGAGGAGGGAGAGGAACTTCTTCCTCTTCTGACTCCTCGTCAGCATACTCAGCAACTTCTTTTATAATATCTGAAGGAGTTTGAGTTGCCTGAGTTGTGACTTCTTTGGCTCCTGAGCCACTTGGGCCCGCTCGGCAGATCTTTGCAGCTCCTGCTGCTGAGACACCCTGGGCCTCGCCAGTATGTGAAGGTCCAGTGGGGGCAGATGACTGAGTCTGAGATGCCCCTGCCACTGTCCTTGCTCTCTTTGGAACTTTCAGTATCAGCTCCTTAGTTCCTTTTTCAATAAATCCTTCCCCCTTTTTGGCATCATAAATCGGGTAGGGGGCGGAGCAGATACTTTGTTGTTCAGGCTCTTGTATGAGTCGGATAGATCATCCAGAGTATTGTGGAGCTTTGTCAGCTTCTCATGCAGCTCGTTTCTCTCGTTAGTGAGCTGAGTGCTGTACTTCTTATGTGAGAGATCAGCTGTAGACTGAAATTCTTTCAGCTGCTTCTCCACCTTCTCTTCAATAGCCTTCTGAATATTTTCCAATCTGAGGTCAGTGGCTTGAGAGATGGCGGTGACGGATTCAGTGTGAGCGGTTTGGGCGGCCTTGTAATCATTCAGCAATTTGACTTGGCATTCCTGAATTGTCTTGAGCTGTTCTTCGAATTCAGCTCGCTGTGTAGCTAGGGCATTCGTCAGAATGCTGGAGAAGTCAGGGACTGGAGATATTGAGATTGCGGTTCTGAGCCCATGCAACTCTGCACTCTGAGCCTCAGTAGTTTGCCACCATGTTTTGTGGACGGTTCGGGAGAGTAGGCGATTCTGAGTGCCTTGGTTCCTCAGCGCCCTGGCCACTGATTTCGAACGTCGGCTTTTTGGGCTGGACGCTACTTCAAAAGCAGATTCGAGAAGGAGCTGTGAAGGATCAGCTACCTTCGAAGTACCAGCCGCCGACTGCCCGGGTCCAAGGATGCTGAGTGGCGGTTCAGCAGTAGATGTAGGAACAGCCTTGGCTGGTTGAGTTCCCTCATCAGGCTTCTCAGGGCCTGAATCATGGGGTGGGTCCTGAGCATCGGGGTCAGACCCATCATGAGGGCGCAGGTGCTGAGACAGGTTGTTTGTTGTTCAGCATCGTGAGCATTGCCGCTCTCAAGTCTTCGAGCGTGCCGAGGTCAGATGGCTCGAAATAGCTAATCTTTCCTATGATCAGCAGCTCTTCTTCGTGAAGCTGCTCGCAGGAGTGGTGGATAATGAGTCTCTTCAGGTTGTGCCACTCCTGGAACCTGATCAGCATGTGTAACCTTGCCTGCCTTGCAAGTAAGACAAGGTCGCTGTGGCTGGCGCTCTCCAGTATGGCTTTAGAAATCTCTCGGGAGGCTCTGAATTTGAGAGCTGTGGCCTCCATCCCGATAGACTTTGACTCTGAGGCTGTCTCCGAGTCCTCAACTTCAATGGGAGATGCCTGTTTCTCAGCAGACGGGATGCTGCTGAGTGGTGGGACGTCCAAGGGGCTTTCTAAGGTCAGAATTTCTTCAGCCTGAATATCTTCAGCTTGGACCCCTTGGTCCACGGTTTCACCATGCTAAGTGGAGACGGCTTTCTCCACTGACTGTGTCTTCTCAAAAGACTCTGGCTCGTCCCTCAGCTTGAGAGGCTGCTCAGTAATCACGGCCTCTGGCTCCGCCTCAGGCTCAGTAGGCACAGCCTCGCTGACTTTCTTCAGCTTTTTGGTTGGTGCCTTAGGCGTTGATTTGGGAGGGGACCTCTTCTTCGTTGGTGTGGAGGCCTGCTGAGTTCCGACCTTTGGTACAGCGGGCCCTGAGCCGATCTGCTGAAGGGCCGCTGCCCTATTTTGAAATCTGACCTTCTTCACATTAAAGTATTGCTTGTCGGCGAAGGTGATGCTGTCGGACTCACAGAAGTCTTCGATCATAACGGAGAGCTTCAGTCCATATAGGAGCTTCCCTTTGACGCTCAGCCTCTTGGATGTTTTGTTGAATTTGGCTGATTGCATCATGAATTCTCTGAGGAAGAACTCAGTCTAGTTTATCTTGGCTCGGTCATAAATGGCCATCATCAGTTGTAGCTTGGGTCTGGACACTTGGTCGAATGAGCCTGCTTGGCTTGTCAGAAGCTGAGTCACTATGTACGCCAATGCTCTGTATTGAGGGAGCGTTGTGTTCTTGGGAAAAGCGGCTCTGAAGACTGTTGGCTTCCCGCAGAACTCAGTAAGGCACTCGTCCATTAGATTGTCTTTGTAAGCGACGGTTGTGAGTCCTTCATTTGGCAGGTTGAAGCTTTTCTGAAGAGCTTCACGGATTGACATCTGCTTCACTTCGATAGATGTGCGTGAGGGATCGCCTACTGAGTGAACGACGAATCGGCCTCTGATGTCTCCCTCTATTGAATCGGAGTTCAGATAAATTTCTGCAACTTGAAGAGGGAGGAAGCAGGTTGGCTTCCTTGTCAGGAATCCTTCCAGTCCGGTCTCGCGGAGGGCGTAGAAGATCTCCTCCATAAAGTCAAGATCACACTCGTCGAACTCCATGACTGGCTCGCACCAGACACGATCTTTTTCCAGGATTTCTTGCATATCGGCAGGAGCAACTACATGTGTTCCTGTCATTTTAATAATCTGCAAACACAGTGCTAGTCAGTATTCGATAAGATATAAGAGAAATTGTTGAAAGATCATACGATACTGAAAAGATCATTGAAAAATTACCGAAAGATTTTCTGAGGAGTTTTAATGGATAAAATATATGTAACTAAGCAAGTGATAGTCTCAGAAAATCTAGGGCACTTAAGATATTTGCAGAGATGAAATGGCGGTTTCAAACATTTGAACGCTTATATATATCTAGGAGAAGATAAATAGTTAAATATCAAGGGTTCAGTTTGAACGCTTTTTGAGATGGACGGTTAGGATTAAGTTTTATAAAATAGGTAATGATCATATTAGCCGCCTATTTGGTGATCGCTGTTTTCACACCAAATAAAATTCCTGCACACACTTAGAATTTTATAATTAGCATAGAACAGGGTCGAACTCAGGGAACAGTGAAAATCAACAATATTTATCCTTTTGATCAGAGTTTTGGTGATGCCACCACGCATAAATTTTGGGTTTACTACCTAGGCAAAGAAAAGTAAATAACAGGAAAATAGATAGAAAAAAACAAGTAGAGAAAGGCGGACTCGGCTTCGGGTAACTTGTATGAGATAACTACTTCGATCATGGATGCATAGATTTAATTAATTCCTAAGATCAACCAGTTATAGATATAGTGTTGGTCACGTACATACCCCAATTCCTACTTACTTAGTCGGTAATGGCTTGTTGAACAAATTTCCACTACTCCCTAACCTAACCACAACCTAGCTTGTTGAACAAACCTAGATTTAATGTATAGATAGCATTACGAGGAAGGAACCCAATTTTAATCTCTACCGTTGTTGGACAAGATGACATAGATGATTAACCTCCTTAATTCGACTACCGTTATGATAGCTTCGCCACCTAAGTTGTTGAACAATCTGGCACTAATCTTCATAACCTAAATTGATCAGGTTTAAGTTAATCCAATTAAATCTTTCTGTCCCGAATTAAGTCGAAACCCTAGTCTTCAATTACTACGAACAATTAGATCTCACAAAGTTTGTATCTCATATTCGTCACCCTCGCCGAAGCCCTAAAAAGTTTAGCTACTCATTATTAACTTGGACAAGCTAAGTGAAACAAACATAGTAAGAACAGAAAGTAAAGTGCAGAAAGCTAGAAACATAAACTGAATTTAAGAACTGAAATTAAATACTGAATACCCAATTTAAAATGCTGAACGTAAGTACTGAATCTGAACGGACAAGCTGAATGACTTAAACTGCTGAATAAACTTCAAGTGCTGAATCTGAAAGTTAACTAAACTAAGAAAGCGATAAAGAAAGTGTTTTAATTCTTGTGCGGAAAATTAAATCTAAACTACGGGACTAAGAACAAGATGGCTGGACGAAAACTAAACTAATGAAGCAGCGAGAGAATGATGGTGTAGAATGCCTCCCTTATGATGTCCGTCTTCAGCCTTTTATATAGATTCCGAGCTTGATCTTCAAAAGGAAAGAAATCTAGGGCAAATCTTTTGAATCTTGATCTTCAAGACTCCTTTTCCTTGTATAACTCCAGCCCTAAAATATCTTCAAGCTCTAAATCTTTGGCAAATCTTTCCTTCTCGATCTAAATCCCGTTTTTATCTCCAAAAGTCACCAAAATATTTCCAAATCAGCTCCGGATCGCCACTTCATCATCTGATCATAAACCTGCTGAAAATAGACATTTCTGCGCACAAAACATCATCAACTTGGACAAGATGAGCGTCAGAACTGGGTGAATTCGAGGGGTATAAAATCGACACATCAAATATCCTCACACTTGAATCATACTTGCCCTCAAGTATGGGATGAACAAAAGAATACTCCTACTCGAATCACCATTCCCCAAGACTCAAAACAGACTCAAGGAACGAAAATAAAAACACTAAGACACGAGACTCAGATTCAAAGAAGAGAAATAAATCAAAAGACTCAAAAAATATTAGACTAAACATTGAAACATACCAAGCAGCCATGAAATGTCCATGATTCTCAATCTCTGCCCAAACATGCAATGCAATTAAAACCTTCATCAAACAAGTCAAGCAGCATAATTCTCAAACCATAGATTCAGATATCAGCTTGGTCAAAACATAAGCATAACTGAACTAGCTCACCGAGTCACTCATCTCTCTCTAATCTAGTCCGGGTAAGCCGCTCATAAAAACAACATAGTCACGCAGTTACAATAGCAAGTGGTCAATCTAGCAACTCAAAGAGGTCTTTCTCTTGGATGTAATGGGGCTTAAGGACTCATTCAAATATATGACATGGTAGGGAATCCTAGGGGTCCTAAGCTTCTGAAAATTAAGTACAAGTATGCAATATGCTATTCACTGAGGCATTTGATTAGGCAAGCAGATAATAAGCATAAGAGATATACAGTTCAGCACTGATGGAGATTTATTTTTGCATACAGACTTGGGCAAGACAGAATATTAACATTCAAATTTCATCCTTCCCTTTATTTTTTCAACGGGTACTCTTTTTTTTTTTTTTTTTTTTTTTTTTTTCTTTTCTTTTTCTGCACCTTCAACTCTCTCTTTTTTTTTTTTTTTAGCCCCCCTTCAATATTTATTTCTTTTCAGTACAACACTCGCCCGCCAACCGATCGCCGACGTAGTTCGAATGTAAAACAAAGACAACTCCAAGGGGGGGTATCAATTCAAACACTATCTCCAACTAATCATAAAATCTCTTCAATAAAAATTGCCTCAAATTATGAATATCCACAACAAACACATGCATGCATAAGGTCAAGAGAAAGGCTTTGAAAGGCTTGGCTTCTTTAAATAACTCATGAAAGAACTAAGTCAAGGCTTCAAAGTGGCTAACTAGGGGCTGAGCGAAGGTAGGAATTGAAAGAATTAAAAGCTGAAATTGGTTAACCCTAATTTGCCTCCTATCATTTGTCACACATGACCACAAGCTATGGAGACTTTGCAACACATCACTCTCAAGAAAATAGTGGGAAGTGTCCCACTTTTAAAGGCTCAAATCTCTCTTTAGTGATGGGGTTTAAAATTCAATTTTATCATGCTTAAATTTCCTCATCCCAAGCCACATACAAAATCCTCCATAGAAAGAGAAAATACACTACAATCATGCAGAATTCAGTCAAGGAAAGCACGCAGAATCTGGGCAGATTTATCCTAAAATCACATCAACAAATCATGTAAACCTAGCATGCTTCGACCTAGGACGAAGGACACAAACCTAAAATAAACCTAAAATAACCTCCTCACACTTCAACCTTGCTCGCCCTCAAGCAAGTAACAGAGAAAATATAGAAGCATGCAGAGGAAACAAACATAGACACACAAAGACTGAAAACAAATAAGACAAAAAAAAAAAAAAAACTGACTGACTAGGGGAATGGTTCACCGGTTCTTCAGCTCGTCCAAGCGAGCTATCACGTCCCTCTGAAAATCATCCAGCCGTTTAACAAGCTTCTCCAACCTGGCTTCTATCTGGCCGAGCCTGTCTTGCTCCTCCTCCTGCCCTGCACCCACAGATTGACTCGGGACACCAGGTCCCGGCCTAAAGGACTTGTCCAGACCGTCAGTACCAACATAGGTCAGCTTAGCTGACCTCAACCGACTGAGGCTCATAATGGCAGGTGGATCACATATAGACAGTGGTACACAGGATATTAAAGCAAAGTTGCGAACAAAGAATGTGGCAAGCAAATGACAAAGAGTATGGTGCCGATTCGGCCTAGCAGCTTTGCTCTCCAAACAATGCGATATCCAATACCCTAGATCTAGCTTGGTTCTTGTATGCATGCACCATAAAAAGTACAACTCCGTAGCACTCACTTTAGAAAAAGCCGTGGTAGTTCCAGTCAAATTATAAGCAATGTATTAATGACACATCCTAAGAACAGGGTTCTCAACATGATAAACATGAGAACGTGAAGCATAAAATTCATTCGGATCAGACGGAGCAAGCAACTTCCATGCATCCCCAGGACCTATATAAGCTGCATTCGACTCAGGCAAACCACGTAAATAAGAATCAAACACATCATCACAATAATCAGCATAATCTAACACACCCAATCTTATGTTCCAATCCAGCAAGGAAGTATGAAATTCATGCCCACCCAACCGGAAAGCAATGCAGTCATTATCCATATTACCAACATCAACAAAGTGACATGAAGTGAAGAATTCAAGAGCAATATCTTGCGGTAAAGAGAAATGATGTGGAACAAGTAACCAACTCCAACCAATAGCACGGAAGTAGGCATAAAACTGATCATGGATACCCAAACTAACCAACACCTTAGAATCAACAAACATACCTGACTTACATGCCCGAAACTGCCGCTTCTCACACTTCGTGGCCAACTCCTCTTCTTCAAAATGGCGAATGCGGAGACGATCTTCTTCATTCAAGATGCGGATAACAAACATGTTGGCGTAATCGTCTTCGGCTGGCTCGGAGTCAGAGATATCCTCCTCGGCTTTGGCATATTTCTGAAATAAGGTTTGGTCATTGGGATCTAGTAACATATCGGTTGGGCAATCAAGATCCGGAACATAATCTTCATCGTCCTCGTCCTCAGGGTACACGCCATCTATTATCAATCTCTCCCATGGAATATGTATAAACCCATCTTTCCTAACAGTACCTCCCAGAGAGGCAGCGCGGGCTTGAAGTGCTTGTCTGGCAGCGTCGGTGGAAGTTTCCAGAGATTCTGGAAGTGGAGGTGACGGAAGAATAGGCTGATCTGCAGGAGAGGCAGACTTCTCTACCGGTGGAGTGGAAACCCTAACTGGCGACGCTTGTGGCGTAACAATAGGAGTAGTAGAAACAGGGGTTTCCTCCGGCACTTCAGATGGAGATGGGGATGGAGATTTCTGTACTTCCGGCGAAATGGGCTCCGCATGGGGTACCGGCGGTTCCTCGGGAATCGCACTGGCAACAACAACCTCTTCAATGGGCTCCTCCGTCGCAACCGGCGGAACTTCAGCGTGCGTAGGCACTTCCTCTTGGTCCGGCGGTGTAGTTGGTTGCTTTCGTCGGCTTGCTCTTAGCTGGCGAGCAGTCGGCTTAAATGGGGAAGAAACAGGTACGGTCTTCTTCTTCGGGGCAGAGGAAGTAGTCTTTTGCTTCTTGGGAGCCATTGATGGTTGTGGAAGATGATGTAGAAAGAAGGAGATGACGAGTAGCTTGGTTGAAGATGAAGTTTTGCAGAGAGGGGAAAAACATGGAGCGCGGGAACAATTATGAGCCCCCCCTTTCTCGATTCAATCTTAAAGCATCCAATTTATGAGGGTTTGCGATTGAGTCCTTCAATTTCTTTTAGTGAACAAATACACCCCCGCTCGCTTCAACCTCCTCACACTTCAACTTTTATGTCAATTTGACCACAAAAGTTTGAAGTATTTTGCAATTAGGTCCTCGACCTATACTTGGGCATATTTCCTCCTTCAAACTCCTTCCTTAATTCTTGAAGTTTATTTCCTAAAGTGACGAATTTCTTCCACAATTATCTAGATCTCTTGCATAAAAATAATTAGCACAAGAATTCAACACTAAAACCAACTATGAAAAACATAAAATGAACCTAGACTATGAAATAAAATGGGGAAAATAAAGGATACGTGGGGGTGCCTCCCACAAGCGCCTTGAGTTAGAGTCGCAGGCTCGACTCTTCCAAGCTGATCAAGTGTATGTTGGGAGGTACAATGGAATCTCATCCACTGTTTTTATTTGGTGCAAGTGATGATAGAGATTTAGCCGATGACCATTCACCACGAAAGTAGACTTCGTTGCGGGATCCTCTAAATCGATCACTCCACTTGGCCGAACAGACTTGATAACAAATGGCCCTATCCATCTTGAACGAAGCTTCCCGGGCATGAGTCGAAGTTTAGATTGGTATAAGAGTACCAATTGTCCGACTGTAAATTGTTTAGATCTCAGATTACTATCATGCCAAGCCTTGGTTCGATCCTTGTACCAGATAGAGGCATCATAAGCATCAAGTCGAAGCTCTTCTAATTCTTACAATTGATACTTGCGTTCCTCCTCACACTTGAACAAGTTCATATTCATTGTTTTCACGGCCCAAAATGCCTTATGTTCGAGCTCAACCGGTAAGTGACACATCTTTCCGAAAATCAAACGATAAGGGGACATACCAATAGGGGTTTTGTATGCGGTTCTGTATGCCCAAAGATCATCCTCCAAGCGTGTACTCCAATCTTTTCAAGACGGATTAACCGTCTTTTCCAAAACATGTTTGATCTCCCTATTGGATACTTCAGCTTGGCCGTTTGTTTGAGGATGATACGGAGTAGATAGACAATGTTGACATCCATATTTTTTCATCAAAGCTTCAACGGTACGATTGCAGAAATGAGTACCATTATCACTTATCATGGCTCGAGGAACACCATATCGGCTAAAAATATTGGACTTAAGAAATCCAACAACGACTTTGGAATCATTGGAGCGAGTTGCCTTGGCCTCGATCCATTTGGACACATAATCAACAGCCAATAGTATGTATAAATTGCTGAATGAGCTAGGGAAAGGTCCCATGAAGTCCATACCCCATACATCGAATATTTCGCAAAAGCGCATCGGATGTTGTGGTAGTTCATCTCGCAAGCCAATATTACCAAGCATTTGACAACGTTTGCAACTCTTGCAAAACTCATAAGTATCTCTAGTCAAAGTTAACCAAAAGAATCCACAATCGAGAACTTTTCGTGCAGTACGTTTTACTCCTCCATGTCCTCCAAAAGGTGATGAATGACATCGCTCTAAGATCTCAAATTGTTCCTCTTCGGGTACGCACCTTCGAATAACTTGATTGGCTCCAACTTTCCAAAGTGTAGGATTATCCCAAAAATAATACTTGCATTCCCTCATTAATTTCCTCCTTTGAGCTATGGTCAAGTCTGGTGGCAGCCTCCTTGAAGTGAGAAAAATTACAATGTTGGCATACCACGGAGTTTTACCATCTTTTCCTTCAATTGCATAACATTCTGCCTCAGTTTCGTACTTCCACTTGGACAAGCTGATAGTAGAATTTTCTTCAGATGCCTTGGCCAAGTTGTCAGCATCTGGGATGACAGAATAATAGAGATGCTCTTTTGGAAATTGTTCCTTGATTGGTTCAGCATCTTCTGAATGAACTAAACGACTCAAATGATCAGCTACATTATTTTCAGCTCCTTTCTTATCTCGCACTTCCTAATCAAATTCTTGCAATAGCAAAATCCAACGTATAAGACGTGGTTTGGTCTCCTTCTTTGCGAGTAGATGCTTCACGGCAACATGATCAGTGTAGACGATCACCTTTGACCCCAGCAGATATGAGCGGAACTTGTCGAAGGCAAAAACAATAGCGAGTAGCTCCTTTTCTATAGTGGTGTAATTGCATTGGGCTGGATTGAGCGTCTTTGAGACATAGTATATAGCATGACTATCCTTTGCATTCTTTTGCGCTAGGACAGCTCCAACAGCGTAGTCACTTGCATCACACATAAGCTCAAATGGAATTTTCCAATTCCGAGCTTGCATAATAGGAGCTGTGACCAATTTTTCCTTGAGAATGTCGAAAGCTTTCTTGCAGTGATCAGAGAGGACAAACGGAACGTCTTGCTGAAGTAACCTTGTTAAAGGTTGAGCGATCTTGGCGAAGTCCCGAATGCATCTTCGGTAAAATCCAGCATGGCCTAAAAATCCTCGAATCTCCTTGATATTTGTTGGATACGGCAGCTGGGCAATTAAATCAACCTTTGCCTTATCAACTTGGATACCTCTTTCGGATATTATATGGCTAAGAACAATTCCTTCCCTTACCATGAAATGATACTTTTCGTAATTAAGAACCAAGTTCTTCTCCAGGCATCTTCTTAGAACCACATCTAGATTTCTGAGACATCGATCGAAAGAATCTCCATAGACGGTGAAATCGTCCATAAATACTTCGATGCATTTTTCAATGAGATCGGAGAAAATACTCATCATGCAACGTTGGAAAGTTCCGGGAGCGTTGCACAATCCAAAAGGCATGCGGCGATAAGCATAAGTGCCAAACGGACATGTGAAGGTGGTCTTCTCTTGATCATCCTTGTTGACATAAATTTGAAAGTATCCACTATATCCATCAAGAAAACAAAATTAGGATTGACCGACAAGTCTCTCAAGCATCTCATCAATGAACGGTAAAGGAAAATGATCCTTTCTTGTTGCCATGTTCAATTTTCTATAGTCGATGCACATTCTCCATCCGGTTACCAATCTCATCGGCACCAACTCATTCTTTTCATTCTCAACAACTTGAAAACCTGATTTCTTTGGTACAACATGTACCGGGCTGACCCATTTGCTGTCTGAGATAGGGTAGATAATTCCCAAATCAAGTAACTTCAAAATCTCCTTCAAGACAACTTCTCGCATGTTGGGATTTAACTTTCTTTGTGGATATCGGCTTGGCTTACTATCCGGCTCCAATAGGATGTAGTGCGTGCAAACGTCCGAACTGATTCCGGTGATATCGGCCAACGTCCAACCAATAGCTCGAGCATGTTTCTTCAGAATTTCGACCAATTGCTCTTCTTGTTCTTTTGATAATTCATTGTTGATAATCACAGGAAGAGTCTGATCTTGGCCAAGGTAAACATACCTTAAGTTGGTTGGCAGCTTCTTAAGTTCCAAAACGGGCGGTCTGACATGTGATGGCACTGGTCTGTCTTCCACATTCTCGCTTGGGCAGCGATGCCGCTCTTGGAGGTAACGACTTCGAACCGCATATAGAGATAAGATGGCTTCCTTTACTTCTTCATCTAGCATCCCTTGGACATCCATCTCAGAGAGGCTTTGTGTCAATGCTAACTCTAACTTATCCTGCATTAATGTCGTCTCAAGATGTTCTTGGACAAGAGGCTCAATAACGTCAATAGAATAAGCATTTTCACAATCAAGGGGTTTTTTCATAGCATCATCAATACTATAAGTAAACTTCTCACCATGATAATACAAACAGATAGTACCCTTACAAACATCAATGAATGCTTTAGCCGTTTTAAGAAAAGGTCAACCTAGCAAAACTCCCGAAGTTCCCTTCTTTCCCTCACAAGTGTTAATCACATAAAAATCCGCAGGATATACGAAATCATGGATTTTAACAAGAACATTTTCTAGAAGGCCTTTAGGGGATATGCATGATCGGTCTGCTAATTGAATAACAACTTTAGTATCGGTTAACTCAACCCCAACTAAGCTATTAAACACAGATAAAGGCATCACATTGATTGAGGCTCCTAAATCACAAAGGGCTTTTGGGATCATCTTAGTTCCAATCAAACAGGGTAAGGTAAACATATCTGGATCATGGCACTTCTCGAGAAGCATATTTCGAATGCATGCTGAGACATTTTTGTTTACCACAATTTTTCCATTTTGGCTTGTCTTTCCAGCAATGAACTCTTTCAGAAACTTCCCAAGATGTGGGATCTTGATAGCATGAAGAAATGGCAGATTGACTTCCAGCTTGCCAAAGATGGACATGTAATCCAGCGTCTGCTCCATGGGCTTTGGTTTCTGCACCAATGCTTGTGGAAACGGTGGATCAATCAGTATTTCTTCTTGGACAACCTGCTTCTTTCCTTTTTCCTCTTCATCGACTTTCTCCTTATCTTTCTTTGAGTTGGATGACTCAGAGATATTTTGCTTGGGCAAGTTGACAATGGCATCAGTGTCACTTTCTTCAGCCTTCTTCGATGCCTTGCTTGGTGGATCAGGGAGATCTCTTCCACTTCTCAGAGTAACATGCCTAATATTCTTGGGATTGATCTGGACCTGAGAAGGTAGCTTTCCTTGATTCCCTCGAATCTCATTGATTGAGGCTGATAGCTGCCCTATCTGTCAGGCCAAGTTATCTAGTCCGATTTTCTGCTCCTTCGGTGAATTTTGGATGTTCAGGATAGCTTCATTATGAGTTAGAATACTCTGCTGCATGGTTTGTTGTGAAATAGCCATCTCAGTTAGAATTTCTTCAATGGTCTTGCCAGGCTTTGCTTGGGTAAGTGGAGATAAAAGCGGTGGATTTGTTGGGTAAGTCCTTTGATTAGGAGGGCGATAGACTTGCTGTTGTGTCTGTTGGTGGAACATCTGCGGTTGATGCTGGGCAAACTGCGGCTTGGGATGATTATCCCACTTCAGATTTGGATGATCCTTTCGTCCAGGATTGTAGGTGTTGGAGTAAGGATCTCTTTCTACTGGTAGTTGTTCCAGTTCCCAATCGTATTGCAATCTTCAGTATGGTTTGCTTGGGTGTTACATTACAACGAGGTGTGTCCAGACTGTCCACACGCTCCACATATTTGTTCAGCCGAGCTGGCTGGAGATGTTTTTTCCAACATAGAGTGCATCAGTTTCTCCAACTTTGAGTCCATCATCCTTTCCAGCTTCTCAAAACGATTATCCATCCTTTCTATACTAGTATCCAGCTTGGTCTCCAGATCTACGGAATCAGCTGAATTTACAGATTTTTTTATGATACGAACTTCTCCATAATCTTTAGTTGCATTAGCCAATTCTTGAATAATCTTCTCGGCATCATTGACTCTGCAACTGGAGAAATTTCCTCCAGTTGATGAATTGACAAGATTCTTTGTAGTGATTGTCATTCCTTGATAAAAGTAGGTCAGCAAATCTCCCTTGGAAAAATTATGATTTGGACAGCTTTCGATGAGAGTTGTGTATCGAGTCCAATATCCATTTAGTGTTTCATCAAACTCCTGCTGGACTCCAGAGATCTCCTTGCGCAAGGCATTAGTCTTTGTAACTGGAAAGTAGCAATCCAGAAATATTTGTCTCATCTCTGTCCAAGTACTGATTGAGTTTGCGGGTAGACTTGTGAACCAGTTTCCTGCATGGTCCGTGAGAGCAAATGGAAAAGCAGATAGTTTGAATTGTTCCTTTGTTCCATGTGAATTCTTTTGAGCATTGCAAAATCTCACGAACTCATTCAGAAAGCGGAATGGATCTTCATTCTTCATTCCATGAAACTTTGGTAGAGCTTGGATAAGCCCATACTTGATCTCAATCGGCTCAGTGAGCCCGTCAATTTGGATTGGTGTTGGAAGATCTTCACCACGATGCCTTCCAAACTGATCTAGCATCGGATTATTCGGATCGTCGGCCATATTCTCGAGTTCAGTCTCGAATTTTTCTTCAGAAAAGAGTTCTGCTAGGCTAAGCAGAACGTCTTCAGAGTCAGCTTCTGCTTGGCCAGACGAAGTGTCTGCCCCTCGTACATTGCTGTTGTTGCAGCTTTGTCTCCTTCCTTAGCCTCCTTGCGGTTCTTTCGATCTCAGAATCAAATACGAGGTTCGGGTTGGAAGACCTACTCATAAACTAGTTAAAGCACGAAAAATCAAAAGGTAAATACGGTTAATTAGAAGCACCGTTCCCCGGCAACGGCGCCAATTTGGTGATCCCTGTTTTCACACCAAATAAAATTCCTGCACACACTTAGAATTTTCTAATTAGTATAGAACATGGTCGAACTCAGGGAACAGTGAAAATCAACAATATTTATCCTTTTGATCAGAGTTTTGGTGATGCCACCACGCATAAATTTTGGGTTTACTACCTAGGCAAAGAAAAGTAAATAACAGGAAAATAGATAGAAATAAACAAGTAGAGAAAGGCGGACTCGGCTTCGGGTAACTTGTATGAGATAACTACTTCGATCATGGATGCATTGATTTAATTAATTCCTAAGATCAACCAGTTATAGGATACAGTGTTGGTCACGTACATACCCCAATTCCTACTTACTTAGTCGGTAATGGCTTGTTGAACAAATTTCCACTACTCCCTAACCTAACCACAACCTAGCTTGTTGAACAAACCTAGATTTAATGTTTAGATAGCATTATGAGAAAGGAACCCAATTTTAATCTCTACCGTTGTTGGACAAGCTGACATAGATGATTAACCTCCTTAATTCGACTACCGTTACGATAGCTTCGCCACCTAAGTTGTTGAACAATCTGGCACTAATCTTCATAACCTAAATTAATCAGGTTTAAGTTAATCCAATTAAATCTTTCTCTCCCGAATTAAGTCGAAACCCTAGTCTTCAATTACTACGAACAATTAGATCTCACAAAGTTTGTATCTCATATTCGTCACCCTCGCCGAAGCCCTAAGAAGTTTAGCTACTCATTATTAACTTGGACAAGCTAAGTGAAACGAACATAGTAAGAACAGAAAGTAAAGTGCAGAAAGCTAGAAACATAAACTGAATTTAAGAACTGAAATTAAATACTGAATACCGAAATTAAAATGTTGAACGTAAGTACTGAATCTGAACGGACAAGCTGAATGACTTAAATTGCTGAATAAACTTCAAGTGCTGACTCTGAAAGTTAACTAAACTAAGAAATCGATAAAGAAAGTGTTTGAATTCTTGTGCGGAAAATTAAGTCTAAACTACGGGACTAAGAACGAGATGGCTGGACAAACACTAAACTAATGAAGCAGTGAGAGAATGATGGTGTAGAATGCCTCCCTTATGATGTCCGTCTTCAGCCCTTTATATAGATTCCGAGCTTGATCTTCAAAAGGAAAGAAATCTAGGGCAAATCTTTTGAATCTTGATCTTCAAGACTCCTTTTCCTTGTATAACTCCAGCTCTAAAATATCTTCAAGCTCTAAATCTTTGGCAAATCTTTCCTTCTCGATCTAAATCCCATTTTTATCTTCAAAAATCACCAAAATATTTCCAAATCAGCTCCGGATCGCCACCTCATCATCTGATCATAAATCTGCTGAAAATAGACATTTCTGCGCACAAAACAGCATCAACTTGGACAAGATGAGCATCAGAACTGGGTGAATTCGAGGGGTATAAAATCGACACATCACGTACCAAGCCTTGGGTGCTTGTTTTAACACATATAGAGCCTTTCTGAGTCTATAAACTTGATGTCCCTGTTGAAAGCCGGGAGGCTGTTCCACATAGACTTCTTCTTTCAGTACGCCGTTCAGGAAAGCAGACTTCACATCTATTTGATATACTGTGAATCTTTGATGTGTTGCGTAGCTAGGAATAGTTTGATTGCCTCCAATCTTGCAACTAGAGCGAACGTTTCATCGAAATCTATCCCTTCAGCTTGACAGTAGCCTTTTGCCACGAGTCTTGCTTTATTCCTTACTATGACGTTGTTTTCGTCTCGCTTGTTCTTGAAGACCCATTTTGTTCCAATCACATGTTGATACCAGGGTCTGTCAACAAGCTCCCAAACTTCGTTTCTCGTGAACTGATTCAGCTCCTTCTGCATGGGTATGATCCATTCAGCATCTTTCAGTGTGTCCTCACTTGATTGAGGTTCTTCAGTAGACAAGAAGCAGGAATATAAGGCGCTTTCTCCCTGACAGAATCTGGATCTTGTCTTTACGCTTGCTGAAGGATCTCCAATAATTAAATCAGAAGTGTGAGCATCCAGCCACGATCTACGATGTTTCAACTCTTCATCGAAATTTGTTCAACACCAGATAGTAGGTGAGTTAGGCATTTCAGTTGTACTATTCTGAGATTGAAGCAATTCAGTTACAAGAGTGTGATCTATTGAGTCACCAGGTTCAGGGGCATTTAGCTCAGGAACATCATTAGTTCCCCCTGAATTATTATTCTCAGTAGAGGTCTCAGTTACCACTGGGGTTTCTTCATCGACCTGAGTTACCTGGGATTGACTCGGTTCAGGGAGAGTCAATCTGTTCAGCTACTTCTGCTGCTGGTTGAGATTCAGTAAACTTGACTTATGTTTCCTCATCTGAATCATCATCCCAACATAGCTGGATCTTTTCAATTTTATCTTTTAAGCTCAGATCTTGTAGCTGCTTACTGATGTCCATAGATTCAGGTTTAGAGTTTCTGCTTCTGTCTTCAGTAGCAAACTCATTAAAAACAACATGAGGGCTTTCCTCCACGTAAAGGGTTCGATAGTTAAAGACTCTGAAAGCTTTGCTGACCCGGGAGTATCCTAAGAACACTCCCTGATCTGACTTGCTATCAAAAGTCTTCAGCTGATCTTTCCCATTATTGTGAATAAAGCATGAACACCCAAAAATATGGAAATAAGATAAAGAGGGCTTCCTGTCGTTCCATAGTTCATATGGTGTCTTCTTATGCTGCTTTGTCAGTAGAGATCGGTTCTGAGTGTAACATGTAGTATCAGTAGCTTCTGCCCAGAATTTGGTTGGGAGTCCTGAGTCTGCGAGCAGGGTTCTTGTTGCTTCTTTGAGTTTTCGATTCTTCCTCTCAGCAACCCCATTTTGTTGAGGCGTGCGCGCGGCAGACGTCTCATGCTCTATACCTTCTATTTTGCAAAACTCCTCCACCATAAAATTCAGGAACTCTGTTCCTCTGTCTGAACGTATCTTGATGATCTTCGTGTTCTTCTCGACACTGAGCCTTTTCAGAAGTCTTGGTAACTCTGTTTTGACGTCAGACTTGTTGGCAATAAATGTGACCCATGTGTAGCGCGAGTAGTTATCAATGACCACTAATGCATACTTCTTGCCTCTGATCGTCACTGGAGAGACTGGACCGAACAAATCCATATGTAGCAGCTGAAGGATTCCATCAGTGGAAGGAGATGGAACAGGCGCATTTTGATTCCTTGTTTGCTTTCCCTTCAGACATGCTTCACACTGAGTGTCTTTGCTGAATACTTCATTCGGCAGTCCTCTTGCTAGAGTGTTTCTAGACAATTTGTTGAGCGTTTTGAAGTTGAGATGGCTGAGTCTCCTGTGCTAGAGCTACCCCGTTCTGTTGTCATTCTTTGCCAACAAACAAGCTTTAGGTTCAGCTGAGTTCCAGTCAGCTACAAAGATATTCTTTTTGCGCGAACCTTCCCTGTAGATTTATCAATAACATCACAGAAACCAGCGTAAAAAATCACTCTATTCGAGTTATCACAAAATTGACTAATAGAGAGAAGACTATGCTGAAGTCCTTCAACATATGATACTCTAGGAACTGTTGCTGTTCGAATGCTGAGTGTTCCATAGCCTCTTGTATAGCCTTTTGCGTTGTCTCCAAACTCGATTTGGGGTCCTTCTTCAGTAGTATAATTTTTCAGCAAGTCCTTTCGAGTACGTCATGTGTCTTGAGCATCCGCTGCCCACATACCAAGGGTCCTTGTGCACCTGCAAAATAGAATTATATTTAGGTACCCTTTATTTTTTATTGTGGGTCCTTAGATGATAGTTTTGGTAACCCATATCTGTCTTACGACCCTGGTGGTCTCAGACAGTTTCTTTCCACTTTTATCAACATATTTGACCACTGGACTGGTTGATGCTGACTTCTGAGGCTTTTCGGGTTCAGGAGTCCAGATCTTCTGAGTGGGTGGACTGCTGACCTTTGCCTTCTGTACGGCTTTCTTCTTCTTCTTCTGACTTTTGGATCCTCTCCTGACTATAGGATCATAGTAATATGACCTATACTGAGCTGGATGTGTCAGCTGTGGAGGTCCATACTGATCAGCCCATTTTGCTTTGCTGGTTTCCCCTTGACTGAACTGGTGTGATCTGGTGCTGATCTTCATAATGCTGATAACTAGGATGAGGTGCCTTCATCTTCTGTTTGTTCTTGGCTAGGCGGTTCAGTAAGTCTGCATTGATGGTCTCCCCTTGAACATGCATTGATGGTCTCCCCTTGAACAAATCTATCAGCTAGCCGATTTTCTGAGCGTACGGGGGCAGATGAGGAGGCTCCCTGGCTGAATCCAAGTCCCTCCTTGCAATGCTTGGGCTTGTTGCTTGCTAGCATAGCATCTAGCTTCTTTTCAGTGCCCATATAACGCTCTGTCATCAGGTTCCTCCAGACATCATCACTTTTCTTCAGTATTTCATGCTCGGTCTGAAGTCCTGACAACTCTTGCTTTAGTAGACTCAGTTCAGTATCTTTCTGAGTTAAGTCTTTGGTCAAAACTGAGATCTGAGCTTCTTGATGCTGAGACTTGGCCATCAGAGAGTTTATCTCCTCCCTGAGTCTCAACACAAGTTCTTCTGACTCAGTAGCAACCTGACTCTCCTGAGAAAGTCTCTGATTCTCCATTTTCATGGTATCCAATTCCTGAAGAGTCTTACTGAGCTGCAGACTTATTTGAATCTGCTCGTCGAGTAGTTCTTCATATGCCATCGCGATGTCCAGATTCTCGTCTGCATCTGAAAGAGTGTCGTGTGTGCAGTATGAAGAGGAATTAAATGGTGCATGTGAGTTTACCTCATCCTCTTCTCTTGCCATGAGACACTTTTCAGCATCTTCTTCAGCTTCAAGCTCTAAGGCCATGAAAGATGCTTCATCGTCAGATGAATCCATGAAGGAATCGACTTCATCTGAGTCGTCTGAGAGTTCACCGGCAATGTATGCTTGTCTCTTCTTGATGAACTTCTCCCTTCTTGCTTTGCGTGCTTCAGCAGTGCTGATCTCAGGACAGTCATACTGATAATGTCCTGGCTTCTTGCAATTATAGCAGGTTGTGACTCTTTCTTCTTTGCTCTCACTGTCTTTCGACTGAGTTGAGTCCTCTTGTTTCCTGCATTCAGAAGTATTTGAGTCAGGAGTGCGCTTAGGCGTATATTCAGACTTACCCTTGGATTCTCTGAGGGCTTTAGTCACTTTTTTGCGCCTCTCCTTTTCTTGTATGTCACTGAGTGAAGGTTCAGCCTTGCTAGACGCTGGAGCTGCTGTGCTGACTGATGCTTTAAGGGCAGGGTCGACTTGGGTGTCAGTTTCAGCTCGCTGCTTCCTTTGAGGTAAGACAAACTCGAACTCCTCTGCTTTAAGTTCTGAAAAGATATGGTCATGAGTAACAATATCTAAATTAGAATGACGTAATAAAGTAGCAAAGGGGGTCCAATTTCCGTCTGGTAGTACCCTCAAAATCTTGAGATTCATCTCTCGGTTGGAGAATGTCTTTCCCAGCCCATTGGTAGAATTCATCAGATTCGTAAATCTGACATTGAGATCTTCAATGGTGTCACCAGGCATGAGAGACAATCTCTCCAGCGTCTGAAGTTCCAGCGCAAGTTTGTTCGCTTTAATCTTCTGAGTCCCCCGACACAGTAGCGCTAGAGCATCCTAGAGTTCTTTCGCGGATTTGCAGTCCTGTACTCTTCCGAGATAGGAATCACCCAGGGTGGTTAGTATGGCGTTTCTGGCGACGTGGTCTAAGTTGTGAAGCTTCTTCTCCTCAGGGGTGAAGAGACTTCTATCCTTCGGGATCTTCTTCCCGGTCACCATTCCTCCTCCATCTGCTGGATCCTGAGCTACGACGCTATCGATCATAGGAATGATAGGTCCGTCCTCCAGAACCTCTGTCATGCTATCGTGGAGAGAGGTCAGATGTGCCTCCATTCTGACCCGCCATACGCCATAGTTCTCTACTGAGAACATGGGTACCATCCTGATCCCTGACATATCAGACATGATAGATAGTGATATGAATGAAGAATGATATGTAGTGAAAACATTTTCCGGATCTGTTCAAGTAGACCAGTTTCAGAATAACAAGAGTCTTATAGAACTCCTGTTCTGATACCAATTGTTGGTCCCGAGAGTACGTTCAGGTGTAGAGGGGGGAGGGGGGGTGAATACACTTGAAAACCGATTTCTCAACTTAAACACGAACAGTCCTTTTATAAGAAAGTGTCGTACTGAACAAATTCAGCAGACCAGATAAGCTGTTCTGAATCGTGTGGCAGAGGGACTGACTCTACTGAGACCTGCTAGCTGACTTAGACTCAGAATTCAGTATCTTTTAGATAGAGTTCAGTAGTGCGGAATAGTGTAGGCCCAAATTCAGTTGAGTTAGGAAAACGTTTTTAACAAAACAGTTTCAGTAGATTAGTGCAGTCTGTTAAGTTTGCTGAAACTCAGTTGAATGATTTGAAAGATATTTTCAGTATGAACAGTAAATCAATGCAATAGTAAAAATAGAACACAGAGATTTTTAAAGTGGTTCGGATCCAACAATCCTACGTCCACTGTCCCGAAAGATTAGGAAGCTATGTATTATACTGAGTTAGTCTCAGTTGGTTTTTACGCAGGACAAACACTGGTCTTGAGATTTATACTGAGCAAGTCTCAGTTTACAAGGTTATCAAACTAAGTGTTTGAAAAACTCTCCAACAGTGAAGGAGTCCTTTACAATAAGGATCAGTTCATAAGTGAACTCCTTCGTCTAAGCTATGGATTTAGTCTATTGAGCTTAGGTTAAAGGGATAGGGAATAAGGATGTGGCTTCTAGAACGACAAACAGCTAAGTGTAAGCTTTGGGTTCGTGTAACGTCGTTTGGATACTAGAGGCTGTATTGATCGATTCAGCTTGGTTCCCTAAGAGCAGAAGTGTAGTCTTTCGCCGGAGATTGTTTCTTCGAACTTCTTGCGGAAGACTTAGGCTTTTTTGAATTTGCTCGTTTGAATGCTCTGTGTGTTCTCTCGTGTATGCGAAGGTTCGGTGAGCTTCAAATTTGATTCATCCATTTATTTATAGAGAAGAGATTAGGATAGATCCGTTGGAGACGACGATCCTTTGTCTCTCTCTTTTGGGTAGCTAACGACTCTTTTGAAGTATGGTGGCAGTGTCCTTTCCCTCCATTTCTGGAAAGTTGTTGACTTGCAGCTTTAATAGATATAGGATACGTGGCTGCCTGTCATTGGTCGAGGTTCAGAAAGTGGTTGAGACAGAACAGACGTCAAGGAGATCTGAAGTTGACTTCTCTCTTCCTCGTATTGACTCTGCTGGTTTGACTTTTAACGATCCTGACAGTCAGAAGACTATCTGGCCGTTGCTAAGTCTAATCTCTGATTCAGTAGCATGCTCCTGCTGAGTCGGCTCTACTGTAGATCAGCTCTGAGTTCAGTAAACTACTCCTGCTGAGTTTAGTTCCACTGACTCCTTTCGCATATCGCTGCTCTGCCGAGTCCAAGATACCGAGTCTTCTACTTCTGGTGCTGAGGAAGATAATCTACTGAGTGCCTGAACCAGAGCAGAGTGTCTGCTGAGTCTGAAACCTCAGAGACAAAAACAGATTACAACGAAAAGGTTCACCAATCAATATAGGGTTTTAGGATCTTCAAATCTTCAGTAAACGTTCAGAGCACAAGGCTACTGAGTTATCTTATCAGCTGAGAAGACTGAATCATTTCCCAACATTTTCAACATTGCTGAGGACAAAATCATCACCCAACACGTCTCCAATGGAACTATTCACTACTCACGTCTATAAATAGAGGGAAGATCGAATACGCATAAGTCGCACAAAACGAACATACAAGCGATCTATCAAGGAAACTCAAGCTTTCAAAGAACTCAAGCTCTAGCATTCTTAAACGAATATTCAAGTGAAGAACACGAACCCAGAGAGATTATTCCTCACTGTTCTTCACTCTAGAAGCCTTTCTTGTTCCCACCCTCTTACCTAAGCTCATTGTAAAATCCATAGCTTAGATCGAATAAGTTCATGTATTGAACTTTTCTTAGTGTTAAGAACTCCTTCATAGTTGGAGATACATTCAAACACTCATTGTTTGACCCACCCTGTAAACTGAGACTTGCTCAGCATAATCACAAGTTAAAGTTTGTCCAATGTACAAACTAACTGAGACTAACTCAGTATAATAAAATGTTTCATGTCTTGTTCAGGACAGTGGACGTAGGATCTTGCATAGACGAACCACTTTAAAAATTGTTGTGTCATTAACTATTGCATTGATTAACTGTTCATACTGAAAATATATTTATAAATCATACAACAACATTTTCAGTACAAAGCTTAAAACATCGCACTAATCTACTGAAACTGTTTTGTTAAACAAACATTTTCAAACAAACTGAATTGTGCCTACACTTTCCGCCCGCTACTGAACCCTGTTGAACGCTACTGAATTCTGACAGTAAGTCAGCTAGCAGAGCTCAGCATCTTCAGTCACTCTGTCCACGGGATCAAGAACAACTTGCTTGGTCTGCTGAATTCATTCAGTAGGCATCCTCCATATATCGGACTGTTCATGTTTGAGTTTAAAAAAGTTTTTCAAGTGTATTCACCCCCCCCCCTCTACACCTGAACGTTTGACTCGGGACCAACACTTCTCTTATTTATTTATTTTTTTCGATTTAGGGGACTATCCGTAGTTTGGATATTCTGAAAATTAATACAGTTCGTAAATTCGTTTATTCGTTCCTAAATTTGGATAACAGTGTAAAAGATTGCAACAAGTCGGAAATTCCAAAACCCTTCAAAATAATAACTCTCGAAAATATTACATGTGAAAAATAAAATTGTCAAAACTCATAATCATTGGATATAATCAAGGAGAGAGAATTTCTTATCAACTCCTAAGTGTTGGGGGACCACAACTATCATAATTAACAACTCACTTAAAATACGCGACGAAAAGTTTGGGGACAAGAACTGTGGGATGGAGGGAGTAATTATGTAACTTATTTTTAATTACACTAGTGCCATAATTTGCTTAAGTTGTCTTGGGCTATGTTTTATAACTTCTATTTTTTTTCTTCCTTAAATTAAGAGATTATCCTGAAATTTAATCTTACCACTCATTATGTGACTTATTCTTAAATTAAGATTTAAGTTGAATAATTTAAGTGGTTGCAAACATTCACTACATAAATTACTTATTTGATCACGAGTTCTTATTTATTTTTATTTTTCTTCTTCTAAACGGGGTCACATACCTATGTATCAAAATACATACACATATATATAAGTTTCTGATGTACTATTGATAAGAACAGAGAATATAAACCATAGATAAGTTTATCTATTTATAGTACACAATAAGAAATGAACGTCTAAAGTAGAATGGGTTCAACGACCAAAGCAATGATATGGGGCTTCAAAACCTTCTCCGGTTCTGTATAGCCGTCTTCATTGCCCTTGTAAGCAACATCCATTGTACGTGCAAAATTTAAAATTTGCATTACTACCTCCCTAGAATACGGGGACGACATTAGACACTCTTCATTCATATCTTTCCACGCATTTACGATTATTTCAAAAAAGTTAGCCCTTGCTTCTTCTTTTGTAATGCTATTTTCCTTAATGTACGAATCCATGCCAGTAGTAATCTGACCCCTATCCTTCTCAACCTGAAATTGATGGCAAAATTATGGAAAAAATTGCACAAAATTATTCTGTATATATAGATAAGACTCATTATTAAAATAGTATTAATTGGTATAATATATATTATACCTCATAAGAAGCTATGTCATCAGTGGCTCGACATATTAGAAGTCCAGCTAAAAGCATTTTAGGTTTCTTGCTTAGCCATTTGAAGTCTTGCACGATGGCAGATTCTACCCCTAACAACGACGTCGTTGCGTAGTAGCCATAAGTGGAGGTGATGAGTGCAATCTTTAGATACTCATCAAATGATGGTAAAGTTCCTTGTATAAACCACTTGGCTTCAATATTGTAGCTCCTAACCAATTCTTTAAGCTGCATATGTAACATCAAACTCAATTAACTTGCATTACATTAAACTCACAACTATATATATATAGTCCTTATATATATCAACAAGTAAAGCTTAGAAAATCCCAATGAGAAATTCATGAGTAAATGTTAATCATACAGATTTTATGGCATAGCACACCGCGTAGGCTCTTCCTTCCTTAGCTAATTCTTCTCCAAATTGCTCGTAGACTTCCAAAATAGCTTTATATAGTGGCTTCATGTACTCAGGTAGTATTTTAATATCTTCAATATTCCACCTGAAAAAACAAGAAAACATAGCAATGAGTTGTAATTAATATTAATTTCTTAAGTTTGTTGTCTGGATGCAAAGTATCATCCTTGTGATAGTAGGATGACTTTCTCACCCTTGCCTTCAAACAAATTTTATACGCCTCGTCCCTTAATTAGTTTGATTATCTCGTAATTATACAATATGTAGATCTTCTATCTCATTTATTATGTCTCATTTCATGTCCCACCAAGGAATGACCGTACATCTATTTTTAATATATATAAACCTAAAATGGTTAACAAATTCAAATAGGATATATAATTAAAAAAAAAAAAAAAAGACAAATGTCAAAATTTCACTAATGATACATGGAAAGAGATACAAGAAATAGGATAGAGGATCTTCACCGTCACCGATGGACTAGGGGTGTAAGTAAGGCTGCTGCGTTGCACCCCCAAATTTAATACTCCCTCCGTCTCATTGGAAGCGTCTTGTTTCCAATGGGCACGAATGTTAAGAAAATAATAATGTGTGGTGTATATTGTTTGACTTTTGGATAGTTAAATCTTGTCCATATATTCTTGCCTTTTTTAGAAACAAGACGCTTCCAATGGGACGCCCAAAATGGAAAACAAGACGCTTCCAATGGGACGGAGGGAGTATTTTACTTATATTTTTAATAAAATTACTATCTTGCCCCCTATATAAATTTGCATATTTATACCCCCGTAGAGTTAAAAATCTTGAATCTGTAGTAAATAGAAAATAAACAAGGTTTTACAATAGTCTTGGCGGTGTTACGAAGGTTGATTAGAAGAAATTTGAAAAACAAAAAATAAAAGTTTTACATGCTCAACTATTCAGGTATGTTTCCGATATAAGAGAATTTTATCATCTTTTTAGGGTTTCACGCCATGCAAAAAGTTCATATTATGCATGATATTTCTCTTGATACATTTTACTGTCACTACTATATAATTAGACACCATAAGTATTTAGATGATGGATGCATGTGTATCAAAAGAATGGAACTACTTTTAGAAGAGAAGATCTAATGATAGTTTTACCTCTCAATTGCTTCGGTAAAAACATCGAGTTCTTCAATAGTACCATAAGCATCATAACTATCGTCTATTATGGAGGTCATAGCAATGGTTTTATCGTCTATTATCGTCTATTATGAATATTGTGGCTCGTAGTACACTGTAATTGCCCCAAAGAAACACTCCACCAATCTGTCTCTTGCATAAGAAAGTTTCTTGATTAGGTTCAACTCTTTCCACCACCTACAACATCAAAGGTTTCTTATGATATTTGTCTTTCCTATGTGATAAAGTTATTATACATAATGTCAATAATATTATAGTTACCTCGAGAGTTCGTGCAGCTCCTTCTTATGCAGCATCTGCAAAAGATTATAGTCTAATTTGGCAAGCATCAAGAGGGATTCATTCTTGTCTTCCAATTCTTCATAGATGGAGATGAAGTTATGAGCCTCGATTCTTGGACATCCAAAGTCATGCTCAACTTGTTTCTTAAGAGGTGATCTTAGGTTTGGCAACATAGACTTTAGATTAGATGTAGCAAAATCGAGCGCATTGTCGAGTATGGTATCCCCATGTGTTCTCAGATACAACGCTTCGTACAAACTCAACAAACCCTTCACATCATTCTTAAGGCCTTCATGGAACTTTCCATTCTCGTCCATCCATCTACCAAATATATCTGCTTAAACTCAAGAAATTCAAGAAATTAAATCCAATTTTCACATCAGCGAAAAGTTTAAAATAATTATTATACGGATATAGCAGAAGATATACGGTGGCCGTGCTGCCGGAATAAACGAAAATGAGTGGCAACAGTGTCCAAATCATAACCCATGTCGTTATAATCAGTATTCAGATTGAAAAATTGTTGCAACTTTTCTTCGATCTCATATTTGAAGTGGTACGATACACCTAGACGCTCGAGTGTATCGATTAGGTTAATCATGTCCAATATTTTGCTTCTAGAAGCTGTTATTATCCCTCTAACTTCATCCTTCAACAATTCAACTGTCTTCAAATATTTTTCTGCATCCTATTTTAATGTACAAACATTAAACAATCAACACTTTTTAATATAAATTTTATTAATGCAATCAAAGTATATACCTGAGCTTCATAGATGTAATCGATGAACTGATCACCCCACAAGCTGGGAGCAAAGTTAGAGACATGCCGACAAATTTCAGCCATTTCTGAATGCAATTTTTATTTGCCAAATATTGCGAGAAAGCAGAAGGTGTGGGATGAAAAAGAAGGCCAAACTCTATTTATAGTAGTTTAGAGCAACGATTTTTCAATTTTGGAGGCCTATCTTTTCTAAAACTATGCATATGTATCACGATATTAATTAACATGTCGACACCTAATTGATAATAAATTACAACTTTAACCAATGAAAATGTTAGGGTGTCCTAGTTGTTAGCGTGTGCGCTCTAGCCCTAACAAATACATTATTATTATTATTATTATTATTATTATTATTATTATTATTATTATTATTATTATTATTATTATTATTATTATTATTATTATTATTATTATTATTATTATTATGATTATTATTATTATTATTATTATATTATAATGTGGTTTTGCTACTTGTGTCATTAATTGTGGTTATAATTATTTATTATTTATTATTTATTGTTGATTTGTTGTTCATCATGGACTGATGGAAGTACGTAATCGATTTTGTTCATATTAAAAATTCGAAAGGGTGCTCTAAAAAACTCGGTTTGAGATTATAAATAATAGATTATATTTTTTAATTAAATTAAAAAAAAAAAGTACAGAAATGAAGGTAACAAGAGGGTTAGCTAGCTAGTGAGTTTCAACAATTAAAAAATAATTCCTTATCAAGCAAGCAACATTCTAACAACATTAAGTCGAGCCTAATTTAAATGGCCAAACCACGTTCTACATCTAGACTAGCAAATTCTATTCATCTCTCTGCTTCCGCTCTCTTCTCTAAAATCACACAAAACAGAAAAAAATGTTGGATATGTGTCTATAAAACGTGATCGAACTGCGGATTCCAAATCATCACATTTGTATCAACTGTTTCCACAGCATATATATTTACGAATTCTTGTTATTATTGCTTTTCGATAGCTAACGAAGAAAAAGGGGTTGTGGAAGAGCAATATAAGTATTATGCTACTAGAGGAAGGAGTATATGAATGTTGCATTCTAAATGACGAAAGTTTAGTAATAGAAAACATCACTGATGCATGGACTCAAGTAGTATGTAATACGTGGAGTATGCATCACATATTGCATCGTGCGATGCTTTTTGATGTGCAGTATCAAAGTAATAATAAATCGTATATTTACATTATTATATTTTTGATTGATACATTGATTGCATACCCTAATATATATCATTTGGTATAACTTATCGATACACCACCAACTTAAATAGCACCCATATACCAACACAAACCTCGTTCACGAAATATTCAACATTTTGTCATCTGTCTTTCTATTCGATGTTAGGTTAGATGTCATTTTTGAAGATTTAAGGCAATATTCGGATAATCAATAAGAAGAAGAACGAGAGAATCAACATTCTTTTAGAGGAGTTAGTCTCAATCTTCAACGTTGCTTCAATATTCCACGCGCCAGCCGCCCTCCCCTTCGCTACAGGTTAGTTTCAACAACCATTTATCTCCCCCGCACATATAAGATTGTTTCGACAACCGATGCTTTCCACCGCCCCACCGGCATGCCAGATTCCGCCTTTTTTCTGCCGTCGCTCTCGGTAAGTTGCTTCCTCCGTGAAACTTATTTCCTACTACTTTTGGATTCTGTTGAAATTATTGGTGTGAATTGTTTGACGCTCCCACTTTGCAAAACAGATTGTAACGATACGGCGACTGCCTCACTTTCTTCCTCTCTATTCTTCTCACCATTGAACAATTATGCACCGTTTCCATTTCAAAGTCCTATCTCGTAAAGAGTCCTACCCAGCAACCCTTTCTATTATTGTACATCTCCTTCACACTTACGGAACACACGACACACGAATATTTTGAGGCTTTATGTTGATGATAATTAACATCGTAAGAAGTGAAAATTTTCATGATAATTATCATTATCTTTATGTTGTCATAATTTTACTTTTGTACTGTACTAATCCTTATTCATTAAGGATGAACTCATGGTAATTTCGACCTTCGAAGCTCTGTTTGATTAGCATCATATCATATGGTGAACTCTCCTGAATGTAGCTACTCGAGAAGGCATTGGAAGTGGCTGCCAATGATTTAAATTCTGCTATCAATTCACTCTTTCATTAATCACAACACATGATGTTCCAAAGATTAATATATGTATATATTGTTTTGTGAGTTTGTGGTTGCTATTCAATTTCTCAAAAGTATAAGAAATATCTGTGTGTCTATAGATGCTGCAGTGGACTAGCGCAGATGATGGTATTATTAGATAATTTGGTGAATGTTCAAGTTGGTGCTAAGGTAGCAGAGCCTTGTTCTATAGTAGTGTCATCTAAGTAAACATCAGAATGTGCAGGGATTTGGGTTGTGATTAGGTTTTTATTAGCATCATTGTTTTAGTTTGATATGTTTTTTAAACGTCTCACAAGTAAAATCATTTGTTCACGCAATAATACCCTGTGATTGTAGGACTGCTTTAGTAGACCAATATTAATAAGGTCGTTGCGTGCAGTACTTTCCATTGAAATGTGGAGACTCGGTGCTGAAGTGATCTGCATGTGATTGATTATTCTATTTAGTTGGAGACTCTTTTGTCCCTTCCTATAATTTGTTGGAATGATTTGTATTTTTGTTTCAATATATTATGAATGAATTTGTTTTATTTCCACTTTAGATTCCTATATATTTTCTCCGTTCCCACTTCTTGTACTCAATTTGGTTCTGAACCATAGTAATTGGTCTAAATTATTATGGTTAATGAAGTGATAAGGATTTCTCTGTTATGGGGCATAATTATTTCTATTGGATTATGTTCATTTAGTTTAGTTGTGTTATAGAATTAACTTATTCTTAGATTCATTTTTTTGTATGCAAGGTTGGTTTCTGCATTATCTAGAGATCTTTTGGAGAATTATGCACCGTACGTTTCCTTTTCTATTTCAGTTTGACTCTTTTCTTCAATTGTTGAACTTCGCTTATCTTACTTTAATGATTTCTAGATGTGATTATTTATTAGTATTTTACATAATCTAGAAGACATGGTTTATATTTACAAATAGAAAGCATGATTTACACTTAGGTCTAGCAAAAAAATCGCTAAAAACACATGTAGGTGTAATGTTTTGATTCGCTAAAATATTATTACGTCTACGATTTTCCAATCTCTCTCCAAGGGTCTACAATTAGACAATAGGCATATTACATTATTGATGGGTTTAATCTAACGATATTTGAGAACAATTAGTGTGCTCCGAACTCATGATTCAAAGATAATAATAACAAAAAATACTCCCTCCGTCCCAAAGTTCTTATGGACTATATCATATTGAGTCGTCTCAAAATTCTTATCCACTTTATTTTTTATAAATTATTAGACACAATTTTTTTTTGTAGGAACCACAACTTTATACCACTCCACACATATATAACAACTCTATTTAAAAACCGCGCTGCCACCAAAGTGGACTAGAATTTTGGACCGGAGGGAGTATATATTCAGAAGACCGTATAAGTCATTTGAACAATAAAGTATATACTATGAGACTAGATAGGTCATTTTGTATTAATATATGTGTGTGTGTGTGTGTATTCGTATTATTGTGTGTATGTGTATATTCGTATTATGCCTAAATTAGTCACTTTTAAGAACGGAATATACTACTTAATTCAATCCGATAAACTGCTGAGAGAAACATGTTACATCCTACTTTTATGGACTGCGTAGAGCCTACATGCCTGATATTGCTAAAGTTTTTGCAGTACTTCGATCATAAACTGCCCGAGTTGTGTCTGATCCTAATAAAATTGTACCCAAGATTTAAGTAATTACTATTTACTGGGTTTCTTTCGTGCTTCTTTCATATATGCTTAATTGTTCCCTGCTTTAAATTATCTGCAGCTGTTTGCTTAGCACTATTTTTTATAATGCTATAGGAGCGGGCATAGTAAGCAAAATCGTACGAAAAGAAAAAAGGAGGATATGAAATAACCATGATAGATCTATTGAATGTACGTCAAGTGGTTGATATTGTCCCCTTAACCAGAAGTTCAAAATTGCCGGACTGCATTGGTCTTGAGGTTAGTGTTATAATCTGTTGTTTAATTTGCTTGTGTCTAGTTATTCTACACTTCTATTACAATTTGATATGATAGTCATTGATACGAAGTGAATTTACCAATATTTTGATCCTTTATTTAAGAAGATCAGTATAGGAACTTTTTTTCTTGTCATGATTGCATTTGTTTCGTGCAATAATATAGTATTTGGAACACGTGCAAGAAATGTACACCACAAATATCTAAAATGTAAAAATGTACACAACTTCTTCTAAAATGCAATAATGTACATTTATCCGATTATAACCCTACTAAGTAACTCTACTTACAAGGTGTTGCAAGAAAGATTCGCTTATACTTTTCAGAAAAGTGAGTGATAGTTTGCAAACTTTCATGCTTTCCTCTTTTGTCCATAATTGATTGACGGAATGTACAAAAGCCATGCATAATTCACATGCACATATGAAACTTCTACTTTATAGGGTACATAATTTTCTATACTTTGTACGCATGCAGCTAAGCTTTCTTTTCATCACATACAACACAAAAGTTGAATTAATAACTAGCATCCAAGTTTGAGAGAACTCTTGTATATATATATAGAGAGAGAGAAAATTGAGAGAACACTTACAGAGAGGGAGGGAGGAGCTCGTTTATAGAGAGCGAGAGAGAGAGAGATGAAATTAAGAGAACGCTTATAGAGAGGGATGAGATAATGTTGTTGTCCGGCTCTTTCCAAGAAACAATCGCACCTCACATCTTCTTTAAAGGTATGACTACTTAATCCTAACCCTAACCCTAATTGTTATCGTTTGTAGCTTCCTATTCATAATTAATTAATCTCTATCTCTTATCTCTGATCTATAATATTCTTTTTTATGATTTTGCTAATTTTAGGATCTAGATTAAGTTCGAAAATACATATAGTTAAGTTCGAAAATATATAGTGTTTGTTATGATATATTTGAATGCCATAAAATATTCAAATGTTTTAATAATCTGTAGGAAAAAGCTTTTTTCAAAGACCTGTTTTCCTTTTCGGGACGTCCCATTTGAAACGACCCGTTTCCTTAAAAGGAAATAACTTCCTCATATTTTATCATTTTTCTCATCTACTTTATCTACTTTCATTATAATAATCATTTTCTCTCTCATACTTTATTATCTATTTTCTCACTATCACACTCATCTTTTCTCTCTTATTTTATCATCTACTCATCTCTCATACTTTATCTTTAACTTTCTTAATTCCCGTGCCTATTTGAAACGGGTCGTTTCAAATGGGACGGAGGGAGTATTATATTCAAATCCAAATAAATAATCATCTATTAATAATTTATGGTGACGTGGATTGTATAGATTATACATTTGATGATGAGAAAGGATTGAAATATACATTTGGTAAAGTATCAGTATGAACTTTAGTGGTATTTTTTCTAATAATATCATCATAATACAAAAATGTACTTAGGTCATCGTAATACGTAATGTCAGGAATCAATTAGTATAACTAGTTGTTACTATTGTTTTGATATTCACGTATTATCTTAGCTCTCCATATAGTAGTTGCATCAGAAGTCTTGTATGTGGAATATTGAGTCTGGTTGACGAAGAGCTAACATAAGTTTTGTATTTAATTCTTTCCAGATGTCTTGGACACGTGTAACTGTAAAGTATGGAGGTTGATTCATGGGTTCAGATTACGAAGGTAGGGACAGACAGTTTACAGCACTTCTGATCGACCTATCATCGTTGTCGTCCTTAAGATCAACCATCGAAGCTCGTACACAACTAAATTCAAGGCATACCTCATATTTGTTGTATTCATTAGAGCATACTCAATCTGGGAGGTTGGTGGTCGATGTTTAACACCAAATAAATCCTGCAAATGCTAGAACTAAAAACAGTATAGCACAGGTATCGAACACAGGGAACGGATAAATTCAAACTTAAAAATCCTATCAATCAAGATTTTTGGTTAGCGACCACGCAAGTTTTGGGAATAACTAATCCTAAGACAACGAAAATTTAAACAAGAAATAAACACGAAATTTATCTAATGCAAGTAAAAGCGGGTCCAGCAAGATGATTCACACACACACACAATCGATCATAGACACTAATAATTAATTAAACCACTTAAATCAATCAGTTGTAGGACACCGTAATTAAACTGACATATCCCCTATTCCCCCTTAATTAATCGGTAATCGCCATGGTGGGCATTGAAACGACTACTTCTCTAAATTAGATGCAACCTACGTTGGTGGGCAATCAATAGATTTAACACCTAATCAGCTTTAAGAACTAAGGGAACCCAATTTAGGAGCCTACTCGTATGGTGGGCATCTAATAGTCTCCTACCAAATTAATCCAATTGCCCTAAGACAATTTGCTACTTATTTAGCCTAATCCCATGAGAAACGATGGAAGTACTAAATTAGCTATGAATTAAATTAACTAGGGTGATCAAGCCTAAATTAATTAATCCAATTAATTAAATCTAGATTAATTCAGAACCTAAGTGCTTAATTTTAAGCCCTAGTCTCACGAAATTAAAGTGGTGTATGTTTCACATCTTGCCGGCCCCTAAAAGAACTTAGCTACGCATATCGGCCGAACTGGCCAGAACAACCGGTTTACTGGACAGAACACAAAACATGATAAAATTCTATAACTAAAAATGCACGAAAATTCTACTTAAAAATCTAAATTCAGAATATTAAATATCATAAATTAAAATCCTAGAAATAAAAATCCCACGAATTAAAAGCAACCGAGTATTCATCCACAAAGCTAATAGAACGGAGACAAACCAAATTCGGAAATTCAAAACGAGAACGATAGCAAGTTGTTCCTCCCAAATCTAAACATAGTTCTCGAATAAAAGTACGGAAATACAAACTTAAATCATGAAGAACCCTCGGTCGGAAACTCCCTCGGCTTCGGCGGTGTTTGATCGGACGACCTCCTTCCGGCGGCAGCGAAGGACTCTTCTCGGCTTCGGTGTGCAGCAAACGAAAAGTATTGATGTTGGAATAATGATGATCTGAAGTGGCAGAGTGGCGGCGTGGCTTGTGTGGTTGATCAATAATATGGGAACGGTGATAATGGATTAAAATAATCAAGATCCCTTCCCTCCTCGTTGATGGCCAAAAATTGATTTTATAATATCATCTCCTCCTTTTAGCCACCACCGTGAGATATCCTCTTCAAGATAAGATATGATTTCCTTCCATAATCTCCCAAAGCGCGTGTGATCATATGGAAATCATTAATTCCCCCACTTAATCCTCCTCTATTAGGGTAATTAAATATAGAAGAAAAATAAATTAATTTATTTTTCCTTCTATACTTAATCCCTAATTGATTCCTCCAAATTGAGTAGATATATCTTTGATTATGCAATGCCACCTCAACGCCTCGTCAAATGCCACATCATCAATAAACACTGCAAAACAAACATCAAAACAATTCCAAACGCCACAAAATGTGCCAAATTATACGGAATATGGATAGTACAATTTAGACCTATCAGAGGTTGATGAAATCATTAATAACGACGATGATGATTTGGTTCGACTTATCAACTTAGAGGGCGACCCGACTGTGTGTGTCTTCTGACGGCTACTAATGATGGCATCAGACCATCACAACAAGAATATCACGTCCCTTCGTTTGATTACTCGGTGTCGGACAATACATTTGTACGAAGTGGTCAATTTGATTTTCCTGATTTTTTTGGTAACGCATATGACCACAGTGGAGCTGCAATTGAGTTTGGAAGGCAACAACCGCAAGCAGAAGATGAGGAGCAACAAGAAGAAGAACATCAAGAAGAACAATAGGAAAGAACAAGAACACGAGCAAGAGCAAGAGCAAGATCACGTTGATGGTGATGATGCGAACGATGCAGATTATACTATCAAGGAAGAGAAAGAGGATTAGGAAGACGAATATGGTGTCAATCAAAGCATTTACGGAATCATGTTCGAGTTTGTATCGTGGATTCGTGGGGAATGTGGTTTTAACCGGCTAATGACACTTCTAGAACAACCGGAGAACAAAGTGCTCACCCTGAAAGGCGAAGATGATGAAGTTATCGATGAGGTTGCAAATTGGTTACTGCCGAACATTCCGTTTGGTCAATGAGGAGTCATTGGTTGTACGGATATAGAGAAGATTGAAGATGTCACTCTCGGAATCGGCAACATCTTTTGGAAGAAAGCTCTAACAACAGTCGTTGGGTTGTGGCATTTAGAGTGCCGACGGTCTTTTAAAGTGAAAAGGGCAAGTCCTCTATATCAGTGGCCTCAATGTTTGCTAGGCGATATTTTTCTATCCAAAGTACGTGCACGGCATAATGGTCATTATTAGAAAATGTACGATTTCGAGCCGGAGCACACATGTGGTTATGACTTTGATAATGTTGGGCCGGTAACTGTCAGTTCGAAGACTATCGGTGCATATTTTAGCCAAAGAACGCGTGAGGAGGGCACAATGATACGACCTCCAGACATAATAAACGAGTTGCGTTAGAAATTTGGTGTGAAGGTGGAGTCTTATAAAGCTCTACGTGGTAGAAACAAGGCAAACGAGTTGATTTATGAGAGTAAAAAAAACCATACGAGATGCTTCCTTGTTACTTACATGTATTGAAGCAGACTAACCTCAGAACGATAACAAATACTCGAGTCGGTGCCAAAGGGAGGCTCCAGCACGCGTTTGTTGCATGAGGTCATTGCATCCCCTATTAATGTAGCAATTGAAAAATGTCATTGTAGTAGATGAGATCCACCTGAGGGGAAAGAATATATGTGTCCTATTTGTTGCAATGACGAAATATTGCAACTAACAACTTACACCGCTCGCCATTGGCATTGGACCAATAGAGAACAATGACTCTTGAGAATGTTTTATGCAGCAATTTAAGCGGGTGTACGGGTTGAGCGACGAGCTTATGATCATGTATGATCAACACGCCAGTATTCAAAAAGCTATCGAAGAAGTATTTCCTGGAGTAAAGAGTCTTAATGATTAGTTGGAGTAAAATACACAAGAAAAAGGTGGAATGTTTCGACATTACATACAATGATTATTCATGAACCCTAAACTAGTATTAAGAAGGCATTATGAATAAGCTAAATTTTTCCAAATCATGGATTGACTATAGTATTTACATATTATTTATGTACAATAAAATCAGACCTAGCTGAAATAGTATATATGTTTTTTTTAGCAAATACTAGAAAACATGACCTATTCCCTAACTAATATCAAATCAAACCCTCGAACAACCAAACCTTCGAACGCCGAAATAGACATGACACAAATTACGTGATTATAGTATTCAAGCCTAAATAAAATATTTAAATGTAAGCTGCATTTCTGACTTTAGAATCATCTTAGCACTTCCAAAAACTATAGTATAAACCTAGGTATACCGTGAGTTACTAGATTATTGTATTTTTAAGCCAAACTTCAAAACAAAGGAATGAGTGTAAGGTGTGCCCAAGATTCAACGACTATAATAATAGACTATACTTCTCAAATTACAAACTAACAATTATAATAAACTATTGGTTTCAAAACAACAAATTTGGCCCACGACAACGCTCGACGAACAACAATTTTGGTAAAATCGTGGTCATAAACCCGTTGTCTTTTATAGCAAAAAGTACGCTCATAGACAACAGTTTTGTACAACCACTGTCATTAACATGTTGTCGTATGTGCAAATAGGCGCTCATAGACAATGGTTGCAGTAACCGTTGTTGTTTATCCTTTGTCGTAATAAATCATGTAATTATAGACAACGGTTTCAGGAACCATTATCGTTTATGTGTTATCGTAACTTAAAAAATACGCTCATAGACAACGCATGTTGGGACTGTTGTCATAATGAGAAAATACGATCATAGACAACAGTTTCAATATCTGTTGTCGTTTACCCAATGTCGTTTATCTAAATATTTGTAATTCTTTATAATTTTTTACAAATTTTAAAATTATTCAACTTATATAATTTAAATACTAAATATATTATTATAACTTCTAATTTAGCGTATGATTTGAAAATATTTTTAGAAAACTTAATATAATTTTTGTAAAATAATCTTCATTAAATTAATAATACCTCCGTCCCGCTATTTCCGGCACATTTTATTTCGGTACGGAAATTAAGAAAGTAGATGATTAATAATAAGATATGGGTAGATGATAAAGTAGGAGATAGAAAATGACTGAGAATAGATGATAAAGTAAGAGAGAGAAGATGATAAAGTAAGAGAAAAGATGTTAAAGTAAAAAAAAGTATGAGAGATAAGATGGTAAAATATGAGAGAGATGATAGTTATTTCCAAATTAGGAAGTGTGCCAGAAATAGCGGGACGGAGGTAGTAATACTTAAATTTTAATGGTTAGCTAAACTTAAACTAATACTCCCTCTGTTTCACCCCATTAGTCCACTTTTTCCTTTTTGAGTCGTTTCACTCCATTAGTCCACTTTTCATTTTTAAATTAAAATAATACTCTAATATATTCAAATGGACCCCATTACATTATCTATTTTACACACAACAAATAACTTTCTTAATCTCCATGCCGAAAAGAAAGTGTACTAATGAAGTGGAACGGGGGAGTACTAATTAGTAATAATAATCTAAATATCAATAACACCAACTTCGTTTTCCTCTCCTTCCTTTCCCAATTATAATTAACCTAACTTCCCATACAAAGCTTCGTCCGTCTCCTTCCGCCGCCACCGCCACCGCCACCTCCGCGGGCCTTCTCATTCTCCGGTAGCTGCGGCTCTGCCATCCCCATTCTCTTGATCTGCCTTGATGACCCAGCGGAGCTGCGAGACCAGGTAGTCTGCTTCTTATGAAACCAAGTATGCGATTTCAACATTTGCTCGTTTAATTATTTGTACGGAAACCTTGGTAGTTTGCTTCCTACGAAACCAGCCTATTAGAGATATTAGAAGGGTTATAAATTATGTAATTGCCACGTCATCAAATTAGTTAGTTAAGGCAATTAGATTAGCTGCTAAGCATATTCTGTACATATACTCAATTCGTAAAGAAATACAACTACTTTTCTCTTTCCATGGGATTTGTGTTCTTAGTTAAGCTAATGGCTAGATGAGTTATTAATTTATTATTTTCATATTGATTTGTTGTTCCTACGAAACCAGCCCTTTGGATTTTCTAAGGATTTGTATTTGGGAGTCGGATGGATAAACAGGGGATATTACTTGTGATATTATTGATAATGTGTTGAATCACGATGGGGTTAAGAAGTTTATAAGGAACACTTGCAGTTTTAGTGGTGTGGAGGTGAAGAAATCAGGTGAGACGATTGGAAAAGGGCATATGAATTCTAATTTGATGCCTAATCTCCAGTTAGGGATAAGTTAATACTTGACTTAGTTTCCATCTCTTGTTGTTCTTCTATTTATTTGTGATTCTTGTGGTTTAATTTTTTAAATGGATTTGTATGGATTCATTTTAGGCATCTCGTGCGTTCTTCTATTTTTGGACTAGGTTTCCGTCAGAAGGATCGAAAATTACGCCACCCATCAGTCTGTTGAGTTTCGTTGGGAAGATTATAATCTCGTTGTGTTAAGGTAATTAACTTTTATTCCAACTTGGTCATTTCAATTTATCAGAAAGTAGGTATATGAGAAAGTAGGTAATTGACCTTGTAGTTTTTGAATATTTGATTGGATTGACTGCAGAAATGTTTTAATCTAAATTCTTGATTTATTTGTTGGTTTATCAGACAGTTAAGGCATCTACTCAAAATAGATCCGGCCTATTACGTGTTAACCATTTTTGGAGAAGAAGAGTTTGAATAGAGTTTGCTAATTAAGGATATGGGAGTCTAGAACAGTTTTAACAAATGGAACTTCGTCTTCCTTATTTCTAATCAGATCATTGCTTGAGCCTCATTATCTCTTGACAACTATCAAACTATAAACCATTGGTTAACTATAAATATTTAGTTTCCTTTCATCTGGTGGCTTTTCTTGAAAAGGTAAATAGGCTACATTTAGAAAATGTATGATAGTTAATGTTACTCACATGATAGGTTCACCAGTGCATGCATATGTAGACTTTCCATAGTAATTATTTTTCTCACTTACGTTATTAGAAATGCAATGGAGGGGTTATTGCATTATTCATATATGGTTTGGAAGTGTATTGATTCTTTTATTTTTGTCAATTTAATGAATATGAACTGTTGGGATGAAGATTCAGTAGACCATATTTATAGATTTGAAAATCCCAAAACCCCTAGCTAAATGATGAACTTCATTCTTGTAATAGCTTAGTTTGAGTTCGGCATGTTAGGACCTCAGTAGGCTAGAGTTCAGTAGCTGTAGAGTTCAGTAGAAGACCTTGCACTCAGCTGATGGACTCAGGATCGAAGAAGTCAGTTGCTCAGCCAACCACCAACTGAATCTGCACAGGAATTCGTGCCCATGTGCATTGAATACTCAGAAGAAAGTCAGTAGGAAGTCACTTCAGTTGAAGGTCCGAGGATTCTGAGGAAATCAACCTTGATGTTTGACAAGTCTCACCTACCAATCTACCTCGACCAATAGGGAACCGACAACACTTTATCTTTTATGACAAAAGCTGCTCCTAGACTAAAAAAGAGGCATATCTCTACAGTGCACCTACTCATCAACGTTCAAATTTGAAGGAGCCATTTTCCTCGTCGTTTTGACACGTGGCTAGACCCTACGGATCTATTCACAATCGACGACTATATAAGAGGAGAGTCTTCATGCAGAGATAACACCGGGAACCAAAGCTATCAACGCACAAAAACTCTTCACACTCAAACGAAAAATCCGATGAAGAACTAGCATTGATAATATAACCTTTTAGTTCATCACTTAGAGTTATCCTTGTTCCCCTTCTCTTATGTAAGCAAGCTTAATTGTAATACTCATAGCTTAGAAACCCCGAGGGAGTTCACATTCTTGTGAAAACGTTCTTGTTGTAAGAACTTCCTCATAGTTGGAGAAACCTCAAACTCTTTCATCTAACTCAGCATAAAACCGATTTTTCCAACCGAGAAGGTTAATAGGGCCTACACTTCCGCACACAACTCTGATACTGAACGACTGTTCGATTGACTCAAGTTCAGTAGAGCTGAACTCAGTAGAAGAAATCTTCCGCACACAACTCTGAAAGCATATCTGACTATCTGACTCAGTTCAGTAGCAAACTCAGCTAGAGCTGACTTTCGCGTTTGAGAAAAGAATCTGTATTCAGGTGTATTCACCCCCCCTCCTCTACCCTTGAACCACGTCTCAGGACCAACAATTGGAATCAGAGCCAGGTTCTTACTGACCAGAGCAGTGTTCTTACTGATCATCGTTTTCTGAAATTGGTCTATCTCGAACAAAAATCCTAGGAAAACCCGTTTTTACTGCATCTTGCATCTGTTCATTGCATCTTATATCCTATCTTTTCAATGACTAATATTTCAGGGATAAGGACGGTACCCATGTTCTCAACTGAGAACTACGCAGTATGGCGAGTGAGGATGGAGGCACATTTAACCTCGCTGGACGACAGCATGACCGACGTCCCGGAGAAAGGACCTATTATTTCGATGGTCGACTCAGTCGTTATTCTAAATTTACAAATCAGATCAACATCATGAACAGACTGGGAAAAACTTTCAGCAACAAGGAGACCAACATAAAGATTCTAAGGGCTCTTAGCAGGCCCAAGTGGTATTCTTTTGCTACGTGTATGAGGAGATCTGACTTGATTTCTTTTACTCCTGATTATGTGTTTTCAGAGCTAAAATCAGAGGAGTTCGAATTCAACCTCCCACACACCCCCGGTGCCGAAGCTGAAGTGCCAATGGATCATGTATATAAGGCATCAACTAGCACTCCCGGAGCAAGTCCCTCAGCAACATGCCAGTCAGCTGGAAGCTCAGTAACAATACCTACTGCTGACAACTTGGCTGAGAAGTATGCTCACATTGCTGTGAAATACCAGAAGGAGAAAGAGATGTTCAGAAGGAAGATGAAAAAGGCTTCCCAAAAATATCAAGGTAAGAGTGATCACAGTCACTTGAAAAGTGAAACTAAACCTCCACCTGATTGCAGGAATACTAAAGTTGCTCCCGTGGAACAAAAAGACAGATCTAGAAAGGATGGCAGAAGCTCAGTATGTTACAACTGCAAAAAGCCAAGACATTTCCAGTACAAATGTCCTGAACTCTCAGCGACTGGAAGAGCTAAAAGGCAAGCTTGACGCGACAAGTTCGTCAAGAAAAGACAAGCCTACATTGCTGGAGAGTTGTCCGATTGCTCAAGCGATGAGGAACTATTCATGGAATCGTCTGATGACAATGCTGCATTCATGACAATCGAGACAGAAGATGCTGAACCGTGTCTGATGGTCGGAGAAGAGGTTGAGGTGCTACAAGACCCTTGGATTGTCGACAGTGGATGCTCAAGACATATGACACATCAAAAGAGCATACTGACCGACTACGTTCAGCAAGATGGAGCCCAAATTGAGTTCGGTGACAACTCCAAAGGTTACACAAGGGAATACGACACATTGAAAATAGGGATTGCAATAGTTCCTAGAGTATCTTATGTTGAAGGACTTCAACATAATCTCTTTTCTATCAGTCAATTCTGTGATAACTCCAATAAAGTGACTTTTGATGCAGGTTTTTGTGATGTTCTTGATAAATCTACAGGAAAAACTGTGTCATCAGGATCGCGGCGAAGGAACATATACAATGTTGAATGGAATACCCTCGAACCTGAAGCGTGCCTGCTAGCCCACACGAGGTCAGATGACAAAACAGCTTGGCTGTGGCACAGACGATTGAGCCATCTGAATTTCAAGACAATGAACAAGCTAGCGTGTGATGCTAAAGTCAGAGGACTGCCCAACGAAGTATTCAAGAGACATAAAAACTGTGAAGCATGTTTGAAAGGGAAGCAAACAAAGTCAAGCAATCCGCCAATTCAATCACCTTCCACTGATGGAATCCTTCAACAGCTGCACATGGACTTATTTGGGCCAGTCAATCCAGTGACGATCACAGGAAAGAAATACGCTCTTTTACTCATTGATGACTATTCAAGATATACTTGGGTGATATTCATTGCCAATAATTCTGACGTCAAACTTGAGCTGCCGAAACTACTGAAGCGGCTGAGCGTCGAGAAAGATATCAAGATCCAAAGGATACGCTCAGATCATGGAACTGAGTTTCTGAACTCGATGGTAAAAGACTTCTGTGAAGCTGAAGGCATTGAACACGAAACCTCAGCGGCTCGTACGCCTTAGCAGAACGGACTCGCTGAAAGGAAAATTAGAACGCTTAAAGAAGCAGCAAGGGCGTTATTCGCAAATTCAGGCCTACCATTGAAGTTCTGGGCCGAGGCTACTGACACTGCCTGCTATACTCAGAACCGGTCTCTATTTACTCAGTTGCACATGAAGACGCCTTACGAATTATGGAAAGGGAGAAATCCTTCTATTTCGCACTTTCTTATTTTTGATTGTCCGTGCTTTATCCACAATAATGGAAAGGACCAGTTAAAGGTCTTTGATAGCAAGTCAGACCAAGGAGTTTTCTTAGGATACTCCAGGGTCAGCAAAGCTTTCAGGGTCTTTAACTACCGGATCCTTTGCGTGGAGGAAAGCCCTCATGTTGTATTTGATGAATTTATTTCTTAGTTCAGGAAGTCAAACTCTCAGCCAGAAGCTGAAGAGGTCAGGAGCAAGCTATAGGATCTCATCTTAAAAGGTAGTATTGAAAAGATCCAGCAATGTTGGGATGATGATTCAGATGATGAGATTCAGAATCAACCAACAAGCAGTGTAGCTGAGGAGTAATTCAGGTCGATGAGGAAACACATGTGGTAACTGAGACCTCTACTGAGAATAACAACTCAGGGGGAACTATTGATGTTCCTGAGCTAAATGCCCCTGAACCTAGTAACTCAGTAGACCCAACCCTTGTTACTGAATTGCTTCAATCACAGAATAGTACAACTGAAATTCCTAATACTCCTACTATCCGTGTTGAACCAGTTCCAGATGAAGTAACAAGACTTCGTCGTTCGTGGCTAGATGCTCATTCTTCAGATCTTATAATTGGAAATTTTTACTAAAGATCGTCCCAAACGAGAATCGAACCCAAGACCTTACATCATCAACCACTTACGCACCCTATTCAGTATCAAGTCAGGAGAAGACATCCTACTGGTGCAAATCTACGTGGACGACATCATCTTTGGATCAAGGAATCTGACTATGTGTCAGAAATTCAAGCAGATAATGAAAGAGAAGTTTGAAATGTCGATGATGGGAGAGATGAACTATTTCTTTGGACCCCAAGTCAAATAATCAAAGAAGGGAATATTCATTTATCATGCCAAATATACAAGAGATCTCATTAAGAAATTCGGCCGCGAATCCAGCAACTTAGTAAAGATACCCATGAAAACCAATCTCAAGATTGATATTGACAAAGAGGGAGTATTTATTAACTCAACTGACTATCGTGCTATTATCGGTTCTTTATTATATCTTACAGCAAGTTGACCTGACATAACTTATGTTGTAGGTGTATGCGCGAGATTTCAGGCGAATCCCAGGAAGAGCCATATAGATTCAGCGAAGTGAATTCTTCGTTACTTGAAGGGAACACCTGATGTTGGATTACGGTATCCTGTTGATGATAAGATTGAACTAACTGGTTATTCTGATGTTGACTATTCCGGTTGCCAAATCGACAGAAAGTCAACCTCAGGAACTTGTTAGTTCCGGGTAGCAAACTCATATCGTGGTTTTCAAAGAAATAGCACTCAGTAGCAACGTCCACTACTGAAGCTGAGTATATGGCTGCCGGAAGCTGTTGCGCACAGATACTATGGCTTCGACAACCGCTGAGAGACTACGACATTCATCAAGATAAAGTGCCGATCTATTGTGACAGTACCAGTGCTATTGCAATCACTCATAATCTAGTTCTACATACAAGGTGAAAGCACGTGGACATCCATCATCACTTCATCAGAGATCATGTCGAGAAAAAGGATATCAGAATGGAGAAGATCCACACTAATAAGCAAAGAACTGATATCCTGACCAAATCTCTAGTTGAGACCAGATTCAACGATCTCTCAGTAGAACTAGGTATTTTGGATCCTACGGATACGATTCAGTAAATGATCCAGGAAGTACCGAGTAAGGCGGAACTTACTCTCAATACAGCTGAAATACTCAGTATTGACAAACGTGGTATCAGCTGACTACGAAGTTCAGCTGACAGGTTATGAGTATTAAATTCAGCATTTGGTGATTGAGCATGACATAGCATTTATTTCCCGCCTTTAATGTTCATCGTACTGCATTGAGTACGTCGTTTTCATTAAACTCGCGACATTCCATAAAACTGACTGCGGCGTATTAAATGCATGTCATTTCACCTTACCATTTAGGCGTAGAGATAAGTAGGCTAAGATTATAGGCGGCACAGTAATCATAACCTATTATAACATCTAATCTGAGCCGTCAGTTTCTTTCAAACTGATTAATCTCAACTGCATGCTTTAAAATCCATTCATATTCAAATATGAATATATATATATATATATATATATATATATATATATATATGCATGTTATATCTCTCCTAAACTCTATTTCCGCCATTTTCGATCGATTTGTGCTATCTGCAACTGCTTTCTCTACTTAGATTTCTATTGCATTCCAAACACTCATCTTTCGGTAATATTTTCTTAAACTAAATCTACTTTGCTCACTAATTCTATTTTCAAGTGCTAACCTTTTTTATTGCAAATTTCAGTTCTAAGATGGCAACAGTTCCCGTAATCGATGTGTTGATTACTGTAGATGTTTCGGAAATCGTCTCTAGGAAGAGGGTTTTGTTCGAACCCGTCCTGTCTTTCAGGACTTGTGGCGTGGAATGCATGGCTCCTATATTCGACGCGCTAGAGAACTCGGGTCTTCTACCGATTCTCTCCAGGGCTCCGCATTAGAGCCTTCCCCGTCAGGTTGCCGAGTTCTACTTGAACTTCGGAGGGATGATTCTTCCAACGATATCTCATGCATCCTCTCTCGGCATGAGGTTCGCCCGAATCAGTGGGTGGACCAGGCCATCCAGATTGATATCGCGACTCGTCTCCGTCACCGTTTTGACCTTGAAGACGAAGGGATTCCCCCTTACTGGGTGCAAGGAATCCGAGATTGATGCCTATCTCTGCCGATTCACCGGTCAGGAGAATATCGTCTTCAAAGCTACCTTTCCCAAGAGTCATCTGCTACACCAATATCATGGTTTGGCGTATGTCGTCAACCACATCTTGACAAGTTCAGCGGGTTCCTATGATCAGCTTTCTCGCATCCGTGTCCAGATCATGGACGGAGCCTCCGTGAACTGGAATGCTTTCTTATGCTCAGAGTTCAAAGCGCAATCTCTGAAATTCATTGACTCTGATGAAGGCATGCAGTTGATCCCAAAATGCAGGCTCCTCTACGGCACAAAAGTCAGTATACTAATCGAAGATGACTGCCCAGGGAGAGTCTCATTCGCTGATGCCTACTACTATGATCAGAAGCGGATAAAGTTTCTGAATTCAGCATCCGCTGAGAAGTCAATAGGGCGAGGACTTACTTTTAAACGTCCTCTGGAGATCGCTCAGGATCCTCACCCTACTCAGCCGGCTCAGCAGAATAAGCGCAAAACATTGAAGAAAACAAAATCTTCAGTCGCTCCAACACACATCTCCATAGAAGATTCAGGGTCTGGTAAAAAGGATGTGACCCTGAAGGAGAAGGTGAAGAGAGTGAACTCAGAGGAGATTCAGCCAGAGACTCCAGCTGAATCGACCCCATTTGTTGAGGTCTCCTCTTCCATCCCATCCTCCATTCTTCTAGCTAAGAGCAGAGCTACTGAAGAGGTTGCTGATGAGATTCCAGAGATCCAAGCCCATCAGGATCTAATGGATATAGCTATCCGGGCTCGAGTGTAGATGCATCTACGGTTCCTAGAGTGTGACCTGCTCGAAGAGACGATCTGCCAGCAAACGGTAGCTGAGTTGGTTCAGGAGGAACAACACCTTCAGGAGAATATTGGCTATGACGAGCCAGCCGATATTGCCTCTTTAGAGGATCTCAAGGCTGCTATGCTGATGCTTCTCCGCATTAGATCTCAGGGCGAGTCATCTTCTCAGACTCAGCCGCCTCCTCCTCCTCCTCCAACTGACTCACCCAAGGATGCAGACCTGGGAGGATCTACTGAGGGTAACACTCCCAAGGATGAGCAGTCGCCACCTCCTCCAGAATCTGGCCCGATCATCCCGACTCCGTCCAAGACGCAGCCGAAGAAACGGAGCATATATCAGGCTGCTGAGCTCAAGGACATCAAAACGGAGTCAATCAACAAGGTTATCAAGCGTTAAGCCCATAAGAATAGGAATCTTGCCGATAATGTGAACAATAAGTGGAGTAAGTTCACTGAGGCTCAGACGAAGACGTTGACTAACCTTACTACTGAAGTGCAGAGGATCAGCACTCCAACATCTATCAATGCTGAAGAGATCCTCACCAAAGCACTTGAGGCACAAAAGACAGACCTGACTGCTCAATTCCAAAACTTATGGAAGTCGCAGGCCAAAATGTTCTCTGAAGAAATAGCTGCTGCAACAGGTCGTGTCCAGAATGCAGTCGAGGATCGTTACAAGTTTACGTCTGAATATGTTTCTAAAGCATTGACCAACCAACACGACTCCTGCCAAAAGATTAAGAAGGTTGCTTCTGATGCTGTGGAAGACTACCTCAAATGATTTGACAATTCTAAAATTGCTCTGCTGAATGCAATTAATCAAGAGCATAATAAGAGATGGGAGTCTTACACAGATGTGGCCTCAGACATTGCCTCAGGTTTGACGACTGTCAAGGCCTCGGTAGAAGGACTGACGAACAAGGTTGCTGCCATGGCTACGCTAATTGATGTTGCCAAAAAGGGGGAAAAGAGTAGATCTGCTCAACTCAGAGCCCTCCTCTAGGCAGAAGAACAACAGCATGCAGAACCGAGTTCAGCTCAGGGAGAAGCCTCTACTGTGGAGCCTACTGATGCGGATGTGACTGAGATGACCAAGTTCATTGAAAGCCTGCAAACTGAAGAATCGTCACCTCCTGCCAAGAAATCTGACAAAGGCAAGGGTAAGGCTCTTGCTGACCCCAGTCCGCCCAAGCAGAAGAAACTCAAGTTTAGGTCAAAAGAGGAACAAATTGCTTTTGATGCTAAGCTTGCCAGAGAACTTGAAGAGCAAGATGCTAAGAAGAAGCTAACAACCAAGAAGGGAGTACAGATCCGTACTTCAGCACCGACTCGCACTAGATCTGCTATTCCCAGACTAGCTAGATCTTCAGCAGCTGCTCAACCCAAATAGTCCAAACCCGGACAGTCTAAAACTTAGAAGTCACGTGGATCCAAATCTAAATCCAAATCTTCATCGCCTGCTGACTCAGAAGATCCAAATCTAAGTGTCCCCTCCAAGGATTAAGATCTTGAAATGAAGGAGATATGGGACACAGTCGAGCGTGAACTGGACAGGACAACTGAGGCCAGGCACATTAGAGAAGCTAGGGAAAGGATTCGTCTAGCTGATCTAGAGGCCTTCAGGCTACGGACTGAGAAAGAAGCAAGAGAGTGGATTCCAGTGAAGGACAAAAGTATACCTACTTCTTATAGGTACTTCAGGAGAATGGAACCAGTCAGTGAAGTAAAGAGGATCATTTTCAAGATAACCAATGACTGGGTACCTCTCAAACTGAATCAGAAATGGGAACATATGAAAACGGACTTCATCAAAAGATTCTATATCTGGAAAGTTGGCAATGAAGATTCTACTGATGCTGTCACATTCTTCAAAGACTTTCTAACAGCTGCAAAACCCCTCCTTGCTGAGATTCAGACTTTGCTGGATCAATCTGGCAAATCGCTTGAGGCACCTCCGTTCAGGATCCTTCCTCTTCCGCTCACTCATCAAGATAATATCTGCAAGAAGGAGATCGAAGAAGAGATCAAGGATTACATCATAAGCAAAGCTCTGAACATAGATGATGCAGAAGACTTAATGGAGATTAAGGCCCTGAGGATCAGAGTATATTCAGGTTATGGCCTTGATCTTCCGGAGAAGAAGTCTGCTGACTTTCGTACTCGCATGCAACAATTCAAGTAGAAGCTGAGCTGACATCTCTCTCTCCTAGTCTAGTTTCTAGTGATAGCATGTCTTGTATTGTAACTCTTATCTCATCTATAACATATATCACTTTGAGCCTTGACAACTACTCATTGTCTTTAAGGTTATTATTTTCTTTCAACACGACTAATCACTTCAGTGATCAGATATCACACTTTCACACTATCTGCCCTATGTGACTTATATGCTTATCTGCCTTAGAATTATTCCCTGCGGATTACTTGTTTTAGCTATGATCCTCTCTGATACCTTGCTAGTACTTAGGGGGGAGGGCTCCTATATATGTATAGGGGGAAATTGTTTCTTAGGGGGAACTTGTTTTATGTGGATACTTGCTTTTCATATATTGTTAGGAGCTGAATTTACTTAGATGATTAGCTACAAAGAAGTATGATCCATTCTGAGCTCTATTTATCTTAAGTTGTATCGGCCCTGATATCTCTTCAATGTGTTAACTTTTTTAAGCTCTAAGACTTTTCAATAGAATCTCTGATATCTTCAGTATGCTATAACTATGTCAATAGTATTAATTTCTGTAAGTTCTGATACGTCCAGCAATCTATAACTGTGTTAATTTGATGTGGCCCTAATACACTGCTTAATAGCATAAGACAACTCTGATATCTTCTTACTTGTGATTGCTATGATTCTTTCTTTTCATTATTCAGTCACATTTGATATGTTGGCTGGAGCATTCCTTGTAATAGATCTTTACTCGGTAGTAGTAGCTCTTAACCTTAGCATGTTTCTTTGATAGAAGATGTAAGAGGTTTTGGCCTCATCAAATAGGGCGAAATTGTTGGGATGAAGATTCAGTAGACCATATTTAAGATTTGAAGATCTCAAAACCCCTAGCTGAATGATGAACCTTCGTTCTTGTAATAGCTTAGTTTGAGTTCAGCATGTTAGGAACTCAGTAGGCTAGAGTTCAGTAGCTGCAGAATTCAGTAAAAGACCTTGCACTTAGCTGATGGACTCAGGATCGAAGAACTCAGTTGGTCAACTGACCACCAACTGAATGTGCATAGGAATTCTTACCCATGTACCGAATACACAGAAGAACGACAACAGGAAGTCACTTCAGTTAAAGGTCCGAGGATTCGGAGGAAGTCAATCCTGATGTTTGACAAGTCTCACCTAACAATCTACCTCGGCCAATAGGGAGCCGACAACGTTTTATCTTTTCTGACAAAAGCTGCTCTAAGACTGAAAAAGAGGCATATCTCTATATTGCACCTACTCATCAACGTTCAAATTTGAAGGAGCCATTTTCCTTATCGTTTTGACACGTAGCTAGACCCCTCTCCAACGAATCTATTCACAATTGACGACTATATAAGAGGAGAGTCTTCATGCAGAGACAACACCGGGAACAAAAGCTATCAATGCACAAAAACTCTTAAGACTCAAACGAAGAATCTAGTGAAGAACTAGCATTCATAGTAGAACCTTTTAGTTCATCACTTAGAGTTATCCTTGTTCCCCTTCTTTTATGTAAGCAAGCTTAATTGTAATACTCATAGCTTAGAAACCCCGAGGGAGTTCACATTCTTGTGAAAACGTTTTTGTTGTAAGAACTTCCTCATAGTTGGAGAAACCTCAAACTCTTTCATCTAACTCAGCATAAAACCGATTTTTCCAACCGAGAAGGTTAATAGGGCCTACACTTCCGCACACAACTCTGATACTGAACAACTGTTCGATTGACTCAAGTCAGTAGAGCTGAACTCAGTAGAAGAAATCTTCCGCCCCCAACTCTGAAAGCATATCTGGCTATCTGACTCAGTTCAGTAGCAAACTCAGCTAGAGCTGACTTTCGCATTTGAGAAAAGAATCTGTATTCAGATGTATTCACCCCCCCTCTACCCTTGAACCACGTCTCAGGACCAACAATTGGAATCAGAGTCAGGTTCTTACTGATCAGAGCAGTGTTCTTACTGATCATCGTTTTCTGAAATTGGTCTATCTCGAACAAAGATCCTAGGAAAACCCGTTTTTACTGCATCTTGCATCTGTTCATTGCATCTTATATCCTATCTTTTCAATGACTAATATTTCAGGGATAAGGACGGTACCCATGTTCTCAACTGAGAACTACGCAGTATGGCGAGTGAGGATGGAGGCACACGGGAAGAACACGAACCGAACCTAATCTCCAAAGGATCATCGTCTCCAACGGATCTATCCTAATCTCTTCTCTATAAATAGAGGGATAAATCAAAATTTGAAGCTCACGGGAAGAACAGGAACCGAACCTTGGCATACACAAGAACATAGAGCATTCAAAACGAGGTAATCCGAAAAGCCCAAGTCTTCCGCAAGAAGTTCGAAGAATATATCTCTGGCGAAAGACTACATTCTAGCTCTTAAGGAACCAAGCTTAAATCGTTACATACAAGCCTCTAGTATCCAAACGACGTTACACGAATCCATAGCTAAACTCAGCTGTTCGTCGTTCTAGAAGCTACCTTCTTGTTCCCTATCCCTCTAACCTAAGCTCAATAGAACATATCCATAGCTTAGACGAAGGAGTTCATATTTGAACTTAATCCTTATCGTAAAAAGACTCCTTCATAGTTGGAGAGTTTGTCAAACACTTTAGTTTGATAACCGTGTAAACTGAGACTTGCTCAATATAAATTCCAAGACGCAGCTTTGTCCAGTGTACAAGCTGACTGAGACTAACTCAGTATAATACATAGCCTCCTGATCTTTCGGGACAGTGGACGTAGGATTTTTGTGTCCGAACCACTTTAAAAATCTCTGTGTCTCTCGTTTGTGTTCTCTTTACTGTTGCATTGATTTTAACTGTTCATACTGAAAACTATCCTTTAAAATCATTAAACTGAGTTTCATCAAACTTAACTGATCGCACTAATCTACTGAAACTGTTTTATTAAAATTGTTTTTCAACTCAACTAAATTGGGCCTACACTATTCCACACCACTGAACTCTATCTACATGATACTGAATTCTGACGCTCAGTCAGCTAGCAGATCTCAGTAGAGTCAGTTACTCTGCCACCACGATTCATAACAACTTTCTGGTCTGCTGAATTCATTCAGTACGACATCATCCTGAAAAGGACTGTTCGTGTTTAAGTTGAGAAAATCGATTTCAGGTGTATTTACCCCCCCTCCCTCTACACCTGAACGTGCTCTCGGGACCAACAATTGGTATCAGAGCGGGAGTTCTATAAAACTCTTGTTATCTTGAAACTGGTCTACTTGAACGGATCCGGAAAAACGTTTTCACTGCATATCATTCTTCATTCATATCTTTATTAAATATGTCTGATATGTCAGGTATAAGGATGGTACCTATGTTCTCAGTAGAGAACTACGGCGTATGGCGAGTCAGAATGGAAGCTCATCTGACATCTCTCCACGAAAGCATGACAGAGGTTCTTGAGGATGGACCTATCGTCCCGATGATAGATAGCGTCGTAACTCAGGATCCAACAGATGGAGGAGAATGGTGACCGGGAAGAAAATTTTCAAGGACAGAAGTCTCTTCACCCGTGAGGAGAAGAAACTTCACAACTTAGACTGAGTCGCCAGGAATGCCATACTAACCACCTTAAGCGATTCTTATCTCGGCAGGGTTCAGGAATGCAAGACTGCAAAAGAACTCTGGGATGCTCTAGCGCTACTGAGTCGGGGGGACTCAGAAGATCAAAGCCAACAAACTTGCGCTGGAACTGCAAAAGCTGGAGAGATTGTCTCTCATGCCCGGAGACACCATTGAAGATCTCAGCGTCAGATTTACGAATCTGATGAACTCCATCAACGGGTTGGGACAGACATTCTCCAACCGAGAAATGAATCTCAAAATATTGAGGGGCACCGCTGCACGGTCATTGGACTCCTTTTGCTACCTTATTACGTCATTCTGATTTAGATATTGTTACTCCTGACCATATCTTTTCAGAACTTCAAGCAGAGGAATTCGAGTTTGACAGACCTCAACGGAAGCAGCGAGCTGAAGCTGACACTAAAATTGATCATGCCTTCAAAGCATCAGTCAGCACAGCATCTCCTGCGTCGAGTAAGACTAAACCTTCACTTAACGACATACAAGAAGGAAGTCTAGCTCAGAAGTACGCACTGCTTGCCGTGAAGTATCAGAAGGAGAAGGAGCGGCGCAGAAAAGTGACTAAAGCCTACCAAGAATTGAAAGGTAAGCCTGAATACACGCCGAAACGCACTCCTGACTCGCGTACTTCTGAATGCAGAAAAAGGGATGACTCAGCACCATCAAAAGAAAGCGAAAGCAAAGAAGAAAGTGTCATCGCCTGCTACAACTGCAAAAAGCCAGGACATTATCAATATGATTGTCCTGAGCTCAGTAGTGCTGAACGAGCAGCACGCAAAGCAAGGAGAGAGAAATTCGCCAAGAAGAGACAAGCGTACATTGCTGGTGAACTCTCAGACGACTCAGAAGAAGTCGACTCCTTCATGGATTCATCCGATGATGAAGCAGCTTTCATGGCCCTAGAGCTTGAAGCTGAAGAAACTGCTGAAAAGTGTCTAATGGCAGGAGAAGATGATGAGGTAAACTCTTATGAACTATTTAACTCTCCTTCACACTGCACACACGACACTCTTTCAGGAGCAGACGAGAATCTGGACGTCGCTTCTGCATATGAAGAACTCCTAGACGAACAGATTCAGATGAGTCTGCAGATCAGCAAGACTCTTCAGGAGTTGGATACCCTGAAAATGGAGAATCAGCTCAGAAAAGTCAGGTTACTACTGAGTCAGAAGGACTTGTGTTGAGACTCAGGGAGGAGATAAACTCTCTGATGGCCAAGTCTCAGCATCAAGAAGATCAGATCTCAGTTTTGACCAATGACTTAACTCAGAAAGATACTGAATTGAGTCTACTAAAGCAAGAACTGTCAGGACTTCAGACCGAGCATGATACACTGAAGAAAAGTGATGATGTCTGGAGAAACTTGATGACTGAGCGGTACATGGGCGCTGAAAAGAAGCTAGAGGCTATGCTAGCAGCAACAAGCCCAAGCATTGTAAGGAAGGACTTGGTTTCAGCCAGGGTACCTCCTCATCTGCCCTAGTACACTCAGAAGACCAACTTGCTGATAGGTTTGTTCGAGGGGAGACAATCAATGCAGACATTCTGAACCCCCTAGCAAAGAACAAACAAAAGATGAAGGCACCTCATCCTGCACATCAGCATACTGACAAGAAGATCAGCACCAAAACACCCCAGTTCAGTCAAGGGGAATCAGCAAATCCAAGTGGGCTGATCAGTATGGACCTCCTCAGCTGACACACCCAGCTCAATATGGTTCATATTATTATGACCCTATAGTCAGAAGAGGACCCAAGAGTCAGAAAAAGAAGAAAGCCGTGCAGAAGGCAAAGGTCAGCAGTCCACCAGCTCAGAAGATCCGGACTCCTGAATTTGAAAAGCCTCAGAAGTCAGCAGTGACCAGTCCAGTGGTCAAATATGTTGACTCAAGTGGAAAGAAACTATTTGAGACCACCAGTGTCGTTAGACAGATATGGGTTACGAAAACTAACATCTAAGGACCCAAAATCAAAAATAAAGGGTACCTTAATATATTTCTGTTTTGCAGGTGCACAAAGACCCATGGTATGTGGACAACGGATGCTCACGACAAATGACAAACCAAAAGAGTCTGCTAAAGAATTATATCCCTGAAGAAGGACCCCAAATCGAGTTTGGAGACAATGCTAAAGGCTACACCAGAGGATATGGAACACTCAGCATTGGAACTGCCAAAGTTCCAAGCGTATCATATGTTGAAGGAATTCAGCATAACCTTCTCCTCTGTTAGTCAATTCTGTGATAACTCGAATAGAGTGATATTTGACGCTGGTTTCTGTGATGTTATTGATAAATCCACAGGGAAAACAGTGATATCAGGTTCGCGCAAGAAAAATATATATGTGGCTGACTGGAACTCAGCTGAACCTGAAGCTTGTGTGTTGGCGAAGAATGACAACCGAACGGTGTGGCTATGGCACAGAAGACTCAGCCATCTCAACGTCAAAACGCTCAACAAATTAGCAAGAAACACTCTAGCAAGAGGACTGCCGAATGAAGTATTCAGCAAAGACACTCAGTGTGAAGCATCTCTGAAGGGAAAGCAAACAAGGAATCAAAATCCACCTGTTCCATCTCCTTCCACTGATGGAATCCTTCAGCTGCTACATATGGATTTGTTCGGTCCAGTCTCTCCAGTGACGATCAGAGGCAAGAAATATGCTTTAGTGGTCATTGATGACTACTCGCGCTATAATTGGGTCATATTTATTGCCAACAAGTCTGACGTCAAAACAGAGTTACCAAGGCTTCTGAACAGACTCGGTGTCGAAAAGAACACCAAGATTGTCAAAATACGTTCAGACAGAGGAACTGAGTTCCTTAATTTCATGGTAGAGGAGTTCTGCAAGGCAGAAGGAATAGAGCACGAGACATCTGCTGCTCGCACACCTCAGTAGAATGGAGTTGCTGAACGAAAGAACAAAACTCTCAAAGAGGCAGCAAGAACACTACTCGCAGACTCAGGACTCCCAACCGAATTGTGGGCAGAAGCTACTGATACTGCTTGTTACACTCAGAACCGATCTTTACTCACAAAGCAACAGAAGAAGACACCATATGAACTATGGAACGTCAGGAAACCTTCTCTATCTTATTTCCATATTTTTGGGTGCTCGTGCTTTATCCACAATAATGGGAAAGATCAGCTGAAAACTTTTGATAGCAAGTCAGATCAGGGAGTGTTCTTAGGATACTCTCGGGTCAGCAAAGCTTTCAGAGTATTCAACTATCGAACCCTTTGCGTGGAGGAAAGCCCTCATGTTGTTTTTAATGAGTTTGCTACTGAAGACAGGAGCAATAACTCTAACTACGAATCGAGGACATCGATGCGACTACAAGATCTAAGCTTAAAGGGCAAAGTCGAAAAGATCCAGCTATGTTGTGATGATGATTCAGATGAGGAAACTGAAGACAAATCTACTGAATCTCAACCAGCAGCAGAAGTAGCTGAGCCGATTGACTCTCCTGAACATAGTCAATCCCAGGTAACTCAGGTCGATGAAGAAACCCTAGAGGTAACTGAGACCACTACTGAGAATAACAACTGAGGGGGAACAACTATTAATGTTCCTGAGCAGAATGCCCCTGAACCTGGTGACTCAGTAGATCACACTCTCATTACTGAAATGCTTCAAACTCAGAATAGTACAACTGAAATGCTTAACTCACCTACTATCTGTGTTGAACAAATTTCAGATGAAGAGCTGAAACATCGTAGATCGTGGCTGGATGCTTACACTTCTGATCTGATTATCGGAGATCCTTCAGCAAGAGTAAAGACAAGATCCGATTCGTCGGGGGAGAAAGCGCCTTATATTCCTGCTTCTTGTCTGCTGACGAACCTCAGATAATTGAGGACGCACTGAAAGATGCTGACTGGATCATAACCATGCAGGAGGAGCTGAATCAGCTTACGAGAAACGAAGTTTGGGAGTTTGTTGACAGACCCCGGCATCAACATGTGATTGGAACAAAATGGGTCTTCAAGAACAAGCGAGACGAAAACAATGTCATAGTAAGGAATAAAGCAAGACTCGTGGCAAAAGGCTACTGTCAAGCTGAAGGAATAGATTTTGACGAAACATTCGCCCCAGTTGCAAGATTGGAGGCAATCAGACTATTCCTGGCCTACGCAACACATCAAAGATTCAGAGTTTATCAAATGGATGTGAAGTCTGCTTTCTTGAACGGCATACTGAAAGAAGAAGTCTATGTAGAACAACCGCTCGGTTTTCAGCAGGGACATCAAGTTTACAGACTCAGAAAGGCTCTGTATGGGTTAAAACAAGCACCCAGGACCTGATATGATACCCTATATGAGTTTCTTCTACAGAAAGGTTTTCAAAAAGGCACAGTAGACCGCACTCTTTTCAGCATTCGACTGGAAGACGACCTATTACTCGTGCATATCTACGTAGATGACATCATCTTCGGCTCAAAGAATGCCATCATGTGTCAACAATTCGAGAGAATGATGAAGGATAAATTCGAGATATCAATGATGGGAGAAATGAACTATTTCCTCGGTTTTCAAGTCAAACAATCTGAGAAGGGAACGTTCATTAATCAAGGCAAATACACTCGAGACCTCATCAAAAGATTCGGTTGCACATCCGGCAAACCTATCAAGATCCCGATGAACACGAACATGAAGATTGATCTTGATAAAGAGGGAGTATCAGTAGACCAAACTGAATTTCGTGCTATAATTGGTTCTTTATTATACTTAACAGCTACTCGTCCTGACATAACTTATGTTGTAGGTGTCTGTGCTCGATTTCAGGCGAATCCCAAGCAGAGTCACATGGACTCATCAAAGAAGATTCTCCGCTATCTCAGAGGAACACCTGACATAGGTTTGTGGTATCCAGCTGATGATAATATAGAACTAACAGCTTATTCTGATGCTGACTATGCAGGGTGTAGAATTGACCGAAAGTCAACTTCAGGAACGTGTCAGTTCCTTGGCAGTAAGCTAATCTCATGGTTCTCAAAGAAGCAGCACTCAGTAGCCACATCAACTACTGAAGCTGAATACATGGCTACCGGAAGTTGCTGCGCTCAAATCCTTTGGCTGAGACAGCAGCTACGCGACTATGACATCATTCAGAATGAAGTGCCAATCTTCTGCGACAGTACCAGTGCCATTGCAATCACTCAGAATCATGTACTTCACACAAGATGCAAGCACGTGGACATCAGACATCACTTCATTCGTGACCATGTCGAAAAAAAGGATATCAGGATGGAAAAGATCCATACTGACCGTCAAAGGGCTGATATACTGACCAAGCCTCTAGCTGAAGCAAGATTCAGAGAACTTTCAGTAGAGCTAGGTCTGCTGGACCCTACTGACTCAAGTCAGTAAGAGGTTTCAGGAGAGGAGCATTCAGTAAGGGGGAATGTTCACTCTCGATGCGAGTAAAATCGATGCGAAGAGACTCTGCAACCATCTACACGAGGAATCAGCTGACTACAATGTTCAGCTGACAGGTTTGCGTATCTCTACTCAGTAGTAGCCAATGGAACAGTATTATGCGTCTACGACTCAGATCCACTTCAGTTTCAGCATCGTATTTAGTGCCTTATAAAATGTCATTTAATATTAATGGTTTACATTTAATGCACGACATTCTATGCATAAGTATGCTGAACTCTGCCACACATTTAATGCACGTCGTATCACAGTTACTACATAGGCAAGTTACAACTGGCTTTTGACTTAGGCGGCAACATGATCATTACCTATAATATATCACTTAATCTTGACCGTCCATCTCATAAAGCATATTTAAACTTAGCCGTTGATCGTTAACCGTTCATCTTCACTTAGATATATATCTGCGATCATATCTTCAAAACCGCTATTAGCAATCTTTCAAATCTTTTTACTCCAAAAATTCTGAGATCCACTTCCTGCAAACCTTACTTGCAAACTTCATCTAATCTTCTTATAACTCTCAGATTTTCAGTGGTATGGTATTAGATTGTCATTAACTTGTTTCATTATTCAGCATCGCTATACTGATTATAACATCAAACTCGATACTGATAATTCTACTTGCTTGTTACAGATATAATGGCAGGCCTTACGGTAACAGCTCCAGAGAGCATGTAGGAAATCCTTGAGAAAGACCGTGTCTGGTGCGAGCCAGTCATGGAGTTTGACGCCTGCGATCTGGAGTTCATGGATGAGATCTTTGAAGCTCTCCGCATTACCGGCCTTGAAAGTTTTCTGACGAGGAAGCCCACCTTCTTTTTCCTGAGGCAGGTTGCTAAAGTCTACCTCAACTCAGACTCAGTAGCCGGCGATACTCATGGAAGATTCGTTGTACACAACATCGACGATGCTGCTATGGAGGTGAAGGAAATGTCAATCAAGGAAGCTCTTCGAAGAAGCTTCGATCTACCCTCCGAGGGAGTCAGCACCGTGGGATATAACGATGACATGATGGATGACTACCTCTCCATCTTCTACGGGAAGCCTACAGTCTTCAGAGCCGCATTCCCGAAGAACACGATGCTACCGCAGTATCGGGCTCTGGCGTACATAGTGACGCAACTGCTGACGAGTCAAGCCGGATCTTTCGATCAAGTATCCAGACCCAAGCTGCAACTGATGATTGCTATCTATGATAGAGCCAAAATTAACTGGACGGAGTTCTTTCTCCGCGAATTCATGGTTCAAGCAGCCAAATTTGACAAAGCATCATACAGACTGAGCGCAAAAGGAAAGCTCCTTTACGGACTGAAGCTATTTGTGATGATTCAGGACTTCTGCGCATCTGACCAGATCACGTACAACGACAAGCAATACTTCAACGTGAAGAAGATAAGATTTCACAACAGGGCAGCAGCCCTTCAGCAAATCGGGTCAGGTCCCTCAGCTCAGCAAACTACGCCTCAGAAGACTACAACGTCCAAGAAGCGGTCTCCTCAAGCTAAAACGCCTAAGGCACCGACAAAGCGACTGAAAAAGACTATTCCCGTCGTGCCTACTGAAGTAGAGGCAGAACCCGAGGCAACTGCGGGACCGGCGAGCGACGCAGCTAGTGAGAGATGAATCAGAGTCTTCTGAAAAGACTCAGTCAGTGGAGAAAGTCGTCTTCACTGAACAAGCAGAAGAAGTGGACCAAGGGGTTCAAATTGAAGAAGTCCAGGGTGGAGACCTTCAAGCCCTGGACAGTCCCTTTGATGTCCCCCCACTCAGCAGTCTTCCATCTGCTGAGAAACAAACGTCAGTGATAAACATAGAAGATTCGGAGTCGGCATCTGAAGAAGAATTTGTCGGGATGGAAGCCTCAGCTATCCAATCTCGAGCATCCCGAGAAATCACAGAGCATATCCCGGAGATTGCTGGCCACCCAGATCTAGTGCTCATTGCCAAGCAGGCTAGATTCCATATGCTACTGAGGTTCCAGGAGTGGCACAACCTTCAACGCCTTATAATCCATCACTCCTGTGAACAATTACACGAAGAGGAACTGAGGATCAGGCAGCAGATAGGCTACTCCGAGCCTGCTGACCTCGGAACCCTTGAAGATTTGAGGGCAGCCATGCTGGCCTTGCTGCATGATCGACAACAGGCTTCCGACTCAGCTCCCTCAGATGGGTCTGACCCCGATGGTCAGGACCCACCCCGTGATTCAGGCCCTGAGAAGCCTGATGAGGGAACTCATCAGGACAAGGATACTCCCACTCCTACTGAATTACCTCTCAGTATCCTTGCTCCTGAGAAGTCGGCGGCGGGTACTTCAACCTATGCAGAACCTGCTCGGCTCTTACTTGAGTCAGCATTTGAAGTAGCGCCCAACCCCAAAGGCCGATAATCGAAGTCAGTGGCAAAGGCTCTCAAAAGCCAGGGCACTCAGAACCGTGCACTTGCCACAGCAATCCACAAAGTGTGGAAGCAGACTGCTCAAGCCACAGGCGCAGAGAGTCAGGGGCTGAGAACTACATTGTCAGAATCAGCCGCCCCTGACGTCTCCATCATCGTATCTGAAGCGCTGGCAAAGCAGAAAGATGACTTCGAAGCTCAGCTAAGACTGATCCAGGAAGGACAGGCCAAGCTACTTGAAAATTTTAAAGCCTCTCAGTCCTCCCACACTGAGTCAGTCACAACCATATCCCAGGCCAATGAGCTCAGAATCACTTCTATCCAGCAGGCCATGGAAGATAAGGTTGATGCACAGTTGAAAGAGTTCAAGGCAGCAGCCGATCATTCTTACAAGCGCTACATAGAAGAGATGATCAGTGAGAAGAACGAGCTGCACGAGGCGCTGACCAAAATACATAACAAGCTCGATGAATTGTCAGCCTCGTACACCAGCCTGAACAACAAGGTATCCGCTCCAACCCCTATTATAATTGCTGATGCCAAAAAGGGGGAAAGGAGGCCCAAAGGGAAAAGGATGCCCAAAGGGAAAATGATATAAAGGTGGAAAGGATGGCTAAGCAGACCCCTGCTAAAACTGAGAAATCAACTAAGGGGGAAGCCACCACCAAGGAGCAGGTACTGAAGTCTCCCAAGAAGACAAGGTCAGTAGCAGGAGCCAGCTCAGCTCAAACATCTGCTCCTATTAAACCCATTACAACTGGCGAGGCCCAGGGTGTCTCAGCTGCAGCTGCAGCATCAACTGAGATTGGCCCAAGCGGCTCAGGACCCATAGAAGTAGCAACTCAAGCAACCCAAACTCCTTTGGATATAATCAAAGAGGTTGCTGAGTATGCTGACTTGGAGGACTCAGAAGAGGAAGATGCTCCTCTCCCACCTCCAATAAAAGGCAAAGGAAAGAAGATCCTGAAGCTCCCGACCCCTCCCTCCAAGAAATCTAAGAGATATATCACTAAGGAGGAGGAGGCTCAGATAGCCGTTGATGAGAAGCTGGCTAGGGAGATAGCCAAAGCTGAAGCAGCCAACAAGCTAAAAGCAAAGACTGCTAAAGGAAAAAAAAGGCTCCAGCACGCGGCGGAAAGAAACCAACAACTGCTAGGTTGCCTCCTAGGAAGCTGGAAATTGGAGATGAAGAAGATAGAGAAAAGGAGAAGTAACAGCAGAAGTCCACTGAGCAGCATGGCAAATCAAAAGAAAAATCTACTACGCCTGCTGACTCAGAACAAGAGCAATCACACAAGCCTTCTTACACTACTTCCGAAGCTCAAGATAGAGAGATGGAAGAAATCTGGGCTCAGCTGAACAAATATTTATACAGAGGCGAAGAGGCTAGACAGATTGAAGCTGCCAGAGAAAGGATTCATATGGCAGATCTTGAAGCCCTAAGGCTGAGAACAGAGAAAGAAGCAAGTCAGAGGATCCCGTCTAAGGCTGACATTCCCTATAGATACAGTTCAGAAAGCCTTCGGATCTGAAGACCTACAGATGGCCGAGAACAGACGAATGGATGCCAGTAGAATTCACGCAAAGATGGGAAGCGCTGAAGATTGAATTCATCAAAAGAAACTACTTCTGGAGTTTCTAGTCAGATAAGCGCAAGGCAGAAGCATATACTGAATACATAATGATCGCTGACTTAGACATGTACGCTAGATTGCAGAAAGCTGTAAAAGAAAATGTCGAAGTCAAAGTCCCAGATCCTAGAATTCTGCCACCCCCACGAAGACTGGATGGATCTATTCATTTCGGCGTAATTGAGAAAGAAGTGAAGTACGCTGCTGAAGCAAAATTCCTTGATGAAGATGAGCCAGCGGACTTTGCTGAGATAATGAAGCTGCGGAAAAACACTTATCGGATGTATGGAGTGCCCCTTCCCGAAGATTCAGCTCAAGAATTCAAGGACAGGATTAGTCACTTCAAGTGATGTTCAGCTTCTTTATTTCCTGTATGTTTTAGTCTAGCAGAGATGTATATGTACTGATTTCCTTATTTATATATATGATATCTCTGTTTGGCTTTGACAATATCTTATTGTCTAAATAAGTCGTGTTTGTCTTATGCATAACACTCAGAATCACTAAAGTGATTACTGACTCACACACTCACTGATTCTTTGTCAGTAGCCGCTTTGATTCTGATAGACTAGTTGTTTCCTTGAAGGGGGAAATTGTTAAGACAGGGAGAAATACTTAGTCTCTATATTCGACTCTCCGCCTTTGCTCCCTTCGATGAGTCTAGAACTTGAAGAACAACTCCACTGATCCTACTTGTAATATTGTAAGGAGCTCTGTTTCTGACAAGTTTAGTGTTAGTTTGCATAGATGTTGTTAGGTTTTGGCATCATCAAACATGGGGAAATTGTTGGGTGATGATTCTATCCTCATCACTGTTGCATATAGTGGGAAATGATTCTGTCTTCCGTACTGATATATACTCAGTAGCCTTGTGCTCTGAACGAGTCTATGAAGATTTGAAGATCCCAAAACCCTATCTTGATCGGTGAACCATTACTTTGTATTTGTTTTTGTCTCTGAGGTTTCAGACTCAGTAGACACTCTAATCTGGCTCAGGCACTCAGTAGCTTATCAGCCTCAGCACCAGGAGTAGAAGACTCAGCAATACTGGACTCAGCAGGAGCAGTATACTGGAAGGAGTCAGTGGAAATGAACTCAGCAGGAGTAGTTCACTGTACTCAGAGCTTATCTTCAGTAGAGCCAACTCAGCATGTTCACTACTTAATCAGCGATCAGACTCAGCAACGGCCAGACAGTCTTCTGAACTGTCAGATCTTTTGAAAGTCAATCAGTATAGTCAAATACGAGGATAAGAGAAGTCAGCTTCAGATCTCCTCGAAGTCTGTTCCATCTCAACCACTTTCCAAACCTCGGCAAATGACAAGCAGACACCTGTCCTACACCTACTAAAGCTGCAAGTCAACAACTTTCCAGAAAAGGAGGGAAATGACACTGTCACTCTACTTCAAAAGAGCCGTTAACTACCCAAAGGAGAGAGACAAAGGATCATCGTCTCCAACGGATCTGTCGTAATCTCTTCACTATAAATTGAGGGATAAATCGAAATTTGAAGCTTACGGGAAGAACACGAACCGAACCTTCGCATACACAAGAACACATAGCATTCAAAACGAGCTAATCCGAAAAGCCCAAGTCTTCCGCAAGAAGTTCGAAGAATATATCTCCGGTGAAAGACTACATTCTAGCTCTTAGGGAACCAAGCTTAAATCGTTACATACAAGCCTCTAGTATCCAAACGACGTTACACGAACCCATAGCTAAACTCGGCTGTTCGTCGTTCTAGAAGCTACCTTCTTGTTCCCTATCCCTCTAACCTAAGCTCAATAGAACATATCCATAGCTTAGACGAAGGAGTTCATATTTGAACTTAATCCTTATTGTAAAAGGACTCCTTCATAGTTGGAGAGTTTGTCAAACACTTCAGTTTGATAACCGTGTAAACTGAGACTTGCTTAGTATAAATTCCAAGACGCAGCTTTGTCCAGTGTACAAGGCGGCCGAGACTAACTCGGTATAATACATAGCCTCCTGATCTTTCGGGACAGTGGACGTAGGATTTTTGTGTCCGAACCACTTTAAAAATCTCTGTGTCTCTCGTTTGTGTTCTCTTTACTGTTGCATTGATTTTAACTGTTTATACTGAAAACTATCCTTTAAAATCATTCAATTGAAGTTTCAGCAAACTTAACTGATCGCACTAATCTACTGAAACTGTTTTATTAAAAACGTTTTTCAACTCAACTGAATTGGGCCTACACTATTCCGCACCACTGAACTCTATCTGCATGATACTAAATTCTGACGCTCAGTCAGCTAGCAGATCTCAGTAGAGTCAGTCACTCTGCCAACACGATTCAGAACAACTTTCTGGTCTGCTGAATTCATTCAGTACGACATCATCCTGAAACGGATTGTTCGTGTTTAAGTTGAGAAAATCGGTTTCAGGTGTATTCACCCCCCCCCCCACACCTGAACGTGCTCTCGGGACCAACAGCTCCTAATTCCACCGCTGTTCGCTCCTAATTCCACCGCCGCCACCGCCGAGGAGAAGAAATTCAATTTTTGTTCCATGCAATTAGAGAAGTAGATAGAAAGAAACAAACACCATTTATTTCCGTTCGAATTTCCAGATTGTTACTTTTCGTTTGTTGCTTTTAGATTTCTTTGTATAGGAGAGATCGAAGACTAAATTGGTACTCTCGTTTCTTGTTTCAGTCATCGTTTAAATTTCGTTCGTATTTCATTTTTAAGTTATGTTCGTGTTAAGTGTTCTATTCTTAAATTCCGTGCATGCTAGAATTAGGGTTGCAAATGATTATTATTCTGTTATGCCAAGTGTCTTACCTGTGCAGTCATGACGTTTTCATGATTAGCTAAAACTTTTAGTGGTCCGGCAGAATGTAAAGCACACACGTGAACAATACATGAGGCTTAGGTGCTAATAATTAATTGAAAAGGTTTCGGGTTAATTCTGGTTTATTTAATCTGACTAGTAATTTAGGATTGGTCACCGTAGTTCGCACAGTTTGTAGCTTACTTAGTACTTCCATCATTTCTCGTGGAACAAGGCTAGGTGAGTAGCAAAATTATTCAAAAGAATAGTTGGATTAAACCGGTAGGAGACTATTAGATGCCCAACATACGACTAGGCTCCTATACTAGGCTCCCTTAGATCGATAAAGTTGTCTATCTATTAAATCTATTGATTGCCCAACAACTTAGGTTGTAGCTAGATTAGGGAAATAGTCGTTTCGATACCCAACATGGCGGCTACCGAATAAGTAAGTGGGAGTGAGGGTTGTGTCAGTTTAATTACGACAGTCTATAACTAGTAGATTCATGAGATTAATTAACTTTAAGTGCCGATGATTGGAATTTGTGTGTGTTGCATATTCTGTGGACTTGTCTCTCAACTGCCCATTTAATACAATTTAATTTCAGTTCAGTTTTTACTATTTCTTACCTTAGATAAAATCTCAAAACTTGCGTGGTTGCTAACCACACCCAAGATAAGTAGAAAAGTAATGTGTCTAGTCCTATGTTCCCTGTGTTCGATACCTTGTAGACTACACTGATTTAATTCTTAGATTTTGCATGATTATTTGGTGCAATACAACGATCACCACAAGCTGAGCATGACACATGTCCATGCATTTAATGCATCCGAACGTTGTCAACACGGAGCCAATGGGAGAACAGTACTTTCTCAACAATCATATCCTCAAGTTCGGCTATAAATAAAAGAAGACCTCTCTTTAAGAGGTTATGGAATTTCACAATGCTCAAGCATACTCAAGCAAAAAGAACAAGTTTCAATCTTCATATTCGTAGTTCTCTTGCTAGAAATTCCAGCGTTGTTCATAGTCCAAGTATACCAGCTTAATCATCATAAGTTTGGAGTCAAGAGTGTCTTATACTCTTGTTGTTGAACAAAACCTTTCAAACTTTAACTTGATATTCTCGATACATTGTTTGATAGATAGTTTGTTAGTGTGTTTGATAGATTGTATTGATCTGTGCTCGTCAGTCGAAGAGTATCCAATAGTGGATTTCAACTGATAAAGCAGAAGAGTAGACGTAAGATCTTATGCCTTTTAACCACTATAAAATCGGTGTTATCTACTGCTCCTTTGCATTCAACTTACTGTTGCAAACACGAAAAGCATTTTCATAAAGGGTCTATCTTTATTCCGCATTCTGACTGACTCACTATCACTTAATCCTCTGGTCTGAAAAAGGCAATGTTTGTCATCAGGTATATTCCCCCCAATACACTTAAAATCGTACCGGGACCAACAATAGGGTCATTTGCACATATTTCTAGTTCATATGGCAAATTACAGTGTAGCCATACATATTGCGTGGTGCAATACTATATATGAGATATGATTATGTGATGTCATAATAGTGAGAAATTATATATATTTATATTTATGTATATATTTGTGAATTATAAAAAAAGGATCCTACGGGTATGAAAAATGCTCTTCATTCAATTATCTCAGACAGACAAAAAGCTATTGCTGAATATACCCTATCTATTTTTCAAGTGAAAAGCACTCAACTTTTTCTCACATGCATGTTCTCGTTTGCAAACAAATCTCTTTATTAAATTGGAATTCTACCTCCTTCGTTTAGGGCAAAATGAAAAATGAGAGATTAGTTTTGTAAGCAATATTTGTGCCGATGAGATCTATGGTATAAAATATCACGTCTCATCCCTGATTCGGACAAAACTTAGCAGTTTTGATAAAACAGGGGTAAACATAATAATAATAAAAAAAAAACGTCCTAGTTTTTTACCAAAACCACATAATTTTATTTGAGACAAAATTTAAGACATGAGATTTTTGGAACATCAAATCTAGCTACTCTCCTATCATATTACTCTCTCTCAACTTGATGAGCCCAAGCATGTTAAATGCATCATGCATGGCTCCCAAGTAACCGCATGCATGCGTTTTTATTTTTATTGTTAATTAATTGCATGGAAAAATTCTAGAAAAATAAAAATACTATTGCATGCGACTCGAAAGTGCTCAACAGGTTCTGAGTCATTATTCAAGCGTATCAAACGTGGAAAATGCCTATGTACCTTCTAAGGAGGAATTAGATTCCATGTAGTTTTATTGTCTTTATTATTAATTCATCACTGTTTGAACATCGTATTGTTTTATTATTATTAAATGATATAATAGCAAATATGCACATGATTTACATATTTTAGTACTTAGTAGAGTGAAAATACGAAAGGTAAAATATAATCGAATAATCAAACCAAAAAAAGGAATGATAGAAACTCCACATAGTTTTTCTTCTTCCTTTGACTTGAAGAGAACATTGACATGTGCCAAATGCAAGATATGTAAATCGAGCTGCTCAATCATTCTGTAGAGCTGCGGGTACTAAAATTTGTTCTAGAATTTTATTCAGGGCCGGTCCTGAGATTCCGGAGGCCCTAGGCGAAAAGCAAAAACGGGACCCTTATTGAAGCTTTGTGAACTATATTTATAGCGAAAGCTAGCACATGCTTTCATATTTGTGTACCTACATAACTTTAAAAGTAGAAATCGTAAAGTGCAACACACTTAAAAAAAAAAGGATCGAATACTTATTGAAATAACTTAGACCTTCTAGCACTTTGAGATGCAAAATCATCAATAACATCATCAAGATCAAGTTTTTCCAATACCTAATTTTCAATACATAAAGTTGTTAGTCCATTTAACCTTTCTTGAGACATAGTAGAACGCAAATATGATTTTATCAATTTTAGTTTTGAAAAACTTCTTTCTGCTGAAGCTACAGTAACATGTATAATCAACAATATTCGATATGCAATAGAAACATTAGGAAAACAATCTGAAGCTCTAACAAACTCAAAAATTTCACCAATTGGCTTTATTTCTAAAGATAAACACATTTGTAGCACTTGCAATTCTGAATATAAATCTTCAGCATATATATCAAATTTATCATTATGTTTAAGTGCATTATCAAGATTAACACAACATCTATGCAATGTATTATCATCTAATTTAGATAACTTCTTATAATTAAATAAAAAACCAAAAATATCTTCAAAGTGAGTAGTAGATCAATCGAAACCAAAAATTTCGGGGCCCCTTAAAATTGGGGGCCCTAGGCAAAAGCCCCACCCGCTATTCGGGTGGGCCGGCCCTGATTTTATTTACATAACTAAAAGAAATGCGTAAGATTTGACTCAATATGACTTTCCTACTTCAATATATATATGTCTACTTACATATTCCAACGTGTCTTGTAACAAGTAGTTAAAATGTACACATTCCCACTTGATTTGTCTTGTTTCTTAAAATGGAAAATAACTTATACACAAACTCTCACTTTTCCTTTGTGGGACCTACCTTCCTACACACAACCAATCAATCATCTTAATTTTTGTACCGAAAAGAAACAAGACAAGTGGGGTGGGACAAAGGGAGTAATTTTTATTCAAGGGAAAAAAAGAGAAGCTTTGAATTGGTGACCTCAGGCCATACGAAATCATTGACATGATAGGAATATAAACCATACAAGAATGTATTGAAATTGACAATGAATGTGCAGTGCATTATGAGGCATAGATTCCCATTTCAGAAAAAAAAAAAAAAAAAAAAAAAAAAAAAAAAAGGGAAATTTACCTATTTCTCTCTCGCCTTTATTCATCTAAGCCTGAACTACATTTACCGGAACCATATAAAACCTATGCGCCATCTATTTCATATCGATAAAATAAAATACAAGATAAAGGTTGTTTGTTGTGGGAACGGAAGAATCTAAGTGATAGATTGGGCATGCAGTAGGATCATCTCGGCGTCGTCCCCCCTCATTATCTTTCATTTGAAAGAGACAATATATATGGAGGTAAAATGCCGTAGCTCACAAATAACATCTTCCCCTCATAATGCCTACCAAACCCGCGCAAATGGGAATAGAATACAGAATAACATTTCCAACTCTTTTTCACTAATAATGCACACCGAATCATGGAAAAGGCACCATTATTGATGACGCCCTTGCATGTGTATTGCATGCACTGCAACAAACAAATAAGCCCCTCGATAAATTAAATTCCCTTGAAATGATATAGTGATAGAGTAAGATAGCTTGTGAGTAGAACATTTCATGTTTTGATTTATCTAAAACATACCTTAGATAGAGTGGGGATCTTCTACCCCACTTGGTGGACCACTACATGTCCCACCAATAAGGTGAAGACATGTGTCGACTTATGATAACTTGGTGGCCCACAAATGCACGCATGACAGCGCGTGATTGGTGGGCCACCAAGTGGTCCACCAATAAATGGGGCAGGTGATCCCCTGCCCCTTAGATAAGGGTGTGGGTTTGATTATATTGCCCTAATTTAAAAATGAAAAAATAAAATAAAATAAAAGGGTTAAAGGGCTTGAATAGATTTTGACCTAATAGAAGATCTACCACTTGCCTCCCTACCTTCACAGGCATGTTTCCTCATACAAAAAAGAAATAAAGACCAATCCAAAACTGTCAGAATCCCATCTTAAGGAAACAATATATATTGCAAAACAAGCATATCTACAAAGAATAGAAAGTTAATTTTAGGGTCCCACGTTTCACTAGTATATAAACCGCATATCATCCATTCTCCAAATTCACCAACTTCAGACAATACTCCATTAATTTCCTCTCAGGTAGAGACCTTCAAACTTTTATACAGTATTACCAATTAGTGTTGACAATTCTTGAACTTGTTTTGATTAGATTTTTGAAGTGTATATATATATATATATATAGGTGATAGAATGAGCTGTTCAGGAGGCGACTGGATGTGCGGGGCATGCCAGCACATCAACTTCAAGAAGCGGGAGGCGTGCCAGCGGTGCAGCTGCCCCAAGTACGCTACCGAGGCGGAGGTGTCGGCGTATGCTGCGCAGAGAAGGGAGGTGATGGCGGGAGACTGGTATTGTGGCGCTATGAACTGCGGCGCCCACAACTACGCCAGCCGCACCACATGCTACAAGTGCGGCGGCTACAACGCCTATGGGGCTGTAGTCATAGCCTCCGCCGGTTATGGCTGTGAAGCCATTCCTGGCTGGAAAAATGGTGACTGGATTTGCAACAGGTACCAAACTATTTCAACTAGCTTAGTATCATGCGTACATGATCTCTCTCTCTCTCTCTCTCTCTCTCTCTCTCTCTCTCTCTCTCTCTCTCTCTCTCTCTCTCTCTCTCTCTCTCTCTCTCTCTCTCTCTCTCTCGCTCTTAGATGTATTGTGGGTGTGGCATTAATTTGTTTGTGTTTTAATTTCTTCAGACTAGGATGCGGCATGCATAACTATGCTATCAGGACAGAATGCTACAAATGCAAGACACCAAGAGAGTGAGGTCTGCGAGGAATCGGAATTAGCAGAAAAGATTAGGGTTAAAGCTGTTTTTCTCTTTTCTATTTAATTCCTAGAATTTTGTGATCTCATTTGAAATTAATGAACGTCTTAACCGGTTTGATATATAAGAAATCTTGTCTATTCTCTGAATGAAGTTAATTGACAAAATGTACGGTACAAGATTAACTCGGGTTGACACCATATATAGCAGGTGTCTAATGCTAAAAATTTCCACCAAAAGATAATAGTATTCGTGAGATTGGAACATTTTGAACATCTGCAGACTGCAGCAAATAATAGATCAAAATATAGCAAATAATTTAATGACCATATAACAAATAAAATGGACTATATTATGATATGAACAAGAAAGGAGTAATTTCGGGCCGGGACGGATAGAGCAATAAATAGGTCGCTTACATTCATCTAATAATCAGACATTTTCCTTTCCCAAAATATGGAAATTATTTGAATGTTAATTAGGCAAAACGGCTTATATATACCACTTTCATAAAATCTTATGTGCACACAAACCTTTGTGCTAATTATGACTTAGGATTTAGAAATAATTAAGATATATTATTAGTAATACTTAGTTTCCTATTTTGTTCCTTTTGCATTTATCTTTGAATTTATAATGTGATATATACTTTAAAAAGGATTAAAATTCCAATATATATATATATATATATATATATATATATATATATATATACATGAACTTTTATATTTAATTTGTAATTTCGACACAATTTAACACAATTAAAATTAGGGTTGTAAAGGTTAAGGTTCAATTTTTGATGCAATTTAAGGACAAAATGGACACAAGTGGTTCAATTTGAGGTGTATTTCAGTTATGAAACTGATCTGAATCGAGCCGTTTAGAAATAGTTCGGCTAAATTCATCGATTTTCACATTTTGAAAAGAAAAATATATAACTAAACAAATGCACACTACAAGATTTTTCCGGATCCACTACGAATTTTTCCGTCAATGTAAAATGGAATTCCGTCCAGAATCAACCATAGTACAGATTGGTTACATAAATATCCGTCAGAATACGACAGTCGCTAATTTTTCTCGACGGAAACAAGTCCATCGCTACATTTCTCGACGGCTTTATTATATTTATACGGAAAATCCATTCCTAATCTTGAATATATATATATATATATATATATATATATATATATATATATATATATATATATTGATGTGGTTCTTTTGAGAACCACTTCCCCTATGAGATAAGAGAACCATTCTAGTCCATTGATTTGCTCAAATCAATGGACTAGATTCAACCCACTTTCTACAATAAAAAAAAAATAGAAAAAAGGGGATAAAGGGTAAAATTGAGAAAAACATTTCCCACTCAAAAACATTTCCCACTCATAGTAGAACCATTTTGAATTCTGTAGAAAAATATTTCCCACTCAAAAACAAGTTCATCCTCCCACTCAAAAACCGAGCATTAGAGCGAAAATCTCGTCCAAAATTGCAGGGATTAGTGGCGCAGTTACAACGGTTTTATTGAGATGGTTTCATCACCCAATTACATATATTGTGTCGGATTTGTGCTTGAAATCGAAATTGAAGAGTTGGGGTAGTATTTATACAGAGAACCCAGGTAATTTCTTAAGAATAATCATTAAATTCTGCGTGTATTGGTTCTACTATGGATTTTTGTCATGTATTGCTTTATTACATCGACAATGGTTGCAATTGACTGATTTTTGGGCTTAACCCCTAGTTTATGCACAAAGTGTATGTAACCCTAGTTTTTGCAAATTCATTTCAATGATACGAAATGTATGTTGTTTTCAGATTATGTGAGTTCTACTCGTCTTGGAATTGGTTGATTGGGTCGACGTTTGTGTGGGGATTGCATAGACTATGGAGGAAGGTAAAGTTGGTGGAAAATGTTTGAATGATGATCGTTGCGTACTTGTCTTGATTGTGCATTATAGAACTGACGTTTATGCTAATCTAGAGATTCGGTTATGGATAAGAATATATGTGTGAATTTGAATGCATACTATACACATATATAGATGCGTATGCATAAACTTAAGAACACATATGCATAAATTTGGTATATGATATGCATAATAGCTCTGTAATATCATACTAGTGTAGGTTGTTAGTATGGACAATGAGGAACGTTTTGTGCATAAAACTATTTAGAGATAAGCATGAAGCAATGATAAAATATGCAAAAAGTTAAAATAACAGAATCCTTTAGTATATTCGGTAAATATGTTTCATGCATATAGCTTGCCTACGTTATGCATAAATCAATTAATATTCATGCATAATGAATCAACAATGAATATATGCTCTTTTAATTATGCATAAAACTAGCTAATGGTAAGCATTATTGTATGCTCAGATATGCATAAACATAAATTGAAATAATCTATTATAATTGGAAAACAAAAAGAATTATGCATAATTGAGGAACAATTTCTGCATAACTCAGCAACAGTTTATGCATAATATGGTGTCTAAAAATAGTTTTGGAACAGGTACTTATAAGCAGAGGGGGAAGAGGAAGGCAAGGTCCCAAACATAAAAGGAATTGGATAATACCCCAGTCATGGAGTTGTATAAAAAGAGGAGGGGGCAGGTTAAGAATGAAACTGATGACAGCCAAAAAGAAGATGTTGTGGATGTGAATAGATTAACTAGCAGATGTTGTCCTTTTGCCTTGATGGAAGGTGTGTCTAAGATGAATGAAACAAAAAAAGAAAAGGTTCGAAATATGGGTTTTTTTTTCTTTTTTTTTTTTTTTTGGGGGGGGTACTAAACCTAAATGTGAATAGGCTATCGAACCAAATGACCTACTGGGTAGTGGATAGCTTTGACCCCAAAAGATCTGAGCTTGTGCTCTCGGAAGGGAGGAGACTCGAAGTAAGTGAGTATGATGTCCAACATGTGTTTCAGTTTCCAAGATGTGATATAGTGATGGGAACCAAAAAGATTCATCAAAGAACATCAATAGTTGGTGAATGGGTAGTACAGTTCATAACTATGGTGATTGTAGAGAACAAACATAAAATCACAGCAAATCATGTGATAGCAGCGATGATAGCTGACGAGGAGGGTGGGAGAGTGTTTAGGATTAATTTTCTGGTTCTACTATCTAGTGCTTTAATTCAATGAAGTGAAGGATTGTAATTGGTGTGAGCTTTTAATGCGTTGTCTTATTGAAAGCATGCGGGTATGGAGGGAAGACAAGAGAAAACCATTCTTCGGACCATCTCTATTTCTGCTGGTACATAGAATATTTTTTTATGCATATCTTGGCATTATTTTATGCATATGTTGCTGATAGTTTATGCATAATTGTATGTGTGCAGATCTTTTATGTTGATCGAGTCTGCATCTTCAACCAGTGTTTAGGCAGGCAACTTCCGTTGAATATAAATTGGGATAGCATGGAACTCCGGAAAAGATAAAAAATAGAGTTGAAGAATGGTGGATTTGGGGAAGGGCGCATACTAGGGCCGATAGAAATTTCGTGTTTGGAGCAACCAAATGAAGAAAATGATGCAAACAAGGAAACCGCGGGACATCAAGTACTCTGCATTGGTCATGAATCAAAGAGATGGTTAAATTAGTGAAGATGATTTAGGAAGCCCTAGCAGATCTCTATGATAATAACTCGTTCAAGAAAACTGTTGGTGCAACTTCTAGAATTATCGCATGCAGTGTTCCAGAATCAATACCCTTGGCCGAAGAACAAACCGGATTGTATGATGAAGAATGGTGGAATTCCAAATTAGTAAGGGAAGCCTTATATCCTATGGACGCTGCAATACTTAAGGCTACCAATTACCTAGATGACTTGCCGAATTATAGCTTGGGTATGTCACAACTGAGAGGGACCACGCAGAGTGATAAGGTGGGATACAAGGTAATTGTCTATATAATGAATTATAAAATTATTATTCTTGTATATGGGCTGCTGACATTTGCATTGCTTATTTTAATTCGGTTGAAGGTTGTAAGAGATTTGGGATGTTCTGAAGCATTTGAGAATAATCTAGAAGCGCAAATTGGTGTGGCAAATGAGATTGTAGCTAAGGTTGTGACAAGTGTTAATGAAGAACATGTGAGTAGAAAAGCATTTTCAATTGCCTATTTTCTTTTATTATTATTAAAGTATGTTATTATTAAATTTAATGGTAATATCTCATATAAGGCGGATAAGGGGAACAAAGGTGAAAGTACAAGTTTGGATGCTGAGAAGACTGAAACTACTGTAGCACAAGTAAGTTTATGGGCAGTTTCAATATGGATCATGCTGAACATAGTATGTATAAAATTATTAAGTTTTAAGCATGAATCGACAGTCAGATATACATAAACAGAAACTCTAAGAATCCTTTCGTGTATTTGGTAATTATGTTTTATGCATCTCGAGTTACTAGTTCATGCATATTTCTATAATAATTCATGCATAAAATCTCTACAGTACCATAGTAGTGTAGGTTTTTTGTGTAGATCATGTTGAACATGGTATGCATAAAACTATTAATTTTTAAGCATGAATCCACGGTAGAAACTCTAAGAATCCTTTAGTGTATTTGGTAATTATGTTTTATGCATATCGAGTTACTAGTTCATGCATATTTATTTAATCATTCACGCATAAAATCTATGCAGTACCATAGTAGTGCAGGTTTTTGGTGTAGATCATGTTGAACATAGTATGCATAAAACTGTTAAGTTTTAAGCATGAATCGACGGTCAGATATGCATAAGCAGAAACTCTAAGAATCCTGTAGTGTATTTGGTAATTATTTTTTGTGCATATTGAGTTACTAGTTCATGCAAATTCTATAATAAAATCTCTGCAGTACCATAATCCATTATGATTTATGTTGTTGTGTATTATCCATATAGATGGACTATTTCAAGCATAATTCTATTATAATTCATGTATAATAAAGTAGTTGAGTATATACACCTGTCATAATTTAGGAGCAAATGACTACAAGCAGAATATCTTGCCGTGCAAAATCTGCAATGAAAAATGCACATGCAAAAAGATCACCATTCATAATGCGTTATGTTGATCCTTCTAAGAAATTGACAAAAAGGGAGATTCAAATGGGTTGGTACTGCACATTTATGGCTGATGATGAAGGGTACAATTTAACTCAACTGCAACTATAAAATGTATTTGGGATATTTAGTGGTACTTATTCTTATTTATCTTTGTATGTATTGAAAGTTTGCTCTTCGATTGGAAAGGAATCAAGATCAATGGAAAACAGATGCGCAGTTTAAGACAGAACCACACAGTGGCTAATGAGATCATTAATGCATGGGGTGCAATTCTAAACCACATGAGCAACTTAAGTCAGATGAATCACCACTACATTTGTTTGCAACATTTACGGTATGCATATAAGAGACTTATAAACACTTCTAAAAATATTTCTTTTTGGAAAATACATTTATTTATTATTTTTTTTCAATCACAGATTGGGACAGTTGTTTGTCTTGAAAGGAGAATTGATCCATATAAGAAGCATGAAATATTCAACCTTGGAATGTCATAGGTTTTGACAAGACATAAGATTAACAATATGAATAAGATCAGAATGGTAACCTCCTTACCGAAACCACGTCCAGCTTAGAGATTTATATAATTAATTTGGTTATTATCTATATTACAGTTTGTTTTCCCAATTGAGAATGATGGAGCGTATTACATGATTTGTGTTGATTTGCGCTTGAAGAAAACTTTGATAATTGATAGCACAAGTTATCAGAGTAATTCTAGTTGGGAAGAGAAATACGGGCAGATCCCACATGATTTGGTAAGCAATTTACACTTCAGAGTTTTGTGTATAATTCATTTTGAAGTAATTTAATATGTATTAAGAGTGAATTCATTTATTTGTTAGACCTTTATGCTGCAACAATATTTGACCGAGATGAAGTGCACGAAGATGGCAAATATTGTCAAGAGTTGCAAAACATCCATGATAATCACAAAGTGGGCGAACAAGTTAAATGTGGTGGATTCAAGTCTGATCTTTATGCATGTCATATCGAGCTGTTATGTATGAATCACTAGTTACTTATGCATAACAGATTTGGTTGCACTAAAACAGATTGCATGGGTGTATTTGATGCGCCACATGGAGACATTCAAAGGGGAGGAAGCAAACTGGGAGACTGAGATTGCAAATAAAGACTTCAAACATATAATGATTTTGAGGGTCCGCTATTGTTCAACAATGGTGAACTTCGATGAAAACCTAATGAAGGAAACAGTCGAACAAGAAGCGTTTAGTCATTTCGATGAAAAGAAGTTAAACTGTAAAGAAGTTGAGAAGTGGTTACAAGAAATTTAGATGTCATCTGTGAATGATAGGGCAGACAGTTTTTAGGTACCTATATTTTTTATTAGGCAGAAATTCAAGCTGAATTCCTCTTTTGGGCATATTGAATTATGAACTAATTATTATAGTCTTTCAATTATGGTTATTCTGAACTAAACATTTGAGTAAATATGCATAAACCATCTTAAAGCATGCATATAATGGCAAGCCGTGGCCAGATTTATGCATAAAACGAAGGCGTTCATGTATATTGCAGTATACATTTATGCATATAAGGATGCAGTCAATGTGTGTTGAATTTAAAAGATGTATGCATAAAAGTATGCAACGGAATGTATAAACATTTGAGTAAATATGCATAAACCATCTTAAAGCATCCATATAATGGCAAGTCGTGGTCAGGTTTATGCATAAAACATTAGGCGTTCATGCATATTGCAGTATACATTTATGCATATAAGGTGCAGTCAATGTGTGGTGAATTTAAAAGATGTATGCATAAAAGTATGCAACAATAAGCATAAACAATTGAGTAAATATGCATAAACCATTTTAAAGCATCCATATAATGGTAAGTCGTGGCCATGTTTATGCATAAAACGTCAGGCGTTCATGCATATTGCAGTATACATTTGTCATATAAGGATGCAGAAAAAAAAACATAAATAAAACATCCCATAATTTGTCAAAAAAGTAACAAGTCTCTAAAATCATCATAAGGCAAAAGAAGTCTACACTAAAACATAACTAGGTGCAGCAACGCTAATTTGAAAAGCAAAAGTGTAGGATAAAGAACTAAGATGATTCTTCAACAACCATTAAATTATCACAATTTCTTGAATCGTGATTGCACATCTGCTTGCATTTCCTACACATTCTATTAGGATTCAACTTCTCTCGCAAAGCCGCCTCCTTCCTCGACTTTATTCTACTCCCTGATCCTTTTGTTTTCACTTGATCCGGTGGAAGCACTCTACAAATTCTGGAATTTGCAAACCATAGAAATTCTCAAACATGTTTTTGTTCACCGTATTGATTGATTCGACTTCATCACTATTCGGATATTTGATGGTTAGAGCTTCAAAATCCAACAATAATTCCTGCATTTGAGAAGGGTTTTCAGGAACCAAACCTGAGCATTTGAATACTACATCCAACAATTTCTTAGTGGTGGATGTAGAAATCTACCCGAAATTCACAAATTCACCTACTTTGTCAAAATGTTTGAAGGAGACGTTTCTACCCATCGACCAACAACACATGAAACTGGAACAACGTTGAAATTTGAATTCTTCAAAACCTTTAAAATGTGGCTGCACAAGAGACCATGCATCTCCATTTTCATGCACGTGCAAGACAACTTCAGATCATCAACATTCAACGCTACACTGAAATGCCTTTTATAGTATCATCTATCTCAATATCTTGACAGAACCATTACCGGACATTTTCTCTATACAACACACATTCATAACATCAACCCATTCCGACTACACCTGAAAAAAGATAGTGTTTGAATCCACCTGAGCCAATCTTAGCTCCAAAGGAAGCTTTGTTGTGAAATTTGGTAATCTTGACTCATCCGCTACGTTTAGCTTATCATGTGTGTGTCGTTGTGCTTGAATTTCACTCTCATAAAGTAAATCAAACATCAAAAGATTTGCCTTCGGATTTAAATATGTTTTGAAAAAATGATTTTATCTCTCGGACATGGATGTGGTTCGAAACAATCCGCTCATTGGAAAATCTTTGAAATAAGCTAGAATCCAATAATGGCATAGAGTAAACATCTCCTCTAACCATTCATGATCGAACAAATCAAATTCTGACAAAACCTCATTCCACTTTTTGTCAAACTCCTTTGGTTCCAATTCACTGTTCCAAACAATATCATTAATTTTTTTTGTGAAATATGTGTTCGTTCTCAGTACCAAAGGAATCTTATCTAGAACTTTCAACATGATGTGCCACATACAAAAACGATGACGAGTCTCCGACATGACATTCTCCATTGCAATCTTGACAGACGGATCTTGATTGGTGATCACTAACTTTGGAGTGATTCCTATACATGTTTTAAATGTTTTAAGGGACCAAGAGTACGACTCACTATTTTCCGAAGACAACAAACGGCTGCGAATGTGATACACTTTCTGTGGTTGTCAAGGCCAGTGAATGGGACAAAAATCATGCCATAGCTGAGGACAAAAACAAAATATGGACTCTTAGTCATACATGCATAAAATATGTAGTACTTGAGCATGAAACGCTTATAACATATGCACAAAATAAAAATGAACAACATACATAGGTATTCCTTATCTTCTCTTGTGCATATATTTCTAGTAAGTTATGCATATTTCTTATGAATATTTTGCAGAATACACATAATCCAATATGCATAAAACAAGTAGGAAATGAGCATGAAGTGCTGATTAGATATGCACAAACTAAAACTGCCTGACATATGTAGGTTTCCTTTATCTTTTCTTGTGCATGTTTTACGAGTAAGTTATGCATACTTATTACCAAGATTGTGCAGAATACTAAAAAAAAAAAGACTCTTTGTTAAAAATAAAAAATTTGCGTGTGAAGAAAGTATAATACCTATTGGTTGAGTAGGTTGCATCCATGGATAACGAATCACCAAAAATTTTGTAGTTGTCAATTGATATGTCATCAGCCCAAAATACTAGCTTCAGTTTGTCACCTCCACCGGTGAAATAATCATAGAAAAACTCTGGGTTCCTATCACGAGCTTCGTTCAATTTGTCCAAGAGCAATTGTGCATCAGCCCCCTCAACAAAAATGCGAAGATCGCGGTGGAAAATTTTAAAATCGACCCCATCACAACCTACGCTCTCGTAACTTCCAACCAACTCACTAAACATTCGATAGGACTTCACCGGACCAACATTAGCTCGGGCACAACTAAGTATAAAATTCTTTTGAACTGACATCATGCTACGATTGTATCTCATAAACTGCTTGTGATTACAAGATAACAATGGATGAGAGTGGGCCTCGTGAAAGAAATCAACAGCAAAACCTACCGAAGGGTGAAATTTAAAAATTACGCGAGCCAAACATGATGACCTTTTGGAGTTACGCCCTCTCTTTATTATACTGGTTTCACAATCATCCAAATCCAGCTGCTTCTCCCCTTCTCTGCTACATACCATATATCTTCGATGTATAGTGTCATCGGGATAACGTTTTACTGACCACTTTCGAGTATTAAAGCCTCGAAAACCTCCATATTCTCTATAAAAGTTTTCAGCCTCATTCAAACTTGAGAACTCCCTTCCAACATATGGTTTTAATTCACGGGGGCATTCGGGAATAAAAATAGAATCAACAGTAACATATGAAACACTTCCATCCAACGACTCTGTCATTTGTCCTCTGTCATGCATAAAAATATGAATACTTATGCACATATGTGTAGTAGAATATGCATGAACGTATAATGAACAATTTTATGTTTCAAAAAATAGAACGAATATTTGAAAACTTGTGCAGAAAAATAGAATCAGAAAATCCAAGCATGCAGCATATTAGATGGGATATGAATTGAACAACAAATTGATATATATTCCGCATTAATGAACCATTACATACCCTAGTTTTGAGACAATGATTTTGAACAAGTAAAAACCATACCATAACCCTCAGCAAATATTTTCCAAAATTATATAAACACTTTATTTGAATGATCTCTAAAATCAAAGTCGAAAAACATTATGGATAACAGAACCCTAAAAAAACCGAAATTAACTTACACTTTATTTTTAATGAAATATTGAGGGTTGTAAATGGCGAGATGAAGCTGAGCGAGTTGAAAATGGTGAAACTGAGGGTTCGGAACGAGCAATGAACGAGATGCAGCTGGGCGAGATGAACGCTGGGAGACACCAAGAAGATGAAGCTGGGAGATAGAGAAGAGAGTTAATCTTGATAGAGAGAAAGATGAGAGAACACAAAGTTACCTAAATACCCTTAATGAATTAGTTTTTCTGCTTTTTTCATTTAATTTCAAGCAACAAATCAATATTAATGAGAGCCATCGATGGAATAAATGAAGGGCCGAGATTGGATCTCATATCTCATGGGAGGGAAAGGATCTCAAAAGATCCATTTCATATATATATATATATATATAGGGAATGGATTAAATGAGATCTTTTTTTCATATGAGATATGAGATCCGATCTCATCCGTCCATTTTGTAGATGAATGACTAGCATTTTTCATAACTTGGCCATTTAAAATAAATCAAAAAAGGAAAAAATAATGGCATTAAGGGTAAATTCGTAATCTTGTAATCTTCCCTTTAGTTTTATTAAATCTAAATTCCTTCAAATTTTGAACAACATAGATCCGCGGTCCGAAATTACCACGCGATTCCGTTTCAACGGCCAGAGTCCGGTAGGTTTTCCTGATTTGCTATCACCGTGGCCGTATAGTTTTGGTTGTCGCTTTTTTCATCTTTCTTTACACTCGAAGATGACGAAGTCTATTGAATTAGGGCTTAGGTTTATTTCATGTATGAAATCTGGTTTAAGAATGCAATGTAGAACGATTTGCGAAGTGTGTTTGTTAGGTGTTGATTCTTGGATGGTTACTCAACAATTTCCACGAAAATATCTAGTTTTTCTGGGTTTAGGGTTGTTTGCGAATTTTTGTGACGATGATGAAGAGCAGTTTGATGCATATAACTTCTTTTCATGTGTTTCAATTTCTACTCAAATTTTCATTATGTATTGAACAAGTATTTTCGTGGTCATGTTTGATTATTATATGTTTATGCATATTATGTTATCTGTTTATGCTGATTTTGTAAACGTTTCATGCATTTTCATAATTGTAATGGCAGAGTCGTTTCAATCAAATGTTTCTCTTGAACCGGATGAGTCTATTTTTATACCTGAATGCGCAGATGAATTGAAAACGTACGTTGGACGGAGATTTGCTATTTTAGATGAAGAAGAAAACTTCTATAGAGATTATGGAGGGTTGTGCGGCTTTGATACCCGTAAGTGGTCCATAAAACGTTATGCAGATGGATCTATCACGCGTAGATATATTGTACTCAGTAAAGAAGGGGAGAAATTTACGGATGGTGATAATGTTGATTGCAAAAGAACAAAGCGAAGGTGTAAGACAAAACAGTCATCATGCTTGGCTCGAGTCATTTTTAAATCTCATCGCGAAGGTTATATTGTTGATTTATTTCACGAGGCACACACACATCCTATGTAATCCTCATCTCACAAGCAATTCATAAGATACAATCGTAGCACGACGTCCATTCATAAGAATTTTGTCCTTAGTTGTGCGCGTTGTAATGTTGGTCCGGTGAGGTCATATAGAATGATTAGTGAGTTGGTTGGTAGTTATCAGAACATCGGTTGTGATGGAGTAGACTTTAAAAATTTCCACCGTGAACTCCGTACATGTGTTGATGGGACAGATGCACAAATGATGTTGGATAAAATGAAGGAAGCTCGTGATAGGAACCTGGATTTCTTCTATGAATATTTTACGGACCGAGGGGATAAATTACAACGAATATTTTAGGCTGACGATATATCTATTGGTAATTACTAAATTTTTGGAGATTCATTATCTATGGATGCAACTTATTTAACCAACATGTATTTTTTTTTGGGCAGCTACCGTTTTTAATATTATCATGTGTTTTCAGAATTCTGCATATACTAATACTCTAGTATGCATAAATTAATTCCTAACCTTTTGCACAAAGGTTGGTTGACCATAACTGTATACATAGTTCATGCTTACGAAGTGTTGATTTTAAGCACATTTTTAGTCTATTTTATGCTTAGGTGGTAATTTATGTTTTGCATTCTTGTTGGGATAAGGATTCAGTAGACACATTTATAGATTTGAAGATCCCAAAACCCCTAGCTAAATGGTGTACCTTCGTTTCTGTAATAGTTTAGTTTGAGTTCAGCTGTTAGGAACTCAGTAGGCTAGAGTTCAGTAGCTGCAGAGTTCAGTAGAAGACCTTACACTCAGCTGATGGACTCAAGATCGAAGAAGTCAGTTGGTCAGCCGACCACCAACTGAATCTGCACAGGAATTCATGCCCATGCACTTATACTCAGAAGAACGTCAGTAGGAAGTCACTTCATTTGAAGGTTTGAGGATTCAGAGGAAGTCAACCTTGATGTTTGACAAGTCTCACCTACCAATCAACCTCGACCAATAAGGAGCCGACAACAACTTATCTTTTCTGACAAAAGCTGCTCCTAGACTAAAAAAGAGGCGTATATCTACAGCGCACCTACTTATCAACGTTCAAATTTAAGAAGCCATTTTCCTTGTTGTTTTGACACGTGGCTAGACCTCCCTCCAACGGAACTATTCACCATCGACGACTATATAAGAGAAGTCTTCATGTAGAGACACCACCGGGAACCCAAGCTATCGACGCACAAAAGTCATAACGCTCTCAATCGAAGAATCCAGTGAAGAACTAGCTTTCATAGAAGAACCCTTTAGTTCATCACTTTGAGTTATCCTTGTTCCCCGCGATGGTCGATGAGTTCTGCAAAACTGAAGGAATAGAGCATGAGACGTCTGCTGCACGCACGCCTCAACAAAATGGGATTGTTGAGAGGAAGAACAGAACACTCACAGATTCAGCAAGAACTCAGCTCGCAGATTCAGGACTCCCATCAAAATTCTGAGCAGAAGCTACTGATACTGCATGTTACACTCAAAACAGATCACTACTGACAAAGCAACATCAGAGACACCATATGAACTGTTGGGAGATGATTCAGTAGCCTAGTGCTCAGTAGATTTGAATGATCCCAAAACCCTACTTTGATTGGTAAACCATTCACTTGTATTTGTTTTGTTCTGTCTCTGAGAGTTTCAGACTCAGTAGACATCCTTCCTATATGGTTCAGGCGTTCAGTTCTGTCTGCTGGTTCTTCAGTAGACTATCAGCCTCAGTACCATGAGAAGAAGCCTCAGTAGTACTGGACTTAGCAGGAGCAGTGTACTGAAAGGAGTCAGTGGAACTGAACTCAGCAGTAGTAGTTCACTGAACTCAGAGTTGATCTTCAGTAAAGCTGAACTCAGCAGGAGTATGCTACTGAACGTAGATCAGACTCAGCAATGGCCAGACAGTCTCCTGACTGTTAGAGATCTTATAAGTCAAATCAGCAGAGTCATACGAGGTATAGAGAAGTCAGCTTCAGATCTGTCTTGAAGTCTGTTTGTCTCACCTACTTTCTTCAGCCTCGACCAATGACAAGCAGCCAGCTGTCTACTTTCTGATTAAAGTTGCAAGTCAACATCTTTCTGAAATGGAGGGAAAGGACTCTGTCACCATACTTCTAAAGAGCCGTTAGCTACCCAAATGAGGGAGACACATGGATCATCATCTCCAACGGATCTTTCCATGTCTCTCATCTATAAATAGTGGGAAGATTTCAAATCAAAGCTCACGACACATACAAGAACACACGAGCATTTACGAGCAACTCAGAATCGACTTAAAGCTTTCCGCAAGATCTTCAAAGAGCTATTCCAAGCGAAAGGCGAGATACTTGTTCAAAGGGAACCGAGCTGAATCAGATCATAAGCCTTTAGTATCCAAGCGACTGAATACGAACCCAGAGTTTATACTTAACCATTCGTCGCTCTAGAAGCCACTTTCTCGTTCCCTTCCCTCTAACCTAAGCTCAGCAGACCATATCTATAGCTTAGATCGAAGGAGTTCATCCCTGAACTATTCTTTATTGTAAAGAACTCCTTCATAGTTGGAGAGTTTGTCAAACACTTCAGTTTGATACCTTGTAAACTGAGACTTGCTTAGTATAAATCTCAAGACCAGTGTTTGTCCAGTGCACAAACCGACTGAGACTAACTCAGTATAATAAAATAGCCTCCTGATCTTTTCGGGACAGTGGACGTAGGATTGTTGGATCCGAACCACTTTAAAAGCGCTTGTGTTCTGTGTGTTTTCCTTACTGTTGCATTGATTACTGTTTATACTGAAAATATCTTTCAAATCATTCAACTGTGTTTCAGCAAAGCTTAAAAGAATGCACTAATATACTGAAACAGTTTTCCTAAAAATGTTTTCTAACTCAACTGAATTTGGGCCTACACATTTCCGCACTCTACTGAACTTCTACTGAACGGTACTGAATTCTGACCTAAGTCAGCTAGCAGGCCTCAGTGAAGTCAGTCACTCTGCCACGCGATTCAGAACAACTTATCTGGTCTACTGAACCTATTTAGTACGGCATCTTCCTGAAAAAGACTGTTCGCGTTTTGAGTTGAGAAAGTTTTCAAGTGTATTCACCCCTCCCTCTACACGTGAACGTTTATCTCGGGACCAACATGAACTATGAAATGGCAGGAAACCTCTTATATCTCCATATTTTTTGGTGTTCGTGTTTTATCCACAATAATGGAAATGATCAGTTAAAGACTTTTGATAGCAAGTCAGACCAGGGAGTTTTCTTAGGATACTCACGGGTCAGCAAAGCCTTCAGAGTTTTTAACTACCAGACCCTTTGCGTGGAAGAAAGCCCTCATGTTGTCTTTAATGAGTTTACTACTGAGAACAGGAGCAGAAACTCAAATTCAGAATCTGAGGACATCAGTAAGTAGCTACGGGATCTAAGCATAAAATAAAATGTTGAAAAGATCCAGCTTCTTTGGGATGATGATTCAGAAGAGGATAATGAAGTCAAGATTACTGAATCATAGCCAGCAGCGAATGTAGCTGAACAGATTGATTCTACTAAACAGAATCAATCCCAGGTAACTCAGGTCGATGAAGAAACCCAAGTGGTAACTAAGACCTCTACTGAGAATAACAACTCAGGGGTAACTAAGAACGTTCCTGAGCTTAATGCCCTTGAACCTGGTGACTCAGTAGACCCAACTCTTGTCACTGAATTGCTTCAATCTCATAATAGTACAAATGAAATGCCTAACTCTCCTACTATCTGTGTTGAACAAATTTCAGATGAAGAGACAAGACATCGTCGATCGTGGCTGGATGCTCACTCTTCAGATCTTATTATTGGAGATCCGTCAGCAAGTGTTAAGACAAGATCCCGATTCTGTCAGGGAGAAAAAGCTTTATATTCCTGCTTCTTGTCTACTGAAGAACCAGACAATTGAGGACGCGTTGAAAGATGCTCACTGAATCACCGCTATGCAAGAAGAGCTGAATCAGTTCACTAGAAATGACGTATGGGAGCTTGTTGACAGACCCCGACATCAACATGTGATCGGAACCAAATGGGTCTTCAAGAACAAGCGAGTTAAAAACAACGTCATAGTAAGGAACAAAGCTAGACTCTTGGCAAAAGGCTACTGTTAAGCCGAAGGGATAGATTTCGACGAAACATTCGATCCTGTTGCAAGATTGGAGGCAATCAGACTATTCCTTGCCTACGCAACACATCAACACTTCAGAGTATATCAAATGAATGTGAAGTCAGCGTTCCTGAACGGCGTACTGAAAGAAGAATGTAGAACAGCCTCCTGGCTTTTAGCAGGGACATCAAGTGTATAGACTAGAAAGGCTCTGTACGGGTTAAAACAAGCACCCAGGGCTTAGTGCGATACCCTGTCTGAGTTTCTTCATCAGAAAGGTTTTCAGAAGGGTACAGTAGATCGCACTCTATTCAGTATTCGTGTAGGCGACGATATCTTACTTGTGTAGATCTACGTAGATGATATTATATTCGGTTCAAAGAATGTCATCATGTGTCTGCAGTTTGACAAAATGATGAAGGATAAATTCGAGATGTCAATGATGGGAGAGATGAATTATTTCCTTGGATTTCAAGTCAAACAATCAGAAAAAGGGATGTTCATCAATTAAGGCAAATACACTCGAGACCTCATCAAGAAGTTTGGTTGCACATCCGGCAAACCAATCAAGATCCCAATGAACACGAATATAAAAATAGATCTTGACAAAGAGGGAGTATCAGTAGACCATACTGAATTTCGTGCAATTATTGGTTTTCTATTATATCTAACTGCTACAAGACCTGACATAACTTATGTTGTAGGTGTCTGCACTCGATTTCAGGCAAATCCTAAGCAGAGCCTTATGGACTTAGCAAAGAAGATTCTTTGGTATCTCAGAGGAACACCTGACATGGGTTTATGGTATCCAACATATGATAATATTGAACTAACTGGTTATTCTGATGCTGACTAAGCAGGTTGTAGGATTGACCGAAAATCAACTTCTGGAACTTGTCAGTTCCTCGGCAGTAAGCTCATCTCATGGTTCTCCAAGAAACAACATTCAGTAGCGATGTCAACTACAGAAGTTGAATACATGGCTGCCGGAAGTTGCTGCGCCCAAATCCTTTGGCTGAGACAGCAGCTACGCGACTATAATATCATTCAGAATGAAGTGCTAATCTTCTGCGATAGCTCCAATGCAATAGCAATCACTCAAAATCCTATACTTCATACTAGATGCAAACACGTGGACATCAGACACCACTTCATTCATGACCATGTCAAAAAGAAGGATATCAGAATGGAGAAGATCCATACTGACCATCAAAGGGCCGATATTCTGACCAAGCCTCTAGCTGAAGCCAGATTCAGAGAACTTTCAGTAGAGCTAGGTCTGCTGGACCCTACTGACTCAAGTCAGCAAGTGGATTCATGAGAGAAGCATTCAGCAAGGGGGAATGCCTACTCTCAGTACACAGAGATTCAGAAACCAAATACACGTGGTATCAGCTGACTACAATGTTCAGCTGACATGTTTGCATATCTCTTTCAGTAGTCAACCCAGTATTTAATGGTGTTATGATATCTATTCATCATCGTATTTAATGCCTTAGAGAATGTCATTTATTATAAACGGTTTCATTAAATGCACGACATTCTATGTTATGTTTGCTGAACTCTGCTCTGTATTAAATGCATGTCATATCAACTTACTCCTATAGGCTATTAACAACTGGACTTGACTTAGGCAGCATGTTTACTCATTGCTTATAATAATATTAAATCTTGACCGTCTACCAGTAAAAGCGGGTTTAAACTTGAACCGTCGATCTTCAAACGTTCCATCTTCAAATTATATACTCCATTTTCGCTCTGCTTAAAACCTTAAATTCTCTGAAAACCCTAAGCTTTCAACCTTTTGCTTTAGTATTTTGAATATTTTCAGAGATTTATACGGTAAACTCTTACGTTCATTAGTACTCATATTGATTTATTTTACTTTCAACTACTAATACGTGATTTTGGAGACTAAGTCATGGCTACTACCAGTGGTGTCAGTGTGATCGTACCGGTGAACATGATAGAGATCCTCAAGAAGGATCGAGTATGGTGCGAACCCATCATGGAGTTCGACTCCAGCGGTCTGGAGATGTTAGATGAAGTTTTTGATGCTCTCAGAGCATCGGGGATGGAGAGGGTCTTGTCGAAGAAGCTAACATATTTCCTTCCGTGATAGATATCAGAGTTCTACCTCAGCTTGGAGGAGGTAGATGGGTATTTGTTAGGAGCTTTCACAGTTCACCGTGTTGCTGACCCCTCGAAAGCCGATGTTGAAGTCAGATAGATGTCTGTTAGACAAGCTTTGGAACGGAGTTTTCAGTTGCCCAGAAGTGGCATGAGCCTAGCAGGGTACAAGGATGACCCCCTGACAAGTACATATCCATATTATGTGGGGAGCCGACTACATTCAGAGCAGTGTTTCCGAAGAACTGCATGCTCCCTCAGTATAGGTGCATTAGCATATGTAGTTACGCAGATTTTGACGAGCCAAGCCGGCTCATTTGATCAAGTGTCCAGGACAAAGCTACAGATGATGAAGGCCATCTATGACCGGGCCAAGATCAACTGGACCGAATTCTTCTTGAAGGAGTTTCAGACGCAGTCCTCAAAATTCGATAAATCTACTTGTCGTCTAAGTGCCAAGGGCAAATTCCTATATAGGATGAAGTTGTCAGTAATGATAGAAGACTTCTGCAGAGATGACAACATAGCCTATGCTGACAAGGGCTACTTTAATCCCAAGAAGATCCATTTCCACAGCCGCGCCAGCGCTGGTGCTGCTGAGGAAGGGAAGGGGAAGAGGAAGGCCCCTACTCCCATTAAGAAGGGTGCTACCCCTCAAAAGAAGCAGAAGAAGAAGGCTTTTGAGACGGCTGTGATAGTAGCCTCGTTCAGACTGAGGGATGATTCAGACTCTGCTGAGAAAACAGTCTCAGTAGGAAAGGTTGCGTCTGTAGAGAAGGCAGCCTCCTCAGCAGAAAAAGAGGCTTCAGCAGAACAGGGGACTACTCCCGATATTACTACTCCAACATCCAGATCTCCACTGGATGTACCCCCGATCAACAGTCTTCCCTCTGCTGAGAAGCCAGAGTCTCCAATAGACGTGGATGAAATGGAGACAAGCACTGAAGTAGAGACTCTAGGGTATGAGGTTGACATACTTCAGGAAGACCAACCCAAGAGATCTCTAAGGCCATTCCAGAAATCACAAGTCACTCTGACTTGGTGAATATAGCTTTCAGAGCCAGACTTCAGATGCTGTTCAGGTACCAAGGTTGGATCACTCTTGAACGTCTCATCAGATTCAAGTCCTGTGAACTCCTGAACTCCGAGGAGCTTCAGATCTGTCAGCAGATAGGCTACTCCAAGCCTGCTGATGTATGCTCACTCGAGGATTTAAGGGCGGCAATGCTGGCTCTGTTTGAGGATAGGAACCCCTCAGCAACCGTCCCTTCTGAGGGTTTTGATCCCGATGATCAGGACCCACCCAGTGATGCAGGCCCTGAGAAGCCTGCTGACGGTACTCAACAGGAGGAGGGAGCTCAACCCTCAGATGATCTACCTATCAGCTCCTTCCCTCCTGGTTCGGCGGCAGAAGGAACCTCCCACGACTCAGACCCTAGACAGCTGCCGTTGCGGTCTACTTATGAGGTTGCCCCAATTGCCAAATGCCGAAAGACTAAGTCAGTAGCAAAAGCGCTCAGAATTCAAGGGACTCAGAACCGCCTCCTGGCAAGGAACGCCCATAAGATATGGAAGAAGGCTACGACAGCTCAGTGCGAGGAAATCAGGGCACTGAAGTCTACAGTTCAGAATACGCCCGTCCCTAATTTCTCTGCTATTCTCAAGGACGCCTTAACCGCACAGAGAGTTGAGCTTGAAGTTCAGCAAGCATCGATGACTGCTGCCCAGACTTCACTTCTAGAATCATTCAAGGCAGCCCAGTTAGACCACATGACCAGACTCTCCGCACTCACTCAAGCTCACGAGCTCGGTATCTCAGTTATTCAGCAGGAGTGTGAGGAGAAGATAGATGCAAAGCTGAAAGACCTACAAAACCTTGTCGATTCCTCTCACTGCAAATATGGTGAAGATCTCATAGCTAAGAGGAACGACCTGCATGAAAAATTCGAAGGTCTGTAGAAAACCTTGGATAGGCTATCTACTGCCTATTCAGCACTGAATTCCAAGGTTGTCTCACTTCCCACCCCTGGCGTATTGGATGATAACAAAAAGGGGGAAAAGATAGCTAAAGGGAAGAAGTCAGTACAGGGGACTCAAGTAAGATCTGCTCCCACTGACCCAACTCCTACTAAGGGGGAAGAGACTGAGACAAAGGATATGGCTTGGGGTGACTCCGGAGCAGGTGATGTAGGCACTGAGACTGATCCAAGTGGCTCAGGACCCAAAGAGGCGGGAACGGGAACTTTTGCTGATTCTCATAAACACATTAAGGAAGTTGCTGAATTCCTAGAGGGAGACTCAAAAGATGAGGAAGAGCCTCCTCTGCCTCCACCAGTATCGGGAAAGGGAAAGAAACCACTGAAGGTTCCTACACCACTGAAGAAATCCCTGAAACGATACATCAGCCCAACCGAACAAGCTCAGATAGAAGCTGACGAGAAATTGGCAAGAGAGCTGGTTGAGACTGAGGCAGCAAACAAGCCGAACAAGGCTCCGGCAAAGGCCAGGACTAAGCTTCCTGCTAGGAAACCAACAAAGAGGCCTCTTGTCAGAAAACTCATCCTTAGAGATGAAGCTGACAAAGAGAAGGAGATAGAGAAGGAAGCTGAGAAGACAGCTACTGAATCTCTACGCAGCAAGGACAGAGCTGAGCCGACGATCGATGAAATGATAAACTTTAGCATTATTGCCTTGGATAAAAGAGCAGAATACTATCAGTTGGAGGAATATAGACGGCAAGAAGCTCTAGAAAAAGAGAAAGTTGTTGAAGAAGCCAGAGAAGCAGAAAGGCTGAGCCAAGACCTCCTCCGCCGAAGGACAGGGAAATTCCATATAAATACAGGAGAGGCCGCAGACCCAATGGTCAGAAGATGCATAGGTGGCCTCGAGTCGACAAATGGATGCTCTGGGAAAAGACTCAGCATTGGGAGACTCTTAAGGCTAAATTCATCAAGCGCTACTGTGTTTGGCAATTTTGGCTAGAAACTCATAAGGATGATGCCTTTGCTGATTGGATTTTCAAGTGTGATCCAGAGATCTACAGTATGGTCGAGAAAGCCATTGAAGATAAAGAAGATGTACAGACTCTGGCTTTCAGACCACTGTCTCCACCTCAGAAGCTAAACGGATCTCTTTACACTGGTGTGATTGAAGGAGAAGTCAGAAGAGCATTCTTAGCTCTAGATCTTGATCCTAACGATTCTGAAGATAATCAGAAGATTCAGAAGCTCAGAAGAGACACCTTCAAGATGTATGGACTCCATCTGCCTTAAGAGAGATTGAAAGACTTTAAGGCAAGAATTCAGCGCTTGAGGAGATAGTCTTGTTAGGTCCTCTCTGTTTTGTTTTTGATAGTGTAGCAATAGATGTATCTGTACTGAACTCTTCTCATATATATATATATATACATCTTTGCTGCTAGGCCTGACAAGATCTCATTGTCTTAATGGCCTATCTTGTTTAATTTAACACTCAGAATCACCTGAGTGATTACTGACTCACATACTCACTGCTTATCTGTTCCAGACCAACAATTGGTATCAGAGCGCACGGTGTTCAACTGATCGCCGGTTCTGAAATACTGGTCCTCTCGAACTGATCCTGAAAACCGTTTTCACTGCATAAGCATCTTTTCAGCATCCTTATACTCTTACTCTTATGATGTCTGATACCGATGTTCTCAATAGAGAACTACACGGTATGGCGCGTACGTATGGAGGCACACCTAACGTCACTCCACGACAGCATGTCAGATGTCCTAGAGTCAGGACCGATCATTCCCATGATCGACAGCGTAGTATTTGCTGCTGGAGGAGGCGTGGGAGCACAAACTGGTGCTAAGGTTCCCAAAGATAAATCTGCCTTCACGCCTGAAGAAAAGAAGTTGCACAACCTTGACCGAGTTGCACGTAATGCCATACTGACTACGTTCAGTGATTCACACCTCGGAAGGGTACAGGATTGCAAGACGGCGAAAGAGCTATGGGACGCCTTGGCTGTACTGAGCCATGGAACCCCTCAGATCAAAGAAAACAAGCTCGGGCTTCAGAAGTTCGACGCCTTTGCAATGGAGCCTACTGAAACCATTGACGAGCTGAGTGTCAGATTCACCAATCAAGTCAATGTCATCAATGGGTTGGGGAGGTCGTTCACCAACAAGGAGATGAACACCAAGATCTTGAGAGCGTTGCCCCGACAGAAGTGGCTTCCTTTTGCTACTTATTTACGTCGCTCTGATCTAAATGCTCTAACTCCTGATGTTATATTTTCATTATTGAAATCGAAGGAATTCGAGCATAGCCTACCCCAAAAGTGCTTAAGCGCTCCAGCTGACACACAGTTCGACCATGCCTTCAAGGCAACAGTCAGCAACACATGAGCCAAGCCTATTTCCTCAAGCAAAGTTGTGGCCACATCAGTAGCAAAGTCTTCCGAGACTCCAGGCCCTGATCAGCTAGCACTGATGGCTCTCAAATATCAGAGGGAAAAGGAGAAATTCAGAAAGCTGAGGAAATACAACCGAGATTCTTCTTCAGGTAAGAAAGACTATCATAAGAAAGAAGAATCTAATCCTTCTACTGAATGCGGGAAATCGGAGTCTGCTTGCCGCGCCCGTCTAAAGACTCGGTGATAAGAGCAAGCAGAACATCCACCGCTACAATCGCAAGAAGGAGGGACACTATCGCATGATTGTCCCAAACTCTCAGCTGCTCAAAGAGCAGAACGGCAGGCCAGAAGAGAAAAATTTGCTAAGCGAAGGCAGGCCTACATAGCCGGAGAGATATCCGACAACTCAATTGAAGAGGATACATTCATGTATTCTTCTGAAGATGAAGCTGCATTCGTAGGCTGTTGAAGTCGGAGAGAAGGTTCTCGAGGAATCGGTCGAACAGTGTCTGATGGCCGGAGAAGAGGCTGAGGTAAATTCTAAACTTAATATTACCTCTTCTTCACACAGCACACACGACACGTGCTCGGTCTCAGATGATCCTCTAGATGTGGTACAAGCCTACGACGATCTACTAGAGGAACAGATTCAGCTGAGCAGAGAGTTCAGCAGAACCATCCAGGAACTAGAACAGGTAAAGGCTGAGAATCAGAGACTTTCTTCTGATTGTCAGGTCTCTACTGAGTCAGAGAATCTAGTTGCGAGACTCAAGAAAGAGATTGAATCTCTTATGACTAAGTCTCAGCTTCAAGAGACTCAGATCTCAGTCCTGACTAAGGACAATTCTGAGAAAGAGACTGAAATAGCCCAACTCAGTCAGAAACTCTCAGACGTACAGAAAGATTATGACTCACTCAGGAGAAGTGATGAGGTCTGGAGAGGACTGATGACTGAACAGTACCTGGGAGCTAAGGAGAAGCTAGAAAGCATGCTCAGAGCACAACGGCCAACTACTGTAAAAGAAGGCCTTGGCTATACCCACGAAGCTTCTACCTCCAAAAACTCAGCAACTCTGGCTGATAGGTTCGTCAGAGGAAAGGTGCAAGCTGCTGACACTACACCTCAGGCGAAGAACAAACAGAAAATGATTGCACCTCAGCCGAGTAGCAACAAGCAGCTGACCAAAGGTTCCAGCCCCAAGACATCGCTATCAAATTCAGGGGGAACCAAGAAGGTCAGATGGGCAGAACAGTACAAGGAGCCACTGTATGAGCACCCGGCTCAGTACGGCTCGTACTACTATGAGCCCAGGGTCAGGAGAAGCGCTAAGACTCAGAAGAAGAAAGCGCCTGAACCCAAAATCATCAGCAGAAAGTCAGTATCTCCAAGTCCTGTGGAGAAGAAAGCTGACAAGGTTCAGAAGAAGAAGTCTCAGACTTCTAAGGTTCCTAGACAGATCTGGGTTCCGAAATCACCCACTAACCAGTAAGGACCCAACTGAACCAAAGGGTACCTAAAAATGCCTCTGTTTTGCAGGTGCATAAGGACCCTTGGATAGTGGACAGCGGCTGCTCGAGACACATGACTTACCGTGAAGAGCTTGCGACCAACTACGTACAAGAAGATGGTCCCGCAGTGAATTCGGTGACAACTCCAAAGGCTATACAAGGGGATACGGAACGCCGACAATTGGGACTCGCCACGGCTCCAAGAGTAACATATGTTGAAGGACTTCAACATAATCTCCTTTCAGTCAGTCAATTCTGTGATAATCTTAATAGAGTAATCTTTGACGCTCGTTTCTGTGATATTGTTGACAAATCTACAGGGAAAACAGTGTTATCAGGTTCGCGGAGGAAAAACATCTATGTTGCAGACTAGAAAACCGCAGAACCTGAGGCTTGCTTACTAGCACAGACAAAATCTGGTGACAAGTCAGGATGGCTATGGCACAAGAGACTCAGCCACCTGAACTTCAAGACCATGAACAAGCTAGCCAAGAACTCCAAAGTCAGAGGACTGCCCAACGAATCGTTCGTTAAAGACAGAAATTGTGAAGCATGTCTGAAGGGAAAGCAAACAAAGAGTAGCAATCCACCTATTCCGTCACCTTCCACTGATGGAATCCTTCAGCTGCTGCACATGGACCTATTCGGGCCAGTCTCTCCAGTGACTATAAGAGGCAAGAAGTATGCCCTCGTCGTTATTGACGACTACTCGAGATATACTTGGGCATCTTCATCGCCAATAAATCTGATGTTCAAACTGAGTTACCCAATCTGCTGAAGAAACTCAGTGTGGAAAAGGACATCAAGATTCAAAGAATTCACTCGGACAGAGGAACGAGTTTCTAAACTCGCAGTTAAGACATACTTTGCGATAAAGAGGGAATTAAGCACGAGACATCAGCCGCACGCACCCCTCGGCGAACGGACTTGCTGAACGAAAGAACAGAACACTCAAAGAAGCAGCAAGAACGCTCCTCGTAGATTCTGGACTACCCTCGAAGTTCTGGGCTGATGCTACGGACACCGCCTGCTATACTCAGAATCGCTCACTACTCACTCAGCAACACATGAAGACACCATATGAATTATGGAAAGGGAGAATTCCTTCTATTTCTCATTTTCATATTTTCGGCTGTCCTTGCTTTATCCACAATAATGGGAAAGATCAGCTGAAGGTCTTTGATAGCAAATCTGATCAAGGAGTTTTCTTAGGATACTCTCGAGTTAGTAAAGCCTTCAGAGTCTTTAACTATCGGACTCTTTGTGTGGAGGAAAGCCCTCATGTTGTTTTTGATGAATTTGTTACTGAGAACATGAAAGAAACAGAGTCAAATACTGATGATGTCAGCAGCAAGCTACAGGATCTCGGACTTACTGATAAAGCTGAAAAGATCCAGCATTGTTGGGATGATGAGTCAGACGATGAACAAACTCAGACTCAACCAACAGTCGATGTAGCAGACCTAGTTGATTCTATCGAACAGAATCAACAACAGGTAACATCGGTCGATGAGGAAGCCCCAGTGGTAACTGAGACCTCTACTGAGAATATAAACTAAGGGGGAACGATTAATGTTCCTGAGCTAAATGCCCCCGAACCCGGAAACTCGGTAGATCCTAACCTTCTTACCTGAATTGCTACGATCGCGAAACAGTACTGCTGAAATGCCTAACACTCCTACCGATCGTGCGTAAGTAGTATCGAAAGAAGAAGCCCGACTCAGGCATTCGTGGCTCGATGCTCATTCTTCAGATCTTATCATTGGAGATCCATCAGCAACTATAAGGACGAGATCAAGATTAAGTCAAGGAGAAAGCTCACTTTACTCTTATTTTCTGTCTACAGAAGAACCTCAGTCGATAGAGGACGCACTTAAAGATGCTGACTGGGTCATTGCTATGCAAGAAGAGCTGAACCAGTTCGTCAGAAATGAAGTATGGGAGCTTGTTGATAGACCTAGACATCAGCACGTGATTGGTACTAAGTGGGTCTTCAAAAACAAGCGAGATGAAAACAACGTCATTGTCAGAAATAAAGCAAGACTAGTTGCAAAGGGATACAGTCAGGCAGAAGGAATTGACTTTGATGAAACGTTCGCTCCAGTCGCTAGATTGGAAGCCATTCGTCTATTCCTAGCTTATGCAACATATCAAGGCTTCAAAGTCTATCAGATGGATGTAAAGTCAGCGAAGGAAGAAGTCTACGTGGAACAACCGCCCGGCTTTCAGCAGGGACATCAGGTGTACAGACTTAGGAAAGCTCTGTATGGGTTAAAACAAGCACCCAGGGCTTGGTATGATACCCTATCAGACTTTCTACTTCATAAAGGTTTTCAGAAGGGGACAGTAGATCGCACCCTATTCAACATAAAGTCAGGAGATGACATCCTACTGGTGCAAATCTACGTGGACGACATCATTTTTTTTGCCGCAGTAAATGAGACCATATGCCAGCAGTTCGAGAAGATGATGAAAGAGAAATTCGAGATGTCCATGATGGGAGAGATGAATTATTTCCTTGGATTTCAAGTGAAGCAATCACCTGAAAGAATCTTCATCAATCAAGCCAAATACACTCGAGACCTTCTCAAAAGATTCGGCTGCGACTCCAGCAAGCCAGTCAAAATCCCCATGAACACGAACTTTAAAATCGATCTAGACAAAGAGGGAGCTTCTGTTAACTCTACTGACTATAGAGCTATTATAGGCTATTTACTTTATTTAACAGCTAGCCGCCTGACATAACTTAAACTGTAGGTGTATGCGCAAGATTCCAAGCAGATCCCAAGCGAAGTCATTTAGACTCAGCAAAGAAGATTCTGCGCTATTTAAGAGGAACACCTGATGCTGGGTTATGGTATCCTGCTGAAGATAACTTAATACCGACAAAGTTATTCTCGATGCCGATTATGCAGGATGCAGGATAGATCGAAAGTCAACTTCTGGAACTTGTCAGTTCCTAGGCAGCAAGCTGATTTCTTGGTTTTCAAAGAAGCAGCATTCAGTAGCAACGTCCACTACTGAAGCTGAGTACATGGCTGCAAGAAGTTGCTGTGCCCAAATCCTTTGGCTTCGACAACAACTTAGAGATTATGGTATAACTCAGGATGAAGTGCCCATCTACTGCGACTCCACAAGTGCAATTGCCATAACTCAGAACCCAGTTCTACATACTAGATGCAAGCACGTGGATATCCGACACCACTTCATCAGAGACCATGTCGAGAAGAAGGATATCAGGATGGAGAAGATCCATACTGACAAGCAAAGGGCAGATATACTGACCAAACCACTAGCTGAGAACAGGTTCAGAGAACTATCAGTTGAGCTAGGTCTACTGGATCCTACTGAGATGCGTCAGTAGATGCCGACTACTGAGAACATCATTGCCCAAACAATTGGTAACAATTGGTATCAACATAAGGAATCGATCGACAGGTCGATATAACTAAGTACAATGACTCAGTTGGGAAAGTCACACTGTACACAGCAAGGGGGAACATAGTCATCAGCATGACAACCATTCTCCTTATACATAATGGTAACCAGCTGATAAGTTCAGCTGAAGAGGTTTGCGTAATTTTGTGTACTTATTTTTTTTGAAGCATGCTTGCATTTATTGCATCAGTCGCTCACACTCAGTAGTTAATGTGCATTCATTTCCCGCCATTAATAGTTTAAGGAAAGATCAGTAGGAAACCTTAACCTGAGTAATTAATGCTGTCTGTCGCGCATTTAATGCATGTCTTCTCACTTACCTTTATTACGTAGATCTATATTTTAGGCGGCTTTGGTAATCATCCTTTTTTTAACATTAAATCTTAGCCGTCCATAGTTATGAAAGATTAAAACTCAGCCGTTAGATTAAAACGTGCAATCAAGCCAATATATATAAAATCTTTCATCTTCTATCATTCCTCACTTTTCGCCATTTTCATATCTTACGAGCTTTATTCGCAATCAGTTTCTACTTCTTATAACTGCCTTGCCTGTGCATCTTTCAAGCTCTAATACTCGGTAATGTATTAAAATCTGCTGATAACTACTAACTTACTCTATTTTCAAGTGCTAACAAGTTGTTTTGCAGATTTCTATGGCGATCGTACAGACTCCTGAACCTATAGTGGAGATCATGACCATCCGGATTCAGTTCAAACCCACAATGGCTTTTCGCCAGGTGGATATCCCATATCTGGAACCGATGTTCGATGCTCTGGAGAGGTCTGGGTTGGAGACCCTCGTGACCAAGCATCCCCGTGCCAGTCTGCCGAGGCAAGTGGCGGAGGCATATTTCAACCGGAATTCGAGTGGGCCGCCTAAGAGAAGAAGCCTCATTTTCTTACATGGAGGAGACTAATCCGAACAAGTGGAAGGCGTCTCAGAAGACCTTCAACATCCGAGAGGCCCTGGTCCTCGCATTTCAGCTTCCTACTTCTGGAATCTCCCCTATCGGATATAAGGAGAGGGAGATCAACGCTTATGTGCAAAAGTTCTGTGGACGCAGTGATCTGACGTTCAAGACAGCTCTCCCGAGGAATCTCTTGCTACCTCAGTACAGAGGTTTAGCGTATGTGGTCTCGCACATACTGACAAGCTCAGCTGGATCGTACGATCAACTGTCTAAGCCAAGGATTCAGCTGATGATGGCTATAGATGATGGAGTAGAAGTGAACTGGGCTGACTATTATACAACTCAAATGAAAGCCCAAGCCCAGAAGTTCACTATGCTACCCACTGGCGAGAGGAAGTTGGCCAGTGTGGGTAAGCTTCTATTCGGGACCAAGATGTCAGTCCTAATAGAGAGTGTTGTACAGAGGAACTCAGCTTTTGAAGACTCAAAGTTGTACAACACTAAGCTGATAAAGATTTAGACTAAAGAAGCGACGGAGAAGTCTATCGGTAAGGGGCCGCCTGAGCCGAAGAGAGCAGCATCCGCTCTGCCCCCTCATACCGAAGTGCCTAAGAAGAGGCGGCTGACTAAGACAAGACCAGCTGAGGTCTCAGCTGCTCAGCCCCTCTCTATTATTGAACCCACTCCTCCTCCTACTCAAGAAGAGCAGTTTTTAGATTCTGATACTGGCATTGAGGGTGCGACCCTCAAAGATAAAGTCCAGGTGATTAGCTCAAAGGAGACACAGTCGGAAGTCAGAGAACCGACTGAGGAGAATGCGACTGAGTGGACAGCTATTTACACCACTCGTCTCCGTGCCGCAGCTGAAGTACACGATCATATTCCTGAGATCGCTGGGCACTCAGACTTAGTCGACATAGCCATCAGAGCTAGGGTTCAAATGCTTCTAAGATTTCTGAGTTGGGATATTCTAGAAGACATAATCAAAACCCACTCAGTTCTCTACCTGCACGATGAGGAGCAGAAGCTACAAGAAGTCATAGGGTACGGAGAACCAGCTGACTTAGCTACTCTTGAAGATCTCAGAGCCGCAATGCTTTACCTTCTAAGCTTGCGAGAGTCAGTCCCTGGTAACACTCCTCCACCCCCATCTCCTCCTGCTGATGAGAAAGATGATGATGATGATAACAATCAGAGGAAGGATCAGACACCCAAGGATACAGAGTTAGGAGGCTCTGCTGAGGGTTCAACTCCCCGTGAGAAGAACAATTCACCACATCCTGATACATCAGGTGATGCTCAAGGTGCTCCGAAGTACAGTAGGGAGCAGCTCCTCACATTTTCTGAGCAGAGGCTCGGAACCAGCTCGTACCAGATACAACCTATCGGTTCCGTGTCCTCAAAGTCCGTAAATAAAGCCATTCTACGCCAAGGAGAGAAAAATAGACTTTTGGCTAAGGACGTCCATCTGAAGTGGACAAAGTATACCAAGGCTCAGACACAGAGCTTAGACAGACTAGCTGCTGACATCTCAAAGACTCTAGTACCTACTCCTCAACCCAATTTTCAGGAGATTATTGAGGCAGCCTTAGCAGCTCAGAAAGTTGATCTAGAAGCTCAGAGTCAGCAGTTGCTCCAGAATCAGCAGAAGATATTTTCAGAGCAGCTGACTCAGGCTCTCACATCTGTTAAACTCAAAATCGATGAACGGAATAAGATTGCCACCTCTAGCCTTCAGAAATCTATTACCCAACAGGCAGAGGCTCTGAAACTTATTCAGAAAGAAATGACAGAATCGCATGATCAGGCTCTGCTGAAACTCCGTCAGTCGAGTCACCGCACGCCTTAAAACATCTAGAGCTGATCAAGAAAAAGACTGGGAATTATATTGCGATCTCGTCAAAGACTTCGAATCCACAGCAACTCAGATTAAGGATTCAGTCCACAAGCTGGAAAACGAAGTCACAGCTATCCGTACCAACCTCGATAAGGCTGCTGATGCCAAAAAGGGGGAAGGTATAGTAAAAGATGAATTTGAAACGGATACAGCTGATGTACAGATAATCAGGGAAAGAGTTCAGGAGAAGAGACCCTCCACAGCTGAAGAACCCGCATAGACTCAGGGGGAAAGGGCTCAGGAGGAAGGACCCTCTACTACTCAGGATAAGAACTCTTCTGAGGTCCTTCTCCTAGAATTTCCACTACAGCCGACCCCCATCTCCTCTTCTGCTGCTCACATTGAAGAAGTAACCAGATTTGTTGAGCAGGGGACAGAAGAAGAAGAGCCTGAGCCTGAACAATTGCCACCGCAGAGGCCGGGGAAGGAGATTGCAACTGTATCTACTCCTCCTTCCTCCCCGCTCCATAAATTCAAATCTAAAGCGGAGCAAGAGGCTTATGACCTCAATATTGCCCAACAGCTGCAAGATAAGCTGGACCGAGAGCGTCAGCTTGAAGAAGCAGCAGAAGCAGCAAAGAAGCCCAAGGGCAAAGCTGTTAGGGGCAAAGGCAAGAAAAAGGTCGAATCAGTCGAAGAGCAGATGGAGAAAGCCCAAGCATATTTTGCTAAAGCTCTTCCGACTGAGATCCCAGCTACTACTCAGAGCATTCCCACTCCTACTCTAACACCTGAGCAGATAGCGGAAGATCAAGCGACACGGGAGGCGACGCCGCAAGGCCTAAATATCGACGAGGAGACCGTAGGGGCGCGGCTCTCCGAGAAAAGAAAAGAATGGGCTGATATGGCTAAGATGATAAGCCTATCCAAGAAGCCGACAATGATCCCACAAGACAAATCCCAAGAGGATCAAGGAAGAGAACACCTCTCGCCAAGAAGGACTCAGTTGTTCATGTCGATCGATGGGTTCCGGCTGAGGTTAATGATCAATGGGAAGAACTTAAAGAGCAATTTATCAAAGGCTACTATGTTTGGGGGATTCTATCCTCGAGAGCAACCTATCGATCAAGCCTTTGATGAGTTCATGTTTCTCAGACAATCCGTAGCCGAGGGAACAGCTCAAGGAGATCATGAAGAGACAGAATATTCTGTTTAGAGCTCCAGCTTTCAGGCGCATCCCACCTCCTAGGACTGCACGCGGAGTTCTATGTACAAAGGACATAGAAGATGAGGTTAGTGCTGCAGCATTCCGCTTCAACCTGAGTGTCCACCTTGCTGAAGACGACGAGGATATCCAGACTCTGAGGAAGAGAATCTATTTATACTATCGTCTGGAACCTCCCATGGACAGATCTGCAGGATTAAGGGAACGCACTCAAGCCTTCAGGCGTCTGTAGTCTTTCTCTTTTCTATCTTTTGTAATAGTGATAGGAACCTGTACTTCATTGATTATATATATCAGTTCCTATTGCTTGTCAGACAATTACTCATTGTCTTTCAGCTCTTTGCATTGTGTTTTCACGACTGATCACTAAGTGATCTGACACACACTCACAGTCAGTTTCTCTGATTTTGCCTATCTCCCACCTACTGAAGTATTGAAATTACTTTATTTTCTTTTCCTCAGAATGTTGTAAGGGGGAAATTGTTGTCAGTAGGATAGCATCTTTTATAGACTTAAGAAGTTTAAGAGGTAGAGGTAGAGGTTTTAGCATCATCAATTAGGGGGAAATTGTTGGATATGAGTCAGTAGATGATACTCAGTTATTGTTCGGTTAAAAGAAAATTGGGGGAAATCATAGTAGTACTATGGAATTGAAGATCCCAAAACCTAGCTGATATCAGTAGATTAGTGTGTCGTTAGGATTAGCTGATGTATAGGTTAGACTTGTTGTAATCGTTTTTATATTCTTGTCTAAGTCCTGTACGGGGTAATTGTTGAACTGATCTTCTGTCGAAGATACTTTTCAGAACCCCACGTCATCAGTGTAATCGCTTGTGTTCTTCAGTCAGCAGATGATCTTCCACTCAGTCGAAGACAGCGCATCACCGACAAATCATCGGAGAAGACTACTCCCAGCGATAGTCATCGGCGGAAGAACGAAAACAAGCACGCACCTTCGCGCTCGCCGGTGACCTACTCGGTAGATGCCCCGTCGGCCCAACTCGGTCGAAGAACACGAGAGACTTTTCGCCCATCACGTATCCTACGGAAAGCGACCCAACCTATTCAAGTCTTTTCGAAAAGTTCGGCGAGAAGACATACGAGGTTGTTGAACGGTCAACTCTGACATTCTCACCAACTACAAACCTCGACCAATGAGAAGCCGACAACGCTTACCTACTCTACACAGTAAAGCTGCTCTCATGAACAGTGCATTAACTGCCCAGCTGCAACAAGTTCGAATTATGGCCGTTTTCCTTGGAAGCTTGTGACACGTGGCATCATCGTCTCCAACGGACATATGCCATAACTCACAACTATAAATAGAGAAGTTTTTGAAGCTCCGAGTGACGGAATTTCGAAGGGACAAGCTCAAGTTCATAAACGCTCTAGAACACTCAAAGATCATCCAGAGGAAAACTTGCGTACTTAGAAGATTTCTCATTTTTTCTCTCTAGAGTTCTTAGATCCCTTTCTTCTCTAGACTAAGCTCATTGACATATTTATAGCTTAGATTCGAAGGAGTTCACATTTAGTGAATTGTTCTTATTGTAAGAACTCCTTCTCAGTTGGAGAATATTCCCTTCCCTTTCAGACTTAGGTTTGGATTGTAAAGTCGCTAAGGACTATAACTTAGAGGGAACTGTCCAAGTGCACAAGATCCCCGCCGAGGCTTGCTCGAGAATAATCAACAAGTTCTCCTGCCTTGTTCAGGACCGTGGACGTAGGATCTTGCGTATCCGAACCACGTTAAATCGCTTGTGTTCTTTTACTGTTTTATTGCATAGCATTCAACTGACTTGAAAATCATAAGCTTACATAAAACGTATTTTATAAAGCGCACAGCCAAAAGATTTAATTTGCTAAAACGTGTTTTCAAAAGAGACGAATTCCGGGCCCCACACTTTCCGCACAACAGTCTCCGACTGATTCTCAAAGTACCGACAACGGTCGGTAGGAGAGAGCTCGAGGGCCGACTCACTCGTCCCGCGATCGAAGGCTTATTTGGCACTGTTCATCAGTTGCAATCATCAGCTCAGCTGACCTTCATTGAGAAAAAGAAACTGAGCTCAGGTGTATTCACACCCCCCCCTCTACACCTGACTTATCGTATCTGGACCAACATCTGTGTTTGTCTGTTGTTGCTAGGTTCGATTATTTTCTTGGAGGAATTGTGTTGGGAGAATTTGTTTTAATGAGATATTCTGTAAACTCCTAATGGTCCTCAGTAGATTAGAAACTAGGTGTACAACTCCACTATTTCTTCTTGTAATATTTGTAAGGAGTTTTGTACCTGATAGTTTATAGTGTTAGCTGATAGTGCTAGGTTTTGGCATCATCAAATAGGGGAAAATTGTTGGGAGATGATTCAGCAGTAGACTGTTTAGAAGATTTGGCTGATCCCAAAACCCTAATTTGATTGGTGAACCATTCCTTTGTAATCAGTAACACCTTGGTCTCTGAGAGTTTCACACTCAGTAGACTTGCCTTCAGCATGGTCCAGGCTCAGAAGTTTTGTCTGCTGAACCTCAGTAGACTATCCGCCTCAGTACCATGGAGTGAAGACTCATTAATGCTGGACTCAGCAGGAGTAGTATACTGAAAGAGTCAGTAGAACTGGACTCAGCAGGAGCAGTTTACTGTACTCAGAGTCGACCTTCTATAGAGTTGGACTCAGCTGGAGTATACTACTGAACCCCTGGTCAGACTCAGTAATGACCTGACAGTTTCCTTGACTGTCAGTGGTCTTCACAAGTTAAATCAGTAGAGTTGTCTGAGGTCGTACACATTAGAGAAGTCAGCTTCAGTATCTGCCTTGAAGTCTGAATGTCTCAACAACTTTCTACACCTCGACCAATGACAAGCAGCCAGCTGTCAAAGTACTGGTAAAAAGCTACAAGTCAACCACTTTCCTGAAAAAGAGAGTTGACTCTGCACGATTTAAAAAGAGCCGTTAGCTACCCAAAGAGAGTGACACGTGGACAGTTCGTCTCCAATGGATCTATCCATAGCTCACCTCTATAAATAGAGGAAAAATCAAATCGAAAAATAACGGAACATACGAGCATTGAACGAACAAGAACATAATTTTCCGCGAAGAACTTCAGAGAAAACAACTCAACGTGAAAGGCACTCATACTGCTCTAGAGAACCAAACTTCATAAAATTAAAGCCTCTAGCATCCAAGTGAAAGACACGAACCCAGCGAGATTATTCCTCATTGTTCTTCACTCTAGAAGCCCTTTCTTGTTCCCTTTCCCTCTAACCTAAGCTCCACTGAAAATATTTATAGCTTAGAACCGAAGGAGTTCATCTCTTGAACTGTTCTTACTGTAAAAAACTTCTTCACTGTTGGAGAATCTTTCAAACATTTTTGTTTGAACTTTGTAAACTGAGACTTGCTCAGTATAATCTTCAAGGCCGTGTTTGTCCAGTGTACTAACCAACTGAGACTAACTCAGTATAATAAAATAGTCTCCTGATCTGTTCAGGATAGTGGATGTAGGATTTTGGATAAACGAACCACTTTAAAAGTCGTTGTGTCTTTTACTGTTGCATTGATTTACTGTTCATTCTGAAAACCGTTTACAAAATCATTCAACAGAATTTCAGTAAAAAGCTTAACTGAGTGCACTAATCTACTGAAATAGTTTTCATTAATAACGTTTTCAAACTCAACTGAATTGGGCCTACACTATTCCGCACGCTACTGAACTCTTACTGAACGGTACTGAATTCTGACATTAGTCAGCTAGCAGACCTCAGTATAGTCAGTCACTCTGTCCACGCGATCAAGAACAGCTTGTCTGGTCTACTAAATTTATTCAGCAGACAATTTCCGAAATCGGACTGTTCGCTTTCTAGGTTGAGAAAAAGTTTTCAGGTGTATTAACCCCCCCCCACCTCCCTCTACACCTTAACGTTTGACTCGGGACCAACAATAACACCTTCCCCCACTCCTGTGTCGACCCACTCTCCTCCTATGCTGTGAGATGCAAAATTATTAGTTAATTTAGATTTAATTAAATTTTCTTTAAATCAAATTCTTTTTAAATATAATTTAAAAAAAAGTTATTTCAAAAAATTATTTAAAAAAATAGTTAAAAATTAATTTAAAAATTGTATGAATTGGTCCGTAAAACTAGTATTAGTAAATTTAGGTATTTTCATAAATTTTTTCGTTACCAAGATTTTTAAAAATAAGAAAATTTTATTTCGAAAAAAGTATTAAATTTTTTTTTTATCTTTTTCGAAAAAAAATTTTGAAATTTTTTTTTTTTCAAAAAAATTTATAATTTTAGAAAATATATTAAAAAAATTCAAATTTAATTTAAAAACTTAGATGAATGGGTCCCAGAAACTTTTATTCCGTAAATACCCATATGACTAACAGTTGACTAACTTAAAATTTAACAAAAGGACCAATTTATCCAAACTAGTAAACATTGGGGATCAATAAACAAAAAAAATAAAAAAATTAAGGACCAATTGATTCAAACTAGTAAACATTGGGACCATTTGTGCCAATTTGCCAAATTTTAAGGACGGATTAATTCCATCAACAACCAAAACATGATTTTAAGAAATAAAGAATGTTTTTCAATAGAAATAATCCGTTGAGAACAAAATATCCCAAAATCCATCGATAATTTCATGGCCAAATTTAGCAGAATGTAAAAAAATAGATTTCGATGGATTTTATCCCACTCCGCCAAATACAGATACGACTTTGGCAATATTGTTAATCAATTCCATAATGTCGAGAATATTAATGACTACCTCCATTCCGTCGGAAAAATATAGATAAAGATTATGTCGACAATTCATCAGTAAGAAAGGACCCAAAATTAAACACAGTCACTAATTCCGTCTCGATTCTAGTATTTTCTAATAGTGGCAGTAGCATAAATAAACCTATAAGAAAGTAAATAACAAAAAAAAAAAAATTAAGTATATTGATGTGCGTCACAATTGCATAATCGAGTGGAGAAAACATCCAATCCTAATTAGTACTGACACAAAATTAAAAGCTAAGGCTTAAAAATGGATGGTTTATTTTGTTAATGAGTCATTTTAAGTTGGAACGCTAATTTGCGCAACATATGGTTTGAGGCTTTCGGATTCCACTCAAGTTTGAGGTTTCATACATGAAAGAGAAAGGGGTTTTCACACTCAGCTTTACCCACGATTCAGTTTTCGATAGGAAAATAGGAAATTATATATTAAAACAGATATGATACAAACTCAATTAAGTTTCGTAAATCATTAGAACCGTGAATGAATCAATTATAAACAGAACCGAACATATGTACAAACCAAATTAAACCAAGTTTTTTAATTTAATTCATTTCGGTCAAGTCGGTTTCGATGTTTGAATCAGATCCACTTACGTCCCTAATTAAAATTAAGAGTAATTTTTACGAACACCTCACACCGTCAAAATTAATTACTTTCATTTAACTAACCCCTACAAGCTTATTAATATTCTTGTATATTTCATTTCGTTAGATATTATTTTCCAACTTTTCTCTTAAATTAATATTCTTCTAAAATTATATTATAATATAATATAAGACGAGCAGTCATATTTGACCTCAGTTTTCTAACAAGTCAATTTGTGGAACGGTCTTGGACTCTTGGTTGCCTCTCCCCCTCTCCCTCAATTCACTCTTTCTTTTTCACGGACACTAATTACTCTCTCTCTCTCTCTCTCTCTCACTCTCTCTCCGTTCTGTTTTATACGTTTTTCGTACGTCTTCTGCAGTAAAAGGGCTCTCTCTTATTCTTTGGTTCGAGCTGTAAAAGACAAACGCGATATCCGTCTTCCTTCATTGATCTATAGAATTGTGCTTCGCCATCAGGTCACTCGTTAATTTCTTCGGCTTCAGTTAGATTATTAGTGCTATAAAGTTAACTAAAGTAGCAGATGTTCAATTTTTTCGTTCTTCAGTCTTTTGGTTGTGCTTTGCCTGCAACCCAACCTTGAAAAGTCTAATTTGCCAGATCCGATCATGTCAAAGTTCGAATTTATGTGTTTTGTTGTCGATTTTATGGTTTTTGGTAATGCTGATTGTGTTATTTGCTTTGGTGCAGTGAACAAATTGGTATACAAGTTTGAGCTTTACTCAACTGGTGTTGAAATGGCGAGCCGACTGAAGGAGGACGAAAAGAATGAGAGAAGTATACGGAATCTTCTCAAGCTTCCCGATAATCGCCGGTGCATTAACTGCAACAGTTTGGTATTATGCTTTGATACATAATTGATTTCTGCTTCTCGGATAAATTACCTCAATTTACATGGCCTTTTTATGCTGTAATTATTAAATGGCACCTGGTGCCTAGCGCGTCGTATAACGGACTTGGAATTATTTTGATTCACTTTTATAATGTCGCTCAGAAATTGGGGAACCATATTACCTGGAGCTTAATCTTATATAATTCATGGCTTTTGGCGAATCTGCTAAGAATAATTATCTTCTGATCAATGTGTTAAAGATTCCAATAGAACTCAAGCGGAATTTCAATAGCACCCGAGGCGAACTGAGCCATAAGCCTTAACAATGAGAGTAACGTAACATATGCATGCCCAACATGTACATAGTATTCGCATTGCCGTTTGCAATGTTTTAACAAGCCCACCTTGAGCGAGGCTATGAAAAACACCTATGTGGCGTGTGCTAGGCTTAGATCTTGCACCTATTTCAAAGTTTAAGCAATTTGAACTTGATTATAACATGCACAATTAGTATATCTGTTAATTTTATCTTACTTGTAAACACACACAACACATGGTAAAGCATAAGAGATATAAGTCAGCAGTTACAGTACTACCAAATTCTAAGAAAAAATTACTTTACCTACTGTGAGAGATACATGTCCAACTCACAAGGTATTTTTGTTTTATGGTAAATCTTAGTTAGATTGCTAGGAAAAGTATTTTATTTATACATGCGCCTTCAGGATTATGCCTCGTGTACATAGGGTTCCCGAATAAGACTTTCAAAACATTGGCTGTTTGTAAATAGACTGCACGTTTATTTAGTTGAAACTCATTGTGAATTGTTATCAAGTGTAATAGAGAATAATCGGCTTTGTATGCATACGAGTACAAGGATTCCCATTTATATATTAAGAATGGAAACAAGGTTAATCTCAATACAATGTGTATCTGAACAAGTAGAGATATCTACAGAAACAAAAACATGATAAACTTTTTGAGAATCATTTTCCTCTCAAAGATTAATAACACACAAGTGTCAGTGACTCTTACACCTCAGCCTGCCTGGAGGCTTAGGCCACGCAGCACCATCAGAAAACATTATTTGAGTGTGTATGGAAGTACAAAGACGCTCATACATAGTGGGAGTCTAGGCTAGATAACAATATCAACATAATACCAAGTCTATCTAAATAAGTCATAAGAGCCAATTTGAGTATGACATCCTATGATACCTTTTTGGAAATGGCTTCAGCATATAATTCTATAATTCTTTTTTCTGAAGTGCTGCATTAAACTTTTTGTTCATCGCAAATAAAAAAATTGAGGATGAGTTGAATGCCGTCACTTGTCATGATTTTTCGGGTAGTTTTCTAGCCGATGGATTGGTCATTTAGGGTGTAGTTTAGCAAATGGAACGGTCATGGAATATGTCCTATTACTTTAGCCTGACAACTATTTCAAGCTGAGGATGTTTTTAATAAATTTTAGTAAATCTTATAGTGAAAATAAGATGAATGCTCACAGAGGCTTCCTCACATCATGAACATGTATTATATTGCACTATATGTGGGTCTTACATGAAAAAACTTAACTGAAAACACCAACGATAAGTGTGAATTTCACTCATTACAATGGTGCATGAATATGATTATGCTTGAGGCGGTAACATGACTTTCTTTAAGCATGATATTTCACAATTTCATTTTAGACTGACACATGGCAATTTTATTAGGATTATGTAGGTTCAATATTTTAATGTATAGATCTTAATGAATGATTGGCAATGTAATGGTAGCCTACTTCGGGGATGTTTACATTCATTCATGGTACTTAGACTTCAATCATTTTCTATGATTTGTAATCACTTACAAAATGGGTTTTTCTTTTTTCTTTTTTTTTAAAGTTTCATCCTTGCATTTGCGTTCAGGAATGAATGCAAACCTTGCTCATTAGAGCAACTCTGTGAGGAACACTATTATGGCGGATTCCGCATATGTCCTATTATTGTTCCCACTCTACATTTTATTTTAATTAACTTTTTCTATATCTATTTCTTATTGTAGTTTATTTTTTTTAGGGTTGGACTTGGATGTTGTACAATAATTTGATAATAAATAATTCAATAATGTAGGGTTAGACTTGGATGTTGCACTTTTCCACATTTTTATGCATTGTTATGTTTACTCCATAGTCACATTGTAGAGCAAACTGTTGGAGATCTTCTTGAGAATTAGTACATATGATAATGAAACATCACGTTCCTATATTCTCTGCTTTGCTTGCACTTCTGATGAAGCGGTGAGGTTTTTCAAGAGATTGGGCTAACATTTCTCTTTGCTTCCTGTTAGGGGCCTCAATATGTATGTACCAACTTCTCAACATTTGTCTGTACAACCTGCAGTGGTATACAGTAAGTCATTTTGTGTGGCAGTTTTTCATATTTAATTACATGAAAATCTTCTAGGATTATTGAAGTTCTAACTGTTCATTCACCTATTAATTTTCAAACTACTTTCAGTCGGGAGTTCACACACAGAGTGAAGTCAGTATCTATGGCTAAGTTTACTCCGCAAGAAGTTAGTGCACTTCAGGGAGGAGGAAATGCGGTACTAGAAAATGTTTTCCTTGACCGGCAATAAAATACATTGTTTCTTTATTTTGTTTAAGCATCTTTCGTTACTCATGTTTAAATCATTCTTCTCCCAATAGAGTGCTAGAGAAATTTATTTGAAGGAATGGGATTTTCAGCGTAACTCTCTCCCTGATGGCAGGTAACTTAAGAAACATTGGAAAACTTTCATCTTTTCTGTTTGATATTCTGATGTATGTGCTTTTCTCCCAGTAATATAGACAGACTACGTGATTTCATCAAGCATGTCTACGTAGACAGAAGATATACTGGTGAGAGGAGCGTGGAAAAGCCTCCAATGGCAAAGGTGGTATATATTGTATCCCTTTTCATCATAGAGTTCCCATTATTATGATTGATGGTTAATAGATAGCGTATACTTGATAACCATCCTTCAAAAAGTAATAGGGTATCTCCAAGTAATATGGAGATGGTTCACAGCCTTACTAAATTTTCATTTGCCAATCTGCAGGGAGAAACTGAGGATTTCACTGGAAATAGTAGGAGAGACACCTATCAGGGTGGTTCGCGGAATCCTCCTTATGATGATACATTTGAGCGTCGTTATGGTGATAGGCTTAGTTCTGGTGGAAGAAGTCCATCTTATGATCAAGGCAATCGACAAAGTTCCGATTATAAAAAAAGTCCTGCCCGAGAAGTAGTTAATGATTGGAGACGAGAGGATAGATTTGGGAATGACAGGAGGTCTGAAGAGAGAAGTTCCCATGGAAGCTCTAATCTTGAAATTAGATCCCCTGATCATCGAAAAGATTCAGACATATCTAGTCCTCCTCTGGTCCGTCCTGTTAGAGATATATTAGGAGATAACGTATCTCCACTTCGAGTGATCGAACCTCCTCCAAAATCCACTGGTGTAACGTCAACTGATGGTCGGGCACCAGCTGCACAGGTAAAAAGTCTCCCCCCCCAACACCCAACAACAACAAATAATAGATCAGTTTAGAGCCCAAAGTACTTTGCCTTTTTAATATGAAGCTTAATATAGTCAGTTTCGGAGAAATATTCTTTGTCAAAGATATTGGCAATACAATTTTGTGTTCTCATAGTGAGAAAGAAGAAGAGCTTCTTCACTTGACCATATCTTCTTGCTTATCAGCTGATCTAGTGAAACCTTTTTTCCTTTTGTAAAATGTTCTTAGTTTTACATGATTTGTCATCCAAGACACATCCAATTTACTTTCTTTTAAGCTGGTGAGGGAGAGGTCAGCTTGTTATTTTGGGTACGGCCGGGCAGTCTTTGTGTTATATCGCATACTGTACTTGACTTGGTACTTTTTTCGGTTTTCAAATCCACCAATTCTCACCAAAGAATATAAATGACAAAATATTTCAGAGAACTGCATCCGCAAGTAGCTTGGCATCATCGGATGTGAATCCATCTGACATAAAAGTTGAGGCCTCATTTATTGATTTTGATGCCATTCCTGAACCTCCAGCAGCAACTGTCCAACGAGCACAAGTGGCTGGTTATGCATCTTCCGTGCCACCAACCACTTCTAGCAGTAATGACTGGGCAAATTTTGATTCTCTCCCTGAGATGAAAAAAGCTACACCAGCTTCGAACTCTATGGAATCTATACTTTCAGGGTTGTCAGTTCCAGCATCCTCGTCTGGTTCCTCTGCCCCCCAGGAGGCATTATCTTCTTTCCAGTTTGATGGCGCGCAAGGCTCATCGTTTGGCTCATCCTTTGGTAGTACTTCTGCACCATCTGCTATTGCCTCTGGTGTTGCTCCAGTTTCTTCCTTTGGCTCAGCACCTACAAATGCTACCACTGGAGGACAGTGGCCAACCATGAACCCTCAACAACAATCTCTGTTCCCTGGAGTTTTTGTACAACCTGTTTCTGGTGGATCTTCAAGTTACAAGGTATGCGATGTGCCTGAAATTTTATTTCCTACCATATTTTGTGTTCTTCAGGGAGTAATCAATCTCTCCACGTACTTGTAACAGTCTTGGAATCCACATATTCCAAATACACAAGGTCCTCCTGGGGCATCTTTTGCCCAAGTTGGTCAAGCTGGAGCCGCCTCAGGGTCTACGGTGGAATCTACTACTGGAAGAAAAGCACTTCCAGAGGACCTATTTGCAATGAATTACTCTTATTCTCCATCTCCAGTTTCAGGCTGGTATGCTGGCGCCCCCTATGTTGCTAGGGTCCCTATGCATTACAATATGCCCATGGTAACATAAATTCTGAGTTTTATCTTTTTGCTCTTTAAATGAATGCCTCTATGAGTTTCTTCTGCAATTTTTGCTGAATTATTGACTTTCACCTCAAATTTTTAGTTGATTTAGTTTGAAAGGTGTCTTTCTGGATTGTTCTTGTTGATATGATACAAGAAACTTTGTCAATTCAAACATAAAATAGAAGTACAGAAGTTCTGGGGAACCCCAAATAAAGATGAACGATTAACAATTAATAATTGGTTCAGTAAAACGGAAGTTATGGGGAACCCCATGTATCCAGATTGTTCTTGGATATTCTTAACTAATAGTTTTCTAGAAACTTCCGGAAATTCTAATATAATGCTTAAATGAAGAAGTTTAGGAGAACACATTCAAGAATGACAAAAGGTGATGCTTTGCTTAGCAGTGAAGCTATTTCCGTGGAAACTGAAAATTGAGTTCTCAAGGCACTTGAATATTATAAAGTTGTGAATGCTTTTGCAATTGTAAACTGTTAGTTTGATAACTGTTTGTTAGAATTGGGACCCTCAAAACTGTTCTAAAAACGGCTTCAGGCATTGTTTTACAATATGGACATGATGCCTGTAGATGGAAGGAGTACATGAGGAGCTAGTAGGGTGATATGGCTTGCATGAGTTTATAAAATATAAAGTTACTTCCTTATTGCAATGATTGCTCGTTTGTTAAAATTAGAGGCTTAAATACCTACCCACAATCTCATACTCAGATGATATGTAAAACTAACCTGATGGATGTGCTAATTGTCTTGTCGACTGTGGAACTATAGGGCACCATGTGCGCAATACCATACTTGAAATCAGACTCACCTCATTGAATGAGTTTGAATGACTCTGTTATATTGAGCATATTTAGTCAACATGATGGCCCTTGGGAATATTACCTGCCATAAACTTAGGAAGGCAAAGTATAATACCCCTATTTTAACTTGTCAACTTCATTATTATTAACCCCATGCAACATTTGTTTTCCCAATTGAAGGCTGTAGCAAATTTCCAGGCAATGCCGACATCAAACAATCCATTTGATGTTAATGAACCTTCGCCAGTTCAAGCATCAGCAGTAAGTTTCCTTTCACAGCTTCGAGTTTTAATCGGAATGTTCTTGCACATTGAAGTCTTTTTTTTATTTACCGATGTGATTTTGCAACTTGCTTTACTGTACAGATCAAATAATATGTCAATTAAGCTTGGTTTTGTTTTTGCGCTAATTGCAAAGGTGATGTACTGTGGTGTAGTTTCCTTCAATGGCATCCTTACAAGGTGCTTTACCCCGAACTGTTACCCCTCCTGGGCTATTACATAATCAGAATTATGGAGCCTCTCCATATTCTCCACCAGTGCTTGCTCAAACACCACCATATGCAGCAACAATTCCTTCAAGTAAACGATCATCAATTCCTAACAATTTTATTAGAACATCGGTTGTATAATATTTACATGTTTTGACATATGTCTAACCACAAATCAGGTTCATTCACGGGACAAGGAATAGCTGGTGGCAGCATGACGCCAAGGTAGTACAATCATAGTTTTAGCTCAAGTTTACTAGTCAATAGACATCTACCTTCGTTTGTTTGATCTCAAAATGACCATATAAGTTATGTCTTTTCCTTTTTTTGTTTTGAAATAATGATAAACTGTCACCCTCATGGAAGCTTATGGAACTGTGCTAGGCCACAAGGACTGCCCGGCTTCAGCCCTGAGGACTCTGGTTTTGCATCCCTCAACCCAAATCCCCAAGCAGGTGGACTATATCCAGCAGCTCAACCTGCTTCCAGTAACTTGAGCTTCACCAGAGGAAATCCATTTGGCTGAGATCGAGGTCAGAAAGATCGAAAAATAGAGAGAAGAAAAATGAGTTTTGCAGCACCATCTTGGTGCATTCTTCCAACTTGTAGATGAGATAGTGAAAGTGAATTGTGCTGCATTTCGACTTGGACAGTTCCATTTTTCCTTGGTGTAACTCCACAGGAGTAGTCCACGGTACGTCGACGTCGACGTATTTATGTGTGAAGCCGTCTACTGTGGCATAGAGAGTTACACGGATTACTTCAGCTGCACTTCAGAGATATGTATCATAAGTTATCCAGTCTGTAATTTTTGTGAGATTTACTAGTGAGAGAAACAAAGCATCAGATCAGTTTGTAGGTAGATATGATATTATTTGCTCGAATTATTGACATTCATATTCTTTGGTTTAATAAAAGTGCATATGGGGGTTGTCTTTTCTGCTATCCATCATTATCTTGGAGCTAGAAAATATTTTGTTCTATTTTTACTGCTCGTTTTGTCAGTTGACTGACAAGTCAAATACTACCATTTTGCTATAAAGTGCGTGCTGTGTAGTTGTTGATTATTGTTTATTGTTTTACTCTTTTTGGTTAATAATCATCATTGTTTATTAGTTGATAATATTTTTATTAGGATTCATGATCAGTTCTCTGTGTAGCTAAAAAATTTTAATATTGGTTATTCCCAATACTTCGTTGCTGACGACAAAATCTTCTTGATGGTTTGTAACCATAATTTTTATTGAGGTGTGCATTGATTAAACTTCATTTAGGTTGTTAAATAAGTTGCATTAGGCCGTCTATAGACACAATTCAGACTTATGTGGATGTTTGCTATAAGTACCTCATTCCGTATGTTAAGAAATAACACTTTGACTAATTATAACATGACATATCATTATTGTAATATATGTAATCATTCTAAGTTATCCAAGTGTAAATATATTTTACATATCCCGATGCTGGTTATTCAAATCTTAGTTGTTACTTATTAGAGCAAGATTAATTATCACCTATATTTAATTGATGGCGTTGAATCTCCTCTTCTCAAGCTGCATCTTGTCTTGATATTTGCCTCAGAAAAAGCTTCCAACTGTTAAAACTACTTTTTTCCCTTAATTACATTCCTTCATAATATCCACATTTCTTTCTTGTTCTTTTTTCATTCCCCCCGCACTTACTACGCAAGATTCTCTAATCTTATGCCGATTTTCCCAGATAATCCACAAAAAAAAAAAAAAAAAAAATCTAATAGAAAAAAAAAACGATTTCTTTGTCTGTATAGCCTTTCTTTTGTACCTTAATCTTGGTACAGTAAATATAGAGGCTGTAGTTTTTGAATTGGAAGCATTTGCTCGAAATGGAACATGCATGTTCATATAATTACGAAGTTGTTCCAATTGATAGGCATTTACCCTAGATATAGTTATTATGGTTCGTCACCTGCTCACATTGTTCTGGTAAGATTCATATGTACCTTTTCTATTTATTCATTCTATTAGATTTCAGAATTATAATGTGAAAAGTGAATTATTGATGTGTTAATCTGGTATATATACATGAGAGATTTGAGGTGATGACATCAGCACATTCTAACTTGACTAACTACTTTTTCTTAATCATTATTCGAATTAATTAATACTAATTAATTCTCTAGTCTAATATACTCCAAACACTATCTTCTCTTCCTTTGGTTCTTCTCTGCTAATCTGGTACAGCAAGGGAAAGTTGAGCGATTAAATCTTGAAACCTGGCTAATAGGGGTGTAACGGTTCGGTTCGGTTCGATTTTTATGTACTTTAGGAACCGAACCAATCACATAGAAATGGTTCGGTTCGGTTCGGTTCAATGGGTTTTTAAATATCGGAACCGAACCGAACCGCTTATAAATGGTTCGGTTCGGTTCATCGGTTTACCTTTTTATTTATTTATTTATTTTTTAAATCCGAAATAATGCAAGAATAATTGTTTATAGGATGTTACTCGTTCTAAACTCATAAGTATAGAGTTGTTACTCCTTTCTCTTCCTCTGTATAGATTAGAATTGATCTTAACTTAAATCTAATATCTAAATCCAATAATATTCTTATATAAGAAAGACAAATATTAAATAAAAAATTAAAAAATAGGATATTGGTTCGGTTCGGTTCGAACCGTTCAAAAATTCTTGAAACCGCGAACCGAACCTAATGTAAACGGTTTCTAAAAAAAAACCGAACCAAATCGCGAAACCGAACCGAACCATATTTTTCGGTTTGGTTTGGTTCGGTCCGATTGGTTTCGCAGTTCGGACCGGAACCACTTACACCCCTACTGGCTATGGTCAGTGGTTTTGTGAGCATGTCTGCTAGCTAGTCTTGTGAGGGCACATACCTCACATCTAACTCCTTTAGTAGAACTTTGTCACGCACAAAGTGAACGTCTATCTCAATATGCTTTGTTCGAGCATGATGAACTGGGTTTAACACGAGAGCTGCCGCACTCTAGTTATCACAGCAGAGTGTAGGTCTGGCTGATAGAGATATACCAAGCTCACTGAGTAGTGACTGAACCCATGTTACTTTCACCGCTGCATCGGCAAGTGCTCTGTATTCTGACTCGGAGCTGCTACGTGACACTACCCTCTGCTTGCTGGAGGACCAGGAGATAAGGTTATTTCCCAAGAAAAGATAGTTGCCCAATCTACATCAGTGAAGGTTGTAAGATGTAGTGTAGCAGACTTGGTAAAGTGCAGACCTTGCTGTATTGTGCCCTTGAGGAATTAGAGTACCCTCTTGCAAGCTTTCCAGTGAGACTCAGTAGGGGCTTTCAAAAATTGGCTGAGCTTGTTAACGATATAGGCAATATCTGGTCTGGTGAGGGTAAGAGATTGTAGGCCTCCAACCAGACTCCGATACAATGTTGGATCTTGGAACGCAGAGCTGTCTTGCAGGGAGAGTTTCTGACCTAAGTCATATGGAGAAGGGGCGGGATTGTTGTCCAAAAGGTTTGCTTTGGCAAGAAGTTCTCTAATGCACTTACTTTGATGTAAAAGGCAAGAATCAGATGTTCTTTGGACTTGAATGCCAAAAAGTAAGTAACTTCTCCTAAGATTTTCAGAGCAAATTCAGTGGATAAGTTGTGAATAAACTCTTGTATAGCCTTCCAACCCTCTCCAATAGTTCACTCTTAAAGCGTTTGAAGGCAACATGGCCGAGTTTCCCACACAACTGACAACTAGGCCTGTTGTTGTTGTGTCTGCCTCCACCATTTCTGCCACCTCTATAAGATGAATGCCCTCGATAACCAGTCCTTCCACCTCCCCCCCCTCTATGATATGAATAATTGTTCCTACTGCCTTGATCATGAGCAACATTTGCAGACGAATTTGACGCAGAGAGTGTAGCTTGAGAGAGTAGTCGAATATCATGATTTTGCAGATGACTCTGCAACCCATTAATTGTGATAGCAGTAGCTTGTGTAGTTAGGTATACACATATAGATTCATATTCTGGTCCCAAACCCCCAAGAATGAAGAGTACCAATTCAGATTCAGAAATAGGCTGGTCAATATTGAACAACTCGTCAGAAATAGATCGAAATTTCATTATGTAGTCATCAATAGGAGTATCCCCTTTCTTTAGAGTCTGTAGTCGAAATCGTAAATTCATGGCCTTAGCCTTGGATGTTGATTGGAAAAAAGTCTCAAACGGTTTCCACAACTGAGCTGCAATAGTGCAGCGTCTAATGTACCCTAACATGGAGGGAGAGATTTGAGGATAATAACCAGCTGAACAAGTATTGATCTCGGCGAAGCCATACAAGAAAGAGAGGATCAGGGAGAGGATTAGTATTTGACTCTGCATTTGCAGTTGTAGAGGATTGGGGAAGAAATTTTTCCGGATGATTGAGTTGCAACAGAATATCTTCAAAGTAATAAGCACTAACATTGGCTAATACTCGAGTTTTCCAGAATTTATAATTCGATTTATCCAACTTGATTGAAAGAGGGTAAATATTAGGTAACACCATATAATTTGGTTCAACAACCATGGATAAGGTTTCAGAGTTCTCACATAATTCTAACTTTGCAGATCAAATATCAACCACAGAAGATTAAGTAGAGTTGAAAGAACTTATCTGTTGGGTGATGATTCTATCCTCAGCGGTATTAGATATAGTGGGAAATGACTCAGTCTTCTGTGTTGACATTTACTCAGTAGCCTTGTGCTCTGAAATAGTTTGAAGATTTGAAGATCCCAAAACCCTATATTGATTGGTGAACCTTTAAGTTGTAATCTGTTTTTGTCTCTGAGGTTTCAGACTCAGCAGACCCTCTGCTCTGGCTCAGGCATTCAGTAGCTTATCCACCTTAGCACCAGAAGTAGAAGACTCAGTAATACTGGACTTAGCAGGAGCAGTATATTGAAAGTCAGTTGAACTGAACTCAGCAGGAGTAGTTCACTGCACTCAGAGTTGATCTTCAGTAGAGCCGACTCAGCAGGAGTTCACTACTGAATCAGAGATCAGACTCAGCAACGGCCAGACAGTCTTATAAACTGTCAGATCTTTAAAAGACAATCAGCATAGTCAAGTACGAGGAAAAGAGAAGTCAGCTTCAAATCTCCTTGAAGTCTGTTCTGTCTCAACCACCTTCTGAACCTCGGCCAATGACAAGCAGACACCTGTCCTACACCTACTAGAGTTGCAAGTCAACAACTTTCCAAAAATGGAGGGAAAGGACACTGCCACCATGCTACAAAAGAGCCGTTAGCTACCCAAAAGAGAGAGACAAAGGATCATCGTCTCCAACGGATCTATCCTAATCTCTTCTCTATAAATAGAGGGATAAATCAAAATTTGAAGCATACGAGAATACGAGCACACAAGCAAGAACACTCAAAACATTCAAACGAGCAAATTCGAAAAGCCTAAGTTCTCCACAAGAAGTTCGAAGAATTCATCTCCGGCGAAGAACTACATTCTAGCTCTTAGGGAACCAAGCTGAACTGATAAATACAGCCTCTAGTATCCAAACGACGATACACGAACCCATAGCTTTACTCAACTGTTCATCATTCTAGAAGCCACCTTCTTGTTCTCTATCCCTCTAACCTAAGCTCAATAGCATATATCCATAGCTTAGACGAAGGAGTTCATCTTTGAACTAATCCTTATTGTAAAGGACTCCTTCACAGTTGGAGAGTTTTTCGAACGCTTCAGTTTGATAACCTTGTAAACTGAGACTTGCTCAGTATAAATCTCAAGACCAGTGTTTGTCCAACGTACAAACCAACTGAGACTACCTCAGTATAATAAAAAGCTTCCTGATCTTTCGGGACAGTGGACATAGAATTTTTGTGTCCGAACCACTTTAAAAATCTCTGTGTCTTGTGTTCTGTTTCTTTTCACCGTTGCATTGATTTAACTGTTCATACTGAAAAAATTCTTTAAATCATTCAACTGAGTTTCAGCGAACTTAACAGACTGCACTAATCTACTGAAACTGTTTTGATAAAAACGTTTTTCTCACTCAACTGAATTTGGGCCTACATTATTCCGTATCACTGAACTCTATCTGCAAGATACTGAATTCTGACTCTGAGTCAGCTAGCAGATCTCAGTAGAGTCAGTCACTCTGCCTACACGATTCAGAACAGCTTATCTGGTATGCTGAATTTGTTCAGTACGACATTATCCTGAAAAGGACTGTTCGTGTTTAAGTTGAGAAATCGAGTTTCAGGTGTATTCACCCCCCCCACTACACCTGAACGTGCTTTCGGGACCAACAATTGGTATCAGAGCGGGAGTTCTATAAGACTCTTGTTATTCTGAAACTGGTCTACTTGAACGGATCTGAAAAATGTTTTCATTGCATATCATTCTTCATTCACATCATTATTAAATATGTCTGATATGTAAGGGATCAAAATGGTACCCATGTTCTCAGTAGAGAACTATGGCGTATGGCGGGTCAGAATGGAGGCACATTTGACCTCCCTCCACAACATCATGACGGAAGTTCTGGAAGACGGACCTATCGTTCCTATGATTGATAGCGTCATAACCCAGATAGCAGAACAAGGAGGAGGGATGGTGACTGGTGACAAGATTCCTAAAGACAGAAGTCTCTTCACCCCGGAGGAGAAGAAGCTTCACAACCTCGACCGCGTCGCCAGAAACGCCATACTGACCACTCTGAATGACTCGTACCTCAGAAGAGTTCAGGACTGCAAGTCCGCGAAGGAACTCTGGGACGCTCTAGCGCTACTGAGTCGGGGGACTCAGAAGATCAAAGCAAATAAACTTGCGCTTGAACTCCAAAAGCTGGAGAGATTGTCGCTCATGCCTGATGACACCATTGAAGATCTCAACGTCAGATTCACAGATCTGATGAGCTCTATCAACGGGCTGGGAAAGACATTCTCAAACTGAGACATGAATCTCAAGATTCTGAGGGCACTGCCAGACGGTCACTGGACTCCTTTTGCTACCTTATTACGTCATTCTGATTTAGATATTGTTACTCCTGACCATATCTTTTAAGAACTTAAAGCAGAAGAATTCGAGTTTGGCTTACCTCAAAGGATGCAGCGAGCTGAAACTGACACCAAAATCGACCATGCTTTCAAAGCATCAGTCAGCACAGCAGCTCCAGCGTCCAGCAAGGCTGAACCTTCACTCAGTGATATACAAGAAGGAAATCTAGCCAAGAAATACGTGCTGCTTGCCGTGAAATACCAGAAGGAGAAAGAGAGGCGCAGAAAGCTCTCAAGAGTTGTTAGAGACTCTAAGGGTAAGATCGAATATACACCTAAGCGCACTCCTGACTCACAAACTTCTGAATGCAGGAAACAAGATGACTCAGCTCAGTCGAAAGACAGCGAAAACAAAGATGAGAGAGTCACGGCCTGCTATAACTGCAAGAAGCCAGGACACTATCGCATGATGGCCGTCCCGAGCACGCATCGCTTTGAACGAGCAGCACACAAAGCTCGAAGGGAGAAGTTCATCAAGAAGAGAGAAGCATACATTGCTGGTGAACTCTCAGATAACTCAGATGAAGTCGATTCCTTCATGGATTCATCGGATGATGAAGCAGCCTTCATGGCCTTAGAGCTTGAAGATGAAGAAAATACTGAAAAGTATCTCATGGCAGGAGAAGAGGATGAGGTAAACTCTCATGAACCATTTAACTCCTCTTCACACTGCACACACGACACCCTTTCAGGTGCAGATGAGAATTTGGACGTCGCAATCACATATGAAGAACTACTCGACGAATAGGTTCATATGAGTCTGTAGCTCAGTAAGACTCTTCAGGAATTGGATACCCTGAAAGTGGAGAATCAGAGACTTTCTCAGAAGAGTCATTGCTACTGAGTTAGAAGGACTTGTGTTGACACTCAGGGAGGAGATAAACTCTCTGACGGCTAAGTCTCAGCATCAAGAAGATCGGATTTCAGTTTTGACCAATGACTTAACTCGAAAGATCTCGAACCGAGTCTCACCAAGCAAGAGCTGTCAGGACTTCAGACCGAGCATGAAACGCTGAAGAAAAGTGATGATGTCTGGAGGAACCTGATGACACAACGATACATGGGTGCCGAAAAGAAGCTGGAAGCTATGCTAGCAAGCAACAAGCCCAACCATTGTAAGGAAGGACTTGGATTCAGCTAGGGAACTTCCTCATCTGCCCCCGTACGCTCAGAAACCCGGCTAGCTGATAGGTTTGTTCAAGGGGAGACCATCAATGCAAACATAATGAACCCCCTAGCTAAGAACAAACAAAAGATGAAGGCACCTTATCCTACTCATCAGGAATCTGACAAGAAGATCAGCACCAGATCACCCCAGTTCAGTCAAGGGGGAACCAGCAAAGCAAAGTGGGCTGATCAGTATGGATCTCCTCGGCTGACACATCCAGCTCAGTATGGATCATATTACTATGATCCAATAGTCAGGAGAGGATCCAAAAGTCAGAGAAAGAAGAAGAAAGTCGTGCAGAAGGCAAAGGTCAGCAGTCCACCTACTCAGAAGATCAAGACACCTGAACCTGAAAAGTCTCAGAAGTCAGCAGTGACCAGTCCAGTGGTCAAATTTGTTGAATCAAGTGGAAAGAAACTGTCTGAGACCACCAGGGTCGTGAGACAGATATGGGTTACCAAAACTAACATCTAAGGACCCAAAATCAAAGATAAAGGGTACCTAAATATAATTCTATTTTGCAGGTGCACAAGGACCCTTTGTATGTGGACAGCGGATGCTCAAGACATATGACGTACCAAAAGGACTTGCTGAAGAATTATACTACTGAAGAAGGACCCTGAATCGAGTTTGGAGACAATGATAAAGGCTACACCAGAGGCTATGAAACACTCAGCATTGGAACTGCAACAGTTCCAAGAGTATCATATGTTGAAGGACTTCAGCATAACCTTCTCTCTGTTAGTCAATTTTGTAACAACTCGAATAGAGTGATCTTTGACGCTAGTTTCTATGATGTTATTGATAAATCTACAGGGAAAACAGTGTTATCAGGTTCGCGAAAGAAGAATATCTATGTAGCTGACTGGAACTCATCTGAACCTGAAGCTTGTTTGTTGGCAAAGAATGACAACAGAACGGGATGGCTTTGGCACAGAAGACTCAGCCATCTCAACTTTAAAACGCTCAACAAATTGGCAAGAAACACTCTAGCATGAGGACTGCCGAATGAAGTATTTAGCAAAGACACTCAGTGTGAAGCATGTCTGAAGGGAAAGCAAACAAGGAATCAAATCCGCCAGTTCCATCTCCTTCTACTGATGGAATCCTTCAGCTGCTACATATGGATTTGTTCGGTCCAATCTCTCCGGTGACGATCAGAGGCAAGAAGTATGCATTAGTGGTCATTGATGACTACTCGCGCTACACATGGGTCATATTTATTGCCAACAAGTCTGACGTCAAAACAGAGTTACCAACACTTCTGAAAAGGCTCAGTGTCGAGAAGAACACCAAGATTGTCAAAATACGTTCTGATAGAGGAACTGAGTTCCTTAATGTCATGGTGGAGGAGTTCTGCAAAGCAGAAGGAATAGAGCATGAGACATCTGCTGCGCGCACACCTCAGCAGAATGGGGTTGCTGAACGAAAGAACAGAACACTCAAAGAAGCAGCAAGAACTCTACTCACAGACTCAGGACTCCCAACCAAATTCTGGGCAGAAGCAACTGACACTGCATGTTACACTCAGAACCGATCTCTACTGACAAAACAACATAAGAAGACACCATATGAATTATGGAACGGCAGGAAGCCTTCTTTATCTTATTTCCATATTTTTGGGTGTTCGTGCTTTATTCACAATAATGGGAAAGATCAGCTAAAAACTTTTGATAGCAAGTCAGATCAGGGAGTTTTCTTAGGATACTCCCGGGTCAGCAAAGCTTTTAGAGTATTCAACTATCGGACTCTTTGCGTGGAGGAAAGCCCCCATGTTGTTTTTAATGAGTTTGCCTGAAGACAGGAGCAATAACTCTAAATCTGAATCTGAGGACATCAGTGAACAACTACAGGATCTGAGCTTGAAAGATAAAGTCGAAAAGATCCAGCTATGTTGGGATGATGATTCAGATGAAGAAACTGAAGACAAGTCTACTGAATCTCAACCAGCAGCAGAAGTAGCTGAACAGATTGACTCTCCTGAACAGAGTCAATCCCAAGTAACTCAGGTCGATGAAGAAACCCAAGAGGTAACTGAGACCACTACTGAGAATAACAACTCAGGGGGAACAACTGAAGTTCCTGAGCTAAATGCCCCTGAACCTGGTGACTCAGTAGATCACACTCTTGTAACTTAATTGCTTCAATCTCATAATAGTACAACTGAAATGCCTAACTCACTATCTGTGTAGAACAAATTTCAAATGAAGAGCTGAAACATCGTAGATCGTGGCTGGATGCTCATACTGCTGATTTAATCATTAGAGATCCTTCAGCAATCGTAAAGACAAGATCCAGATTCTGTCAGGGAGAAAGCGCCTTATATTCCTGCTTCTTGTCTACTGAAGAACCTCAGACAATTGAGGACGCACTGAAAGATGCTGATTGGATCATAGCCATGCAGGAGGAGCTGAATCAGTTCACGAGAAACGAAGTTTGGGAGCTTGTTGATAGACCCCGACATCAACATGTGATTGGAACAAAATGGGTCTTCAAGAAAAAGCGTGATGAAAACAACGCCATAGTAAGGAATAAAGCAAGACTCGTGGCAAAAGGCTACTGTCAAGCTGAAGGGATAGATTTTGACGAGACTTTCGCTCCAGTTGCTAGATTGGAGGCAATCAGACTATTCCTAGCCTACGCAACACATCAAAGATTCAGAGTTTATCAAATGGATGTGAAATCTGCTTTCCTGAACGACGTGCTGAAAGAAGAAGTCTATGTGGAACAGCCTCCCGGCTTTCAGCAGGGACATCAAGTATATAGACTTAGAAAGGCTCTGTATGGGTTAAAACAAGCACCCAGGGCTTGGTACGATACCCTACTTCAGAAAGGTTTTCAGAAAGCACAGTAGACCGCACATTATTCAACATTCGACTGGAAGACGACCTATTACTTGTGCAGATCTACATAGATGACATCATCTTCAGCTCGAAGAATGATGAGTGGTTTTTATACCATCTCATCATGTTCTTTTTAGGCTTGTTTACATCGTTTTCCATTCATTTTTAGCTTTTGTTTTGCTTGGAATCGCATACTTTCGATGGTTTTTGGTTTTGTAAGTTTCTCACGCATTTTAAGCATATTTGGTGGTATTTGACACCAAAATGAAAGAAACCATGACCATTGATGCATTTTTGGTAAAGATGGAGTTGCTTGGATGAAGAATAGAGAGGATTTGAAGCCGGATGTTGAAGAAATCGCGTTTCGGAGCTCATGTAATGAGGCAGTTGGAAAATTGCGTGGCAGGCGGATCTAACGATCTTAGAATCCGATCTCCACCGTCCACATTGTATTTCTATGTGTTAGGAAAATTGTGGCAAAGTTTCGTGGTGATCCAACGGCTAACGAAGGAGATATCGCGTTTTTCCCAAAACGCGACAGTGCAGAAAAACTGTTTGGCCGGATTTGTTAAGGACCGCGGTCCGCATTTGTGCGGGACCGCGGTCCGATGCGTTCTGACTCAAAAATCAGAATTCCATGGTTTTCGGCCCGAAACCTATATAAACCCTTCCGGACTCCTTTCCTTCGGACGACACACCATATTTTTGACTTCTTCCACCCTCCAAGGCAGAGAAACACCCAAGGCATCCCTCCGTTGAAGATTCAAGATGAAGATTGAAGACCACAACCCGAGAACCAAGCGCGAGGATCAATACGCTAGATTCTAGGTTGTATTATTCCTTCTCAGTTTTGTTTAGGGTTTTTGATACTTGAATTCTATGGATTATTTTTGCATCTTTTGTGATTATTTTCCTACGAATATAAGTGGCTAAATCCCCTTGTGTGGGGGTTTAGCAGGATCTATGTTTTTGATGAATTGATTCAAACCCAAGTTTTTCAATGAATGAATTGTTTTGTTTCTTAATTGTTGAGCCTTCTTTTGGTTTCTCTATGATTCTTTAATGTGACTGCCCATCATCTTAGATAATTATAGAGAATACAGGTAATAGATAATACGGCGCATCATACCCGGTTATTTATTTAGACCTGCAATTAAGTGTCTAGGATTGTCACCATTGGTTTGGGATAGTTTAGATGGTTCCTTAAATCCTTGAGCATGATACGATCCTTAGGTTCATGATATGATCACTTGATTGACCCTTAGGATTATAAGTTAGAGATCTCCCGCCATCATACGGAATCCCTAGAGCCTTAGTGGATGAACCAACAAAATAAATTCATAAATGCTAGCTAGAGAATGGGAATGAATCGATCATCTTAGGCATAGTGATTGCTAAACCTCCGCACTCTTCATCAAACTTGAAACCACACCCATCAATCCACTTTGCTTCGCTTTTACTTGTTTTCTTAGTTTCTTGTTATTTTAATTCCGTAGCTTTAGAATAAATCAAACCCAGTTTAGGACCAAGTAGATAGTGAAATAATTAGGATAACTAGAACCTAGCTGAGTCCTTGTGAGATCGACCTCGGGAGTTGCTAGATTAGGTACTATACTGATTCGTGTACTTGCGAGAATTATAATTTGTTCATCAAGTTTTTGGCGCCGTTGCCAGGGGCTCAGTCGTTTTGATTATTCTTTTTACTAGCTGTTTATTTGTTTAGATTTTATTTTTACGTTGGTTACTATTTCTTTTATTTTCTTTACTGTATCGAGTCTTACTCTTTGAGTTTTCTGTAGGTTTATGCACGGTAGAAGGTCGCAAAATCCAGAACTTGCGCCTTTTATCGATAACATACACAGAGTGAGGACTCGCGTTACGAAGGAAGAACTGGAAGACAAAATTGCAATGGAGCAAGTTGGGAACAATCCTGAACCAGAGAGGTTGCAGGCCGATACTTGGAGCCAATACCACCTGCATCGTCCTAGAAGAGACCGCAAGGAATTATGATCTGAAGCTCATCTACTACCATATGCTACCATCTTTCTACGGGCTAGCAACTGAAGATCCTCTTGCTCATATGAGGGAGTTCTATGCTACACTGGGGACTATTCCTCTCAGCGGGCTCACTACTGATCAATTGGGAAGACGATTATTTCCCTACACTCTGAAGGATAAAGCCAAGAATTGGTTGCACACACTGCCTGCTAATTCTTTGCATAATGGAGGACGTGTTCAAAGCATTCACGGAGCGATACTACTCCCGAAGCAAGAGCCACGAGTTAAGGCAGCAGATTGCTACTTTCTCCCAGTTTGACAATGAGACATATCATGAAGCTTGGGATAGATTCAAGGGACTCCTCATCCAATGTCCACATCATAATTACCAGGTTGCGATGCTGAATGAGTTCTTCTACAATGGATTGCTCTTGCCATGTCAGATTATGGTTGACAACATGGCTCCCGGAGGCATTCTTGCACTGACCCCAAGTGCATTGCATGAGCTTTTTGAGACGTTGAAGGCTCGTTCCGTATTAAGAAGTTAGAGTGTGAGACAACGTGGAATGCAGGATGTGCTGGCTGCATATACGGATGATACTATTAAGGAGCTTCAACTGCTTAGACAAGAAATCAAGGAGCTCAAGCAGAGACAAGTGCAAGCCCCAAAGATTGGCGAGGTATGTACCATTTGTGATGATCCACAACACTCAACCGCCCAATGCCAGTTTAATATCATCCATAGCCAATTTCAAGAAGAAGAGGCTAACCGGGGACAAGGCATAGGACATCAGGAATGGGAAGAGAGAAGGCAATATCAGAGGCCGCACCAAAATTTTGTCCATAAGCAGCAAGGGTACAATCCCAACTACAAAAGTTACCAGGATTATGGAGGAAGGAATGCCACTCAGCAGCAGAACTTTGGAGGCACATCATCTTCTCGCCATCAGCCAAAGATTGATGATGCTGATAAGAATTCCATGGCCATCTTGCAAGACACCTTAACCTCCTTTATGAAGAGTTCTAAGGAGCAAATGGAGACACTTACCACTTCTGTCAGGAATGTGGAAGCAACTTCCAAAAATTTGGGGACTCAACTTGGCCAGCTAGCGCAGGAAGTTGCTTTGCTTAAAATGCAACAAGGGAAACTACTCGGACAAACTGAAGAGGCGAGGTCCATTACTATTTTGCTTGGTGATGATTCGGAGAAGGCTAAAGAGAAAATCGACGAAGTTGCTACGACTAATGTTGATGAAAGGACAAGAGATAAGGAGAACAAGCCTACTGTTCGGACTCCTTTGTATAGAGCTGTGAATCCATACAAGCCCCCGCCTCCTTTTCCAAGACGCCTCAAGGTTAACAAACAAGAAGAACAGTTTGGATCCTTGTTCAATATACTCTCTAAAGTGAAGATCAATCTGTCGCTCTTAGACCTCGTCAAGAGTATTCCAAGGCAATCCAAGTTCTTCAAGGAGCTCATCACCAACAAAAAGGATTATGAGCAGAGTGCAAATCTTCCTACACTTGAATCAGGGGGTGTTGTAGTTGATATATCGGCTCTACCGCCCAAGTTAACAGATCCTGGAAGATTCGACATCGCTATCTCTATGGGCAAGGATAGAGTTACACGAGCAATGCTAGATCTTGGAGCTGGTATCAACCTCATGCCCTACTCTGTCTACAAAACGTTGGGAGTTAACAATTTGAAGCCTACACCTATGAGGCTTCAATTTGCTGATAACTCTGTGAAGACCCCAATGGGGATTGTTGAAGATTTGTTGGTAAAGGTAGACAGGTTTATTGTTCCTGTTGACTTTATTGTTCTTGATGCAATTGATACTTCTCGAGGGCTAAGTGAACAGCTTATCCTCCTAGGGAGGCCATTTATGGCAACCACTAGGACTTGTGTTGATGTACCGTCACGAACTGTGAGGATGGAAGTCTTGGGGGAGGTTACAGAATTCAAAGCACTAGCTCCAACCACATTTGGAACTGATGCCTCAACTACTGAAGTTAATTTTGTGCAGCCTGCATTTGATGTAGTGAAGGATTCTGATGGTACAGATGGATTAGGAATACACGCATTATTCGATGAGGAGTCAACTGACGTTAGTGTTCCTAACTTGGATGAATATGTTGAAGATCAAAAAGACATGTTCCCGAAGAAAACCATCTATGTCAGACGCACTAAAGCTGCTTGTGGGAAGAGGACGCTAGGTAAAACACTCTACCCTGGTCTTAAAGTTCTTTTATATGATGATGGTTCTAGAGCATTTCCAGGATACCCAAGTTCTACATTCTCCGGACCATTTCATGTGGTGGACGTTTTGTCGCATGGTGTGGTGAAGTTGATGAATCCACGAACCAAAAAACATTTCAAGGTGAAGGATGTCTGTGGAGCATCATCGAAGGAGGCGTTCGACAAGGCTGAAGTCGGGCGTCCATAGTCGCCAAGTTTCTAATCTGATTCAGCAAAGTCGAGCCAACAACTCTAACCAACAGCACTTCATGGGAGGCAACCCACGTTTGTGAGTTTTTCTAGTTTTCTTATTTAGATTTATTGCTTTCCATTAAAAAAAAAAATTGAGGAGGGAAATTGACATATATTCTTCATCTATTGATTTTTAATGCATAATAAGCTATATCAGAGCAGTAGGGGAGCTGATACGGTCGGGATTAACTTTGGATCTGAGCCTGCAGATCAAACTTCGCATATGTAGATCAATCGGACATCACCTAGACATCAGGGAAGATTCGTTTACCCAATTTTCTTTATTTCACTCTATTTTCGTGCTAGGGACTAGCTCGTATATAGGTTTGGGGGGGTATGTCGAATCTTGAACCCTATTGATTTTGTCTGTATAATTATGATTCTCATGATTCTCCATGTACTTGATATTTGAATTACCATGATTTATGTTATTTGATGTTTATGCATTTCTTGCCTTAAAATTTTTCTTTACTGAAGCATTGTTGAATTAAATTTGGGCATGATAAAATTTTCGAACATGTAGGATGTAAAAGTATGGTAGTCCAAAGCCTTTGGTGAGAATTTGAGCCTATTGTGAACTGACGAAATCTTATGTCGGTCTCAATTTCTTTCATGTGTGATACTCGCTTTAGGGAGAACATTTAGAACTTGCTTTGAGTCTGTTTGAAGTTTATTGAACACTTTTCGTATATGGCATTGATATGATCTTAGGCACTATCTCGTTCTTTAGCCAGAGCCAAATATGATTCCTACCTTGAACATCAACCTAGTAAGCCCCTTTGAGCTTAAAGTATCCTTTTTATTCATGTACCTCCACTTAAATTGCCTAGCCTAACTAGCCTTAACCGAGGATTTAGTAGAGTCATTAGTGCTGTGGGGAGGAAAGGGAGGTTTGATAAGGGTTTGGTGATCAAGGAACAAATATTTGCTAAAAAGTGAGATTGGTGTGAATTGATTTTGATTATATCCAGCCTGGTACCAAACTTGATGACACCGTGTTATACTGAAATCTTTATCTAATTATTGGTAGAGAGTTGGCAGGTAAACAATTGGATAAAATATGGGAGACTTGTGCATGTACTCCTAACTTTGATTGAAAGGGTGTTTATTGATGACATATGTTAGAGTTGAGAGATGAAAAAAAAAAAGGTGAAAAAAAAAGAGGGTGAATGAGGAAGTTGAAAAGGGGAGTATATTTTGAAAAAAAAAAAAGGGGGTGAGAACTTGGGGTGACTTGATTTGTTTGATTATGAGTGATTCAAAGGTGGTTGGTTTTAGAGGTTTATTTTGATATATCATCATTTGGTTGCTCTACTAGATCCTTCATTGTTCGTACATTATGAGTCACTTTTCCTATATCTTCCCTACCTTTTTATTACATGCCTTAGCCCCATTACAACCAAAGTAAGACCTTCGAGATCTTTGCCATGAATCGTGTTCATTATGAGTAGAATTAGACAATCTGCAAGCTTATGAAGACGCTCTCTTAGGGTTGAGTTTGAGTGATGAATTTACCCTTATACACTTGAGTGTTTGAGTGATACAGATTTTTGGAGAGGGACTACTCTACTTCTATGTTCTATTTTGTTTTGAAGGTGGCATCAAACTTGAATGATTTTCACATGCTAATGATGTGTTCTTATAAAAACTGAATAAGGCTTGAATTGTTATTCTCATCTTTTTAATATTTAGTCATAGTCTTTCTTTTATCTTGTTTCTTTGCTTGAGGACAAGCAAAAGCTTAGGTTTGGGGGGATTTGATGAGTGGTTTTTATACCATCTCATCATGTTCTTTTTAGGCTTGGTTACATCGTTTTCCATTCATTTTTAGCTTTTGTTTTGCTTGGAATCGCATACTTTCGATGGTTTTTGGTTTTGTAGGTTTCTCACGCATTTTAAGCATATTTGGTGGTATTTGACACCAAAATGAAAGAAACCAGACCATTGATGCATTTTTGGTAAAGATGGAGTTGCTTGGATGAAGAATAGAGAGGATTTGAAGCCGGATGTTGAAGAAATCGCGTTTCGGAGCTCATGTAACGAGGCAGTTGGAAAATTGCGTGGCAGGCGGATCTAACGATCTTAGAATCCGATCTCCACCGTCCACATTGTATTTCTATGTGTTAGGAACATTGTGGCAAAGTTTCGTGGCGATCCAACGGCCAACGAAGGAGATATCGCATTTTTCCCAAAACGCGACAGTGCAGAAAAACTGCTTGGCCGGATTTGTTAAGGACCGCGGTCCGCATTTGTGCGGGACCGCGGTCCGATGCGTTCTGACTCAAAAATCAGAATTCCATGGAGTCGGACCGCGGTCCGCCTTTGCACTGGACCGCGGTCCGCGTCATAACAGCCCAAAAACCTGATTTTTCGGCCCGAAACCTATATAAACCCTTCCGGACTCCTTTCCTTCGGACGACACACCATATTTTTGACTTCTTCCACCCTCCAAGGCAGAGAAACACCCAAGGCATCCCTCCGTTGAAGATTCAAGATGAAGATTGAAGACCACAACCCGAGAACCAAGCGCGAGGATCAATACGCTAGATTCTAGGTTGTATTATTCCTTCTCAGTTTTGTTTAGGGTTTTTGATACTTGAATTCTATGGATTATTTTTGCATCTTTTGTGATTATTTTCCTACGAATATGAGTGGCTAAATCCCCTTGTGTGGGGGGTTTAGCAGGATCTATGTTTTTGATGAATTGATTCAAACCCAAGTTTTTCAATGAATGAATTGTTTTGTTTCTTAATTGTTGAGCCTTATTTTGATTTCTCTATGATTCTTTAATGTGACTGCCCATCATCTTAGATAATTATAGAGAATATAGGTAATAGATAATACGGCGCATCATACCCGGTTATTTATTTAGACCTGCAATTAAGTGTCTAGATTGTCACCATTGGTTTGAGATAGTTTAGATGGTTCCTTAAATCCTTGAGCATGATACGATCCTTAGGTTCATGATATGATCACTTGATTGACCCTTAGGATTATAAGTTAGAGATCTCCCGCCATCATACGGAATCCCTAGAGCCTTAGTAGATGAACCAACAAAATAAATTCATAAATGCTAGCTAGAGAATGGGAATGAATCGATCATCTTAGGCATAGTGATTGCTAAACCTCCGCACTCTTCATCAAACTTGAAACCACACCCATCAATCCACTTTGCTTCGCTTTTACTTGTTTTCTTAGTTTCTTGTTATTTTAATTCCGTAGCTTTAGAATAAATCAAACCCAGTTTAGGACCAAGTAGATAGTGAAATAATTAGGATAACTAGAACCCAGCTGAGTCCTTGTGAGATCGACCTCGGGAGTTGCTAGATTAGGTACTATACTGATTCGTGCACTTGCGAGAATTATAATTTGTTCATCAAAGAACGTCATCGTGTGTCAGCAATTTGAGAAAATGATGAAGGATAAGTTCAAGATGTCAATGATGGGAGAAATGAACTATTTCCTCGGCTTTCAAGTCAAACAATCTGAGAAGGGAACGTTCATAAATCAAGGCAAATACACTCGAGACCTCATCAAGAGATTCGGTTGTACATCCGGCAAACCTATCAAGATCCCGATGAACACGAATATGAAGATCGATCTTGATAAAGAGGGAGTATCAGTAGACCAAACTGAATTTCGTGTTATAATTGGTTCTTTATTATACTTAACAGCTACTCGTCCTGACATAACTTATGCTGTAGGTGTCTGTGCTCGATTTCAGGCAAATCCGAAGCAAAGCCACATGGACTCAGCAAAGAAGATTCTCCGCTATCTGAGAGGAACACCTGACATGGGTTTATGGTATCCAGCTGATGATAATATAGAACTAACTGGTTAATCTGATGCTGACTATGCAGGGTGTAGAATCGACCGAAAATCAACTTCTGGAACGTGTCAGTTCCTCGGCAGTAAGCTAATTTCAGGGTTCTCAAAGAAACAGCACTCAGTAGCCACGTCAACTATTGAAGCTGAATACATGGCTGCCGGAAGTTGCTGCGCCCAAATCCTTTGGCTGAGACAGCAGCTACGCGACTATGACGTCATTCAGAATGAAGTGCCGATCTTCTGCGATAGTACTAGTGCCATTGCAATCAGTCAGAATCCTGTACTTCATACGAGATGCAAGTACGTGGACATCAGACACCAATTCATTCGTGACCATGTCGAAAAGAAGGATATCAGGATGGAAAAGATCCATACTGACCAGCAAAGGGCTGATATACTGACCAAGCCTCTAGCTCAACCCAGATTCAGGGAACTTTCAGTAGAGCTAGGTCTGCTGGACCCTACTCACTCCAGTCAGTAAGAGGATTCAGGAGAGGCGCATTCAGTAAGGGGGAATGTTCACTCTCAGTACTGAGTAAAATCAGTGCGTAGAGACTTAGCAACCATCTACACGAGGTATCAGCTGACTACGATGTTCAGCTGATAGGTTTGCGTATCTCTACTCAGTAGCCTATTGAACGATTCTGTGCATTTATGATCAGATTCAGCATCGTATTCAATGCCTTATGAAATGTCATTAAATTTTAACGGATCACATTTAATACACGACATTCTATGTACAAGCATGCTGAACTCTGCCACGCATTTAATACATGTCGTATCAAGTTACTACTTAGGCTAGTTACAACTAGCTTTTGACTTAGGCGGCTAACATGATCATTACCTATTATATAAAACTCAATCCTAGCCGTCCATCTGAAAAGCGCATTCAAACTGAACCATCGATATTTAACTGTTTATCTTCTCCAACATATATCTGTGTTCAAATCCTTGAAAACCGCCATTTCGTATCTGCAATTATCCTAAGTACCCAAGATTCTCTGAAATATTCTTGACCTTCTATTTAAACTCTTTTCAAATCTTCAGGAAATCTTTCGGTAATTCTTAAATGATATTTACGTATCGTATATCTTTATCTTTTTATATTCTTAATCGGTACTGACTTATACGATATATGCAGATTATCAAAATGTCAGAAAATGTTGTTTTTGCTCCAGAGAATATGCAAGAGATTTTGGAGAAAGACCGTGTCTGGTGTGAGCCAGTCATGGAGTTTGATGTCTGCGATCTCGATCTCATGAATGAGATATTCTCAGCTCTCCGCGAAACAAGTCTTGAAGGATTTCTGACCAGGAGGCCGACTTTCTTTCTTCCGCGCTAAGTCGCCGAGATCTACTCCAACAATGATTCAGTAGATGGAGATATTAGAGAAAGATTCGTCATCCATCCAGTAGGCGATCCCTCATGCACGGACATAGAAGTTAAGCAGATGTCAATCCGAGAAGCTCTTCGGAGAAGCTTCGATTTACCAAGCGAAGGCGTCACTACAGTTGGGTACAATGATGATCTGATGGATGACTACTTGTCCATTTTCTGCAGGAACCCAATAGTCTTCAGAGCTGCGTTTCCCAAGAACACCATGCTCCCTCAGTATAGATCCTTAGTATACATTGTAACTCAGCTACTGACGAGTCAAGCAGGCTCCTTCGATCAGGTGTCCTAACCAAAGCTGCAACTTATGATGGCTATCTATGACAGGGCCAAGATCAACTGGACAGAGTTTTTCTTAAGGGAATTTATGATGCAGTCCGCGAAATTCGACAAAGTATCCAATAGGCTGAGCGCCAAAGGAAAGCTATTATACGGACCGAAGATCTCAGTCATGATCGAAGACCTCTGCACTTCTGACCAAATCACCTTCGCAGATAAGCAATAATTCAATGTGAGAAAGGTCAAATTTCATAACAGGGCAGCGGCCCTTCAGCAGATCGGCTCCGGGCCTGCCGCTCCAAAAACTATGTCTCAGAAGACCACTCCAACGAAGAAGAGGTCCCCTCAAATTTTAACCCCTAAGGCACCAACCAAGCGACTGAAGAAGGTCAGCACAGCCGTGCCTACTGAAACCGTGGCAGAGCCAAAGGCAGTAGTTGCTGAACATCCTCTGCAGCTCAGGGACGAGCCAGAGTCTTCTGAGAAGACTGAGTCAGTGGAGAAAGCTGTCTCCACTGAACGTGATGAAACAGTGGACCAAGGGGTCCCAGCTGAAGATATCCAGGGTGAGGACGTTCAGCCCCTGGAAAGCCCCTTGGATATCCCACCTCTCAGCAGTCTTCCTTCTGCTGAGAAACAGGCGTCTCCAATCGAGATAGAGGAATCTGAGACCGCCTCAGAAGAAGAATCGATCGGGATGGAAGCTTCAACTCTCCAATCCAGAGCATCCCGAGAGATTACGGAGCACATTCCCGAGATCGCCGGCCACAACGACCTTGTCATAATTGCAAGGCAGGCGAGGCTCCATATGCTGCTCAGGTTCCAGGAGTGGCACAACCTGAAAAGACTGATTATCCATCACTCCTGTGAACAGCTTCATAAAGAAGAGCTGCTGATAAGAGAGAAGATTAGCTACTCAGAGCCATCTGACCTCGGCACGCTCGAGGATCTGAGGGCGGCTATGCTCGCTTTGCTGAATGAGAGACAACCCGTCTCAGCACCCGCACCCTCAGATGGGTCTAACCCCGATAGTCAGGACCTACCCCATGATTCAGGCCCTGAGAAGCCTGATGAGGGAACTCAATAGGACAAGGATGCCACTGCATCTACTGCTGACCCTCCACTCAGCATCTTTGGTCCTGGACAGATGGTGGCTGGTACTTCGAAGGCAGCTGATCCTGCTCAGCTTCTTCTCCAATCTGCTTTCAAAGTAGCGCCTAGCCCAAAGATCCGTCGCTCAAAAACAGTGGCTAGGGCACTGAATGATCAAGGCACACAGAATCGCCTTCTTGCCCGTGCCATCCACAAAACTTGGCGACAGTCCACCCAGGCCACCAGCGCAGAGATTCAGGAGCTTAGAACAACTCTTTCAGAATTATCTGCCCCTGACTTCTCCAATATCTTAACCGAAGCGCTAGCCACTCAGAGAGAAGAGTTCGACGCTCAGCTTCAGACGATTCAGGAAGGCCAAGCTAAATTGCTTAATGATTTCAAGGCCGCCCAAACCACCCACACTGAATCCGTCAACACAATCTCTCAGGCCAATGAGCTTAGGATGGAAACTATACAGAAGGCCATAGAAGAGACTGTGGAGAAGCAACTTAAGGAATTCAAGGATGCGGCTGATCTCTCACATAAGCTATACAACGATCAACTGATCAATAAGAGAAATGAGCTGCATGAGGCCCTGACAAAGCTGCAGACGACGCTGAATGATCTGTCAGCCTCATACAAAAGCCTAAACAACAAACTCTCAGTTCCAACCCCGACCCTACTTGCTGATGCCAAAAAGGGGGAAAGTATGGCAAAGCAAGGAAAAGCTATAACAGAAAAATCCACTAAGGGGGAAGCTGCCAAGGAGACAATAATGAAGACTCCAAAGAGAGCAAGGTCAGTAACAGGGGCATCTTCTACTCAGTCATCTGCCCCTACTGCACCTACTGAAATTGGCGAGGCCCAGGGTGTCTCAGCTGCAGCTGCAGCATCTACTAAGACTGGCCCAAGCGGCTCAGGACCCAAAGAAGTCGCTACTCAGGCAACACTGACTCCCCTTGACATTATTAAGGTAGTTGCCGAGTATGCTGACGAGGAGGACTCAGAAGAGGAAGAAGCTCCTCTTCCACCTCCAGTTGCCGGAAAAGGTAAAAAGGCACTGAAACTCCCAACCCCTCCCAATAAGAAAGGATCCAGGAGATATGTTACTCCAGAGGAGGAGGCTCAGATAGCACCTGATGAAAAGCTTGCTAGGGAGATTGCTGAAGCTGAAGCTGCGACTAAGCCAAAGAAGAAGCTTGCTAAAGGCAAGACCAAGGCTCCGGCTGGAAGCAAAAAATCAGCAAGGCTGCCTCTGAGAAAGCTCATACTCAGCGACGAGGCTGATAAAGAAAAGGAGAAGGAGCAAGAATAACAACAACAATCAAGGGCGGCAGAGGAAACCACCAAAGAAAAATCTTCAACCCCTACTGACTCAGACGACCAACCACCTCACAAGCCCTCCTACACTACCTCTAAGGCACAGGATCAAGAGATGGAGGAAATCTGGGCTCAGTTAGACAGATACTTATACAAAGGTGAAGAGGCCAAGCAAATAGAAGCAGCCAGAGAGAGGATATGGAAAGCTGATCTCTAAGCTCTCAGACTGCGAACTGAAAAAGAAGCGAGTCAGAGGATTCCTGCCAAGGCTGACATCCCATACAAATACAGAAAATTCAGGAAGCCTACAGATCTGAAGACTCACAGATGACCTAGAGTGGACGATTAGATCCCGTGGGAACAGACTCAGAGATGGGAAAATCTGAAAGCTGAATTCATCAAAAGGAACTACTTCTAGAGATTCTGGTCTGGAAAGCCCAAGGCAATGGCATAAACTGAATGAATTATGCGAGCTGACTTAGAGATGTATGCCAGGCTGCAGAAAGCCATTAATGAGAATGTTGAAGTAAGTGTTCCAGATCCTAGAATTTTGCCTCCCCCACAAAGACTTGATGGATCCATCCACTACGGTGTGATAGAGAAAGAAGTGAAGGATGTTGCTGAAACCAAGTTTCTTGATGAAGAAGACATAGCAGACTTTGCAGAGATTCTGAAACTGAGGAAGATCACATATCGGATGTATGGAGTGCCCCTTCCTGAATCTCAATCTCAGAATTTCAAAGACAGGATTAGGCAATTCAAATAGCTTCTGCTTCTAATTTCTCAGTGTATCTTTCTCTCATAGCCTAGCAGAGATGTAATTGTACTGATTTTCTTACATATATAATATCTCTGTTTGGCTTTGACAATTCCTTATTGTCTGAATAGCCGTGTTTGCTTATGATTAACATTCAGAATCACTGAAGTGATTACTGACTCACACACTCACACTTTGTTATTTACTGTCAGTTATTGCTTAGCTAGATTCTGATAGACTTGCTGTGTTTTCGGGGGAAAATGTTTTTAAGATAGGGGGAAAATGTTTTTAAGATAGGGGGAAAATGTTTAGTCTCTGTATATGTTCTGACTTTCTGCCCTGATCCCCTCAGTAGTCTAGGACTTGAAGAACAACTCCACTGATCCTACTTGTAATATTTTGTAAGGAGCTCTGTTTCTAATAAGTCATTGTGTTAGGTTGTTTAGATGATGGTTTAGGTTTTGGCATCATCAAATAGGGGGAAAATGTTGGGTGATGATTCTATCCTCAGCAGTATTAGATATAGTGGGAAATGACTCAGTCTTCTGTGTTGACATTTACTCAGTAGCCTTGTGCTCTGAAATAGTTTGAAGATTTGAAGATCCCAAAACCCTATATTGATTGGTGAACCTTTAAGTTGTAATCTGTTTTTGTCTCTGAGGTTTCAGACACAGCAGACCCTCTACTCTGGCTCAGGCATTCAGTAGCTTATCCGCCTCAGCACCAGAAGTAGAAGACTCAGTAATATTGGACTCAGCAGGAGCAGTATACTAAAAGTCAGTTGAACTGAACTCAGTAGGAGTAGTTCACTGCACTCAGAGTTGATCTTCAGTAGAGCTGACTCGGCAGGAGTTCACTACTGAATCGAGATCGACTCTCGGCAACGGCCATACGGTCTTACCGAACTCGTCGATCTTTAAAAGACAATCAGCATAGTCAAGTACGAGGAAAAGAGAAGTCAGCTTCAAATCTCCTTGAAGTTTGTTCTGTCTCAACCACCTTCTGAACCTCGGCTAATGACAACCAGACACCTGTCCTAGTCCTACTAAAGCTGCAAGTCAACAACTTTCTAGAAATGGAGGGAAAGGACACTGCCACCATGCTACAAAAGAGTCGTTAGCTACTCAAAAGAGAGAGACAAATGATCATCGTTTCCAACGGATCTATCATAATCTCTTCTCTATAAATAGAGGGAAAAATCAAGATTTGAAGCATACGAGAATACGAGCACACACGCAAGAACGCTCAAAGCATTCAAACGAGCAAATTCGAAAAGCCTAAGTTCTCCGCAAGAAGTTCGAAGAATTCATCTCCGACGAAGAACTACATTCTAGCTCTTAGGGAACCAAGGTGAACTGATAAATACAGCCTCTAGTATCCAAACGACGATACACGAACCCATAGCTTTACTCAGCTGTTCGTCATTCTAGAAGCCACCTACTTGTTCCCTATCCCTCTAACCTAAGCTCAATAGCATATATCTATAGCTTAAACGAATGAGTTCATCTTTGAACTAATCCTTATTGTAAATAACTGCTTTATAGTTGGAGAGTTTTTCAAACGCTTCAGTTTGATAACTTTGTAAACTGAGACTTGCTCATTATAAATCTCAAGACCAGTGTTTGTCCAGTGTACAAACCAACTGAGACTACCTCAGTATAATAAATAGCTTCCTGATCTTTCGGGACAGTGGACGTTGGATTTTTGTGTCCGAACCACTTTAAAAATCTCTGTGTCTTGTGTTCTGTTTCTTTTCACTGTTGCATTGATTTAACTGTTCATACTGAAAATATTCTTTAAATCATTCAACTGATCAGCGAACTTAATAGACTGCACTAATCTACTGAAACTGTTTTGATAAAAACATTTTTCTCACTCAACTGAATTTGGGCCTACATTATTCCGCACCACTGAACTCTATCTGCAAGATACTGAATTCTGACTCTGAGTCAGCTAGCAGATCTCAGTAGAGTCAGTCACTCTGCCTACATGATTCAGAACAACTTATCTGGTCTGCTGAATTTGTTCAGTACGACATCATCCTTAAAAGGACTGTTCGTGTTTAAGTTGAGAAATCGAGTTTCAGGTGTATTCAACCCCCCCCCCCTCTACACCTGAACGTGCTCTCGGGACCAACATTATCAGATCACCGAAGATTAGCAGATCCACTGGCAAGGAGTCGGAGAAGAAGACCGGCGCAACAAGAAATCAATAACAGCCATTGGAAAAATTTAGATTCTCTAGTATAATACATTCAACAATTCTTATCCAAGAACATCAATAACCGCCATTGGAGAATTAATTAGTACTCCCTCCGTCCCAGCCGACATGGCTTCTTTCTTTTCGGTGCGGAGTTTAAGATGACTTATTAATTGTGTAAAAAAATGCATGACCCACATATTTAACATTTTAATTTTAATAATTACTTCAACGAATCTATTTCCAATATTTATTAATAATTCATCAAATAAATTAAAATCACAACATCTAAATAATAGATTCAGTGCGTCTCCTTCTACCTTTCTCCCTCAAGAACACCCCGTCGGCAATCAAAGTCCTCTTCTCCTCCATTCTCTATGCCGTGATGATTCCTCCGTCAAAACTCATAGATCTATGTGATTCCCCCTCCGATACTACATCTAGGGAAAGTAGCTCGGTGAGATCTTCATTTTTGAGTGAAGAAGACGGCCCCGGCGACGCCAAACGCCACCATCGACGGCCGCTGGCCTTCGCCTTTGACCACTCAGATCTGCTGCCGATGGACACAGATTTTGGCCTTGCGGCCTTGATTCGTGCTTAGATTGAATGGTGAATCTGAAGTTTCCCTCTCAAATTTTCAGCTCATACACACTATAAGTAGAAGAGAAAATCAAAGCTGTAATCAAACAGAAAAAGGTGAATCTTTGCAAATGAGACTTTGGAAACAACAGGAAAAGTGAATCTATAATTCTCCAAATGTTTATCTTTCAGTTGAATGAAATTAAAGAGAGAGAATTAATTAATTAATAAAGAAAATAAATTAATGGCAACAAAGTGGAAATCAAACAATAGCTACAATTCCAGAAATTAGAACATGCTTCAAAATCTTGAGGCAAATGGTCCTCGGCCTTGAAAGAAAGAGAACAAAAATCGCGTTGGCCTCTGAAACAGAAATCAACGCCGAGCATCGAAGAGATAGGATAGAAATCGGCCCACCCAACTTATTTGCTGATGGAACTCGAAGAGATCAGGCCGAAATCGGCACCGATGACTCACCCACCAGTCAGATATGATGTTTCTTCCATATCGAAAACACCCAAGGTAGTATACGTTGCTGCTACGAGAGGATGTAGAAAAAGAGAGGGACGGGAAGCTGGAGAACCAGAGCTCGCTCCGATTATCATTTCGGTGGAAGGACGGCGGATCTAGAATATTCAACGGAGGTGTTAGCAATCTTGAAGAAGGGAGGCGAAGAGAGAGAAATGACATATGAGATGGTAGATTTAGGATTAGGTGGGTTATTTAGTAAAGTTGATTAATTAAAGTAGTTGATTAATTAGAATAATTATTTGCCATTTTTGGAAAGAAGCCAAGTCGAGTGGGACAATCCAAAAAGGAATAGAAGCCAAGTCGGGCGGGACGGAGAGAGTATTAATTAATTCTCTAGTCTAATATATTCGATATTAGAACAAGTATTTAAAATCAATTCTTTCAAGACTCAACAATTTAATCATATTCTCAATCTTAGTTACTCCTTTACAATTATATACCAAATTTAATGCTCGATGTAAGAATTATTTTGACAAATTGGCCTATATTGTCTCCAAATATTTGATTTTTGGCCAAATTGGTCCCTAATTCGAGTTCCTTGTCCAAATTGGTCCCCAAAAGATTATAATTTGGCCAAATTGGTTCCAAAAAATTAGAATTTGGTCAAATGGTCCTTCCACCAATTGTTCTGTCAGACAGTGGTTAGTCAATGAATTTTCTAAAAAATATATATTAAAATATATTAATAGTATTTTCAGAATAATTTTTTTGGACCTATCTACAAACGAGCAAATTGATGGCATCAAGGAGACGATAGCTAATGGCATTATGAACATAATGAGATCTCTCACCTCTTGCTATTTAACCAGTGGTATAAGTCTCGACTATATTTTACTTTTTCAAAGTGGCTAGTTTTATTGATTGTCACGTGTAACACAAGTATTTACAGGCCCATTCTCGAAAACAACGGTGAATTTCAGTGCTTGATGCAATCCCATGGCTAACGCGGTTCAATCAATATGCATGTTAATGGTCCTCCTTTACCTAGCCCCTTTGTTCAGCCACACTCCTCACGTAGCACTGTTTTCTATTATCATCTCAGCCATGCTAGTGTTGATCAAGTACAACAGTGTTTATCATCTCTTCAAGACAGACAAATTCGACTTTGTTATTTGTATGTCTGCATTCTTTGGTGTTTCATTCATATGTATGGATATCGGTCTCATAATCTCGGTAATCCCCACCTCAACTGGGTAATGAATGTTTATATATGTTGAATGAATTATTGATCAATGTTTATTGTTGATGGTGCTCAGGTAGGACTAGCCTTTATCCAAGCATTCTCTTTACATCCCATCATAATATAAGTTTGTCGCACATGTTAGGCTTCTCCTGTGGAAAAAATTGGTCTAGTGAAATATATGACGTAGTTTGAGATTATTCTTTTATAATATCTTATAAAGTGGGTATACATAATAAAAAAATGTCCTGATGTTGAGGTCATGACTTTCAAAGTCAGGTTGTGGGGAAATGGTTTATACACAAAAAGTGGGTATCAATTATACGGACATCTCTACGCCTATAGCCATGCACAATTCTCATGAACCGAGAGGTCTGACAAATTAATGTCAATGTCGTGACAGCTTACATCTCAATCTTTTCATGGCTCGTTCTCACTCATTTTAAGTCCCAATCTCGAGTCGTTTTCACCAATTTACTCATGTCGGATTCTACTTCAACTTCATCATGCTCAAACACAATGATTTTCACTCATTTCTCTGCAATTTCATCAAAAACATAAACAAGTATCACATTCTATGAAATTACGCAAATTCAATCCAATTACTTGTTTCCAAACATGATTTTTCATATAAAATTGACATCAAAACATGTTATGAACTAGGAAAATCCATGTTCGTCAAATATCCAAGAGAAATCTGTCGCTATTTCTCGTTAGTGATGAATTGTGTCCGTCAAAATTTTATTATCACTAAGTTATTTAGTGACGGAATATACCTTTCCTCATCCGTTGGTGACGGTCGCAACGACTGAAAGTCCATCACCGAGGTCACGTTGTCCGTCGCATCTCATATCTATTTGTGATGGGATGGTGACGGATTTTCCGTCACTATTCCATGAGGATATGGTCCGTCACCATTTAGTGATGGAATGTCCGTTTTTTATTTCTCACTCATATCAGAGTCATATTGATTGTGATTTGACGGAATATCGGTAGCCTTTTTGCCACAGATAGTTTCCGTCACCATTACGTTGCCAATTTACTTTTCTTTTTTTTTATTTTTCTGTCACTATTTTTAGGAATTTCAAGTAAAATTTATTTTATTTTCTACTCCCTCTGTCCCATAGATTTAGTCCACTATTCCTTTTCGAGTTGTCCCATTGAAACAATCTAGTTTTCTTTTTTGGTAAATTATTACACACTTTTTTTGAGGGACCCACCAATTTATACAACTCTACATACATCAACAACTTCCCTTAAAAATCGCACCAAAAAGAAAGTGGATTATATCTATAGGACGGAGGGAGTAATTCCCTAATTCCCTAAAAGCACACAAAGCACAATATTCAACAAAAACCAACAAGAGAACACACATGTGAAAGCAATTTACATACCAATAACATCAATCTTCAATATATACGGAGATAATAGTTGTTGGGAGATGATTCAATAGTATATGAATTAGAAGATTTGAATGATCCCAAACCCTAATTTGATTGGTGAACCATTGAGTTGTAATAGTTATGCCCTTGTCTCTGAGAGTTTCAGACTCAGTAGACATTCCTTCAGCATGGTTCAGACACTTAGTTCTGTCTGCTGACCCTTCAGTAGACTATCAGCCTCAGTAGCATGGAGTGAAGACTCGGTAGTGCTGGACTCAGCAGGAGCAGCATACTGAGAGGTATTCTTACTCAGTAGTGCTGGACTCAGCAGGAGCAGCATACTGAAAGGAGTCAGTGGAACTGGACTCAGCATGAGCAGTTCACTGAACTCAGAGTTGACCTTCAGTAAAGTTGGACTCAGCAGGAGTATACTACTGAACCAAGGTCAGACTCAGCAATGGCCAGACAGTCTCCCTGACTGTCAGTGATCTTACTTGTTAAATCAGTAGAGTCATACGAGGTACAGAGAAGTCAGCTTCAGATCTGCCTTGAAGTTTGTGTGTCTCAACTGCTTTCTACACCTCGACCAATGACGAATAGCCAGCTGTCCAAGTTCTGATTAAAGCTGCAAGTCAACTTATTTCCAGAAATGGAGGGAAAAGACTCTGCCAGATTTCTTTTAGAGAGCCGTTAGCTACCCAAAAGAGAGTGACACATGGATCGTCGTCTCCAACGGATCTTTCCATAGCTCACCTCTATAAATAGAGGGAAGAATTCAAATCGAAAAAAACCTGGAAATCAACGAAGAACACACGAGCGATTACGATAAAAAAACTTACCAACTCAAGCTTTCCACAAGATCTTCAGAGAAATACTTCAAGCGAAAAGCGACATTCTTGCTTAAAAGGAACCAAGTTGAATTAAATTAAAAGAGAGCTTATTCCTCACTGTTCGTCACTCTAGAAGCCACCTTCCTATTCCCTTCCCTCAAACCTAAGCGCAGTTGAATATATACATAGCTTAGATCGAAGGAGTTCATCTCTGAAATGTTCTTACTTGTAAGGAACTCCTTCATAGTTGGAGAGTTTGTCAAACACTTCAGTTTGATACTTGTAAACTGAGACTTGCTCAGTATAATCCTCAAGACCAGTGTTTGTCCAGTGCAAAAACCGACTGAGACTAACTCAGTATAATAAAATAGTCTCCTGATCTTTTCGGGACAGTAGACGTAGGATTGTTGATATCCGAACCACTTTAAAATTGTTGTGTTATGTGTTCTGTTTTTACTGTTGCATTGATTTCTGTTCACACTGAAAATATCTTTCAAAATCATTCAACTGAGTTTCAGCAAAGCTTAAAAGATTGCACTAATATACTGAAACTGTTTTAATAAAAACGTTTTCAAACTCAACTAAATTGGGCCTACACATTTTCGCACTCTACTGAACTTTTACTGAACGATACTGAATTCTGACATCAGTCAGCTAGCAGGCCTCAGTATAGTCAGTCACTCTGTCCACGCGATTCAGAACAGCTTATCTGGTCTACTGAATTTATTCAGCAAGGCACTCTCCTGAAATGGACTGTTCGCATTTTAAGTTGAGAAAGTTTTCAGGTGTATTCACCCCCCCCTTACACGTGAACGTTTATCTCGGGACCAACAATTGGTATAAGAGCCAGAGTTCTCTAAGACTCTTGTTATCTGAAACTCGTCTACTTAAACGGATCCTGAAAACGTTTTTGCTGCATATCATTCTTCATTCATATCACTATTTAAAATGTCTGATATGTCAGGAATCAGGATGGTACCCATGTTCTCAGTAGAGAACTACGGGGTATGGCGAGTCAGAATGGAAGCTCATCTGACTTCCCTCCACCACAGCATGACAGAGGTCTTGGAAGACAGACCTATCGTTCCTATGATTGATAGTGTCGAAACCCAGGATCTAGCACAAGGAGGAGGCATGGTGACCGGAAAGAAGATCCCCAAAGACAGAAGCCTTTTCACTTCTGAAGAGAAGAAGCTTCACAATCTAGACCAAGTTGCCAGAAATACCATACTGACCACCCTGAGTGACTCCTATCTCGAAAGAGTTCAGGACTGCAAGTCCGCAAAGGAACTCTGGGATGCTCTGGTGCTACTGAGTCAGGGGACTCAGAAGATCAAAGCTAACAAGTTAGTGCTGGAACTTCAGAAGCTGGAGAGACTGTCTCTCATGCCTGGCGACACGATTGAAGATCTCAACGTCAGATTTACGGATCTGATGAACACTATCAATGGGCTGGGAAAGACATTCTCCAACTGAGAAATGAATCTCAAAATCTTGAGAGCACTATCGGACGGGCATTGGACTCCATTTGCTACTTTGCTTAGACATTCTGATCTTGATATTGTTTCTTCTGATCATATATTTTCAGAATTAAAAGCTGAGGAGTTCGAGTTCGGCCTACCCCAAAGGAAGAAGCAAGCTGAAGCTGACACACAGATCGACCATGCTTTCAAAGCATCAGTTAGCATAGCAGCTCCCGCATCTAGCAAGGCTGAGCTTTCAATCAGTGATCTACAAGAAGGAAACCTAGCTAAGAAATATGCACTGCTTACCATGAAGTATCAGAAGGAGAAGGAGAGGCGCAGAAAGCTCTCTAGAGTCGTCAGAGACGCAAAGAGTAAGTCTGAATATACACCCAAGCGCACTCCTGAACCGCATACTTCTGATTGCAGGAAACAGGAGGATTCAGCACAGTCGAAAGACAGTGAAGGCAAAGAAGGCATAATCCCCTCCTGCTACAACTGCAAGAAGCCAGGACGCTACCAATACGACTCTCCTGAGCTCAGTACAACTGAGAGAGCAGCACGAAAAGCTCGAAGGGAGAAGTTCATCAAGAAACGTCAAGCATACATTGCCGGTGAACTCTCAGATGACTCAGATGAAGTCGACTCCTTCATGGATTCATCAGATGATGAAGAGGCATTCATGGCCTTAGAGCATGAAGAAGATGCTGAAAAGTGTCTTATGGCAGGAGAAGAGGATGAGGTAAACTCTCACGCTCCATTTAACTCCTCTTCACACTGCACACACGACACTATTTTAGGTGCAGAAGAGAATCTGGACATCTCGATCGCCTACGAAGAATTATTAGATGAGCAGATTCAGATGAGCCTACAGCTCAGTAAGACTCTTCAGGAGTTGGATACCCTGAAAGTGGAGAATCAGAGACTTTCTCAGGAGAGTCAGGTTGCTACTGAGTCAGAAGGACTTGTGTTGAGACTCACGGAGGAGATAAACTCTCTGATGGCCAAGTCTCGAAGATAAAGAAGATCGATCTCGATCGACCAATGACTTGACTCAGAAGGATACTGAACTGAGTCTAGGGAAGCAGAAGTTCTCAGGACTTCAGACTGAGCATGAAATGCTTAAGAAGAGTGATGATATCTGGAGGAACCTGATGACAGAGCGATACATGGGAGCTGAGAAAAAGCTTGAGGTGATGCTAGCCAACAACAAGCCAAAACATTGCAAGGAGGGACTCGGGTTCAGCCACGGAGCCTCCTCATCTACCCTCGTACTCTTAGAGAATCGACTGACTGATAGGTTTGTTCAAGGGTAGACTATCAATGTTGAGATCCTGAACCCCTTAGCAAAGAACAAATAGAAGATGAAGGCACCTCATCCCAGCTATCAGTATTCTGACAAGAAGATTAGCTCAAAATCACCCCAGTTCAGTCAAGGGGGAACCAGTAAAGTTAAATAGGCTGATCAGTATGGACTTCCGCAGCTGACGCATCCAGCTCAGTATGTGTCATATTATTATGATCCTATAGTCAGGAGAGGATCCAAGAGTCAGAAGAAGAAGAAGAAAGCCGTTCAGAAGGCTAAGGTCAGCAGTCCACCAACTCAGAAGATCAGGACTCCTGAACCAGTAAAGCCTCAGAAGTCAGTATCGACCAGTCCAGTGGTCAAGTATGTTGATCAAAGTGGGAAGAAACTATCTGAGACCACCAGGGTCGTGAGATAGATTTGGGTTTCCAAAACTGACATCTAAGGACCCAAAATCAAAAATAAAGGGTACCTGAATATAATTATGTTTTGCAGGTGCACAAGGACCCTTGGTACGTGGACAACGGATGCTCAAGACATATGACGTACCAGAGGAACCTACTGAAGAATTATACTGCTGAAGAAGGACCCAAAATCGAGTTCGGAGACAATGCAAAAGGCTATACCAGAGGCTATGGAACACTCAACATTGGAGCCGCCACAGTTCCAAGAGTATCATATGTTGAAGGACTTCAACATAATCTTCTCTTTGTTAGTCAATTTTGTGATAACTCGAATAGAGTGATTTTTTACGCTGGTTTATGTGATATCATTGACAAATCTATAAGGAAAACAGTGTTATCAGGTTCGCGCAAAAAGAATATATATGTAGCTGACTGGAACTCAGCTGAACCTGAAGCGTGCTTGCTGGCGAAGAACGACAACAGAACGGGGTGGCTCTGGCACAGAAGACTCAGCCATCTCAACTTCAAGATGCTCAACAAGCTAGCTAGAAACGCTCTAGTAAGAGGATTGCCGAATGAAGTGTTCAGCAAAGACACTCAATGCAAAGCATGTCTGAAGGGAAAGCAAACAAAGTAGCAAAATCCACCTGTTTCATCGCCTTCCACTGATGGAATCCTTCAGCCGCTACATATGGATTTGTTCGGTCCAGTCTCTCCTGTGACGATCAGAGGCAAGAAGTATGCTTTAGTGGTCATTGATGACTACTCGCGCTACACATGGGTCATATTTATTGCCAACAAGTCTGACGTCAAAACAGAGTTACCAACGCTTCTGAAAAGGCTCAGTGTCGAGAAGAACACCAAGATTGTCAAAATACGTTCTGATAGAGGAACTGAGTTCCTTAATGTCATGGTGGAGGAGTTCTGCAAAGCAGAAGGAATAGAGCATGAGACATCTGCTGCGCGCACACTCAGCAGAATGGGGTTGCTGAACGAAAGAACAGAACACTCAAAGAAGCAGCAAGAACCTTGCTCGCAGACTCAGGACTCCCGTCTAAATTCTGGGCAGAAACAACTGACACTGCATGTTATACTCAGAACAGATCTCTACTGACAAAGCAACATCAGAAGACACCATATGAATTATGGAACGGCAGGAAGTCTTTCTTATCTTATTTCCATATTTTTGGGTGCTCGTGCTTTATCCACAATAATGGAAAGGATCAGTTAAAGACTTTTGATAGCAAGTCAGACCAGGGAGTCTTCTTAGGATACTCCCGAGTCAGCAAAGCCTTCAGAGTTTTTAACTACCGGACCCTATGCGTGGAGGAAATCCCTCATGTTGTTTTTAATGAGTTTGCTACTGAAGACAGGAGCAGAAACTCAAATTCAGAATCTGAGGACATCAGTAAACAGCTACATGATCTGAGCTTAAAAGACAATGTTGAGAAGATCCAGCTGTGTTGGGATGATGATTCAGAGGAGGAAATTGAAGATAAGACTACTGAATCTCAGCCAGAATCAGACGTAGCTGAACAGATTGACTCTACTGAACAGAGTCAATCCCAGGTAACTCAGGTCGATGAAGAAACCCAAGTGGTAACTGAGACCTCTACTGAGAATAATAATTCAGGGGGAACAAATGAAGTTCCTGAGCTAAATGCCCCTGAACCTGGTGACTCAGTAGACCCGACTCTAGTAACTGAATTACTTCAATCTCATAATAGTACAACTGAAATGCCTAACTCACCTACTAGTTGAACAAATTTCAAATGAAGAGTTAAAACATCGTCGATCGTGGCTGGACGCTCACACTTCTGATTTAATTATTGGAGATCATTCAGCTAGTGTAAAGACAAGATTCAGATTCTGTCAGGAAGAAAGCGCACTATATTCCTGCTTCTTGTCTACTGAAGAACCTCAGTCAGTTGAGGACGCACTTAAGGATGTTGATTGGATCATCGTCATGCAAGAGGAGCTGAATCAGTTCACGAGAAATGAAGTATGAGAGCTTGTTGATAGACCCCGACATCAACATGTGATTGGAACTAAATGGGTCTTCAAGAACAAGCGAGATGAAAACAACGTCATAGTAAGGAACAAAGCAAGACTCGTGGCAAAAGGCTACTGTCAAGCCGAAGGGATAGATTTCGACGAAACTTTCGCTCCAGTTGCAAGATTGGAGGCAATCAGACTATTCCTAGCCTACGCAACACATCAACGCTTCAGAGTATATCAAATGGATGTGAAGTCTGCGTTCCTGAACGGCGTACTGAAAGAAGAAGTCTATGTAGAACAGCCTCCCGGCTTTCAACAGGGACATCAAGTTTATAGACTCAGAAAGGCTCTATACTGGTTAAAACAAGTACCCAGGGCTTGGTACGATACCCTGTATGAGTTTCTTCTTCAGAAAGGTTTTCAGAAGGGCACAGTAGACCGCACATTATTCAGCATTCGACTGGACGACGCCATATTACTTGTGCAGATCTACGTAGATGACATTATATTCGGATCGAAGAATGTCACTATGTGTCAACAATTTGAGAAGATGATGAAGGATAAATTCGAGATGTCAATGATGGGAGAGATGAATTACTTCCTCGATTTTCAAGTCAAATAATCAGAGAAGGGAACATTCATCAATCAAGGCAAATACACTCGAGACCTCATCAAGAAATTCGGTTGCACATTCGACAAACCAATCAAGATCCCAAGGAACACGAACATGAAAATCGATCTTGACATAGAGGGAGTATCAGTAGACCATACTGAATTTCGCGCAATTATTGGTTCATTATTATATCTAACTGCTACTAGACCTGACATAACTTATGATGTAGGTGTCTGCGCTCGATTTCAGGCGAATCCTAAGCAGAGCCATATGGACTCAACAAAGAAGATTCTCCGCTATCTCAGAGGAACACCTGACATGGATTTATGGTATCCAGCAGATGATATTATTGAACTAACTGGTTATTCTGATCCTGACTATGCAGGATGTAGGATTGACCGAATATTAACTTCGGGAACTTGTCAGTTCCTTGGTAGTAAGCTGATCTCATGGTTTTCAAAGAAACAACATTCAGTAGCGACGTCAACTACTGAAGCTGAATACATGGCTGCCGAAAGTTGTTGTGCCCAAATCCTTTGGCTGAGACAGCAGCTACGTGACTATAATGTCATTTAGAATGAAGTGTCGATCTTCTGCGACAGCTCCAGTACCATTGCAATCACTCAGAATCCTGTACTTCATAGTGAATCAGGTGCTCCCTAAATATCGAGGATTGGCGTACATCGTCAACCACATCCTCACCAGTTCAACCGGATCCTATGATCAGCTGTCTAGGATCAAATTTTAGATTGTGATTGTCATAGTCGATGGGGTTCAGGTGAACTGGACCGAATTCTTTGTCTCATAATTCAAGGCCCAGACTCAAAAGTTTGTTTACGGTGAAGACAAGACTTTCATGCATCTAATCCCGAAGGGCAAGTTATTATATAGGACCAAGGTGTCCATTTTGATCGAAGATCACTGCCCAAGAAATGGGCCTTCGCTGACATATATTTCTTTGACAAGAAGAATGTCAAGTTCGCCAGTGCAACAATGGCTGAAAAGTCTATTGGACGGGGACTACATGATAAGCGTCCCCTGGAAATCTCACAGGCTCCTCAACAAATTCAGCAAAAGAAGAGAAAAACATTGAAGAAGCATGAAGCTGCTGAAGTGATTCCTGAGCCTATCTCAGTTTAGGACTCAAAGTCAGGTTAGGAGGACGCGACTCAGAGAGAGAAAGTTAAGAGGATTCTAAGTGAGGAGACTCAATCGGACCTTCCAGCTGAAGCTGACATTCCACCTACTACCTCCTCCTCCTCTATTTTCGCCTAAGTTCTGCTAGCTTAGAGCAGAGCCACTGAGGAAGTCGCGGATGAAATCCCCGAGATCTTAGATCATTCAGATCTCGTGGATATAGCCGTCAAAGCTAGGTTGCAGATGCGTCTGAGATTCCTGGAATGAAATCTGCTAGAAGAGACGATCCACCTAAGGACTGCCTCTGAGTTGGCTAAAGAAGAGCAAACTCTTCGAGAGGAGATTGGCTACGGTGAGCCAGCTGACATAGCCTCAATGGAGGATCTTCATGCCGCTATACTAATGCTCCTCAGTCTGAAGGGGCAATCTGATTAGCCCACTTAGCCCGAGACTCAGTCTGACTCGCATCACGACTCACCACCTAAGAATGCAGACCAGGGAGGATCTGCTGAGGGAAAATCTCCAGGGACGACTCGCCACCACCTCCTCCTGAATCATGCACAGTTATCCTTATGCCATCTCAATCTCAATCGAAACATCAATCTCGATATCAGGCTGCTGAGATCAGAGATATGAAAATGGCATCAATTAATAAGTGTATCAAACGTCAGGGTCACAAGAACTGTCTCCTTTGGGCAGACGTGAACACCAAATGGAGTCAATTCACAGAGGCTCAGACCAAGACGTTGGGTACCTTATCTGCTGAAGTGTAGAGGATCAGCACTCCATCTGAATTCAATGCTGAAGTGATCCTCACGAAAGCACTTGAGGCACAAAGGAGCGATCTGACGACTCAGTTTTAGATCATCTTCCAGAATCAGGCCAAGACTTTCTCTCAGGAAATGGCTTCTGCAACAGATCGGGTCCTGAAAATAGCAGAGGAGCGACATAAGCTCGCTACTGAGAGTGTCACTAAGGCACTCGTAGAGCAACATGCTACATGCACACAGATTCGTAAGGAAGTCGTTGATTCTGTGGAGACATATCTCTTGCATATCGAAGCTTCCAAGTCAGCTCTACTGAAAGCCAAAAATTCATTGCATAACAAGAGATGGACTTCGTATACAGACGCAGCTGGTGATGTTGTAGCCTCTCTCGATTCTATTAGAACATCTATCAAGGGGTTGAACAACAAAGTGACCGCATTGGCAACGATAATAGATGATGCCAAAAAGGGGGAAAGTACCTGGTCTGTACGACTACTGACCCTCTTAAAATCTGAAGAGGCAGGTCCCAGCGCAGCAGCAGCAAGAGCAAGGAAGGGGGACGAGAAGGCCAAAGAAGTTGATGGCTCAGGAGAGCCTGCTGATGAGGCCATTATTGAAGTGGCTCAGTATCTTGAAGCTCTACCTGAAGAAGAGCCACTACTGAAATCAGCAACAGCAGCAGCCAAAGCTAAAGCTAAAGACGAAGCTCCAAACTTTCCCTCTCTCTCTCCTCCAAAAAAGCTCTAATTCAAAACACGCGAAGAACATATTGCTTATGACGAACAGCTCGCGCGTGAGCTTGAGAAGGGAGATGCCAAGAAGACCAAGGCCAAGAAAGGCGTACTGATCCGTACTCCAGTTCCTACCAGAACTCGATCAGTACAGCCCAGACAAACCAGGTCTGCGACAAAGACTCCGACTAAGTCCAAATAAGCTGAGAAGCTTGCATCTCCCAAATCTAAATCAGTAGAGCCAAGCGACTCAAATGTGCAGCTTATCACTACAACTGAACTGTCGAAGAGACAGGAAGCAGAGATGAAAGAATTATGGGATAGCTGTGAAAGAGGACTGGATAGAACAGCTGAGGCCAAACAGATCAGAGAAGCTAGAGAGCGAATTCATCTGGCTGATCTGGACAGGATGAGAACTGAAAAGGAAGCTCGTGAGAGAGTACCTGAGAAAGACAGAAGTATCCCTACAACTTCCAAGTTTTACAGAAGAAGGGTACCTGTCAATGAGGTGAAGAGAGTAATATACAAAAGGACTGATGAGTGGGTGCTAGAGATGGCAATGGATCTTGGACCCAGTCCAGATTTGTAGATCCAGATCTATTTTCTGGATCTAGATCTTAAAAAATTGGACCCATTGGATTTTCTGGATCTGGATCTTAACACATATCAAAAACTTGGTTCCCTACACTATTCTTACTACATAAAGATTTTATGTGATTTTCATTTGCTGTGTTGGCTTAAAGTTTGATTCAACATCATCAACCGTGCAACGTGTGTGCGTGTAATCATAGTTAGTCGATTTTGTAAACCCTATTTGCGAGTTTTTTTTTATTTTTTATTATCATTAGATTTGACGTGTTAATTATAAGTTATTTATGTATTTCAACACAAAATATGAAAATCAGAATATATGGTTATAACCGTTATTTGGTTTTGATATGTGCTTGGGCTAGATGAACTATAGAAGTGGGCTTGGGTTAGAGAGAGAGATCCAATCAACATGGTAATGAATAGTGGGCTGGGTTGGGTTTTTGCTGCATAACATAACGTTATTTTATTAAATAGCTGAATTACGAGTGCGAGATAAAATGAATCATTTCGATTTCTTGCACTCCAGAGATTCATAATCTGTTGTGTTCTCAGACGCGACACGACACGACACGACACGCAGCTTCTATCTCAGAGAGAGAGAGTGGAGAGAGGCGGAAAGCTATGATCCATAGTTCTGTGGCGATAACATCTCCAAAATTAACATGCTCTTTCACGTCTACTTCCACCTCCGACTCCCACCGCCCCTGCTCACCCACAACCAGACGCCTCAGCCTTCCAAGATTCAAAATTTTCTCCAAGTTCGATGATGGATCCGCCGACCAGTTTCTGCAGAACAATTCAATCGCCGATTTCATGAGGTTCAAGCGTAATGACAACGCGCAACTGCAAACAGCCGTTGTTAGCTACCGCAAGAAGTTTCCCTGGTCCCTTCTTCAACCGTTTATCCGAGTAAAATTTCCGGAAATTTGTCTCAAATTAGGTTTTCTATTTGTGTGGTAAGATGATTAGTTTTTGGTGATTTTGTTGCCCGTGTAGGTGGATTTGGTATCCACAATTCATATTGCGGATAAGGAGTAAGTCTTCTGAAACTTCCTCTAAATTTTTGGTTTCATGCATTGTCTATTTGGAGTTGTAAATAAGCAATTATTTTTTATTGTGTTTTTATGGGTAATTTTATTTGATATCAATATATTGATGGGGAGGAAAAAGAGGCTCTGAGAGGTTAGCAAATGGTAGACTGAGTTTGGATTCTGGAATACAGTTTTGGATTGAGGTCATGAATTCAACTCCATAAGATTTTAGATTCTTATTTTTGTGTTAGGTAAAAAAGAGAAACATAAAGAACGTTTGTACATTTTTTGTAATGTGAGATTATTTTTATAATGGAACTTTTCAAGCAGTTGTCTAGAGTAGAAATCTCCATATTTGCAAAATACTGTTGCACACAGTTTTGAAAGTAGGTATACAGTTATGTTGTAGGAAGGCATTCAAATTGAGCTTTCTACTCAATTGTCAAATTTAGCAACTCTGGATTCTGAAATCATTGGGAATTCAAATTTGAAGGTTTATCATGTTTCTACTACTTTCCCTACTAACGGCTAGAAGGCCAATTACTAGACAATTGAATCCATCTACAGCAATTTCTGTTTGCTCTCTTTTGGACAATCTCTAGTCGATCTCTCTAACAACATCTGAAGTGCTTGTTTCTTAGGTACTTTGCCACCCTACAGGAAGAACTCAAGACATATGATTGTGTTCTTTATGAGATGGTTGCAAGCAGAGAGAGTTTGGAAAGCAGGAGAAGCCCCGAGGCTAGGAAAAAACTTAAGAGTTCAAACTTAAGGGGGTTTAATATTATTGGATTCATTCAACGGCAGATGGCTAAGTTACTTATGCTTGATTTTCAATTAGATTGTCTTGACTACCAGGGAGAGAATTGGTATCATGCTGATCTTGACTTTGAAACATTCAAACTACTCCAGGTATTCTTGCATTCACTGCACCATTATGTCAATTGTGTTGCTGAAAATCTGACTATGTCATTTGATACTACCAACAATAAATACAATGACAAAAACAGCCGCAATAAGAGCGGTAAATGCATGTTGCTCGTACAATCTTGAGTTATAATTGCTGGAGATCTGATGTTTTAGGTTTCTTTCTACAGTTTATAAGAAACTTCATTATAATTTCAAATTGGTATTTGTATAATGTAGACTAGTAAGAGGTTAGGCTCAGTAATATACTTCTCATTGACGCATTTTGACTCTTTTTACGAAAACAGAACTACATCTAGTTGTTTCTCCCAACACAAAAAATATGTAGAACGTGGTTTATATACCTTTTCCTAAAATAACATCACATTATATGTCTTTCTACTGCTCCTAAATACTTTCATAATCACCCAAATGAAAATTTCTCTTTTGTAATTTTCTCACTGAACAATTCAGCTCGAAAAAGGTGAAAGCTTCTTCACTTTTGCCAGAGATATGACCATTAGATCCACTAAAGCTATAGTGCAGCCTTCTCCGCCCCGAGAAGATCTTGGTCCTTGGCGGTCCAAACTTTTGTGGGCCTCTCGTTTCATTCCAATGCCTCTTGTTGGTCTGCTCATTATTGGAGGTGTTTGTTTGGATACTGGAAGCCAAGCAGAGTATCCAGAACTAGAAGCCTTGTCCATGCTTGATTTTGGTGCAGCAATGAAAGTCTTTCTAGCAAAGAGGCTTACATCTGAGTAAGTGTTCTAATGCTCGAGAAATACTAATATTGTGAATCTGCAAACATAATAATCCTATGCCAATAGGTTCACACAGATAACAGCTGATGTGGAAGAGAAATCTGTTATTATTGGTGAGAGGAACAGAGCTGCTACAGAAGCGTTACGAAGAGCCATTGATGCAGGCAAGAATAAGATCGCGATCCTATATGGTGGGGGGCACATGCCGGATTTGGGACGACGTCTACGCGATGAGTTCGACCTTGTCCCCTCCGAGGTACAGTGGATAACAGCATGGTCCATCAGAAATAGGAATCTCACAAGTAGCTCTCTCCCCTTCCTCAAAAAATTAGCAGAATTCTTTCGATGGCCCTTGAACCGGTACCAAACTCTTGCATTGCTCATATTTTCTTCAGTCCTTGCATTGGATCTCTGGTTTTGGGAACTTTTTTTTGGCACTACTGTCAATTGGGTGTCCGCTGTTGCTTCAGACTTGATTCATTATGTTGATAACAATCAGCTCATGGGATTGGAATTTGATCATAGCAATCTTCTGTAGATGTATTATTTGAAATAGTTACACCAATTAGACTGGTTGGTTCTACTCCTTTTATTTTATGTGTAAATTCAACTGTATTGGAGTTTATGTTAATAATAAAGACATTTGTTTTTCTATCATATTTGTTATTAATGTACTTTAGGTAAGGTGTTTAGATTATGAAAAAGTTATAACAACGATTAGATATGTCTTTGAAACTTTGGTCTTGAATAAATTCCAAATTTAATAGCTATTCAAAATAGGACATTAAATTATGCATGTATGCTTATGTTATAATTCGAGAAATCGAGTGCATTTTTCATCAACAATGGAGGAATTTAGATCTAGATCTAGATAGAAAAGAATTTATTGCTAGTAAAATATCTAACTTGCTTACAATTGAATCTATTTAGTATAAATAGATTTTGATTTGATTATTTAATTAAAATATATTCCACATGTCAAATGATTTGTGCAGGTGACATATAGTGAAGTATAATTGTGTGACACCAAAGTCTATCTGCTTAACATATGGCCGGATATACTCCCTCCGTCCCATTATTTATGTCCCATTGGGACTGGGCACGGTAATTAAGATAGTGGAAGTAAATGTGTAAAGTTGTGGTGTAAAAGTATAAAGGGGTGGGGTCCACTTGCTTAGATTGATTGTGGTTCACTCATTTATTTCCTTATTTGGTATGAGACATAAATAATGGGACAACCAAAAAAGGCAAGTGGGACATTAATAATGGGACGGAGGGAGTAGTAAATAAGTTTGAATTTTAATTTCGATTAAAGATAATAAAACGGTTGTTTAGTGGCATGTCCAAATAATTAATTTGCTGAAATAAAAAAAAATAGTAAAACTGCAAAAAGTTGTTCCAATTATCCCTTAAAAGATTATTAACTCAAAAGAAGACCTAATCAATGAACTAATTTGTGCATGCGTAAGATGTTTTAAAAAATTGCAAATTGGATAGTGTGGTTTGCAATAACAATTTATTATTATTTTAGAGAAAGTGGTAAATAATAAATATTCAAAAAATGATATGTATATTGAACAAAAAATGATTTCGTGAAAATTGAAACATATATAAGTGATTTCTTAGGTTGACACCCATTTTTAATTTAATTTATCATTCATAATAGACAACTTAAAAAAGGATATAATACAGTTTCAGTCATAATCATATCATCCAAATCCAAACCAGTTTTTATTGCTGTTTAAAGCTGTAGCGCCTTCTTTTCTTCTGTGTTTTTTATTCTGGTAAAGATATAAATATAATCCAATCTAATCTGCCGCGTTTACTGTTGATGATTTGATTTTCGAGGAATCTGTTATGAAATTGATGCTGATAAAGTTGAAATATTAAATCTATTGGAATCTGAACATCTAATGCTTGGGATATTTTCCTGGTGGCGTTTATGCATAGACATATGTGGCTGTACACTTGTTTCAGTTCTTGCTTGCATGGGGTATGTGATCTCATTTTAATTAATTCTACCGTTTACTTGATGAAGGATCCAGGTTTTACTTTTCGAATCGTTTTCTTTTCCATACAACGAATACCGGTTCAGTTTCGTTGCTCTGGGTTATGATAACTGTGATTCTGTACGCTCCAAAATAAGAATGAATTTGGCTGTGAGACCAATAATCTATTTACCAGAATAAATTCATTTTGATTCAATTTGAGCTTGTAACTTCACATTTTCCTAATACTTTCTCTTACGAAACAGTGCATCGTTAATGTGAATTGTAAATTGTTCTGCTGTCACAACACTGCAATGCTAATTCTACAGTAGGACCAAATTGTTAAATGTAAAACTACATCTATCCACCAACATTAGATAGTGATTTGGAAGGCGCCTTTCATTTAATAATTGATTTTTAGAGTTTGTATTTATTTTTCTTTCACTTAGACTTGGAGATCCTCGCATTTTTTGATTATCCGGAATGCTGAATTTTCAACATATTCCTTAGTTCTGTTAAGCAAACCTTTGGAGATCTTTAGAATATCATACGAGTCGTTCATATGAGATGTTTTATATTTAGTTAGACTGGTTTCTAGATAAGAGTTGTAGAAGCTTAAGTTTGTATATTTTTAAGTTTTAGCCGAAACCACGTAATTATAGCTTCACCAAATCGGAACAAGTTTGCAAGGTGCAAACAGAAAGGTTTAATTGTTATACTCGGTGAATGCAGTTTGGTCTCCTGAAGAATCATTGAGACTTTAACTGACTAGTCTCCACATTCACCCACATATGAATATGATGATATCAACAATTAGAATAGTGTTTAAAGGTCAAAACTTGAAGTTGATGCTTCCTCTAGTCAAGTTATGGATGGGAGAAGGGGATTGCTTCTGCTTATTAATCTGAATGGACTAAATATATTACTTGCCTGATGTGCCCATTTATTTTGTAATGTAAGGACCATTCCTCTGTAATCCTAATTGACTTCTGTATCCACCTCTAAGGCTTCTTCTATAACATTTTGGTTTGCATTGATGTTTAAAAAGAACCAACAAAAGTGCCCCTAATCTCTAGAGATTCATGTTATAAAAATTGATAAAATTCATGTTTAATAAAGATTGTAAATCTGTAAAATTCATGTTTAATAAAGATTTTAAACATGATGTTTCTAAACAAATGCTTGCTAGATGGCAGGCTCATTTAGTCTCGTTTGATATTGAAATTATATATAAGAAAGGGGAAGAAAATAATCTTCCTGATTTCTTGACAAGTGAATAATCCAATGAATTTGACAGGTATGTCCTCCAAAGGAAAATGAACTTCCTCTTATAAAGGAAGAGGTGGAAGAGGTTTTCAGCCGGAAAATCTGGCTCAACATGGCAAACAGAAGCTTATAGCTGCTAATTTGTCACAAGATAAAGAATTCCAGAAATTTCTAAAATATAAAAAACAAAAAAGTAGGTAATAGTCAATAGTAGGATCATATTCCTACGTATTCCTCGATTGTTTCTGAGGATAATGATGAAGAGAATATCTCTTATACATTAAATGAGAAAACATAAATTATAATTCTATTAGAATAAAAGGATGTGAGGTGGAAAAATAATCCATGGAGTATCGTGGAGAGATAATTTGAAAATGCATCATATGCAGCTCGAACATATAAGTTTCGAGAATATTATGAAAACATACTCATTAATAATGGGTGTGAGATTCAGCATTTTATGAGAGGACAAAAAGAAGTTTACAACTTCTTTAAAATTGTAATAAAAAGATTATATTCATGGAAGAATGGGGAATATCTCCATATAGACAAAAAGAATTCTGTTATTTACAGAATTAAAATCTCATTAAATATAATTTTTGGGATTATCAAGATGATTTTTCTATAGTTTTTCTTTATGAAAATCCGAAAAGAAAGCATTCTCGGTTTTTAAAAATTTGTTCAGAAGTTTATAACTTCAATATACCTATATGGTTTATTAGATGGTGACAATATTATGGCACCTCGGTAAGAATCTTACCTGACTGTCTCAAAGAAGGATTTGAAAAAAGGGTGAATGGTTCACAAAAAATTCTTGAAATTCAAGAAAAAAGATTATGTGGAGAAGGAATAGCTTCTTTATATTATTTATTTGTTTACAAGTTATCGGTAATGTATCATCTTCCAATAACTTTGCAAAAACTAGAAAATTATGAATTTTCTCATCCTTTTCAATTTGAAAAGATTGTTGTGGTGGATATATCTGTTTTAAAATATTTTCACTCTTTAATTTATAATTTCTTTCCAATAATGAAATATATTGTTCTACATCAGTAGAAACAAACCAAGAGACAAAAAGAATAATTCTATTTTTTCTTCACAGAATTTATAAAATTCTTCTTGAATATTAATTTTTTTTTTCAGAATTAAAATTTTCAAAAAACTATTTTTTAAATGGTTCCCATTTAGGTGTATTAAATTTTATTTTAATTATTTTTCTTGCCTGGGATCCAAGATTAAAATCTATTTTATTTTCTAAAATTATAATATTGAAAAATTCATTTTTGATTCGGTTATTTCCTCATCTTTAGTACTATAAGTATTATTTTTTATTCCTTCAACAACATAATTTTTATCTATTATTAATTTTTCTATTTTATCTTCATCTGAAAATTCACTGGTAGTTTTTTTCTCTTATTTGAGATGTAGAAGCTCTTGATGGAGTAAAGGGTTGTTCAATTCTATAGTCTAAAGGTGATATATGCGAGTATATATAGATCTAGATGAATATCTAGAAGGCAATATTCCTAATTCTTTATTATCTTCGAACTGTAATGTTACTCTTCCTTCTGGTGTTTGTATTACTTTTACCAAATTATTTTGTTCTGGTTGCTGTGGAGCAACATCTTGTTCAATAATCCAATTTTCTGGAAAGTCTATTTCTTCCCATTTAATTCTTTTCTTACAGTAGTAATATTAGATCTACTAAAATTACTTTCTAATAAAATTGTTTCATTTAAGAGTTTATCAACCTTTTTACATTGAGGGTATAATGTATACAACGGTTTACAATATACTCTATAACAGATAGCTATTACTTCTAGTCCTGGTTTATAATTATAACCATGCGTTTTTACATTTAACGTCAAATAATCTAATGTATTAATATCAGATAATGATAATTGGAAATTGGGATATATACATCAAAATAAACTGGACCATGAGCTAAACCATGCGTTTGTAATATTCACATTAAAGATTGTCTCTTAAAGCTGCTATAAAACTTTTTGGAAGTCCTTCTAATGTTAAGGGCTTAAAGGTAATTTGTACTAATCCGATGTGTATAAATTTGTGTGAATGTCTATAAGACAATCAATCACTATCATCTAATAATTTAATTACCATTTCTTCTTCATGTAATGGAATGGTTTCTTCCGTAGTTTTTACTACTTGTTTTAATCCTATTTTTTCGAAAGTACATAGTTTATATATTACTAGGTTCAACCTTTGGAATTGTCCACTTATTTAATAAATCTAAATTTATAGGTAAATCATATTCTTCTTTTGTACTCTTTTTAACAGTGCCATTTCTTTTTATCAGATTCATACTGATAAAATACGTGTGATAAATTACATCTCCACCTTATAACTATCCTGCCACCCCACTGGCTCTGATACAACTACAGACAGGATCGGTTCACGACAAGAAGATGAATACCGAATATTTTAGGAATAGAACTAAACAAATTCTAATTACATAATTGGAATAACCATCATCAGCTTAAAACTTTCAGATCAACACATCACACCAACAATCCCTCAAACGATCTTCAATTTAAACGGTAAAAAAGGGGACAAAACGGTGTGGATAACAGATCTTATAAAGCCCTAAGCATGCTAGTTATCACAATTAAAACTTCAATTCGATATCATTTCTTATCATAACATCGGTTCTATCTTTCATAATATTAAACCATTATTGTAAGATAATTATACAGATCAAACATAATTTGATTCTTCACACATATTAATAAAAAATTTAATAATATGAAAGTTTGATAAATGTTGGTATTGAAATATGAGTAACTAAAGTAAATTACTAAAAAGTTAATGACATAATTGTATTTGGTATTATAAAAGTTGAATGGTCTTTTGTTATATTATCATATTAATTAGACCATAAGTTAGTGAAATATTTAGTTCAGAACAAAAAAATTGTTAATAGGTATACAAATTTGGGACATACGATAACAGAAAGGAGACATATATTTATAGATAGAAATGAATTAAATATGAAAAACTAATCATAAATGAACGTGTTCCATAACTAACGCACATTTCTTTCAATCATTAAGTTAAAACTACAATTATAACTTTTTGATAATGTTTCACTTAAACAAAGTTGATTAAATAGCAAAATTAGCATAAGTTAATTTAATGCGGAAGTATTAATTGGGAACGGTAGCCTGAAAACCTAATCTCTCTAATTCAAATTACAACGGAATATTGTCCTCCTCTGCTGTGAAGATGAAGAAACGTTTCAGAGCCGAAACTGCTGAAGAAGAGTTCATGTCGAAGATCTTGAAAGAACGAGTTCCATCTCCGTCGCCGTCTGTTGCTCCGTTCGTTGCCTACGACCATCGTATGCGGTCGCTGCTGGACGCCGTGGACAGGCTCCGCGACCTCAAGATTATGAAAGAAGGCATCCAGCTCCCCACAATAGTGGTAGTAGGTGATCAATCCTTCGGCAAATCGAGCGTTCTTGAATCCCTCGCCGGTATCTGCCTCCCCCGCGGCGTGGGCTTGTGTACGAGAGTGCCGCTTATCATGAAGTTGAAGAACGACCCTACGCCGGAACTTTCTATCGAATTTAACGGGAAAATCATCCTAACGGATGAAGAAAATGTAGCCCGTGACATCACTAATTCTACCGAAGAGATCGTAGGAAATGGTAATTTCATTTCAAACAAGCATTTGACGTTGAACGTGAGGAAGAAAGGACTTCCGGATCTTACGATGGTGGATCTGCCCGGTATTATTCGAGTCGTAAAAGAGGGCATGCCGAAGAATATATATCAGGTGATATGTAATATGATCATGAAGTACATAAGACCGCGTGAAAATATAATCTTGAACGTGGTACCAGCGGGTCTTGATGTGGATACATCAGATTCTATCCGAATGTCTCAAGAAGTTGATGAGATTGGAGAGAGGAGTCTCTGTGTTATTACGAAATCTGATTTGTTGCCAGAGCAGGTGCTGAAGAGGGTTACGGCATATGAAAACATAGGGCTGGGGTATATATGCGTGAGGAATCGCATTGGAGATGAGACGCAAGAGGAGGCTAGAGATGAAGAGGCTATGCTTTTTGAGTTTGATCAATTCCTTTCCAAGATTGACAAGTCTAAGGTTGGGATTCCTGTTTTGGCAAAAAGATTGATGGACATCCAGTATACTATGATTGTTAAATGTTTGCCTGAGATTCTCCACAAGATTGATGAGAAGATCTCGTTAAGCAATGATGAATTGAATATGATGCCCAAGTTGAATTCAATTTGTGAATCAAAGTCAAAATTTCTGGATTGTATTCGGAGCGCTGGACAGCTATTGTTTAAGATATTCATGGGACAACAGTTTAAGAAGGGAGCAGTCCCTTTACTGCTCAATAAATACAAAGATGAGATGATTTCATCTACCTATTCTGGTTCCAACTTTATGGAGGATGAGCTTCTACTTCTGCAGCCAGACCAGCTAAACTGGCTTCCAGATTTTGGGGTGACTAAAGATGAATTCCTTTGCTTGCTGAAAAAGAAGGTTGACAACATAAGTGCTAAGCCCTCCTTTGAGTGTGCGGAGAAAATATGGCACCATGTTGAAGAAGTAGTAATTTCTGTATTGGAGCAGCATTTGGTTAACTTCCCACAACTCCTCCCAGGGACTGTTAAACTTGCACAGGATCTTATTGCAACGAAGAAACGGGAGTCAAAGAAATGGGTACAAGATGTAATCGAGATGGAGGGAAGTGGCATATCTTGTTGTGAGTCTGAGTATATTGACTTACATCAGATCCTTATGTCGGAGAAGGGCGACTTGATCACTGCAGTCCGTGGGCGTTCAAAGTATTGTAAGCTAAGTAAGTTTGGATCAGTTGACATTGCCCATCTACGGGGATGCGACATCCATTTGCTTGGAGAAGCGTTTAATGTGAAGATGAAAATGACATCCTATTGGAATATACATATCAAGAGACTGATAGGGAACATGGAATTGCATTTCAATCTGAGCATTAAAAAGCTTACAGACAGTGAGTTGGCCAAGAAGATAATTGATGAGTGGATGGGACTTGAGTCTACCGATTTTGAAAAGATGTTGGAGGAGCTGCCTTCAATTAGTGAGAAGAGGAAGAATCTCCAGAGCAGCCTCGAATTGCTCAAGGAGGCCAGAGAAATCATTGTGAAAACCATGGATAGTGCCCAGTAATAGCATGCTAGATTTAGTTAGAGTTGGAAGAAGAACAGAATATCATTTGTACCACTTGCTGGGATTCACTTTTCTGAAACCAATCACTTCTAATTGAGTGGATCTTCTAATCTCAGAATGATTATTAAGAGTGTACACAGAATGACAAATAATCTGTTGTCCTCCATAAACGAGTCATCGGTCATGATTTGCTTCAGAACTAAAAGCTTTCCGAGTAAAATCCTTAATGTGCTTTAATAACAGAAGAAGCTATAACCATTTTTTTTTTTTACCAAAAGAGGATCTCTTATCAGTTCCAAATAAAATCCTGAATTATTTGTACTTCCAAATCTATGTAGGTAACCCATCTTACATATATGGAATGTGAAAACATCTCTGAGGCCAGACAGAGTGTCATGAAAATACCTGTTTTAGCATATTTTTTTCTATGGAGACATGGATAAACATCATTTGTAACAGTACAGAAGTTGTGTTGGTTGTTGTGATAAATCACAACCAGTCAGTGCTGTGGACTACTGAAAAGGTAAGGCCAGCTGATGAGAAACCAATCTTTTCAGACGACTTTTGGAGCACCAGCACGTATGACTTGTTGGATAGCAGCGTATTTCAGTCACAGAGAAGCTACTCATCCATCAGTATCTCAAATCAGAGTCTCAGCCAACTCAGTACCAGTGGCAGCGCTAGCAATCTCCCGGAGTTTGTAAATCATGGCAAGTTTCACTGAACTGCTTCTTTTTTCATTATTAAGAGGATTTTGATTCTCACTGAAAGAGAAGACATAATGAATGTAGGTCTTAGGCTTTGGAGCCAAAGCCGGCTTCATTGGGTTGGAACTAAAGAAGCCCCAAACTCATAAGAAATTCCGGGAGCCCGTATTAAGGTACTTTACTTGCCTTGTTCAGCTGAACAGATGAATGCAATCAAACAACCCTCTCTTCATACACTTGTTATCTCTGCTCCTTTTGTTGATTTACTTTTATATTGCACTTTAAACAGACTAACTCCTTGCGCTTTATACAGTTGGAATGAAAGTTATGAAAGCCTGCTGGTGACAAGCAAGCGATACCCGCAACCAGTTCCTCTGTCTGTGAGTTACTTGAGCAGTTTCTTGCTACTTTCTTGTCATGATTGACATGCCAAAATACAGAAAGAGAGTGAAGTTAGGCTGGAGATTATTGGAACTCGAGTTGATGCTACAGAAATGGTATGTCCTCTGCTTACGTATTGGCAGCATGCCAGAGCATACTTCTTACTTCTGTTCATCAACCCTCCACCCCCCTTTCAGTTACTCTTTCAGTTTGTCAATTGAATCCGTTTATCTTATCCTTGTAAGAATGGTAGCGGTTTCAAGTTTTCATGAAATAGTTCCTTGGTTCAAAGTGATGTCGGAGTCCACCTCTCTTCTCCCAACCTGATAACCCCATGATCTATTGTATTTTTGACTTCCTGGGTGTGATCAGTGATCCGGGTTCAACCTCCTGAAGGTATCGGGTTAGCTGGAGTGGAACTCAGTTGGTAATTTTCTCCACGTTCCATCCTTCATTCACAATCTAGTTGTATGTCTAAATTTACCTCAGCTGTTGAATGATCCATCATCAGTTCCCATATTTTGATGGTTCAGCAAAAATTTACCCTTGCAGCCTGTTAGTATGAAGGTTTATTGTGTTGATTCTTGATAACAGTCCACTACTTTTTCAACAACTCAGGAGTTTATCATTAAATTTAAATCAAAGTAATTTAGGGGTGTTTGGTAGGTGAGTTTAGGGGTATTTGGATTTGGTCTACTAGAATTAAAATTTTAGAGCTATATATAAAAAATTGGTTTTCTTAAATTAATAATATTTGGTGGATTTTGTCCAAACTCATGATTGATTTTCATTCTAAATCTTGGGTGAATCATTTCGAATCCAAAATAGATTCAAGACATTAAGTATTGATTTTCATTCTAAATTTTGAGTGAATAATCTCGAATCCAAATTAGATTCAAGATATTAAATGTTGTTTTAAACACGACTCAAAACAAATTTTTTTAGTTGTTGGGATAGTAATTTCAAAGATTCAAAACTATATTTGAACAACTTGATTTTTAACTAAAAATTATGTTTTTAGTATTTTACAAATAATGTATTTTATCTTATAAATCATAATTTTATTATCTTTACAAATTTAAATTCAATAGAATCATAGAGTACATGTTATTTGAAACTCAAAATCAGAAATAATATTGACGAGAGTATGAAAGTAATAAGAGATTATGTGCAAAGTGAAGACTAATATGTATAAATATTTTTCTACATAATCAGTTTTGGCGGAATTTGAATCAAGGATCTTTATAACGAGATCTCTATTTTAAACTGTACAATTAGGTTTCCTCTGTACAAGTATGTCGGCAATTTTCTATATTTAGGAGGAAATTATAAAACAAGGTAAAGAGCTTGGATTTTCCGAGAATATTACAGCAATACTTTAATTATGTAGTGAAGTTAAAATTTAGTAAAAAATGATGAGATATTAGTATCATTGATGTACACGTGGAGTCCGTGGACTGATATGTGTAGATATTTTGATTACGAGATGTAATCTTTTCCGATCTACGTGTCCTTATACTCGCAATTCAAGTGATCAGTTGTCCGAGTATGGTGGAACCCATGATTCCGGTTTGAATTGTGGTCGTCGGTTTCGGTTTCGCTTTCGATTTTGATTGAAACTATTTTAGATCTCAATTAACCTTTTTTATAAAACGATTGATCTTGACTAATTTCAAATAAGTTTTCTTTGTTTTGATTTATTGAATTATGAAAATGAGAATGATCTTTATTGATTTAGCTAAGGGTATTTATACATATTTAGAAGAAAATGGAGCTGATTAGCTAACAGTAGCTAACAGTCTAACTGACTAATTGCATAACTAACTAGCTAACTAACTGCTGACTCATCTAACTAATTGCTGACTCATCATAACAATATTGTTGACGTGTATATTTACAAATCTAATATACCCAAGCAATATTTATCCTTGGATTTCTTGTATAGGAAGCTTCTTCACTAGCTCTTCAAAACGAGATATAGACATAGCTTTTGTAAGAATATCCGCGACTTGATCTTGAGAAGGATGTATCGAACATCTAGTTCTTTTGTCATTACTTTTTTCCGAATGAAGTGAGTGTCGATCTCGATGTGTTTGGTACGCGCGTGTTGCATTGGATTTGCCGCAATGGACGCTGCACTTTGGTTATCACACCAGATAACCGATGTAGTAAGTGTATGAATTCCCAACTCATTTAACAAAGTTTTTATCCACACCATTTCAACCGCTATATCTGCTATTCTGAACTACTTCTAGATACCACCCTCTGTTTTCTTGAACTCCAAGATAGTAGATTCTGTCCAAGGTACACACAATATCCACCTGTTGACCTGCGATCATCCAGGCAGCTGCCCAGTCTGCGTCTGCAAAGCCTAATAACATGTTTGTTGAGGCTGGAGTAAACTTCAGACCTAGAAATTGTGTTCCCTTTAGATATCTCAGTAGCCTTTTGCAAGCACGCCATTGGAGATCATTAGGTGCTTGCATGAACTGAGAAAGTTTATTCACCATGAAGGCTACATTAGCCTTGTGAGAGTAAGGTATTCAAGTCTCCAACAATACTTCGATATAATGTTGGATTTGAGAATGAACTGCTATCATTTTTGGACAGTTTCTGACCAGCATCATAGGGAGATGGTAGAGAATTACTATCCACTAGATTTGCTTTGGCTAGTAATTCCCTTATGTATTTTTCTTGATGTAATATAGTGTAGGTAGAATTCCTGATTACTTGGATTCCAAGAAAATAAGCAACTTCCCTAATGTTTTTAAGGCAAATTCTGAAGCCAGTTGTTTGATAAAACTGTTTACTATCAGAGACTCATCTCCAGTTATAAGAATGTCATCTACATATACAAGAACCAACATCAACTTTACTTGGATTCTTATATGAAATAGTGAGTGATCTGATGTGGACTTCTTGAATCCTTTAGCTAGAAGGTGATTGCAGAGTCTCTCATACCAGCCCTAGGAGCCTGCCTCAATCCATATAAAGACCTTCTGAGTTTGCAGACATGTTGTGGTTGGTTTGGATCTATAAAGCCTACGGGTTGATGCATAAAGACTGGCTTATCCAATACTCCATTCAAAAATGCATTGTTGATATCTATATGTTGTATAGGCTAGCCATTTGATACAGCCAAGGAAAACAATAATCTCACAGAAATTGGTTTTACCACTAAGCTAAAAGTTTCTTGAAAATCAATACCAGCCTGCTGTTGGAACCCCTTTGCCACTAAATGAGCTTTGCAGCGTTCAACTGTTTCATCAGCTTTGATTTTAACTTTGTACACTCACTTACTTTGTATAAGGTTCATGTCAGAAGTTGTTGGAACCAATTTCCAAGTGTGATTTCTTATTAAGGCAGAATATTCATCCTGCATTGCTTGCTGCCATAAGGGATTTGCTAGAGCTTCTCTATCTGTCAGAGGTTCAGTAGGTATAGAATTTGTTGCTGAATAGGCTTTGGGTTTATAGATCCCTCTCTTGGATCTAGTATACATAGGTTGTTTGTTTTTAATTTGAGCAGGAGTGGTTGGATTTTGAGTATAACCTGAGGAGTCTGTAGTTTGTGAAGTAGTAGGTGGTGGTTCTAAAGATGTCATGAGAGGAGCGGAAGAAGAGGATGAGGGAGGTAGTAGAGGTATTAGCTGAGCTTGAGTAGTAGGTGGTATAGGATCTAGAAAAAGAAGGGCAGATTCTTCTGGTTCAGTAGCAGAAAACAAGTTTGGATAAGGGAACACTATTTCATGGAATAGTACTGTTCTGGCAGTGAATAATCTGCCGGATGGGTGAAGGCATCTATATCCTTTATGTATGGAACTATAGTCAAGAAACACACACTGAGATGATCTGTATTGAAGCTTGTTAGAGTTGTTGGGCCTTAGATAAGAATAGCAAGAACAGCCAAAGGGCTTTAGGAACTGATAGTCTGGTTTGGTGTGAAATAGAATCTGAAAGGGGGATTGTTGTTGTAAAATAGGTGTTGGAAGACGGTTTATGAGATAGATTGAGGTAGTAAAAGCATCCCACCAAAAGGAATATGGTAGAGAGGCAGTAGCAAGTAAAGTGAGGTCGAGTTCCAAGATGTGTCTATGTTTCCTCTCTGCTCGGCCATGTTGTGAATGGATATGAGGGCAGGGGTGTTGGAAGTGTATTCCTAGGTTCTCAAAGATAGGTTGCAGAATCCTATATTCCCCTCCCCAATCACTTTGAAATCTCTAAATGGGTATGAAATTGTCTTTCTACAAAGACCAGAAACTTTTGAACTATTTCTCTGGTTTCTGATTTTAGTGTTAAGGGATAGATCCAGGTGAAGTGGTTGTAATCATCTACAAAGTGTATGTAGTATCTGTAACCTTCTCTAGATGGATATGGACTTGGCCCCCAAAGATCCCTATGTACTAACTCAAAGGGCCTTTTTATTTTAACAACTACTGAAGGAAGATTCATTTGATGAATTTTACCTAGAGCACAAACATCACAAAATAGGTCTTTGTTTGCTGAAGATAGAGGTATGTTCATCAGTTTGAAAACATAATTTAATACAGCTGAATTTGGATCCCCTAATCTTTGATGCTATAAGGCTCTATTTGTAGTTTCAGTAGATAGTAGAGAAATGGTATTACCAACAAGAGGAGCCGACTTCTTGGCTGGTATAGAGGCAGGCACAGTTGGTGTGAAATCCAGCTGGTATAGTGCATCCTTAAGAGATCCCTCCAGCAGAGTTTTGTGTGTAGCCTTGTCCTTGACAAGACAATAAGAATCATGAAACTGAATGTACACTCTGTTATCAGAAACAAACTTGGAGATACTCAATAGATTTTTGGAAATCTTTGGAACATGTAAAACATGATTCAATAAGAAATGCCTAGTTTGCGTGGGATTAGTAATGGTGATATAACCTATATTCTTGATATATAGGAATAAAAGTACTATTACCTACTACCACTTGTTCTCCACCATTGTAAGGTGCAGTTGACTGGCGATTAGTCAGATCAGCTGTCATATGAGCAGTAGCTCCACTATCCAAGTACCATTCATGTGCAGCCTGAGTTGTTGATCCAGAGGCAAGATTTGCCATCTAAGGAAAACCAAAAGAATTATTAGAATTTTACTGTTAACCAAATGGAGTAGGGAGTAATGGAGCCTTATGTTGTGGTTGTTGAACCATAGCAGCATATGCTTGAGGAGCAGTATTGTGAGTAGGGAATGATTCTTGGCCAGAGAAGCTTATCTCAAATCTTTTGAAGCATTTGAGTGCCAAATGACCAGGTCTTCCACAGAGTTGGCATACTACTATGTTTCCTTGAGAATATCTTCTACCATTTCGACCACAGTTTCCTCTGAAACCAGGAAACCTCCCTCGACTTCTAGTATTGTTTGAATAGCCTTGTCCTCCAGTGGACTCATTAGAATAGGCAAGATTTGTAGAGAAGGGATGAGAGTGAGTCTGAGCTGACTGGTTCAGCAAGCGAACTTCATGTATTTGTAGTTGGTTTTGAACATCATTGAGAGTGAGTGTGTGAGCTTGAGTAGTAAGATGCACACATAGTGACTCATATTCTGGTCCTAGTCCCGCTAGAACAAATAATATCAGTTCTGACTCTCGTATCTTTTGATTTATGTTGTAGAGATCATCAGAAATCGAACGAAACTTCATTATGTAGTCATCAATAGCTAGATCTCCCTTCTTCATTGTTTGTAACTAAAACCGTAGATTCATAGATTTTGTAGATGATTGGTAATGAAACAGTACCTCGAATGCTTTCCATAACTGTCTTGAGGTGCTACATCTACCAATATAGCCTAAGCCTAGCATAGAAGGCGAGATCGAATTTAGCAACCAACTGAAGAGATATTGATCTCTACGAAGCCACGCCAAATACGTAGGGTTTGGAGGAGGATGAGGATCCTCTGTTGATGGCGGATTTACCGGAGAATTATCTGGTGGATCAATCTTCAGTGGTAGATCTTCAAGGCAGTAAGCTCTCACGGTGGCAAGGATCTGAGTTTTCCAGAAGATGTAATTGCTCTTATCGAGTTTGATTGAAATAGGGTGGATGTTTGGTAGAGCAACATCATTTGAATCTGTTGCCATTTGAGATGAGTCGAAGTAATCGAAGCAGAATTGAAGAATTTAGGCAGAAAAGAAATGCCCGGAGATGAGGAAGTGGCCGGAGAAGAAGATCATAATTTTGCCAGAGAGGAACGGAGGTTTTGATTTGGCTCCGATACCATATTGAATTATGAAAATGAGAATGATCTTTATTGATTTAGCTAAGGGTATTTATACATAATTAGAAGGAAATGGAGTTGATTAGCTAACAGTAGCTAACAGTCTAACAAACCGACTAACTGCATAACTAACTAGCTAACTAACTGCTGACTCATCTAACTAATTGCTGACTCATCATAACAATATTGTTGACGTGTATATTTACAAATTTAATATAATCCTTAATTGCAATTTATTGACCATTTTGAAAAAACTCAATCCAAAAGATATCAAACCAGAATATGTAAATGGTAAAGTATATAAAGTTTAAGTTTGAGAAACTTATTATTTTAGGTTCCGTTTAAGAGAGTTCATTGCAGTGTTTAGAATAACTTAATTGAACTTCCTTTTTTTTGGCTAAAAAAATATTTAAATGGGACTTTAGCTTAGCTACCCAAAGACTTGTTTTTCCTGAAATTTTGCCGTCAATGTTCAATGTTGGAATAGATTCAAATCTTGTACGTGGACAATTTCATTTATTTATTAAAATACTTAAAGCATGCTATGCATTCATGCAATAAATCAATGGATTGTGTAAAGTTTTCATTTTTTTTTCCTTGAGCGCACCCAATTTTCTCTTTCTCTATCTCTCGACACAAACATAAAACTTATATATTTTATATTTCAAACGTTTATCTCTAGATTCTTAAAATTAATAATTGCTTTTTAAGAGTATATATCAAACTTGTATAACATCTCAATATTAATTTTACCCTTAATTCCCTTTTCCTAATAAGCATTTTTCAAGCCTAGCCGTTTTCAAGATAAGCACAACCCGTTCTCGATTAAATCACTACAAAAAAACAAAAAAACAAAAAAAAGGTTAACTTTTGGGTGCCGTGCACATTGGATGAATTTGTTAAGAGTGAAAGAGAAAGATGTAGCCATTTTTGTTGGCATATTCTAGCCATGCATGTTGACTGCTACCATCTATAAGTCACTTCATTCAGACATATTCTCTCTCTCTCTCCCTCTCTATAAGTGTGAATGTGTGTGCAATTTTCTCCGTCTCTCTCTCTGTATATATCTCTGTGTGTATATACATTAAACAGTTTACATGCAATTGATTCGGACGACTTGCTGCTCTATTTACTTTTGATAAAGTCTATGATTATGAATCAGCAAATATATATATAACTACGTACTATTCCCCACTTAATTTTTACACACATAAGCGACTTAAGTACGTATTTGTTCAATGGATAGGACGACTTTATCAATTTCTGCCTCTTTCTCACCGTTTATTCATTGATATTGTTGCCGAGAACGAACAAAAGAAATGCACGTAAACGGTAAATCTAGAAGATCACTGTCTATATATTCATATTTGATACTCCCTTTGTCCCATAAAATATGTCATGTTTTCCTTTTCGGATTATCGCAAAGAATGTGTCATGTTTCTATAAATGATGATTTAATAATAATATTTTATTGTGGGACTCATTCTTTACACAACTTCACACACAACTTTCAACTCTTCTTACTAATTTTATGTGTGGGACCCACCACTTTACACATTTTCACACACAACTTTTAGCGATCCTTAATAACCTTCTGTAATAGACTAGGTCTATTAGATTGATTTCTGCCAAGAACTGTTCAGCAATTGATTAAGAACAACTTGTAATAACTAGAACCAAAACTTAATAAATGGAACACAAATACGATAGAGAGATAAGAGAGATCGAGAGAGATACTGAGTTTAAGAGTAAAGAGAGAAAAAGAGAGTTTAAGAAAGAATAATTCATAGCTTAAGGATATGAGTAGCCACGTTGGGTATTTATAACCCAGCTAGTATTAAACCCTAATCAATACTTAGAAATAAGTATCTAAACTTAACGAAAATAAAATAAGGAAATATAAATATAATATATTTGTCTCTTCGTGGATGTATCTCATCCACCCACGCGTGACTTCATCTGACGGCTTAGCCACCCTCATGTGTGGCCGTTGGATTTGTCTCTTGTTCATCTACGGTGGGGAACTTATCCAACGAATCGTAAAAGATCTGATCACTTTCCTCTTCTTCATTCTTCAGCTTCTCCTCACACAAAATTAACAGTAAACCCTCTTCTTCCTTTATCATTTCTCCGTCCATCTTCTCGTTTTTATCCTCTTTGTATGTCAGATCCGGTGGGATCATGACATTACCTTCCCGTTTTTCTGAACCTTGTCCCCAAGGTAAAAGGTTTGGAATGATTTTCTGCAGATAAGTTTCCTCCACCCAATTCTCTAATTTTACTCCTTCGCTTTCCCACTCCACTAAGAAGGATTGGATCTGGCGACCACGTCGATTCCGCTGACTTCTTTTACCTTTGATTGTAGGTATGCAGATGATAGATCTGTCAGGAGAAATTTCAGGCAAGTCAGAGGAGCGAAATTTTCGGGGATCTACTGATCTTTTGAGAAGAGATACGTGAAAGACTGGCCAGATTTTGGCCCCTGCAGGAAGCTGCAATTTGTAAGTTACCTCTCCCATCTTTTCCAATATTTCGTATGGTCTATAGTATCGTGGCGAAAGCTTCTGATTTTGCCTTAGGACTACGCTGTTTTGCCGAAACGGCTGCAGCTTTAGATACACTTTTTCACCTACAACGAATTGTCTATTGATCCTGTGTTTGTCAGCATGCTTCTTCATTCTTTCTTGTGCATGTAATAAATTTTCCCGGAACTTTAGTTGCATCTTAGCACGCTCCTCAGCTAGGTTCAGAGAATCGGCTGAGATTGTATGTGGAAACGGTCCTATAGAAAATATAGGAGGGTTACCATACAAGGCTTCAAAAGGAGTTAGTTACAGACTGGTATGATAGTTTGTATTATACCAGTATTCTGCCATAGCTAGCCATTTGAACCAATGTTTAGGTGTTTGTTTAACCAAACACCTCAAGTAAGTCTCAAGACATTGGTTTACCCTCTCTGTCTGCCCATCAGATTGTGGGTGGTAAGCAGATGTCATATCCAACTTAGTTCCTAACAATTTAAATAACTCTGCCCAAAAAGTACTAATAAAGATGGGATCCCTGCCTGTAACCACACTCAGTGGTTGTCCATGTAATTTAGTAATATTATCTAGGAACACCTGTGCCACTGTAGCTGCTGTATAGGGGTGATTAAGTCCTAAGAAATGGCTGTATTTTGTCAGTCTATCTACAACTACAAGTATGACTGTTCTGCCTTGTGATTTGGGTAGTCCCTCTATGAAGTCCATGGTGATATGGGACCAAGCTTGGGTAGGAACTGGTAGAGGTTGCAGTAATCCTGGTGATTGAGTCCTTTCTGATTTGTTTTGAGAACAAACTGAACAAGTCTTAACCCATTCTAAAACTTGTGTCTTTAACCCTTTCCAAAAAAAATATTTTTTTACTCTTTGATAAGTGCCTCCTTCCCCTGAGTGTCCTCCAATAGCTGAGTCATGGAGTTCTTAAATGATGGTATCTTTTAATTTCTCATCATTTCCTACCACAATTCTATTATCCTTTCTTAGAAGTCCCCCTATGAATCCATATTCAGGATGGGAATTATTGTCAACTACCTTAGCTGATATAATTGTCTTCAATTGAGGATCTCTGGAATAACTGTCTGCCACTTTTTGTACCCACAATGGAATAGCTACACTGGTAGCAATACACTGATAGGTTTCCTTCCTTGATAATGCATCAGCTACTAGGTTCTCCTTTCCTTTCTTCTAGGCTATAGAATAATCATACCCTAGCAATTTAGGTATCCATTTTTGCTGTAAAGGAGTAGTAATCTTCTGATCCAATAAGTGTTTAAGAGCTTGCTGGTCAGTCTTGATAATAAAGTGATGCCCCTGCAAATAATTCTTCCATTTCTATACAGCTATCAAGATGGCCAAGAACTCCTTTTCATAAATTGATAACTTCAGATTTTTTCCAGATAAGACCTTACTCAGAAAAGCTATTGGTCTTCCCTCCTGCATCAGGACAGCCCCCACCCCATATCCACTAGCATCAGTTTCTAGAATAAACTCTTTACCAAAATCTGGTAGTGCTAGTACAGGAGCTGAAATCATAGCTTTCTTTAGATATTGAAAAGCCATTTCAGCTTCTTTTCCCCATAGAAAAGCCCCCTTCTTGAGCAGATTAGTTAAAGGTTTACTCAGTACCCCATAATTCCTAATAAATTTTCTATAGTACCTAGTGAGCCCTAGAAACCCCCTTAGGCCTTTGAGATTAGTAGGTGTTTTCCAATCCACCATTGCAGCTACCTTGTCCGGATCTGTTGCCACCCCTTCTTGAGATATGATGTGACCTAAATAAGAAACAGACTCTTTTCCCAATTCACATTTATTCATCTTGGCAAAAAGTTTATTTTCTCTTAAAACTTCCAAAACTTCTTTCACATGCCTGAGATGTGATTACCAAGTAGGGCTATAAACCAAGATATCATCAAAGAAAACCAGAACATGTTTCCTCAGTCTTTCTCTGAACACTTGGTTCATAAGGGACTGAAATGTGGCTGGAGCATTGCACAGCCCAAAAGGCATAACAAGGTACTCATAGTGGCCATTATGAGTCCGGAAAGCTGTTAAATATCTATAGGCAGGATCCATAAGGATCTGAAAATAGCCAGATCTAAGATCTATTTTAGAGAAAATTTTTGCTCCATGTAACTCATCTAACAATTCATCAATAACTGGAATGGGATAATCATGTTTAATAGTGAGTTTGTTCAAATACCTGTAATCTACACACATTCTCCATGTGTTGTCTTTTTTCTTGACCAATAATACTGGTGAAGAGAAAGGGCTCTGGCTTGGTTGAATCTCCTCTGTTTCCAGCAGTGCTGTAACTGTTTTCTCAATTTCAGTTTTTTGAGCATGTGATACCCTATAAGGGTACTGCTGCTTTGGAATGCTTCCTGGTTGTAGTAGGATTTTGTGTTCAACTCCCCTGCTAGGAGGTAACCCTCTAGGTACTGCAAATACATCCTCAAAAGTTTGTAGCAAGGGTTCTATTAGAGGATTATTCTGTTCCCCTTCCTCAGATAAAGACATCAATAGGAAGCTTCCTGGTGTTGTTTGTTTCCTCTGTAGCAGCTGATATATGGCTGCTGCAGTGATAGGAGGGCCCTTTTTCTGCCCCTTGACTGCATTAATGAGAACCCTTTTACCCTCATGTTGCACAGAAAAACACATCTTCTCATAATCCAAGATAATAGGAGATCCTTTCCTTAACCAATCACTTCCTAGTATGAGATCATAACCTGCAGTAGGCAAAAGCCTAATGTCATAGTTAAAAATCATATCCTGCATCTTCCAAGTAAATTCCTTAAATCTCTTGCTGCTGACCATTACACTTCCATTAGCTACCAATACATTTAGTGGAGTAGCTGGTTCAATTGTTCCATGTAAATTTTGAGCCAAGTTGGAATTCAAAAAACTTAGGGAACTATCTGTATCCACTAAAATCCGAAGCTTCTTATTATCAGATTCTCCCATTAATCTCATTATGTGTTTTCCAAAATCCTCTTCCATAGAACCTAGATTAATCATTGCCATTCCCAATTCTTCCTTAGCATTCCCAAACTCTTCATCTTCAGACACCCCTTCCAAATTATCGAGGAATTCTCCTTGTTCCTCCACACTCATAACCATGAAATTAATTTTGTTTTTGCACTTATGTCCTAGAACAAAAGGTTCCTCACAATTATAACAAAGCCCCTTGGCTCTCCTTTGGTCCATTTCCATAGGGGTAAGTAATTTATACCCCGGCTTCGCATTAGAGTTTACCTTATTTAAGGGTTTCTGATAAGGTCTGGTTTCCACCTTCTTTGGGGTCATATTGTTAGACATACTCCTCGTCAGTTCCTTTATCTTCCTCATTAAGGAATCATTTAAATGCACTTGCTGCCTTCCTAAGTGGAAGGCCGATTCCAACGTTTTTGGATTCATCATGTCCAAACCAGCTTGTACATCCTTTTCCAACCCGCTGATGAAAGCCGCGATCCAGTATTGTTCATCAAAAGCTCCACACCGACTATGGATTATGAAAGCCTTTAATTCCTCAAACCTAGCAACATACTCTTCGTAATTTCCTGTATTAACAAGTTTATGGAGCTCAGCAATTGCTTTATTGGTTGTAAATCCTGGAATCATGTGGATATCATCTTAACAAATTGGGCCCAAACCAAATCTTCTCCCTTAAGAGGAAGGTTATCATACCACTCCAACGCCTTGCCTTCAAAATGCATAGATGCGAAAGCCACCTTTTGGTCTTCGGGTATAGTATTGATCATAGAGAAATAACTCTGACACCTCATCAACCACGACCTAGAGCGGGTGCCATCGAACTTGGGGAAATTAATCTTAGCCACCGTGGGCATAACACCTTGGTTCGAATTTCCCGAACTGGAAACAGGATTCCTAGAACCACTCCCTCTAAAATTGCCCCCATTAGCTCCAGCATAGTTTGGTGGGGAGCCGCCGAATGAGTTTATGTTTCCCCACGGACTCTTACCACCGTCCTTCACCTGCTCGCCGCCGTCGTCCATAAAATTAGACCCACCTACATCATCTATGCCTCCCCAAGTTTTAAACCCTGGAGGTGTATGTGGGGAAAATCTCGGTTGGGGATTAGCATAGTGCGGGGTAACAGGCAAAGGTGCTAATGTAGGCCCTGTTTTAGATTGTGATTCCAATAATTCCAACCGACTAGTTAGGCTCCCAATCATTCCGTTGAATGAACTCGAAAGATTTCGATTATTTATTGCCATCTGTTGAAACATAGTTTGAGTTATTTGATCTGCTAATAATTGCGATTGGGCGTCCAGTTTTGCAGGCTGCAGGACTGGTTCTTCATCCTCTACCTTGCCGTCTTCTGGAATAGGAGAGAGTCCGGAGTGCGCCATGGAATCGAGCGCTCTGATACCACTGTAATAGACTAGGTCTATTAGATTGATTTCTGCCAAGAACTGTTCAGCAATTGATTAAGAACAACTTGTAATAACTAGAACCAAAACTTAATAAATGGAACACAAATACGATAGAGAGATAAGAGAGATCGAGAGAGATACTGAGTTTAAGAGTAAAGAGAGAAAAAGAGAGTTTAAGAAAGAATAATTCATAGCTTAAGGATATGAGTAGCCACGTTGGGTATTTATAACCCAGCAAGTATTAAACCCTAATCAATACTTAGAAATAAGTATCTAAACTTAACTAAAATAAAATAAGGAAATATAAATATAATATATTTGTCTCTTCGTGGATGTATCTCATCCACCCACGCGTGACTTCATCTGACGGCTTAGCCACCCTCATGCGTGGCCGTTGGATTTGTCTCTTGTTCATCTACGGTGGGGAACTTATCCAACGAATCGTAAAAGATCTGATCACTTTCCTCTTCTTCATTCTTCAGCTTCTCCTCACACAAAATTAACAGTAAACCCTCTTCTTCCTTTATCATTTCTTCGTCCATCTTCTCGTTTTTATCCTCTTTGTATGTCAGATCCGGTGGGATCATGACACCTTCTCCAAAAGAAATAAAACATATTCTTTGGAACAGAGGAAGTATTTCCTTTTGAATTTTACAAGGGAAACACAATCATCTATTATCTACCTATACATACATTTTTCGAATTAAGGTGCTACCCTAATTTTTACTAAACTAACAAATTGTGGCCCTTCAACACAAAAGATTAAAAAAATTCCCATACCCCCGACACCCTTAGCTTTTGTCGTATACAGCGGAAGTTTTTCCTCCTTCATAGTGCTCTCTCTCAACTCCCACCACCGCCACACTGCCACCACCAACACGACGCCAACATGTTCCATGGAGGTCCATACATACCCCTCCCCCCCACCCCCTAAAAAAAAACTCTAACTCTCTCCTCACCGCTACAACCACATCCTCTTTCATGCCTTTTCGGTGTCCTCGCTCTTGCCACGCGTACAGAGTCACCGCTTAACCGCTATGGTTCAATTACAATTCGATGTTCACAATCGCTTCAATGTCACTTTGCTCCTTACTCCCATGTTCTTTCTAACGAATTGCCAACTAAATCCGCTATACCGTGCTTCGAAATATGTCCCACTTGTAATTTCGTTCGATTGATCAATTGGCGTCCTCCTCCTAGCTTTGCATTTATCATAAGTGTTGGATTGGAATAGAGCCTCGGAATTAAAATTTGAAATCACCTCTGTCTCGCTGCTCATGTGCTTGGATACATTCAGCTAAGGTTCTTTTTCCGATTCATACTTCAAGGTAATTGTACAACCCTCTTCGCAATCTCTTTTATATTTCTGAGAATTTTGGTGCAGCTTGATTTGCTGGAGGAGTTTTCCTCGATTGATTTGGCTTATGCGGGGGCAGTTTTAGATTTGTCAGCTTGAATTATTGTTTATGCGTTGGTTCGAAAGCCCGATTCTCTGAATCACTTTGTGTGCTTGGCTTCTCCACCTTTGTTCCTTTAATTTTGAAAAAAAACATTATTTTACACTCGTTACAAGGTTGTTTGTTTCTAATTCTTCGTCTTTTTGTTGGATTGTGCGCTCGATCATGGATGTGTAATTATTGAGATTTTATATACTGGAAGCAAGTTTTATGCTTGTATACAATGTATTTTTGTCGTTATCACTATTTTATTCTCCTATCTGATAAATATATATATTTGCACATGTAATTATTTATCTTGTACAGAAGTTAGATTTGTCTAGTGTGTCGGGTATTACAGAAGACAACACAAATTGATTGAACTGACAAGATATAAAAAGTTATGACAACTGAGACAACTTAAGGATAAGTTGTCAGTTTAAGCTGCAGTTTAGATAAGAAGTGGTTTGTCTTGGCTGATTGTCTTTATTGGTACACTTAAGGTGGTGTATTGAAGGATCACAGCGAGATGTGTTCTCCTGACTGACCTTAGTGGAGAATCAAGATCTCGGTGACTTAGCTTGTCTTAAGCTTGGTAAGACTTCAGCTGAGTACATTTGACTATCTATCACTTTGACCTACTATGGTGAACGTCATCAAGACCGGATCTACGTATCCTGGGTGCTAGTAGTCATTTGTGGCTCAGGCTGGTTGTTTGTATCTTGCAACCGTATCCTAGTAAAATGGGTTGATAATATTTCATGAGGAACTCGTAAGGATTATCACACTAAATCCGGTCGGTTGATTAAGTACAGGTGTGTTAATGAGATCGAGTGGTACTACTCAGGAATATAATAAAATATTAATTAATTTAAGCTGTCAGTGAGTTTAATTAATTAACGGATATTTCTATCTTAAATACGGGGATCAATTAAGTCTAAAATACAAGCCCTTGCTCAATTTGGGATAAAGGGTCAACACGACTCTAGTGGAATGAATCTGTGTTTATTAATTAATTTTGCTATGGGCTGAGCATATATAATTAATTAATTTGATGCCAAATTTTATTTCTTGTATTAGATCTCTGATCTGGCCCAATTAGTTGCCTAGTTATTTATTGTCTCTCAGAAATAATTATTAATAGATTAATATTTTTGTGTTATTTAATAATATTTTTTATCTGGAATTAATTGGCTGGGCCAATTAATTGATAAATATTAATAGCCCAAAAGATAATTAATTATATTATGGGCTTATTTTGTGGAAGCCTATTAGAAATATAATTAAATTAATGGGCTACAAATATTAATACAATATTAATTTTTGAAACCTATGGATATTAGTATTCCATTCATAATTAAGAACGAACATTCATAATCTCATGCGCGTTACACGCCATTTGAGAGGGAGAGACGAAATATTATTATCTCCAGTTCTCTGACCACCCAGAGGGAGAGAAAGGTCGGGACATAGATTAGAAGATCTGATCGGTAGCAACAATCAAAGCGACTACAACATACGCGGAGGAAGGTATCTATTTCTTCCTCTTCATATTTCCATCAATTGGTATCATAGCCTAGTTTAGGCCCTGATTGTTGCTTTTAGGAGAATGCGTAGGATTTATTTCCGTCGTTATTGAGCTATTTTCGTATTTGGGGCGACCTACGAGACATTATTTTGACCCTGTTGTAACGTTTTTCTCGTGAGAAAATCCACGATTAGATAATAGGACCAATTTTTTATGTGTTTGTACTGTTTCTATACTGTAATTTTGGTTCGGGAGGCACGAAATTTGAGGCGGAGGAAGAAGCCCTAATCCTGGTGAAACCCTAGTTTTCTAGGGTTCCGCCGCCACTTGCGGCGCCGAGTGGCGGCACGTCCAGACCCCTATGGCCAAGCAGCTTACACCGTAGTATATTAACTAATGTTGGTCCGGAGACGATAGTAAGGTGTAGAGGGGGGGGGGGGTGAATACACCTGATCACAGTTTCTTTTCTCAGAACGTGAAGGACAGCTGAGCTGTAGGTTGCGACTGATGAAAAGTGCCAGATAGTAACCTTCGATCACGGGTCAGAAGTGTGCCAACTACTGAGATCTCCTACTCACTTTAGTCAGTACTTGAAACTCAGTCGGAGACGTTGTGCGGATAAGAGTGTAGGGCCCTAAGATGAACGGAGATTCATCTCAGTTTGAAAACGCGTTTTCGCAAATTAAAGTCTTTTGGCTGGTGCGCTTTGAAAATACGTTTTATGCAAAGATATGATTTTTAATTAGTTTGTATGCAATGCAATAAAACAGTAAATAACACAAGCAATTTAACGTGGTTCGGATACGCAAGATCCTACGTCCACGGTCCTGATGATACAGGATAACTTGTTGATTTATCTGAGCAAGCCTCAGCAAGGAATCTGTGCACTGGACAGACCCTTCTAAGTTATAGTCCTTAGCGACTTTACAAAGTTATAGTCCTTAGCGACTTTACAATTCAAACCTAAGTTTGAAGGGGAGGGGATAATCTCCAACTAGGAAGGAGTTCTTACAATAAGAACAATTCACAGAAAGTGAACTCCTTCGAAATTTCTAAGCTATAGATTTTGCAATGAGCTTAGCTAGAGAAGAAGGGATCTAAAGAACTCTAGAGAGAAGAACTAGAAATATTCTATGAAGGCAACTTCTTCGGTGGAATAGTCTTTAAGTTTGCTAGAGTTTGTTCTTGAGCTTGAGCGTTTTTCCCTTGTGTATCCCGTGCGTGGAGCTCGGTTTTCTTCTCTATTTATAGTTGTGAGTAGACATATATCCGTTGGAGAAGACGATGCCACGTGTCACAAGCTTCCAAAGAAAACGACCATATTTTCGAATTGTTGCAGCAGGGCAGTTGACACTGTACATGAGAGCAGCTTTAGTTGGTCAGAGCAGATAAGCGTTGTCGGCTTCTCATTGGTCGAGGTTTGTGGTAGGTGAGAATGTGTCAGTGGTCAGAGCTGACTGTTCTTCAACCTCGTATGATCTTCTGCTGAACTTCGAAATTACTTTAGCGACTGGGTCATTTTCTGTCAGATACAATAGACTTAAGACAGTCTCTGTCTTCTTCGTCTGAGTCAGCTGACAAAAGGATATGGCTTCGGTGGGTCAGCTGATGACTGCGAAGGTACTGAGCTTTGCATTAAGTTCTTTTGCTGATGTCTACCAGCTGATGAGGTATCTTCTACTGGGGGTCAGATTCAGCTGAAGACAGAAGAATGCAAGCGATTATACTGATGACGTGGGGTTCTGGAAAGTAACTTCGTCAGAAGACCAGTCCAAGAGTTTACCCCGTACAGGACTTAGACAAAAGATAATCTAATACAAAAAGTCTAACCTATACATCAGCTAATCCTATCGAGACACTACACTACTGATATCAGCTAGGTTTTGGGATCTTCAATTCCATAGTACTACTATGATTTCCCTCAATATTATTTTACCCGATAATATGTTGAGTATCATCTACTGACTCATAACCCAACAACTACTTTATATTTTAAGCGCATCTATGGTTATTGTTAGGTATTTCATGTTGATTTTTGGATTTTATTTCGTACTTTCTTGATCCCAAAAATTATGTTATTCATAATGGATAATATATTAACTATATGTTGGTCCCGTGAGTGAGTTCAGGTGTAGAGGGGGGGGGGGTGAATACACCTGAATCCAAATTTCTCAACTTTCGAACACGAACAGTCCTATTCGGGGAAGGTGCCGTATCGAAATAGTTCAGCGGAACCGCATAACCGTTCCGAATCGTGTTAAAGGCTAAAAGAGTACTGACTCAACTGAGATCTGCTAACTGACTAGGTCAGAATTCAGTATCGATCAGTGAGAGTTCAGTGTGCAGAATTGTGTAGGCCCAAATTAGTTTTAATGAGGAAAACGTTTTATGCAAGTCTCAGTTCAGTAGATAAGACGTTCAGAATACTGAGACAGTTAAATCGATTTTAAATATGATGTTCAGTATGCACAGTAAAACCAATGAAACAGTAAGTAAACGACACAGATATTTTTAAAGTGGTTCGGATATCAACAATCCTACGTCCACTGTCCCGATAGATCAGGAGGCTATTTATTATACTGAGTTAGTCTCAATCAGCTTGTACACTGGACAAAGCCGTGGCTTGGGGATTATACTGAGCAAGTCCCAGTTTACAATTCTATCAAACTTTAAGTGTTTGACAAACTTCTCCAACAATGAAGGAGTCCTTATACAATAAGGATTGGGTTCAAATGTGAACTCCTTCGTCTAAGCTATGGATATAACAAGTGAGCTTAGGGTTAGAGGGATAAGGAACGAGAATGTAGCTATCTAGAGTGACGAACAACTGAGGGTTTAGCTATAGGTTCGTGTCAGTCGCTTGGATACTAGAAGCTTATGTCGGTTCAGCTTGGTTCCTCTTGAGCTGGATGTAGTCTTTCGCCGGAGATAACTCGGTTGATTCTTGCGGAAGACTTAGTCGTTAATTTCGCTCGTTTGAATGCTCTCTCGTGTTCTAGGTGTTGGTGTCGGTGTTTTCAAATCTTGAATGATCCCTCTATTTATAGAGTGGAGAGAAGAATAGATCCGTTGGAGACGATCTTCTTCTTTTTCCCTCTTTTGTGGTAGCAAACGGCTCTTTTGTGTAGTAGGTACAATGTCCTTTCCCTCCTTTTACGGAAATATGTTGACTGTAGCTTTAGTAGGTGAGGCGACACGTGTATGCTTGTCATTTGTCGAGGTGGATGTGGTGGTTGAGACAGAACAAACTTCGAGGCAACTGAAGTTGGCTTCTCTCTTCCTCGTACTTGACAACACTGATAGCTTATCAAAAGATTCAGACAGTTCAGAAGACTGTCAGCCGATGCTGAGTCTGATTTTGTATTCAGTAGATAGACAGCGAGAAGGGTCTACCGAAAATCAGCTCCGAGTCCAGTGAACTACTCCTGCCGAGGTCCAGTTCAACTGACTCTCTCGCATATCTTGCTCTGCTGAGTCCAAGTATTCACCGAGTCTTCTACAGCGGTGCCGAGGCTGATGAGCTACTGAGCGCCTTGACCAGAGCAGAGTGTCTACTGAGTCTGAAACCTCAGAGACAAATACGAATACAAAGGAATGGTTCACCAATCAGATAGGGTTTTGGGATCTTCAAATCTTCTCAACAACAATCTTCTCAACAATTCAGAGCACGAGGCTACTGAGCGTGATTCAGTATAGAAGATAGAATCATTTCCCACAAGTATGATCATGCTGAGGATTGAATCATCACCCAACACTATAATTTGCATTAAAACTTCTATTAAATATTGTATATGTGATTTTTTCATATGTTGCAATCACAAATAGATAGTTATTTATGAATCATATTATCCGATTATTGTTATTCGAATTCGATCCGAATTCATGATATATATCCGTCCCGTATTTGTATCCCGAGTATTCCGAATCCTTATTCCTATCCGGCCTTCCCATATTCATCCGTATTCGACTCGTTTTCGACCCGTTTTCACCCCTAGGGGGCAGACACACATAGCGGTTCCAGTAGGATTTGAACCCATGATCTTTTGGTACTGGACCACCCACCTTCACCACTACGCCATCCCAAAGGGACTACTAACGAACATTTTATATTACCAACTAGTATGATATCTGTAATCAAATATGTAAGTTGTGGAATTTAATGTTGGCAAATTGGATTTTTTAGTCCCCAAACTATGCGTGTTTAACCAATTTGGTCCCTTATTTATTTATTTTAGTTAATTGGTCCCCAAACTATAGAATTTTGGACGAATTGGTCTTTCTGTTAATTTTTTTGTTAGTCAACTGTTAGTCAACGATTTTTAAAGGATATTTTCGGTATAATATTATTGAGGACCAAAACGTCCAAATATTGAAAGATTGAGACCAATTTGACCAATTTTTTTTCTTTAATTTTTTTAAGTTTTTCAAAAATCGAAAAATATTTTAATGATTTTGCTTTTTTTTAATAAGCAATATACTAATTTTAAATAGGTTGAGGACCATTCCCGTTAATTATAATATATTTGGGGATCATATTACTATGAAAACGATGAATTAAAACATAAAATATATTACTTCGTAACCAATTTTTTTTTCGAATATTACTATGAAAATAGGGGATTAAAACATAAAATATACGAAAAATTAATGAATAAATCATATTGGAATGAAAACATATTTTGAATGGAAATCTACTATAGTTTTATTCATTGATTATCAAATATTTTACGTTTTTAATTCTCTTTATCATAATAATATATCTAAAAATTTTGATAACAGAGCTATAAAATTTGACGATTATGATCCCAAGGGATTGCTCTTCAATTTATTTAAAATTGGCATAGTTGGTCCTTAAAAAAAATCAAAACGACTAAAATATTTTTCAATTTTTGTAAAATTAAAAAAATTCCAGTAAAAAAAGATTTGGCCCAATTGGTCCTCAATTTTTTTGTAATTGGACGTTTTGGTCCTCAATAATATTATACCGAAAATACCCTTTAAAAATCTTTGACTAACAGAATCTATCAAAGCAATCAGCAGACATGTAATAAAGAGAGTGTGTGCCAGCAATCACTTCAGTGATTCTGAGTGTTAAAGCATAAAACAAACACGGCTGTAAAAACAACAAGTAGTTGTCAGAGCCAAAAGCAGATTGTATAAATATAAGAGAAATTCAGTACAGATACAATCTTGCTATGCTAAGAGAATGAGCTAAAGATCTAAGGAGGAGGTCCACTGAACTTCTTGATTCTGTCCATGAACTCTTGAGTCTGATCTTCAGGGAGCGGCACTCCATACATCCTATATGTGATCTTCCTTAGCTTCGAAATTCCCGCAAAATCGGCGAGGCTCATCTTCGACAAGTTCTTTCTTCGCTGCGGCATGCTTCACTTCAGCTTCAATCGTACCAAAATGTACTGAGTCATCCTGTCTTCTCAGTGGAGGTATGATTCTGGGTCCCGGAACACTGACTTCTATACCTTTAGATATGGCTTTGTCGAGGTATGGGTAGAGTTCAGGTTCAGTAGCGAACATCCATTCCATGTAAGCTTCAATCCTTGTCTCGTTGGACCGTAACCTCCAGAAATAGTTCCTCTTGATGAACTCAATTTTCGCATTTTCCCATTTTTGATTGGTGAGCCGGTATCCATTCATCTGTTCTTGGCCATCTCCGAAATTTCGTGTCAGTGGCTTCCCGAATTTCCTCGTATTCGTATGGAATATCGGCTTTAGAAGGCACTCTCGGCTGGCCTCCTCTTCGATCCTTTTCATCGAGCTTCAAGGTACGCCTTCCAAATTCTCGTCTCGCGGCTGAATCCGTCTTGCCTCCTCGCTCTCGTATAGATATCTCGTTCATCGATCAAATATGGCTTCGATTTTATCTCCTTGTGTATCGGTGGCTTGCCGAGGGGCTTCTTCGATTCGGCGAGGGGTACTAGATCTAGATTTGGACGTACCCTTCGATACTCTTCTGCTCTTTGCTCCTTTTCCTTTTCTCTCGTCCTCTTCATCTCGTTATGATGAGCTTTCTCGGAGGCGCTCTAGCGGTTTTCTTTCCTCCTCTCGGATGGGGCTTTAGTCTTTCCTTTAGCAAGGCTTAGACTTTGGCTTGTTAGCCGCTTCGGCCTCTCGCAATTTCTCCGGCCGACCTCTCATCCGTAGCTATTTGGGCTTCCTCCTCGGCAGAGATATGTACCTTAATCGCTTTGCTTGGAGGGGTTGGAATTTTAAGCTTTTGTTTGCCCTTGCCTTCTTGAACTGGTGGTGGAAGAGGAGCCTCTTCTTCTTCTGAGTCCTCCACCGCCTGTTCAGCGTACTCAGCAACCTCCTTAATAATGTCTTTGGGAGTCTGGGTTGCCTGAGACTGTGCTCGCAGCCGAAACACCCTGGGCCTTACCCGGAGTCTGAGTCTGAGTTTTCTGAGACTGAGTTTTGCTAATGTCAGCAATAGATTTCTTCTTCTCAGTCCCCTTCTTTCCTTCAGTAGCTGTCCCCTTCAGTAGTCTAGAAGGTTTAGTGGGAGTCAGCTTCTCAGTACTCTTTTTTTTCCCTTCACTTCCTTCACTTTCTTTCTCAGTACCCTTCTTCTTTCCTTCCCCCTTTTTGGCATCATCAAGTACAGCCGGGGTTGGGATGAGTACCTTCTTCTCTAGCTTCTGATAAACAGTGGACAAGTCATCTAGTCTGTTATGCAATTTCTCCAATGCTAGATGCAGCTCGTTCCTCTCAGATATGAGTGCGTCCTTGTATGCTATGAGAGAGAACGGCTTCTGACTTCAGTTCAGCTAGTTTCTCACCGATCTTGTCCTCCACGACCAGTTGAATGAGGTCTAGTCTGTTCTCCGTGGCCTGGGCTTGCTCGGTGAATGACTCAGTATGAGCAGATAAGGCGTTCTGAAATTGTTCAAGGAGCTTGGCTCGTCCCTCTCCCGAATTGTCCTTAGCCGAGTCCGAAACTGGCGTTGTCTTCTTTGGGCCAATGCTTCAGATATGAGAGCAGAGACATCAGGGGCAACTGATGTAGAGATGCTGGATTTCAGCCCCTGGAGCTCAGAGTTGGTGGCCAATGCAGACTTCTGCCACATCTTGTGGACTGCCTTCGCCAATTCCCAATTTTTAACTCCTTGTGCAGTTAGAGCTTTGGCAACTGAACGGGATCTCTTGGCAGATGGGCTGGGCGCTGCCTCGTATGTCGACTCGAGCAGGAGCTGAGCAGGCTCTGCTGAGGACGAGACACTAGCCGAAGGCTTCTCAGGCCCAAGGATACTGAGTGGTTCTACTTCTTCAGTATGGGTATCCTTGTCCTGTGGATGTCCGTCATCAGGCTTTCCAGGGCCTGAATCACTGGGTGGGTCCTGACCGTCGTGGTCAGATCCATCTGAGGGCGGCGAGCCAGCTGCTTGGCGTCGATCAGCAATGATTGCAAGCATGGCTGCCCTTAGATTCTCCATCGTATTGAGGTTCTCAGGCTCTGAATAGCCTATCTCCTCACGCAATCTCAGTTCTTCCAAGTGTAGGCTGGCGACGGGGAGTAGTGTAGAACAAGGCGTTGAAGCTGAGGCCACTCCTGAAAGCGTAGGATCATGTGGAGCCTTGCTGACTTAGCTAGGACGAGCAAATCTGAATGGTCAGCAAGCTCTGGAATGAACTGGATGATCTCTCGGGAAGCTCTAGAGACAATAACTGCTTTGCTTCCATCCCAAAAGTCTCTTCCGGACGCAGACGAATCGACTCGATATCAACGAAGTCGGTCTCGAGTCGGCCAGGTGGTAGGCTGGCCGAGCGGAGGCACGAGAGAGAGGCTATCCGGACGTTGGACTTCTTCGCTTTGGGCTTCGTAGCCTCTCCCTGTTCCTCTTGAACTTGTTCCTCGGTGGAGACGGCTTTCTCCACGACTTGGTCTTCTCGGATGAGGAGGACTCATCTACCAACCGTAGTGGCCGAATAGAAGTTGGTTCGGTAGCCACTTCGAGTAGTAGTCTCGGGTTCAAGGGGTGTATCCGGTATGGCCTTCCTCGGCCTCTTGGCTGGTGCCTTAGGTGATTTTGCCGGAGGTGTCCTTTTCTTAGGAGTCGCTCGCTGAGGCTTAGATGGCCGAGCTTCGCGGCCGGTCCCGAACCAATCATTGCGGGGCCGCGGACTTGTTGTGAAAGCGGATTTTCTTCACATTAAAATATTCCTTGCTTGTCATATGTGATCTCGCTCACCTCGCAGAAAATCCTCGATCATGACCGACAATTTAAGTCCGTAGAGAAGCTTTCCTTTTACGGTCAGTGTTCGCGTAGCTTTGTCGAACTTGGCTGCCTGAGCCATATATTCGCGAACAAAGAAGTCGGTCCAATTGACTTTCACACAGTCATAAATCGCCATCATCATATGGATCTTGGGTCGGGAGACCTGATCGAAAGAGCCAGCCTGGCTCGTCAACAGCTGAGTGACGATGTACGCCAGTGCTCTGAACTGCGGTAGCATGGCATTCTTCGGAAATGCTGCTCTGAAGGTTGTGGGCTTGCCATAGAAAACGGAGAGGTATGTGTCGACAGTGTCGTCATTGTACCCCAAGGTGTTGACACCTTCAGACGGGAGATTGAAGCTCTTCTTCAGCGCTTGTTTAATAGACATCTGCTTCAGTATCCTCGATGCGTCGTTAATGGTGTTAACAGTGAACCTCGCCAGAATGTCTCCTCCAACTGAGTCGGAGTTCAGATATAGTTCCGCCACTTGTCGAGGAAGGAAGAAGGTCGGCTTCCTCGATAGAAACTCCTCAAGTCCGGATTTCCTCAGATATGTGAAGATCTCGTCCATGTACTCGAGCTCGCACGCGTCGAACTCCATGACTGGTTCGCACCAGATACGGCCCTTGCTGAGGATTTCCTCTATCTTGTCGGGAGAACTGACAGATAGACCAGCCATAGTACTGTTACAAGAAATGAATCAGTACCATTTCTTGGATAGAACCAGTGCTTTACAATGCGATACTGAAAAATATAATAAATACATTAACATATATAAGCATACCAATAGATAAAATTCGAGATAAGATTGAGAATGAAGTTGCAAGTAAGGATTGCGTATGCAGATCTCGGATTTTTCGGAATTTGAAAGTTATGGAGTATGCTAATGGCGGTTTCAAAGATATGATCGAATATATATATCAACTATGAAGATGAACGGTTTTCGATCGAAGGCTGAATTTAAACTTGCTTTATGATATGGACGGTTAAGATTAGAAGTTAAAAATAGGCAATGATCACAAAAGCAGCCTAAGTCAAAGCCGCTTGTAAAATAGCCTAAGTAGTAATCGTGAAAAGACATGCATTAAATGCGTGCGAGTTCAGCAAACTTATGTATGGAATGTCGTGCATTAAATGTGAGTCGTTAATAATAAAGACAAACCAAAAGATATAAATGTCATGCTGAATCTTTGTCATAAATGCAAAGTATCGTTGTATTAAATTACTACCGAGTAGAGATACGCAAACCCGTCGGTCGAACATAGTAGTCACCGATACCTCGTGTAGATGGTTTACGTCTCTACGTACTTGAATATATCGATGCGAGAGTGAACATTCCCCCTTACTAAAATGTCTCTCTCCCCGAAACCTCTTCTTGACCGGGGTCGAGTGGGTCCAACAGACCTAGCTCTACCGAAAGTTCTCTCGAATCTAGATTCGGCTAGAGGCTTGGTCGAGTATATCAGCCCGTTGCTTGTCGGTATAGATCTTCTCCATCCCCGATATCCTTTTTCTCGACATGGTCACGAATGAAGTGATGTCCGATGTCCACGTGCTTGCATCTCGTGTGAAGTACGGGGTTCCGAGTGATTGCAATAGCACCGGTACTGTCGCAGTAAAATCGGCACTTCATTCCGAATGACGTCATAGTCTCTCACCGCTTTGTCTCGGCCAAAGGATGCGGGCGCAACAACTTCCGAAGCAGCCATGTATTCGGCTTCGGTAGTCGACGTGGCCACCGAGTGCTGTTTTCTTTGAAAACCATGAGATCGACTTCTTCGCCAAGGAACCGACATGTTCCCGAAGTTGATTTTCGGTCTATTCTACATCCCGCATAGTCGGCATCGGAATAACCAGCTTAGTTCAATATTATCATCACCGGATACCACAAACCCATGTCAGGTGTTCCTCGTAGATAGCGGAGAATCTTCTTTGCTGAGTCCATATGACTCTGCTTGGGATTCGCCTGAAATCGAGCACAGACACCTACAGCATAAGTTATGTCAGGACGAGTAGCTGTTAGATATAATAAAGAACCAATTATAGCACGGTATTCAGTTTGGTCTACTGATACTCCCTCTTTATCAAGATCTATCTTCATATTCGTGTTCATCGGGATCTTGATTGATTTGCCGGATGTGCAGCCAAATCTTTTGATGAGGTCTCGAGTGTATTTGCCTTGGTTGATGAACGTTCCCTTTTCAGATTGCTTGACTTGAAAACCAAGGAAGTAGTTCATTTCACCCATCATCGATATCTCGAACTTATCCTTCATCATCTTTTCAAATTGCTGACACATGATGACATTCTTTGATCCGAATATAATGTCATCCACGTAGATCTGCACAAGTAATAAGTCTTCTTCCAGTCGAATGCTGAATAGAGTGTGGTCTACTGTGCCTTTCTGAAAACCTTTCTGAAGAAGAAACTTAGACATGGTATCGTACCAAGCCCTGGGTGCTTGTTTTAACCCGTATAGAGTCTTTCTGAGTCTATATACTTGATGTCCCTGCTGAAAGCCGGGCGGTTGTTCCACATAGACTTCTTCTTTCAGCACGCCATTCAGGAACGCAGACTTCACATCCATTTGATAAACTCTGAATTGTTGATGTGTTGCGTAGGCCAGGAATAGTCATCTTGCAACTGGAGCGAACGTCTCATCGAAATCTATCCCTTCAGCTTGACCGTAGCCTTTAGCCACGAGTCTTGCTTTGTTCCTTACTATAACGTTGTTTTCATCTCGCTTGTTTTTGAAGACCCATTTAGTTCCAATAACATGTTGATGCCGGGGTCTGTCTACAAGCTCCAATACTTCGTTTCTCGTGAACCGATTCAGCTCCTCCCGCATAGCAATGATCCGATCGGCATCTTTCGGTGCATCCTCAATGGTCCGAGGCTCTTCGAGAGACAAGAAGCGGGGAAAATAATGCGCTTTCTCCTTGACAGAATCCGGATCTTGTCTTGACATTTGCCGAAGGATCTCCAATGATTAAATCAGCCGGTGTGAGCATCGAGCCACGATCTACGATGTTTCAACTCTTCATCCGAAACTTGTTCAACACGTATAGTAGGTGAGTTAGGCATTTCGGTTGTACTATTCCGAGATTGAAGTAATTCAAGAACAAGAGTATGGTCTACTCGAGTCACCGGGTTCGGGGCATTCAGCTCGGGAACATTACTAGACGTTCCCCCCCGAGGTGTTGCTCTCGGTAGTGTTGGTCTCGATTACCTCAACGGTTTCTTCATCGACCCGAGTTACACGGGGATTGATTACGTTCGGGAGAATCAATCTGTTCAGCCTACTTGCTCGGCGGGTTGAGATTCGATAGATTTGTCTTCGGTTCTTTGTCCGAATCATCATCCCAACATAGCCGGGATCTTTTCGATTTGTCTTTTAAGCTTAGATCCCGTAGTCGCTTCCCGATGTCCTCGGATTCGAGAATTTGAGTTATTGCTCCCGTCTTGGTAGCAAACTCGTTAAAAACAACATGAGGGCTTTCCTCCACGCAAAGAGTCCGATAGTTGAATACTCGAAAGCTTTGCTGACCCGAGAGTATCCTAAGAATACTCCCCGATCCGACTTGCTATCAAAAGTCTTGGCTGATCTTTCCCATTATTGTGAATAAAGCATGAACAACCAAAAATATGGAAATAAGATAGAGAAGGCTTCCTGCCGTTCCATAGTTCATATGGTGTTTTCTTATGCTGCTTTGTCAGTAAAGATCGGTTTTGAGTGTAACATGCAGTATCAGTAGCTTCTGCCCAGAATTTGGTTGGGAGTCCTGAGTCTGCGAGTAGAGTCCTAGCTGCTTCTTTTAGAGTTCTGTTCTTTCGTTCAGCAACTCCATTCTCGCCGAGGTGTGCGTGCGGTGAAGTCTCATGCTCTATTCCTTCTGCTTTGCAGAACTCCTTTACCATAGAATTAAGGAACTCAGTTCCTCTGTCTGAATGTATTTTTCTGATCTTGGTGTTCTTCTCGACACTGAGCTTTTTCAGAAGCGTTGGTAACTCTGTTTTGACGTCAGACTTGTTGGCAATGAATATGACCCATGTGTAGCGCGAGTAGTCATCTATGACCACTAATGCATATTTTTACGCCTCCGATCGCCACTGGGGAGACTGGACCGAACAAATCCATATGTAGCAATCGAAGGATTCCTTCGTGGAAGGTGTGGAACTGTTGGATTGTGATTCCTTGTTTGCTTTCCCTTCGGACATGCTTCACACCGAGTGTCTTTCTTTGAATACTTCATTCGGCGCCCCCTTGCTAGAGTGTCTCTTGCAAGCTTGTTGAGCGTCTTAAAGTTGAGATGGCTCGAGTCTTACGTGCCATAGCCACCCCGTGCGGTTGTCATTCTTCGCCAATAAGCAAGCTTCGGGTTGGTGAGAGTTCCGATCGACCACATATATGTTCTTTCTGCGCGAACACGATAACACTTGTTTTCCCCGTGGATTTATCAATAACATCACGAAACCGGCGTCAAATATCACTCTATTTGAGTTATCACAAAATTGACTAACGAGAGAAGATTATCTTTGAAGTCCTTCAACATATGATACTCTTGGAACGTTGGCGGTTCCAATGCCGAGTGTTCCATATCCTCCCGGTATAGCCTTTTGCATTGTCTCCGAACTCAATCCGGGTACTTCTTCGATGATATAATTCTTCGATAGACTCCTTTGGTATGTCATGTGTCTTGAGCATCCGGTCCACATACCATGGGTCTTTACGCACTCTGCAAAACAGAATTATATTCAGGTACCCTTTATTTTTGATTTTGGGTCCTTAGATGTTAGTTTTAGTAACCCAAATCTGTCTAACAACCCTGGTGGTTTCAGACATTTTCTTTCCACTGGTGTCAACATATCTGACCGCTGGACTGGTCACAGCTGACTTCTGAGGCTTCTGAGGTTCAGGAGTCCTGATCTTCTGAGTTGGTGGACTGCTGACCTTTGCCTTCTGTGCGACCTTTTTCTTCTTCTGACCTTCGGAGCCTCTTCGGACTATAGGTTCATAATAATATGATCCATACTGAGCAGGATGCGTCAGCTTCGGAGGTCCATACTGATCTGCCAAGTTTGATTTGCTGGTTCCCCCTTGGCTGAACTGGGGTTTCTTGGCATTGATCTTCTTGTCAGAATGCTGATGTGTGGGATGAGGTGCTTTCATCTTCTGTTTGTTCTTTGCTAGGGGGTTCAGTATATCTGCATTGATAGTCTCCCCTCGAACAAATCTATGAGCAAGCCGTACTTCCGAGTGTCTTGGGGCGAGATGAGGAAGCTCCTGGGCGAATCCCAGATCCTTCCTTGCGGTGCTTTGGCTTATTGCTTGCTAGCATAGCCTCCAATTTCTTCTCTCGCGCCCATATACCTCTCGGTCATCGGGTTCCTCCGGACATCATCACTTTTCTTCGGTGCGTCGTGCTCGGCTCCGAAGTCCCGACGATTCTTGCTTCGATGAGCTCGGTTCGGTATCTTTACCGAGTCAAGTCATTGGTCAAGACCGAAATCCGATCTTCTTGATGCTGAGACTTGGCCATCAGAGAGTTTATCTCCTCCCTGAGTCTCAACACAAGTCCTTCGGCCTCAGTAACAACCTGACTCTCCTGAGAAAGTCTCTGATTCTCCACTTTCAGGGTATCCAACTCCTGAAGAGTCTTACTGAGCTGCAGACTCATCTGAATTTGTTCATCTAGTAGATCTTCATATGCGGTCGAGATGTCCAAATTCCCATCTGCACCTGAAATAGTGTCGTGTGTGCGAGTGTGAAGAGGAGTTAAGCGGTTCATGAGAATTTACCTCATCCTATTCGCCTGCCATCATGCACATTTCAGTTGATTCATCTGCTTCATGCTCTAAGGCCATGAAAGCTGCTTCATCGTCAGATGAATCCATAAAGGAGTTGATCTCTTCTGAGTCGTCTGAGATTTCGCCAGCTATGTAGGATTGTCTTTTCTGGGCGAATTTCTCTCTCCTTGCCTTGCGTGCTTTGTGCGTTCGAAGCACTATCGAGCTCAGGACAATCATACTGATAATGTCCCGGCTTCTTGCAGTTGTAGCAAGTGATGACTTTTTCTTCTTTGGTTGCACTATCCCTTGAGGGTGCTGAGTCATCTTTCTTTCTGCATTCAGAAGATTGAGTATCAGGAGCGCGTTTAGGTGTATATTCTGACTTACCTTTTGTATCTCGGTATGCTTTGGTCAGTTTTCTACGCCTTTCTTTCTCCTTCTGATACTTCACTGCGAGCAGCGCGTACTTCTGAGCTAGACTTCCTTCTTGTAGGTCAGTGAGTGAAGGCTCAGCCTTACTCGTCGTCTTGCTCGTAGCGGGAGATGCTGTGCTGACTGTAGCTTTGAAAGCATGGTCAATCTTCGTATCAGCTTCAGCTCTCAGCTTTCTTTGAGGTCTGTCGAACTCATACTCCTCTGCCTGTAATTCTGAAAAGATATGGTCAGGAGACACAGCATCTAAATCAGAATGTCGCAATAAAGTGGCAAAAGGGTCCAGTGTCCGTTCGGCAGTGCCCTCAGAATCTTCAGATTCATCTCTCGGTTGCTGAATGTCTTTCCCAGCCCATTGATAGAATTCATCAGATTGGTAAATCTGACGTTTAGATCTTCGATTTTGTCCCCGGGCATGAGAGACAAGCTTTCCAGCTTTTGGAGTTCCAACGCTAATTTGTTGGCTTTAATCTTCTGAGTCCCTCGACTCAGTAGCGCAAGAGCATCCCAGAGTTCTTTAGCAGTCTTGCATTCCTGAACCCTGCCAAGATAAGAATCACCAAGGGTGGTTAGTATAGCATTCCTGGTGACTCGGTCTAGATTGTGAAGCTTCTTCTCTTCAGGAGTGAAGAGACTTCTGTCTTTGGGGATCTTCTTCCCAGTCACCATTCCTCCTCCTTGAGCTTGGTCCTGAGTCACGACACTATCAATCATAGGAACGATAGGTCCATCTTTAAGCACTTCAGTCATACTGTCATGGAGGGATGTCAGATGAGCTTCCATCCTGACTCGCCATACTCCGTAGTTCTCCACCGAGAACATAGGTACCATCCTTATACCTGACATATCAGCCATGAAGAATAATGATATGAATGTAGAGTGATATGCAGTGAAAAACGCTTTACCTCGGATCCATTCGAATAGACCAATCTCAAAGATAACAAGAGTCAAAGAACCTGGCTCTGATACCAATTGTTGGTCCCGTGAGTGAGTTCAGGTGTAGAGGGGGGGGGGGGTGAATACACTTGAATCCAAATTTCTCAACTTTCGAACACGAACAGTCCTATTCAGGAAGGTGCCGTACTGAAATAGTTCAGCAGACCATACAACTGTTCTGAATCGTGTTAAAGGCTAAAAGAGTATCGACTCACCGAGATCTCGCTAACCGACTAGGTCGAATTCGGTATCGATCGGTGAGAGTTCGGTGTGCGGGAATTGTGTAGGCCCAAATCGGTTTTAATGAGGAAAACGTTTTATGCAAGTCTCAGTTCAGTAGATAAGACGTTCGAGATACTGAGACAGTTAAATCGATTTTAAATATGATGTTCGGCATGCACGAAGTAAAACCAATGAAACAAGATAAGTAAACGACACAGATATTTTTAAAGTGGTTCGGATATCAACAATCCTACGTCCACTGTCCCGATAGATCAGGAGGCTATTTATTATACTGAGTTAGTCTCAGTCAGCTTGTACACTGGACAAAGCCGTGGCTTAGGGATTATACTGAGCAAGTCCCAGTTTACAATTCTATCAAACTTTAAGTGTTTGACAAACTTCTCCAACAATGAAGGAGTCCTTATACAATAAGGATTGGGTTCAAATGTGAACTCCTTCGTCTAAGCTATGAATATAACAAGTGAGCTTAGGGTTAGAGGGATAAGGAACGAGAATGTAGCTATCTAGAGCGACGAACAACTGAGGGTTTAGCTATAGTTCGTGTCAGTCGCTTGGATACTAGAAGCTTATGTCGGTTCAGCTTGGTTCCTCTTGAGCTGGATGTAGTCTTTCGCCGGAGATAACTCGGTTGATTCTTGCGGAAGACTTAGTCGTTAATTTCACTCGTTTGAATGCTCTCTCGTGTTCTAGGTGTTGGTGTCGGTGTTTTCAAATCTTGAATGATCCCTCTATTTATAGAGTGGAGAGAAGAATAGATCCGTTGGAGACGATCTTCTTCTTTTTCCCTCTTTTGTGGTAGCAAACGGCTCTTTTGTGTAGTAGGTACAGTGTCCTTTCCCTCCTTTTACGGAAATATGTTGACTGTAGCTTTAGTAGGTGAGACGACACGTGTATGCTTGTCATTTGTCGAGGTGGATGTGGTGGTTGAGACAGAACAAACTTCGAGGCAACTGAAGTTGACTTCTCTCTTCCTCATACTTGACAACACTGATAGCTTATCAAAAGATTCAGACAGTTCAGAAGACTGTCAGCCGATGCTGAGTCTGATTTTGTATTCAGTAGATAGACAGCTGAGAAGGGTCTACTGAAAATCAGCTCTGAGTCCAGTGAACTACTCCTGCTGAGTTCAGTTCAACTGACTCTCTCGCATATCTGCGCTGTCTGAGTCCAAAGATTCACTGAGTCTTCTACACTGGTGCTGAGGCTGATGCGCTACTGAGCGCCTTGACCAGAGCAGAGTGTCTACTTAGTCTGAAACCTCAGAGACAAATACGAATACAAAGGAATGGTTCACCAATCAGATAGGGTTTTGGGATCTTCAAATCTTCTCAACAACAATCTTCTCAACAGTTCAGAGCACGAGGCTACTGAGCGTGATTCAGTATAGAAGATAGAATCATTTCCCAGTAGTATGATCATGCTGAGGATTGAATCATCACCCAACACTATAATTTGCATTAAAACTTCTATTAAATATTGTATATGTGATTTTTTCATATGTTGCAATCACAAATAGATAGTTATTTATGAATCATATTATCCGATTATTGTTATTCGAATTCGATCCGAATTCATGATATATATCCGTCCCGTATTTGTATCCCGAGTATTCCGAATCCGTATTCCTATCCGGCCTTCCCATATTCATCCGTATTCGACTCGTTTTCGACCCGTTTTCACCCCTTGGGGGCAGACACACATAGCGGTTCCAGTAGGATTTGAACCCATGATCTTTTGGTACTGGACCACCCACCTTCACCACTACGCCATCCCAAAGGGACTACTAACGAACATTTTATATTACCAACTAGTATGATATCTGTAATCAAATATGTAAGTTGTGGAATTTAATGTTGGCAAATTGGATTTTTTAGTCCCAAAACTATGCGTGTTTAGCCAATTTGGTCCCTTATATATTTATTTTAGTTAATTGGTCCCCAAACTATAGAATTTTGGACGAATTGGTCTTTCTGTTAATTTTTTTGTTAGTCAACTGTTAGTCAACGATTTTTAAAGGATATTTTCGGTATAATATTATTGAGGACCAAAACGTCCAAATATTGAAAGATTGAGACCAATTTGACCAATTTTTTTTTCTTTAATTTTTTTAAGTTTTTCAAAAATCAAAAAATATTTTAATGATTTTGCTTTTTTTTTAATAAGCAATATACTAATTTTAAATAGGTTGAGGACCATTCCCGTTAATTATAATATATTTGGGGATCATATTACTATGAAAACGATGAATTAAAACATAAAATATATTACTTCGTAACCAATTTTTTTTCGAATATTACTATGAAAATAGGGGATTAAAACATAAAATATACGAAAAATTAATGAATAAATCATATTGGAATGAAAACATATTTTGAATGGAAATCTACTATAGTTTTATTCATTGATTATCAAATATTTTACGTTTTTAATTCTCTTTATCATAATAATATATCTAAAAATTTTGATAACAGAGCTATAAAATTTGACGATTATGATCCCAAGGGATTGCACTTCAATTTATTTAAAATTGGCGTAGTTGGTCCTTAAAAAAAATCAAAACGACTAAAATATTTTTCAATTTTTGTAAAATTTAAAAAATTCCAGTAAAAAAAGATTTGGCCCAATTGGTCCTCAATTTTTTTGTAATTGGACGTTTTGGTCCTCAATAATATTATACCGAAAATACCCTTTAAAAATATTTGACTAACAGTTGATTTACCAAAAAATTAACAGAAGGATCAATTCATCCAAAATTCTATAATTTTGGGACCAATTAACTAAAAAAAAATAAATAAGGGACCAAATTGGCCAAACACGCATAGTTTGGGGATTAAAAAATCCAATTTGTACCTTTTTTTTAACAAGCAGCATACTAGCTCAGTGACCATTAACCAAATAATATTCGGTATGAATTGGCAGACTTGATCTAAAAACATATGGTGGTTAAGTTCAGCTGTTCAGCTCTCTCAACAATTGAAAACAAATGAACAATTAAACGGCATGCAAAGCTTTTATTCTTTAACCCTTCAAATTTTTTCATACAACATTTAAAGTCATTCTAAATGAAATCAACTATCTTCTAGAACATAATTACTTACTAAATATAGATACTTATGATCCATTGGCTATATATGGTGGCTTACTTATTTTTTAGAAAAAGTGTAATAAAACACTATATATTTTAATTTATGAGTATTACAAAATATTAGGGGCGATTTGCAATTTCGATAGAGAGATTTCAAAAAATATACTACTACTAAAAATCTAGGAAAATCGGTCAATCTTATGTTCAAATAAATTACCCCTTCCGTCCCATAGAAAGTGTCTCTTTTTTATGGACAAGGAGATTAAAAAACTTGTATTTTGTGGTGCGTGTTGTTTGACTTTTGGGTTGTTAATTTTGATCCACACATTGTTTGATTTTTTTAGAAGCATGACACTTTATATGGGACAGTCCAAAAAGGAAAACAAGACACTTTATATGGGACGGACGGAGTACTATTTACTACTAATTGAAATATTTGATTATTAAGGCATTCAATTCATGCACTAAACAATAACATGCACTACTATATAACAAGTAAACTTTTGACAAAAAGAAAAGAATTACTCCCTCCGTCCCACTGATAACGTCTATTTTCCTTTTCGGGGTGTCTCACTCATCTTGTCATGTTTCCTTTTTCGGAAACTTTTTTAAGTTACCAGCTGACTTCATTACTCTTTATTAAATCATTAAATTAGATTAACTACACTAATTAACTTATCTTAAATTCATTATACATTTTCTAGACAAAAGCCTAGATCTAATACTCGTCTCTCTCTCCCGTAAGAACAACGCCGCCGCTCCTTCATATCTCTCGATCAAACCCGACCTTCTTCATCTCCCTCATCGAATCCACTCATTCTTCATCTCTCTCGATGAAAATCGAGCCATGTGAGAGCTTGACCGCAGCTGATTTCTTCCATACTTCGAAGAAACCAAGCCCTAACCTGTCGGGAGAAAGTGGGTGGGTCACAGTATTGAAGTCGGTACCTGCAAATCTGGCGGAAGGGAGTGTCGTCGCCGAATGAAAACCCCTAATGATGAAAGCAACTCCAAAAAGCCATGATCCTCAGCCGCCAACTTGTAGATCTGAGAAAAACCACCTCCAAGAACCCGCGATTTTGGTCAATTGAAGGGATCTTGAGCAGAAACCGCTCGGAAAAACTTCAAGTCGTGGCCGACAGATCCTAAAAGTGAAATAGATACTGCACTTGGCGGGGAAGACATGACGAAGCGCCGGAGACTGCGATTTCCAGTTCGACAGCGATAGATAAGGCCATATCGGGCCAAGTTCCATATGCGGGGTCTACGTCATCATTCCGGCAGCCCCAATTGACATCTCCAACACCGATTGGGCGGAGCGGTGGTTGAGAATGACTGATTCCGAAAAAGGGATCGATGAGATGCTACGGATCTTAGTCCCTGCATTATTCAAGCCGTGAGATCTTTCCCTCATATTTGTTATACTACTTATTCCAAAATTACTGTGATTTGGGCAAGAGCATATTGTTGGTGATGCGATTCTAGGTTCTAAGATGATAAAATAATACGCTCACACTTTGCTTGCTATTGTTGAAACATATCTATGATATAATCTGCCCTCTCCTATACTGTACTCTTTGAGTTGCCTGAAATAAGGATGATGATTGTGTTGCTTTCCATGGCAACCATGTTGCTTTGTTGCATGATTTTCCTTGCTGCCTTGTTCTTTGATGATTGCCCCTGTGGTGAATGTTAAGTTGTTGGGTTCTGTTTTATTGAGGCATTTATATCCTGAATTCCTTCAATGACTGTGATGAATGCTGAGTTGTTGATTTATGTTAGATGAAGAGCATGTACATGTTGTTCTCTCCTAGTCTCTTGATATGGTTTCCTACTTGTTGAATTCCTTAAGTGACTGTTAATAATGCTAAGTTATTGACCTATGTTCAATGACTGTGATGAATGTTGAGTTGTTGATGTATGTTACATGAAGAGCATGTGGTTGGTGTTCTAACCAACATGATTTCCATCTACTTTAGAAAACTATAAACTGATTAGTCAGTAGGTGTGAGATAGACCCTGTGGCTTGACCTTGTCATGTAGAACCACTTTTCATCTATGTGTATTGTGTTGTGCATGCTCTTAAACTTCAACCGGTTTAGTATTCGGTCAAATTCCAAAGCCTCTAGTGAAAAATGCAATCTTAGTAGCTTGCTCGGAGCAGTTAGGGAGGGCTTGATAGCGTTAGTGTGAGCTTTGATTAGACCTGCGTGAGCCCTTCGACAAACCGTGCTCTTGCTTGTTCCTACTCCCTTCGCTAATCATCACATTGTTCCTCTTTTCAATACCGAGAGGGACTCTATTAATTGGAGATTAATTTGTACCCTCTTTTTTCTTGGAACTATTTTTTTGGCTGATTGTAGATGGATGACTTGCCCTGCATTTTTCTGTTCTTGTGCAGATTTCAAAAGGCGTCCGATTGTGCACGGTGACTTTCCATACTCGCGTGCCAGCGCGATCATTTTACCCTTTATTGCCATACCTTCTTTGTTGCCTTCAAGAAGAAGTTGGACTGTGCGGTTTCTCTCTTCGGTGGTGAGATCTTTCCCACGACTACTTTGTGACATTTTATTTTTCTAGTTGTATTGTAGAGAGATTTGAAAATGGTTGTATATATTCTTAGGAGTAGCATATAAGTAGAAGTGATTTGGAGGAAATTTGGAATGGATTAAAATTCAGTTTTTTGAATTTTCGTTTATTTTTTTGTGGCAAAGATGGAATTTGGATCACATCAATGTTGAGAATGGTGAAGAATCTTGTAATCTTAGTTTTTGGATTACACAGTGCATCGCTATTACAAATTGAATTACTATGATCATTAATTTTTTTAAAAAAAATCGTTGTAATGCAGCAGGATTTACTATGATCATTATTTTTTTTATAAAATCGTTGTTATGCAGCGGGATTTTTTTTTTAAAATTAAAATACTACAAAAAACAAAACTTGAATTTCGTTAGAGTCAAATTTAAATGAGTAAAAAATGATTAGTAGAGGAGAGAGAAAGCTAAATCCTTACATTAAAAAATGGGAACCACACATTTTGACAATTCAAACTTCATCTTAAATTTCGCACCAAAACCCAACAAGGAGGAGTATTATTTTGCAGGAATATCTTAATATACATTTATTATAGGGATGCTTTCTAAAATAGCCGTATTTGATAAGGAAAACATAAAAAAGACAATTTCAATTATCATATTATAATTAAGATTACTAAAGTTCTCTCAACTCTTAGCAGATATAAATTGCAATTTTAAAGTTGTTTTTCAGGTTTTATGCATCAATGAATGAATAAGTATGATAAAAATACATATTTTTGAAATGATACGAATACCAATCAGACGTGGCAGAGTGTCGACCAACTTTTCGATCCGCAAAATATGGACATCTCTAGTTTAAAACGAGTCTGCATATTGTTATATCAAAAACTAAATAGTTCATCGTCATTATAGATGTATGGTCTTGGACCGTACACTACTTACCTAATAAGTATTTTCTAAAATTTATCATTTCGTCCTCTCAAAATTTCATATTCACACCTCAAAATTATAAAATTAAAATTTCCTAATTATTTTGTGACTTTTGTCCACTACATCTATGTTTATATTTTAGTAGCAAATGCAAGTTGTGAAGAATAGGGCAGAAATGGGAGGATGAGGAGGTGCAACCGAAAAGGCCGGTTTAAGGGTATCATACACCGAACGACGATTACGTTTATTTTATGGCCACAATCATGTATCTAAATTCTAAACACATATGACACCTCACCCAATTGTTGCTTACTGTTTATTTTACTTACAATTAAATATTTATATTCATGCATGTTGCAGTTCTTGGCCCATTTGTATATATATATATATATATATATATATATATATATATATATATATATATATATATATATATATAGAACACCCTTACATAAAGAAATAAGAACAAATCTTTACCCTTGATCTAGACTAATAGATGGTATAGATTGAACTGAAAATGTATTTCATTTATTATTTTTTTAAAACCAAAAACTCTCATTAAGGGTAAAATGGGTAGGAATTGTGCTTATTATTCATTTTGTAAAGAATGAAAAGGGGCTAGGGTTTTTTACCATCCATTATCGTTCCTAAATTTTGACATTTACCACCACACTCAAAAATGGAGATTTCGGATGCGCCGCTCAAAAATGGAGATTTCGGATGCGCCGCGTGAAGCAGGTTTCGGAGGAGACGCCTGAACAACGTTTCGTTGTTGATGCGGGAAAAACGTTTCGGAATCAACGCTCGTCAAAGCTTTCGGAGGCGACGCTTGAAGAAGTTTTCAGAGGAGACGGTTGAAGAAGGTCACTTCCGAAGACGTTCTTATTTTGTCCATTCCGAAGACGTTCTTATTTTGTCCATCTAAGGTATGTGCCGCGAATTTCATCTTCGAAATTAATAGACTTTGAAATTAAATTGATAAATTGCGTAATCGACTTTGAAATCGAATTGAAACTTTGCTTAATCAGAAAGCTAGGGCTTTTTTATTGGATTGTGAATTGATAAACTGCGAAATGTAATTAGGGGTTGGGGGAGTTCACGTATAGAGTTTATGGAAAGAGTTTTTCTGGTTTGCTATTGATTTGGAATTAGGTGGTTGTGGTGGTGTTGGGGAAGTTCACGTATAAAGTTTTAATTTGATTTCAAAGATTATGCGCATAGAATAGATAAATAATGTGCATATAAAATATAGAAAATGTGCATATAATTTATAGATTGTGTGCATAGAATAAAATACAGTTTGCAAGTGGACTAGCATTTGGGATATGGATTTATGTTGTGTGCAAGCTTGGGTATATGATTTCGGACTTAATTCGGTTTTGATTGGGGATTTTTAAGTGAAACCCTAATTATGTTCAAATTTGTGAATTGATAGTAGTATTTGGTTCCATTAGCCCTAATTAGGTTAAAATCTATGAATCGATAGCACTATTTAGTTCAATTAGCCATATTTTTAGTTGAATTTGGGGCTAAATTTTGATTCAAGCTGTGAAATCAGAGTATGCATACTGTGGAGTTTGAGTACGCACACTATGAAGTGTGAATATGCACATTTATAGATTTGACTATGCACATATAGATTATGCACATTTACAATTTGGATTTAACTGCAAATTAACGTTAATGCACATCCTTCCTTAATTGTCTGCACATGGTTTTTGAAAGTGGATGTTATTTTATTGTTGTAGTATATAGAAAGTCGCAATGAGTGACAAGAGGAAATGAGCAGATTTGCTTCGCGACTAACAACATTTATGTAATTGGGTAGAGAGAATATATGGAATTGTCCCTAGGAACGTTCAATCTTTACACTGAGACAAATGAAAATGTTCATGGGCGAACACTCTGTGGGCTTGGAGACGTGGGTACAACCATCACGAAGGTACTGCACGACACTCATCACGGGGAGTCAAAATCGGATTAGCCATCATATTGCCCGTGCTGTTGAGAAACTGTATGAGGAGATCATCAAGGCCAAAAGTATAGATGCCGAAAAAGCATTGCGACGTTCATGTTTTGAGACTAAAACTTCTGTTTTGTTGGAGATGGTTTTCAATGTATTATGAAATTGTATAGATGGATTAACCATCATACTCGTTTATAGAAACACAAGGCTCATTTATGAGCACATTTTGTAATCAAGTATGTACATTTTCTAATCAAGTATTTTGTAATTAAGTCCGTAGTAGCAGCCCTTATAAATTCATTAATATCTGTGAAATGCACATGGTTCCTATGTTATTTTGTATTTAGATGGTTTGAATTTGTTATGCACATTTAAGGAATTTATTATGCACATTTATAGTATTTGCTCTGCACATTTATAGTATCTGCTCTGTATTTGCTCTACACATACCAACAAAACTAACCCCAATTATAACAACTGTCAAATTGCTAATTTCATTAGGAATATTGTTTATACTGAAAAAAACACGATAGTTAATTTCATATATAGTAAAGGTATGTTATATGCACACGCAGAAACAACATATCAAAATTGAAAAACAAAAACCCAAGCTTCATTCAAATTCAACAACAAACGTTTAAACTCACTCCGTTAAATATTCTCTAAACCCATTAACATGCAAATGTTAAGCTAATCGATCGAAAATCAACAATATTAATTAACATTCTCGTCGATTAATATGCTTCAAACTCCATTAATAAATCTACACAGGCAGTTAATAATTTATTTTATGCATATTTCTGGTATTTTGTATGCACACGTAGTTAATATCTTATGCACATTTTGTCACTTGAATAACTAGAGCTACTGTAAACTGGAATTTGATTCTCGGCTAATTTAGAACGAAATACACAAATTAATAAGCCAACCCTCAATAATACAACTTCCAATGTGCATAAATCCACCATATTAAAAATGACAAATAAATGCCCAAAACTGAACAACATTACAACTCAATCCGTGAAGTATTTTCTAGATCCATTACAAGCAAATTGGAAGGTAATCACTAAATTAGTAAGTAGAAACCTGCATCTTTATTATCTGCAACAAAATTAAAGAAGAAAGCAAGCAAATCTCGCAACTAAAATACCCATTTCGATGAAGATTTCTTCCTTTTACTATCGAGCTGGAAATTCAAAAACGAATGCACAATTTTGATGAATTAGCGGCTTCGCTATGTGCCCCCACGCCAAGGACCAACTTCGTGCCCTTCCCTTTCATCGAAACAGCGGAACGACGTCTTGTCAAGGACGTCGTAGACGCGTGGTTGTGGAGACTGGCCTCGTCTTTTGTTGCATAACTTCGGTTAGCTGTTCGATTTACGATGGAGGCGTCGAATCGTTGGTACACGTTGGAAGGGGGGTGAAGGGATCCAAGACTTTTGAAATGGAGAGGCGATATTGAATGAGCTAAATCCTTCTCAACCCTAATTTAATCCCTCCAATTATTATGCACATTCTTTCCAGTTTTACCCTTACTAATGCCCCATTTATTATAAAATTACCAAAATAAAATCAAATATGCTCTAATCTGGTCCGTCCATCAATTTTGATCTAGGGTGTAGTTTTGTTCTCATTTCTCTCAATAGGGAGTGTTATCAAAAGATCAAATATATATATATATATATATATATATATATATATATATATATATATATATATATATATATAGAAGAGGGATAATTCGAGAACACTCTTTTATTGAGAGAAAGGAGAACAAGATCCATCCATCTATTTTCGTGATGTGTGGCTCGGATTGAAGGAGAAAAAAATGATTTTTTAACTTAAAAAACTTTCATTAAAGGTATGAAAGTAATTTGTTTGTGTTATGTTTTGCATTCTCCTTACTCATCCGAAAATTTCAACCGAGAGAGAGGATGCTCATGAATCTTGAATGATTCCTTCTGATTTCTGTAGATTAGTGAATCCAGAGTGGAGAATCTCAAATTCGACAAGTAATCGACTTGAAGTTCCTGTAAAACGATTCCCAGCCATTTCGTATCTTTAATTTCTGGCAAATCTTCTGCGCCAATAATCATGGGTAGTTCAGTAATCGATTTTCCCTTCTTATTTCGTGAATTTCTGTGTTATGATAGCGTGGATTCTTTATTTGTGATGTCGGAAATTCGTGATATCCCCTCATTATACCTTAATTTTGATAATGATGTTTTTTAGGGTTTTTTGATTTTGTTGTTATATTTATTTTAATTCGATTTAGGGTTTCTGAATAATAATTTATTGATATCTCAGTCTAATTTGTATTATTTGAAGCATAATTTGATTCGGTTTTCCTTTCTTTGGAAGATGGCGATATTGAGGTCGAAAGAAGTTTTGACGATTGTTTTATCGAAAAAACGCCTATGTTGTATAGCCCCGTGTGTCCTATAGAGTTAACACCGTTTGTTGGCCAAAAGTTTTTGAATTTGGAGGATGGTGTTCGATTTTACAAAATATACGCTGGGATTTGTGGTTTTGATGTCCGTTTGAGTACCGTTCGTGTTACCGATCTCATTATCAAGCATAGGTACGTTCTATGCAATCGGGAGGGTCAGGGAATTGATAAATTCTCTAATGTAGTTGAATCGAGTGAGGCTTCTAGTAGTAAGAAAAATAGAAAGACTCGGTCATCGAAAGCTGGATGTAAAGCACGAGTCATTTTTAAATTGTGTGGCTTGGAAGGTTACGAAATAACTAATTTCATTGAAGCACATTCACATCCTCTTTTCCAATATGGTCAGAAACAATTTATGAAGCTTAATAGGAAAATGGATTATACCCACCAAAGTTTTGTTATGAATTGTAAGAGAGCAAACATTGGTCCGGTTAGATCTTTTAAATTATTTAAGGAGTTAGTAGGTAGTTTTGATAAGATTGGCTGTAGTAGTGTGGATTTTAAGAATTTCTCCCAAAAAGTGCGTTCTTCTGTCATTGGGTTGGACACCCAAGTTCTGCTTGATAATTTGGAAAGTCGAAAGGATTCAAGCCCAAGATTCACCTTTTCTTACGAGGTGAATGATGAGAAAAAAATTGGCGCGCCTATTTTGGGCTGATATTATATCAATCAACAACTACAAGCGATTTGGTTAGGCTATTTCGTTCGATGCCACATATTCGACCAACAAGTAAGATTCCTTCATATATTGTTCTATTACTAATTTATAGTTTATGTGCATACTATCTATTCTGTATGTGCATACTCATCATACTAAATCTGCATACTCATCTTGCTTTTATTGACTCAGTAAGTACTATTATAGTAAAATGTGCATACTATATTATGACGATGTGCATAATCTGTTCGTTAAATGTGCATAATCAGGTATAACCTCATTTTTGCTCCTTTCACGGGTAAGGATAACCATGGTAAGTGTGTTACTTTTGGTGCCGGTTTGTTGTCCGAAGATGATGAGTATTCTTATAGTTGGCTTCTCCAAAGCTTTGTCAATGCCATGGATAATGTTCACCCCAAGATGTTGATAACCAACCAAGATCCGGCTTTGATAAAGACGGTTGGAGCTATATTACCGGACACACGCCACATATTTTGTATGTGGCACATCATGTGTAAAGTTGCTGATAAGATATCAGTTTCTTTAAGATCTGAGGGTTTTAGGCATAAATTCAATGCATTGGTTTGGTCAGAATTAATCGAACTGGCTGAATTTGATCGGCGGTGGAATGAATTGATGATTGAATACGACTTGGTAGGGCACAAATGGTTTGATACCATGTTTGATATAAGGGAAAGGTGGATTCCGGCGTATTTCAGAAATGTGCCGATGAATGGTTTATTCAAGACTACATCTATGTCAGAATTCGAGAATAATTTTTACCAAAGATTTATGAACCGTCATGCTATTCTGATTGAGTTTTTCATGCACTTTGGGAGTGCAATTGATGCTCAAAGACAAATACATAAATTGGAGAGCTGCAATGATATCAAAAGTTCTCCAAATTTATTGTCAAACCTCGCAATTGAGAAGCACGCTGCATCATTCTATACATTTGCCAAATTCAAACAAGTGCAAGAAGAAATTGTTGCAGCAATACATTCATGTTGTATGTTGAAGATGACTGAAATTGCTAACACTACCGTGTACGAGGTAGATGATTCCGGAGATGGTGCCTTCACTCTTGTTTTTTATAGTAAGGACAATAGCATTGTATGTGGATGCAACTTATTTTCCAGAAAGGGTATTTTGTGTAGGCATATATTCTTTGTTCTTAAGAATAAGAGATTAGAACGTATTCCGGATAAATATCTTCTATCTCGTTGGTCCAAGAGTGTTTGTATTGAGGACCATACGCGAGCTTTGGTGATGGATCAACTCCAAAGGATAATAGAGAACTTCTATACGAGAGCTATAGATGTATTGGATTGGTTGATTCAAGTGATGATTTGCGAGCTGACTTGTTGGTTGATTTGAAGCTTCTGACTGAAAAATATTCTAATCTTACCTTAGGTTCGAAGATAATTAAGTAAGTGTCTATTATGAAATTATGTGTTCTACACGGGCGAATTAAACTTATAGATATGATATTGATGCATCTCTCTATTTTTTGCAGCGATGGTAGCAGCAAGAAGAAACTGGCTGAAGACTTCTATAGATGTTCTGTTCCGGATTCAGTGTCCGTCTTATCACCCAACCCAGTTAAGACCAAAGGTAGTGGAAGTCGAATACAGAGTAGAAAGGAAGCAGCCATTCGTAAAGCTAATAAACCCAAAAGGAGATGCAGCAAATGCAAGCAATTGACCAACCATGATGCTCGTAATTGCGACCAACCAGACCTTGAAGATGACTGAACGCATATCTCTTATCCCCTAATCTTCAGTTGAAATGTGGATTCATTTTATGGATTTAAATGATTCACTGTATGGATTTATGTTAAGTTAATGTTATAATTTGGATTTCACTGTTATTATTTGCAGAAATTTATGCATTATGTGCATATGTTTTCAGTGACATGTGCTCATCATAGTAAACATTGAGAAGATCGACACTCAATCAAATGTGCATACATTTTTAAGCAAATGTGCATATACATATTACTAAATGTGCATACAATAAAGCTTCATGTTCAACTTTATTCAAAACACTGAATATATAATCACATTAAGTGATCATTATATGCACATTAAGTGATCATTATATGCACATTAAGTAATACGAAGATTCTATATTTTTACAGAAGACTTTGGATTACCATCTGTATATGTGCAGAACATTTATGCACTATGTGCATAAGATTTGAATGATATGTGCATATGATATAAATTTTTCATACTAGCGTTTCTTGTAACAACCTAATGTATGCATACATTTTTAATTAAATATGCATATACAGAGTATCCAATGTGCATAGATAAAGAATAAAGCATGATGTGCTACTTTTATCAAAACACTTAATGTATGGTTCTAGGCTACAATCCAAAACAACACATTGAACATTCATCAGTTGTTGTCAAAAACCAGAAATCCAAATTCATCAATACAACTCAATCTAACAAAGTCTTTTCCACATTCAATTTTTTCTAAGGACAGTCTTTTGATAGTATTCCTCGGCCTTTTGTAATGCTTCCTCATTCATTTGGTTCACACTCCATGTGATAAGCGCTGTCAGGTATCTTACCCTTAGTACACTAAGTTGCTTCTTTGATTTTGTAGTCAATCCACATTTCCATGAGCCCTTGTCTTCTCCCAGGAATGTTTCCATATGCCGCATTGTGAATATTGCGCTATCCATCACGTTTTTATGTTGTCCCCATTTAACATGCATGACACGAAGCTTTGAGGCCCTAACATTTGCTGTCTTTTCTTCTAACTCATGAGTATCCAGAAAATCAGCCAAGAATTTTTGCTTACACACATTTTTAGGATGATGTTAGGAGCAGATACTAAACTTCGATTCAAGCAACAGACAGAAGAGTCAAAAGTTACCAGTTTAGATGCTGAATTTCAGTATTTCTCTTCTGAACATCTAGATTCTTCTTTATTTAAGCTATCTATGACATGCATTGTGGCCCTATGCATTTCCACCATCATCATGTAGTACCGGTCTTCAAGCATAAAGGGGAACACTGTAACGCCCCGAAATTTTTAATATAAAATGCATTGCATATCCATTCATGCATGTTATCAAGTGTTTTAGTTCTGTAAGTCGCGCCTTAGAAATTAAAATAAAAATTTAAAGCATTTATGTTATTTTTCGTTAAATCATTTTTGTTATGTAAATTTATTTTGGATTTTGAATGTGTTTATTTATTTATAAATCATGTTAGAATTATTAGACAAGAATAATATTTATATATTTTGGATTTATCAAATCTACTAGGATTCAAGAAAGGATATAATATTTTATATTATATTAAGATATTAGGAAATAATTTGAAATTATATTTTGTGAATAAAATATATATTATATTTATGATACAGATATTTTAGGAAAAAAATCTAGTTGTATTTGTCCTTATCCTAATTTATCTAGGATTGAATCTCTCTTATATGTAAGTGATATACTAAATTCTACATAAATATATATGGACGAAAATAATTATGGATAAAATATGTTTGATACCTTATTTGATTAGTATTGTTTGGATAATGATTCTTAGGCTTATAAATACCCTTAGTCGCTCATAATATAGCATCCCATAAATTTTTTCGAAAATCCTGTCCGCATCCCTGCGAACTGTTTAAAGAATTATTTACACCTCTTCCCGTCGTCCTATCATCTTGAAAATTTAGGGTCATCTTCCTAGGTATGTCTTGTATACTTAGTTATTTTTGTATAAGTTTTCAAGCATGATCAATATTTGTTTAAAATTATTCTTCGTAACCTGTCAGTTTCTGACAGCATGTTCATGATCTTGAAAGGAAAATTGTTTTTCATGTCTTCTCTACATTGTTTTCGACCAGGTTTAATTTTAATAGGATATAATACATGTTAGGTCATTCATGTTAAAAATATAGAATTTTTATGATACGTTTACTATTTATTTGTTAATTTGTTTCTTGATGCGCCAAATTCTTTGCCAACATGCATGTAGATTGAAAACAAAAATTTAAAGTTACTATTAAATGAATGCTTAATTATGGTATGTTTTATTGTGATGAATATGTAATATGTTGTTTATGTTAGAGGTCTATAATTTTTAGGACAATATTTTTATGATTTTATTAATTTATTTCATGAATTGTCGAATTACTAAATGCACGAATAAATTGTCAATAGAAGTAAGATTGTGCTTAATATATCCATGTTAATAAGTAGATTATCTATAGTATAGATTATTTGATTATTATGAAATATGTACATTTATGAGTTATATGAATTATTGATGCATACATAACATTCTTTGGACAAGTCATTAAGATAACTTTTCATGTTAGGATTGGCGCGCAGGACTTAAACATTGATATCCATAGTTTTTCATTCAAAATCAAGATTAAGATGGAGAAGTATTCTTACACTACATTTATCCTTATTATATTTTATACTCGATATTTATGAGTTAATGTCAGGCATGATAATTAAGGATCGAAGTTGATCCGCGATCGAAGTTGATCAGTACACATATTTATGGTCGAAGTTGACCATGGTCGAAGTTGACCGGGATCGAAATTGATCCGCGATCGAAGTTGATCGGTACACATATTTATGGTCGAAGTTGACCGGGATCGAAGTTGATCCATTTAAATGTTAGAGTCGAAGTTGACTCGGTAGTCTGTGTGACTACGTAATTCTTACATGATCTAATTTTCCATAATATATTGGTATATTATATAGTTTGGATAAGTGTATTCCCCACTGAGTTGTTGTACTCACCCCACTATATTTTAACACTTTTCAGGAAATGACTCGGCCGATGCGTAGAGGTGTTGGTGGTGATGGTCACACGAGGAAAGATTTATAAACTTATTATTGCATTAAACAAATTTTATATGAACTTTGCATTTTATTTTCGAAAACTAGTAGTCGCATGTGTTTTTATTTTTAAGACTTCCGCTGAGTAAGAAATTAAATTGAGTTTTGCAATGATTCCTTTCAATGAAAATATTTTGAAAGAATTGAAATATGCATGTTAAGTATGAAGTAGCGCCTCTATATAAATTATGAAAATTGGGGCGTTACAAACACAAACTACCAAGACCGAAATAAACGTTGTAGTGAATAAAGCAAGTTGTATGTAGTTATGGTAGTAAATTGTATGTTTACCTGATCAAGACACTCCATTCCCGCTTCTTGATAACAAATTATCTCACCTAGCAACTGTTCAGAAAATTTGATGGGCTTGTTTTGCATTGCTAAACTCTACATAATAATGAATTCATTATTAAAATACAATTTGTGTGCATGAAGTTTTTGAATAATGTGCATAAACTATATGAAAAATGTGCATAAAAAACAAACCGTGGTGTTTGTGCTTGCAAAGAAACGCCTCTGTGTGGAAGTTGATTTCAAGCCTTCCTTCCCATTCAACCATCGAGCCACAGATCCACCACTTTTGGCCTTACATGTCTTCCTGGTTTTAAACTTAGAAGGTGTCTTTACATACCTCCACTTCAGCACCATCATAGAATACAATTTCATTCCTGCACAAATTTGCAACAATTTCATTCCTGCACATATTTACTTAGTTTTAGCAGAATATAGGGTGTATCAGCAAAATGATACTTACGGTGTGCCATTTTTGTAGAAATGATACATCCCTACCACCTTCTCACATCTTATCAACCTTTTTGTCAAGTCCACGCTCCTTTTCACATATGGTGACAAGAGAGCTGTTGTTTTCTTTTTGTTTGTTCGTTGATTTCGATGGGCACCAGCTCGAGAAGTTTCATGTTAAACAAATACCCATTATAGATGATATACTTTTAATTACTCTTTTTTATGTCAAATATTCTATGTACTTACTGGGATGTCCTCAATAATATCATCTTTTGTATTTCCTTCATGCTCTACCTCCATGTCATCTGCACGCACACCCCTTTCAACAGAATCCTCCTCATTTGCAGCAGTCTATAAAATGTGCATATAAAAAATATTAAATGTGCAGATAAATTGCAATAAATGTGCAAGCACTATTGAGTACAATTAATTTCTGGTAGTTACTGGGATGTCTTCATTAATATCACCTTCTTCAGCAACACTCTGAACCACCAAGTCTTCTGTACAAACACCCCCCTCCACTTGATACACACACCATGTTCTTCATTTGCACCAGGCTACAGGATGTGCGTACAAAATTACATCAATATGCATATAAAAACTATTAAATGTGCATGTAACAGAATAAGTTAGTCCAGATCAAAGCTCATCAGTATGCATAATAAAGGACTTACTATATTCCCTTTATTAACACCACACTGGGAAGCTACATTCTCCACCACCACGTTTTTTGTACCAACACCCACTTCATTCTCAACTACCAAGTTTTCAGCTTCATTTGTCCCAAACTACATGTTGTGCGCATAAAAGAACATTAATGTGCATATAAAAACTACTAGTTCTGCATATTAAATGAAGGAAATACCAAAGCCGAAAAAGATAACAGAAATAACAAAACATGTATTTACCTCATAAAATAACAGAACATGTATGATGAAAGAATAGAACAGAACATACATATCTCGAAATTGTCAATTAAATCATTATATAGCTCATCATCACTGTCATTTGTCCACTCCGTGTTGCCCTAATAACAGATTGAGGTTAAAATCCTATGAATCATTTAAAAACTACATTTCCTAATCTTTCAAATATTTACCTCGGTATCTTTTTCTGCATTATGTTGACGATTTCCTTCTTCACCACAATTTGTTTGCCTGAAGTCTCAACCTAAATAAAATACATAGGGAAAATATCCATAAAGTATAGCATCAAAAAAATCACCAATCCATTAAAGTTTGTGAATAAATTACCTCTTTATTCTTCGTTGTTGGCTGACTCATTTGTGATAGGCCAAGACTAAACGACGGCATATCCAACATGCTCTTCACTAATTCAGCTCTCTTGATACTTGCTTCCTCTATTACTAAGATTGCATTAATAAATGATTCGCTTGCCCACAACCTTTCATCTTCAAAATTATTCACATTCTCGGGCCTTTCTTCTGAACTTTCATCACTTTCAACATCACAACCAATAAGTTTGCTTGTTGCTTTGATTGCCCTCTGAAATCCAGGGACTGTACTACTCTCCACAGTCATGTTCTCAATTTCCTCAAACAAATCAACCATGTGTTTTGGAACCAAGTTTGCTTTTGCTATGAGTTTCCCCATTTTCATGTTATTATCCTCACTGCTTTTCTCATCTGTTTGGATCTAATATATACCCACCACCAAAGCCTCCTCCCTTTATTTCCTTTTTCTGCCTCTTCTTCAATGCTTCATCATCCCAATTTAGCATCACTGGGAAGCCTCTAGACTCATTAAACACCTTTAACCTATCAACATAGACCAGCTGCAAATAAAACGTACTTATCAATATATATTAGACAATACATTACATATTGAAAGTAATGTTGTACCAAAATACTTACTGTTAGAAACAACGATGGTCCCCCGAACGACTTCTCTGCTTCCCATTTTTGCCTTGTCCTAATTAGGCATGTCATCACATATTCACACCAGTTCCATTCTCTAACATCATCTAGATCTTTCAAACAACCCATTATAGATGGATACACATATCCATTTTGTGTATTCTGAATAAGGCAAGCTTCTACCAATGTTAGGAAGTGTCTCTTAAACCAACTACCCCCTTCACTTTGATCCAACATCACCTCCATCAATGTGGCTGGTAAAATCTTCTTGTAATTAATAAAGAATCCTCTCCACTCATCCAACAAATCTTTACCTTCTGATCTCGATAATGAAACTATACTCCTTCGACCCATGGGGAAACCAAACACCTTACGCACATCCTCATCAACTATATATAGTTGTCCACCGTCTAATAATCTTATTACACATTTTCTTGCATCAAACATCCTTACCAACCAATGTGCCATCTTCAAAGGCACTTTAGTAATGTTTAATCTCAACAAGAAACCAAAACCTAATTCTTTCACAGCACGTATCTGATTTGTGTCAACAGATCTGTAAAGACACATCGGGCTTGCACGACACACTAAATAAAGGTACTCTTCAACTATACCTGTAGATTGTTCTACTTCCGGCGGTGTGCTATGTAACTTGCCCTTCATTTTCCTATCCACATTCCCCCCTTTTAAATCTATCTTTCCGCTGTTCTTTGAACTGATTTCACCCTTCGAACCACAGACTGAACACACTGTCTTTCTCTTCTCTATCATCTGTTAAAAAGATGTGCATAAAACTATTAATGAATGTGCATATGAAATACGCATGGTGTGCAGGTACACTTACGGTGCATACGAATTACATGCTATCCTAATCCCCCTTAGTGTGCATACGAATTACATGTAATGTGCAGAAGAAAAAAAAAATTATGTGCATATGAATTAACAACTGTACAGATATACAATGTTTCAAATACAAGTTTGTGTGCATATGCAAAATAGATAATGTGCATATAACAACACACGATTCTGCATACGAAATACCCATGGAAAAATTAGAGTCATCAACCCCCAATTTGAAGACCTAATTTCCTATGAACCCTAGTTTTTCACACATACATTCAATTTCTTACTACCATTTCGAATCAACCCACTAATTCCAAATCCTAATTTCGTATGAACCCTAATTTTAATCACATACATTGAATTGCTTACAAATTTTTACCAGACAACCACATTACCTAATCCATTGTTCCAAACCAAAAAACAACTAAATACTGTATAAACCCTATAAACAACTAAGACCAAATATAGCAAAATACCTTTGGGCAAATTTCCTGATTCAATGTGGATTTTCCTCGAAGAATCAGCCAAATTGTAAGTCTTCGAATAATCGCCCAAATTTCCTGATTCAAGGTGGGTTTTCTGGAAGGGAGTCGCCCAAATTTATATAGGAATGAGTTTTCTGGCAGTCCATCGCGTCGATTACGAAGTGTAGGAGGAAGTACCCATGAAGCTAATATTCACGTCGATTAATTGAGGAAGGGAGAGAAGAATTGTTATTTCACATCGATTCATGCGTTAATTTCAGAGAGAATCGAAGAAAGGAGAGAATAATTCCTATTATGCGTCGAATGGAGAGAACGGTGTTTCCAAATTTTTGAATAAAAGAATACTAACAAAATGACTATTTTACCCTTTTTACCTATTTTATTATTAAGCAAATTATTAAAATAGAATAAATTTCCTTCAATCAGAAGATGAAGATGTTGTCTATTATCTCACTAAGTCACTACGAAGTGATCTTGATATGTACTCTTCACACAACAATTCTGAAAAAGCAATGAAACAAACACCTTTCTTTTCTCTCTTGTTTTTTTCCCCTACGGTGGTTGGGGTTGGTCTTCCAATTAGATTTTTCGGTGATCTCGTTCTTGTAATGCAAAAATTGGATCAAATTTTGATATGGGCTGTTTTGATTGTGTTGATAAGCTTCGTCTTTTTTGCACTCTTTTGGGGTTTAAAGTGTGAGAAACAGCCATGCCTGGTTTTGTCAACTACAGGGGTGAGTTGATTTATGAAGCCCTTTTTGTGGAATTTGATATCTTAGTTGTCTAGAAATTGATTGACTTTTTAGAGCGATTTCCTATGTCAGAAATGGACTGTCTTTGGAACGACATATGATTCCTTAGCTGATTAACTTGTTTAATTGTGAATCTAGCCAATAACGGGTGTCCCCTTTTCTAGTTTAAATCTTTTTGTAATTACATAGTCTTGGTTAAGCGATATATAGTAAGCTTAATATTGGTTTCTAATTTAATTGGGTAATTTTTTCTTGCTTAATTATCAGCTGATGATGATATGTATTGTTCCGGAGATTCGGGGGTTGTATTCTCCATTGGGTCCCATGTGGAGATCTACTGCCCACCTAGAAAGCGGTCTCGGATCAGCGGCCCCTGCCTTGTTGAGGAGAAGAGACCATCTATTGATATCCTTCCAGATGAATGCCTATTTGAGATCTTCAGACGCTTGCCAGTAAGGAGCTCTGCTGCCTGCGTTTCAAAACGCTGGCTTACCGTTCTCTGCAGTGTCCGGAGTTGTGAGTTTATTTATAAAACAAATGTGAAGATGGAAGTGGAGTGCGATGGATACCTCACAAGGTGGGTGGAAGGCAAGAATGCCACGGATGTGAGGCTTGCTGCTATTGCACTTTGTACTTGAAGCAGAGGAGGACTTGGAAAGCTTTCTATCCGAGGAACAAACTCCATGAGGGGCGTTTCTGATTTCGGTTTGTCAGCAATAGCTCGAGGTTGCCCTTCTCTTAGGGCTCTTTCATTGTGGAATCTCCCCTCTATCGGTGATGAAGGTCTATTTGAGATAGCAAGAGAGTGCCATTCATTGGAGAAGAGAGTTGTCCCAACTTAACTGCAGTAACCATCGAATCATGTTCAAACATTGGCAGTGATAGCCTCCAAGCAATCGCCAAATTCTGCCCTAAGGTGCAGTCGATCACCATCAAAGATTGCGTGCGTGTTGGGGATCAAGGCGTTGCTAGTCTCTTGTCATCGGCTTCCGCCTTCACTAAGGTGAAGCTTCAGTCTCTGAACATCACCGATTACTTGTTGCTGTGATAGGGCACTACGGAAAATCCATCACAAATCTTGTTCTCTCCGGACTACAGAATGTGAGCCAGAAGGGCTTTTGGGTAATGGGCAATGCACGAGGCCTTAAGTCGTTATCGTCCTTGACTGTTACTTCGTGGGGGGGAGTAACTGACTAGAGCCTCGAAGCATTGGGTAAGGGCTGCCCATATTTGAAACACATGTGTGTTAAGAAGTGTTGCTTTATATCCGATAAGGGGCTCGTAGCTTTTGCGGAAGCTACTAGCTCCCTCGAAAGCTTGCAGTTGGAAGAGTGCAATAGGATTACCCAAATAGGGATCTTAACTGCCCTTTCCACCATTAGTTCTAAATTGAAGTCAGTTTCTTGGGTTAAATGTATGGGAGTTAAGGATCTTTCAACAGAATTCCCTACACTTTCCCCATGTGAGTCTCTTAGGTGTTTGTCAATCCGAAGCTGTCCGGGTTTCGGAAGTAGTAGCTTAGCAATGGTTGGGAAGCTATGTCCCCAGCTGCATCACTTGGATCTGAGTGGGCTCTGTGGCATCACGGATACCGACGTTCTCCCACTCCTCAATGCTGCAAGGCCGGACTTATCAAGGTTAATCTTAGCGCGTGCTCCAATCTGACCGATGAAGTGGTGTTGGCTCTAGTGGGAAATGATTCCATCCTCAGCACTGTTACTCTTAGTGGGAAATGATTCGGTCTTAGACACTGATCTTAAGCTCAGTAGCCTTGTGCTCTGTACTTGTCTGAAGATTTGAAGATCCCAAAACCCTATCTGATTGGTGAACCATTCCGTTGTATATGTTGTTTGTCTCTGAGGTTTCAGACTCAGTAGACACTCTGCTCTGGTCAAGGCGCTCAGTAGCTTATTTGCCTCAGCATCAGTGTAGAAGACTCAGTGATCTTGGACTCGGCGAGGAACGATATGCGAGAGAGTCGGTTGAACCGAACTCGGCGGGAGTAGTTCATCGAACTCAGAGCTGATCTTCAGTAGACTTATCTCAGCTGTCTATCTACTGAATACAAGGTCGACTCCGCATCGGCCGACAATCTTTCGAACTGTCCAGATCTTTTTGAAATGCAATCAGCATAGTCATATACGAGGAAGAGAGAAGTCAGCTTCAATTAGCCTCGAAGTCTGTTCTGTCTCAACCACTTTATTCACCTCGACAAATGACAAGCATACACGTGTCATCCTACCTACTAAAGCTGCAAGTCAACACTTTCCGAAAAAGGAGGAAAAGGCACTGTTACCTACGTCAAAAAGAGCCGTTTGCTACCAAAAGAGAGAGAGAGAAGAAGATCGTCTCCAACGGATCTATTTCAATCTCTGCTCTATAAATAGAGGGATTATTCAAGAAGAATAGATAGAATACACGAACCACAAAGCCAAAATCCAGAAAGCAGTCAACGAGCAAAGAACCCAAAGAACAAAGTCTTAGCAAGAACTTGAAGAACAATCTTCCGGCGAAAGACTACATTCTAGCTCATAGGGAATCAAGCTGAACCGACATATAAAGCCTCTAGTATCCAAATCGACGTTACACGAACTCAAAGCTTACCTTCAGCTGTTCGTCGATCTAGAAGCTACTCTCTCATATTCCCTATCCCTCTAACCCTAAGCTCAACTGTTCTTATCTATAGCTTAGACGAAGGAGTTCATCTTTGAACCTGATCCTTATTGTATAAGGACTCCTTCACTGTTGGAGAAAGTTTGTCAAACACTTCTAAGTTTGATCGTTGTAAGCGAGACTTGGATCGATATAAAAACCAAGACGCGGCTTTGCCCAGTGCGCAAGCTGACTGAGACTAACTCAGGATAAATAATAGCCTCCTGATCTTTCGGGACAGTGGACGTATGATTTGAGCGATATCCGAACCACTTTAAAAATCTCTGTGTCGTTTACTTACTGTTGCATTAATTTTACTATTCATACCGAACTTCATTTCTTAAAATCAATCAACTGTCTCAGCATACTGAACTGAATATCTGCTGAACTGAGACTTTCATAAAATGTTTTCACCACTCAACTGATTTGGGCCTACACACATTTCCGCACGCTGAACTCTTACTGTAGATACTGAATTTCTGACTCAGTCAGCTAGCAGGTCTCAGTAGAGTCAGACTCTTTGCCGCACACGATTCAGAACAGCTATTTGGTCTGCTGAACTGTTTTAGTCAGACACCATCCTGAATAGGACTGTTCGTGTTCGAAGTTGAGAAATCGAATCAGGTGTATTCACCCCCCTCTACACCTGACCGTACACTCGGGACCAACAATTGGTATCAGAGCAGGAGTTCCTTAAGACTCTTGTCACTTTGAGACTGGTCTATTCGAACGGATCCGGAGGAAAACGTTTTCACTGCATATCACTCTACATTCATATCTTTATCTTCTATGGCTGACATGTCAGGTATAAGGATGGTACCCATGTTCTCGGTAGAGAATTATGGAGTATGGCGAGTCAGAATGGAAGCACATCTGACATCCCTCCATGACAGTATGACTGAAGTGCTTGAAGATGGACCTATCGTTCTCATGATCGATAGTGTTGTAACTCAAGCTGAAGGAGGAGGAATGGTGACTGGGAAGAAGATCCCTAAAGACAGAAGTCTCTTTACTCCTTAAGAGAAGAAGCTTCACAATCTAGACCGAGTCACCAGGAATGCCATACTAACCACTCTTAGCGATTCTTATCTTGGCAGGGTTCAGGAATGCAAAACCGCTAAAGAACTCTGGGATGCTCTAGCGCTACTGAGTCGAGGGACTCAGAAGATTAAAGCGAATAAACTAGCACTGGAACTCCAAAAGCTGGAAAGCTTGTCTCTCATGCCTGGTGACAAAATCGAAGATCTGAACGTCAGATTTACCAATCTGATGAACTCAATCAACGGGCTGGGAAAGACATTCAGCAACCGAGAAATGAATCTAAAGATACTGAGGGCACTGCCGGACGAACACTGGACACCTTTTGCCACTCTATTGTGACATTCTGACTTAGATGCTGTGTCTCCTGACCATATCTTTTCAGAATTACAGGCAGAGGAGTTTGAGTTCGACAGACCTCAACGAAAGCTGAGAGTTGAAGCTGACACAAAGATTGACCATGCTTTCAAAGCGTCAGTCAGCACAACATCTCCCGCGACGAGCAAGACGACGAGTAAGACTGAACCTTCACTCAATGATCTACAAGAAGGAAGTCTCGCTCAGAAGTATGCGCTGCTCGTTGTGAAATATCAGAAGGAGAAGGAGCGACGCAGAAAAGTGACTAAAGCCTATTGGGAAACGAAAGGTAAGTCAAATTATATGTCGAAACACACTCCTGACTCACAATCTTCTGAATACAGAAAGAAGGATGACTCAGAACCATCAAAGAGTAGCGAAAGCAAAGAAGAAAGAGTCATCGCTTGCTACAACTGCAAGAAGCCAGGACATTATCAATATGATTGTCCTGAGCTCAGTAGTGCTGAACGCGCAACACGTAAGGCAAGGAGAGAGAAATTCACCTAGAAAAGACAATCCTACATAGCTGGCAAAATCTCAGACGACTCAGAAGAGGTCGACTCCTTTATGGATTCATCGGATGATGATGCAGCTTTCATGGCCCTAGAGCTTGAAGCTGAAGAAACAACTGAAAAGTGCTTAATGGCAGGCGAAGAGGATGAGGTAAACTCTCTTGAACCAATCAATTCCTCTTCACATTGCACACACGACACTATTTCAAGTGCAGATGAGAATTTGGACGTCGCGACCGCATACGAAGAACTGCTCGACGAACCAATTCAGATGAGTCTGCAGCTCAGTAAGACTCTTCAGGAATTGGATACCCTGAAAGTGGGGAATCAGAGACTTTCTCAGGAGAGTCAGGTTGCTACTGAGGCCGAAGGACTTGTGTTGAGACTCAGGGAGGAGATAAACTCTCTGATGGCCAAGTCTCAGCATCAAGAAGATCAGATTTCAGTTCTGACCAATGACTTGACTCAGAAAGATACTGAACTGAGTCTACTGAAGCAAGAAAAGTCAGGACTTCAGACCGAGCACGACACACTAAAGAAGAGTGATGATGTCTGGAGGAGCCTGATGACTGAGCGTTACATGGGCGCTGAAAAGAAGCTGGAGGCTATGCTCGCAAGCAACAAGCCCAAGCATTGCAAGGAAGGACTTGGCTTCAACCAAAAAGCTTCCTCATCTGCCCCCGTTCGCTCAGAAGTGCGTCTTACTGATAGGTTTGTTCGAGGGGAAACAATCAATGCAAATCCTCTGAACCCCTCAACAAAGAACAAACAGAAGATGAAAGCACCTCATCCTAAGTATCGGACACCGACCGGAAGATCGGTACCCGCACACCCCGGTTCGATCGAGGGGGAACTAGCAGAGTTAAGTGGGCTGATCAGTATGGACTACCTCAGTTGACACATCCAGCTCAGTATGGGTCATATTACTATGATCCTATAGTCAGAGGAGGTTCCAAGAGTCAGAAAAAGAAGAACGCACAAAAGGCAAAGGTCAACAGTCCACCAGCTCAGAAGATCCGGACTCCTGAACCTGAGAAGCCTAAGAAGTCAGCCTCGACCAGTCCAGTGGTCAGATATGTTGACTCTAGTGGAAAGATGTCTGAAACCACCAGGGTTGTTAGACAGATTTGGGTTATTAAAACTAACACCTAAGGACCCAAAATCAAAAATAAAGGGTACCTGAATATAATTCTGTTTTGCAGGTGCGCAGATACCCATGGTATGTGGATAGCGGATGCTCAAGACATATGACATACCAAAGGAGTCTACTGAAGAATTATATCACTGAAGAAGGACCCAGAATCGAGTTCGGAGACAATGCAAAAGGTTATACTAGAGGATATGGAACACTCAACATTGGAACTGCCAAAGTTCCAAGAGTATCATATGTTGAAGGACTTCAGCATAATCTTCTCTCTGTTAGTCAATTTTGTGATAACTCGAATAGAGTGATTTTTGACGCTGGTTTCTGTGATGTTATTGATAAATCTACAGGGAAAACAATGTTATCAGGTTCGCGCAAAAAGAATATCTACGTGGCTGACTGGAACTCAGCTGAACCTGAAGCTTGTTTGCTGGCGAAGAATGAAAACAGAACGGGGTGGCTATGGCATAGAAGACTCAACCATCTCAACTTCAAGACGCTCAACAAACTAGCAAGAGACACTCTAGCAAGGGGACTGCCGAATGAAATATTCAGCAAAGACACTCAGTGTGAAGCATGTTTGAAGGGAAAGCAAACAAAGAATCAAAATCCAACAGTTCCATCTCCTTCCACTGATGGAATCCTTCAGCTGCTACATATGGATTTGTTCGGTCCAGTCTCTCCAGTGACGATCAGAGGCAAGAAGTATGCTTTAGTGGTCATAGATGACTACTCGCGCTACACATGGGTCATATTCATTGCCAACAAGTCTGACGTTAAAACAGAGTTACCAACGCTTCTGAAAAGGCTCAGTGTCGAGAAGAACACCAAGATCAGAAAAATACGTTCGATGCAGAGGAACCGAGTTCCTTAATTCCATGGTAGAGGAGTTCTGCGAAGCAGAAGGAATAGAGCATGAGACATCGGCTGCCCGCACACCTCAGCAAAATGGAGTTGCTGAACGAAAGAACAGAACTCTCAAAGAAGCAGCAAGAACTCTACTCGCATATTCAGGACTCCCATCCAAATTCTGGGCAGAAGCTACTGACACTGCATGTTACACTCAGAACCAATCGTTACTGACGAAGCAGCATGGAAGAACACCATATGAACTATGGAACAGCAGGAAGCCTTCTCTATCTTATTTCCATATCTTTGGTTGTTCATGCTTTATCCACAATAATGGAAAAGATCAGCTGAAGACTTTTGATAGCAAGTCAGATCAGGGAGTATTCTTAGGATACTCTCGGGTCAGCAAAGCTTTCAGAGTATTCAACTATCGGACTCTTTGCGTAGAGGAAAGCCCTCATGTTGTTTTTAACGAGCTTGCTACTGAAGACAGGAGCAATAACTCAAATTCTGAATCTGAGGACATCAGTAGACAGCTACAGGATCTAAGCTTAAAGGACAAACCTGAAAAGATCCAGCTATGTTGGGATGATGATTCAGACGAAGAAACCGAAGACAAATCTACTCGAATCTCAACCAGGCGAGCAAGTAGGCGAGCGATTGATTCTCCCGAACAGAATCAATCCCAGGTAACTCAGGAAACCGTTGAGGTAACTGAGACCACTACTGAGAATAACAACTCAGGGGGAACATCTAGTAATGTTCCTGAGTTGAATGCCCCTGAACCTGGTGACTCAGTAGATCATACTCTTATCACTGAAATTCTTCAATCTCAGAATAGTACAACTGAAATGCCTAACTCACCTATTATCTGTGTTGAACAAATTTCAGATGAAGAGCTGAAACTTCGTAGATCGTGGCTCGATGCTCACACTACTGATCTAATTGAAGGAATAATAGGGTTTACAGTAAGGCTACCTTCCTCCTGGTGTGTTGTCGCGGCTCCGATTGTTGCTCCTGTGTCAGATCTTCTGATCTGTGTCCCGGCCTTTTTCTCCCTCTGGGTGGTCAGAGATCTGAACAAAATAAATTTATTCTCTCTCTATAAACTCACGCCACTCTCGATTTTTTATGAATCAATTGTGTGAGTTTCTGAACAGAATACTAATATATATAGGCTTCAAAAACCTATATAATATTAATATATTTGTAGCCCATTAATTTAATTATAATCAAATGGGCTTCTATTAAATCAGCACATAATATAATTAATTAATTTATTGGGCTACTAATATTTATCAATTAATTGGCCCAACCAATTAATTCCAGATAAATAACATTATTAAATAATGTAAAATACATTAATCCATTAATAATGAATTCTGAGAGATAATAAATTACTAGACAACTAATTGGGCCAGATCAGGGATCCAATACAAGAAATAAACCTGGGCCTCCAATTAATTAATTATCCATGCTCAGCCCAGACCAAAATTAATTAATTAACACAGATTCATTCCACTAGAGAATCCGTGCTGACTTACCCCTTTATCCCAATTTGAGCAAGGGCTTGTATTTTAGACTTAATCGATCTCCGTATTTAAGATAGAAATATCCGTTAATTAATTAAGCTTATTGACTGCTTAAATTAATTAACATCTTGTATTCCTGAGTAGTACTACTCGACCTTATTAACACACCTGAACTTAATCAACCGGCCGGGTTTAGTGTGCTAATCCTTTCGAGTTCCTCAGGGGATATTATCAACCCATTCTTGGGATACGGCTGCAAGATACAGACAATCAGCCTGAGCCACAAATGACTACTAACACCGAAGATACGTAGATCCGGTCGCTCATTGGACGTTCACCATAGTAGGTCAAAGTGATAGATAGCCAAATGCACTTAGCTGAAGTCTTACCAAGCTTAAGACTAGCTAAGTCACCGAGATCTTGGTTTTCCACTAATGTCAGTTAGGAAAACACATCTCACTGTGATCCGTCAATACACCACCTTAAGTGTACCAGTAAAGACAAGCAGCTAAGACAAGCCACTTCTTATCTAAATCGGCACTTAAACCGACAACTTCATCCTTAAGTTGTCTCAAATGTTAACTTGTTTATATCTTGTTAGTTCAACCAATTTGTGTTGTCTTCTGTGATACCCGACACACCACACAAATCTAACTATTATACAAGATAAAGGATAACATGTGCAAATATACATATTTATCAGATAGGAGAATAAAATAGTGGTAAGGACAAAAACACATTGTATACAAGCATAAAAGTGCTTCCAGTATACAAAATCCCAACACTAATCAATGGAGATCCCTCAGCTAATGTCAAGACAAGATCCAGATTTTGTCAAGGAGAAAGCGCATTATTTTCCTGCTTCTTGTCTACTGAAGAGCCTCAGACCATTGAGGATGCATTAAAGGATGCTTGACCGGATCATAGCTATGCGGGAGGAGCTGAATCAGTTTACGAGAAACGAAGTGTGGGAGCTTGTAGACAGACCCCGTCATCAACATGTCATTGGAACCAAATGGGTCTTCAAAAACAAGCGAGATGAAAACAACGTTATAGTAAGGAACAAAGCAAGGCTCGTGGCTAAAGGCTACTTGTCAAGTCGAAGGAATAGATTTCGATGAAACTTTCGCTCCGGTTGCAAGATTGGAGGCAATTAGACTATTCCTAGCCTACGCAACACATCAAAGATTCGGAGTTTATCAAATGGATGTGAAGTCTGCGTTCTCGAATGGCGTGCTTTGAAAGAAGAAGTCTATGTGGAACAACCGCCCGGCTTTCGGCGAGGGACATCAAGTATATAGACTCGTAAAGGCTCAGTATGGGTTAAAACAAGCACCCAGGGCTTGGTACGATACCCTGTCTGAGTTTCTTCTTCAGAAAGGTTTTCAGAAAGGCATAGTAGACCGCACTCTATTCAGCATTCGACTGGAAGAAGACTTATTACATGTACAGATCTACGTGGATGACATCATATTCGGATCAAAGAATGTCATCATGTGTCAACAATTTGAAAAAATGATGAAGGATAAGTTCGAGATGTCAATGATGGGAGAAATGAACTACTTCCTTGGTTTTCAAGTCAAGCAATCTGAAAAGGGAACGTTCATAAACCAAGGCAAATACACTCGAGACCTCATCAAAAGATTCGGCTGCACATCCAGCAAATCTATCAAGATCCCGCTGAATACGAATATGAAGATAGATCTTGATAAAGAGGGAGTATCAGTAGACCAAACCGAATATCGTGCTATATTTGGTTCATTATTATATTTAACAGCTACTCGTCCTGACATAACTTATGCTGTAGGTGTCTGTGCTCAATTTCAGGCGAATCCCAAGCAGAGCCATATGGACTCAGCAAAGAAGATTCTCCGCTATCTCCGAGGAACACCTGACATGGGTTTATGGTATCCAGCTGATGATAATATTGAACTAACTGGCTATTCTGATGCTGACTATACAAGATGTAGAATTGACCGAAAATCAACTTCAGGAACATGTCAGTTCCTTGGCAGCAAGCTGATCTCATGGTTTTCAAAGAAACAACACTTAGTATCTACGTCGACTACTGAAGCTGAATACATGGCTGCCGGAAGTTGTTGCGCCCAAATCCTTTGGCTGAGACAGCAGCTGAGAGACTATGACGTCATTCAGAATGAAGTGCCGATCTTCTCGCGATAGTACCGGTGCCATTGCAATCACTCGAAATCTCGTACTACACACGAGATGCAAGCACGTGGACATCAGGCATCACTTCATTCGTGACCATGTTGAAAAGAAGGATATCAGGATGGAAAAGATCCATACTGACAAGCAACGGGCTGATATACTGACCAAACCTCTAGGCCGAATCCGGATTCGAGAGAACTTTCGAGAGAGCTAGGTCTCTGTTGGACCCTACCGACCCCGGGCGAAGAAGGTTCCATGAGAGGACCATTTCACTAAGGGGGAATGTTCACTCTCAGTCCTGAATGTATTCAGTACGTAGAGATTCAGAAACCATCTACACGAGGTACTATGGCGGGTATTTTTGTAGATGCTCCTGACAACATGGAGGAGATCCTCGAGCAAAGGCCGTGTGCAGTGCGAACCGGTCCATGGAATTCGATGCTTGCGAGCTCGAATACATGGATGAAGTCTTTACATACCTCGGAGGATCCGGTCCGGAAGAATTTCTATCGAGGAAGCCCACTTACTTCCTTCCTCGACAAGTGGCGAGATATATCTCGAACTCGATTCCGTCGGAGGAGATATTGTGGCGAGTTTCACTGTTCACGCTATTGGCGATGCGTCGAAGATTCCAAGCGGATATCGATCAAGCAAGCACCGAAGAAGAGCTTCAATCTTCCATCCGAAGGCATCGATACTATAGGCTATAACGACGACTCGGTAGGACGAATACCGACGGTATTCTCGCGGCAAGCCTACAACCTTCGAGAGCAGCCTTTCCCGAAGAACGCAATGCTACCACGCTCGTTCGAGCATTGGCCTACATCGTCACGCGATTCTTGCCGACGAGCCAAGCCGGCTCCTTCGATCGGGTCTCTCGACCTAAGATGCACTTGATGATGGCAATTTATGATTGTGCCAAGGTCAACTCGGACCGAGTTCTTCATTCGGGAATTTATGGCTCAAGCGGCCAAGTTTGACAAGCCCACGCGTACGCCGAGCGCAAAAGGCAAATTACTTTATGGGCTAAAGCCGCTCGGTTATGATTGAAGACTTCGTGGCTCGATCGATCACCTATGACGACAAGGAGTACTTCAACATAAAGAAAGTCCGGTTTCATAACAGGACTGCGGCCCTTCAGCAAATCGGGTCAGGCCCCTCAGCCGTGACTCAGCAGACTGAGGCTCAGAAGGCTACTCCAACGAAAAGGAGAACGCCTCCAAAGAAAAACCCCAAAGGCACCGGCTAAGAAACCGAGGAAAGCCGGCGATGTGCCTCGCTGAACACGAAGCCCCCGCCGAACAGGCCACTCAAGCAAACTACTCGGCCCCGTAGGCGATAGATGAATCTGAGTCTTCTGAGAAGACTCAATCAGTGGAGAAGGGAGTCTCCACTGAAGAACCAATAGAGATGGAACAAGGGGAGGCTACTGAAGCTCACAGTGAAGAAATTCAACACCTTGACAGCCCCCTCGCAGTTCCTCCACTCAACAGTGCGCCACCTGCTGAGACTCAGACGTCTCCAATTGACTTGGAATCCGAGACGGCGTCTGAAGAAGAAACAATCGGGATGGAAGCGTCAGTGATTCTATCCAGAGCATCCCGAGAAATTCTTCAACTAATTCCAGAGCTTGCTGACTACTCAGACCTGTTGCAAATTGCCAAATCAGCAAGTCTCCACATGTTGCTGCGACATCAGGAGTGGCCTCGTCTACAACGCTTAGTTCTTCACTACTCCTGTCAGCAGCTTCATGAAGAAGAACTGAGACTGAGAGAACAGATAGGCTATTCTGAGCCTAAAGACCTCAGTTCAATGGACAATCTGAGTTCAATGGACAATCTGAGGGCTGCGATGCTGGCTATGATACATGATCGACAGCTTGCCTCCAGCCCAGCATCCTCAGATGGGTCAGTCCATGATGACCAACCCAGTGATTCAGGCCCTGGAAAGCCTGATGAGGGAAATCCCCAGGACAAGGATACACTCACTTCTGAAGAAGCTCCGCGTCCGCCCAGTATCCTTGGACTCGCGAAGTCGACGGGCCGGTACCTCGGCATCCACGAGCCCGCTCGGCTCTTGTTGAAGTCTGCATTCGAGGTAGCGCCCAGCCCGCATCGTCGACGTTCCAAGTATGTGGCGAAGGCTATTAAAAGTCAAGGCACTCAGAACCGTGCCCTCGCCAAGGCAGTCCACAACGTGTGGAAGAAGACTGCTGAAGCCACCGCTACTGAGCTTCAGGGGCTGAAGTCTTCTATATCTCAATCAGTCGCCCCTGATGTCTCTGCGCTTATTTCAAAAGCACTGGCTCAGCAGCAAGACAAATTTGAATCTCATCTCAGGATCTTTCAGGAGAGCCAAGCCAAACTACTTGAGGAATTTCAGGCTTCCAAATTGGCTCATACTGAAGCTATTACTAAACAATCCCAGGCCACAGACATAAGACTTGATAATATTCAACTGGTCCTGGAGGATAAGATCTCTGAGAAGCTGAATGATTTTAAGGCTGCAGCTGAACTCTCCTACAAGCAATACGATGAAGCTCGACTTCGAGAGGAACGAGCCGCATGAGGCACTGACAGACCTTAAGGATCAAATTCAGTCGCTGTCAACCTCCTTCAACAGCCTTCGAAAAAAGGTACTTATCCCTACCCCGGCTGCTATTGATGATGCCAAAAAGGGGGAAAGTAAAAGAGGGAAGGAAAAGAGTACCGAGCCAGCAAAAGGCAAGAAACAGAGTACTGAGAAGCCTACTCCTACAAAAACCACAAAATCTACAAAATCTTCTAAGGGGGAAGCTACACTGAAGTCATCTCAGACTCAGACTCAGACGGGTGAGGCCCAGGGTGTCCCAACTGCGAGCACAGCTGAGACCGGCCTAAGTGGCTCAAGATCCCAGGCTACTCATGCAACCCTGACTCCTACTGATATCATCAAGGAGGTTGCAGAGTATGCTGAACAGAAAGAGGACTCAGATGATGAAGAAGAGGTTCCTTTACCTCCACCTGTTCAGGGAAAAGGTAAGAAAGTAATGGATCTCCCGACCCCTCCAGCAAAGAAGAAAACCAAGAGATATATTTCTGCTGAGGAGGAGGCTCAGATAGCGGCCGATGAGAAGCTCACTAGGGAGATTGCCGATGCTGAAGCTGCCAACAAGCCAAAGTCTAAGCCTGCTAAAGGAAAGACAAAGGCACCAGCACGCGGTGGAAAGAAGAAAGCGCCTGCTAGGTTGCCTCCCAGAAAACTCAGAATCGAGGATGATGAAGATAGGGAGAGGCAACAACAACAGCAAAAAGGCACTCAACAGCAAGGTACGTCCAAAAACAAATCCAGTACCTCTGCTGACTCTGAACAAGCTCCTCAGAAGCCTCAAGAGCAAGATGCAGAAATTGAAGCAATATTCGCTCAGATGGAGAGATATCTCTACCGAGGAGAGGAAGCTAGACAGCTTAAAGGCCGCCGGGCGGAGGATACATTTGGCGGACCTCGAGGTACTCGAGTGTCATGCGAGCAAGAGGCCGGCCGAGAGTTCCTTCGAAAGCCGACATTCCTTACCGATACAGAAGGTTCAGGAAGCCAACTGATCTGAAAACACATAGATGGCCGAGATCGGACGAATGGATGCCTATTCAGTTCAATCAGAGATGGGAATCGGCCAAGATTGAGTTTATCAAGAGAAATTATTTCCGGAGATTCGGCTCGAAATGTCTAAGGCCGATGCCTACGTCGAATGGATGGGCATTATCGAACCCGATCTTTACCCATATTTGCACGTAGTCGTAACCGAAGGGGTAGTAGTCGGCGTTCTCGAAGCAAGAATCATTCCTCCACCCGTGAAGACAAGACGACTCGGTTCATCTCGCAGTGATTGAACAAGAAGTGAAGAATGCTGCGATGAACAGAGGTCTAGAACAAGATGATCCAGCAGACTTCGCTGAATACTTGAAGCTGAGGAAGAACACGTTCAGAATGTATGGAGCCCCACTGCCTGAAGATCAATCTCAAGGTTTCATGAATATGATTCAGCAGTTTAAGGGTTCTCCTCCTTAGTTCTCTTCTTAGCTTAGCAAGATTTGTATTGTACTTAACTGACTATCATATATATACACCGCTTTTTTGGCTTTGACAACTACTTGTTGTCTAAATAGCCGTGTTTGCTTTATGCTTTAACACTCAGAATCACTGAAGTGATTACTGACACACACACACTTTGTTTATTTACTTGTCAGTTTTTGCTCGGTTAGATTTCTGATAAACTAGACTTTCATAGAGTTATTATTTCTCATAGGAGGAAATTGTTGCATGGGGGAAATTGTTGTAAAGGGGGAAATTGTTCTGCTCTGTCTCCCTCAGTAGTCTAGCACTTACCAGACAACTCCACTGATCCTTCTTGTAATTATGTAAGGAGCTCTGTTCCTGAGTAAGTTAGTGTTTAGCATAGATGATAGGTTTTGGCATCATCAAATAGGGGAAAATTGTTGGGTGATGATTCCATCCTCAGCACTGTTACTCTTAGTGGGAAATGATTCGGTCTTAGACACTGATCTTAAGCTCAGTAGCCTTGTGCTCTGTACTTGTCTGAAGATTTGAAGATCCCAAAACCCTATCTGATTGGTGAACCATTCCGTTGTATATGTTGTTTATCTTTGAAGTTTCAGACTCAGTAGACACTCTGCTCTGGTCAAGGCGCTCAGTAGCTTATTTGCCTCAGCACCAGTGTAGAAGACTCAGTGATACTGGACTCAGCAGGAACAATATACTGAGAGAGTCAGTTGAACTGAACTCGGCGGAGTAGTTCATCGAACTCGGAGCCGATCTTCGATAGACTTATCTCAGCTGTCTATCTACTGAATACAAGGTCAGACTCAGCATCGGCAGACAATCTTCTGAACTATCAGATCTTTTTGAAATGCAATCAGCATAGTCATATACGAGGAAGAGAGAAGTCAGCTTCAATTAGCCTCGAAGTCTGTTCTGTCTCAACCACTTTATTCACCTCGACAAATGACAAGCATACACGTGTCATCCTACCTACTAAAGCTGCAAGTCAACACTTTCCGAAAAAGGAGGAAAAGGCACTGTTACCTACGTCAAAAAGAGCCGTTTGCTACCAAAAGAGAGAGAGAGAAGAAGATCGTCTCCAACGGATCTATTTCAATCTCTGCTCTATAAATAGAGGGATTATTCAAGAAGAATAGATAGAATGCACGAACCACAAAGCCAAAATCCAGAAAGCAGTCAACGAGCAAAGAACCCAAAGAACAAAGTCTTAGCAAGAACTTGAAGAACAATCTTCCGGCGAAAGACTACATTCTAGCTCATAGGGAATCAAGTCGAACCGACATATAAAGCCTCTAGTATCCAAATCGACGTTACACGAACTCAAAGCTTACCTTCACTGTTCGTCGATCTAGAAGCTACTCTCTCATATTCCCTATCCCTCTAACCCTAAGCTCAACTGTTCTTATCTATAGCTTAGACGAAGGAGTTCATCTTTGAACCCGATCCTTATTGTATAAGGACTCCTTCACTTGTTGGAGAAAGTTTGTCAAACACTTCTAAGTTTGATCGTTGTAAACCGAGACTTGGATCGAGATAAAAACCAAGACGCGGCTTTGCCCGGTCAGCAAGCCGACCGAGACTAACTCGGGATAAATAATAGCCTCCCGATCTTTCGGGACAGTGGACGTAGGATTTGAGCGATATCCGAACCACTTTAAAAATCTCTGTGTCGTTTACTTACTGTTGCATTAATTTTACTATTCATACCGAACATCATTTCTTAAAATCAATCAACTGTCTCAGCATACTGAACTGAATCTCTGCTGAACTGAGACTTTCATAAAACGTTTTCACCACTCAACTGATTTGGGTCTACACATATTTCCGCACGCTGAACTCTTACTGTAGATACTGAATTTCTGACTCAGTCAGCTAGCAGGTCTCAGTAGAGTCAGACTCTTTGTCGCACACGATTCGTAATCACTGTTTGGGTCCGGGCCGAATCGATCGGGCCGACACCATCCTGAATAGGACTGTTCGTGTTCGAAGTTGAGAAATCGAATCAGGTGTATTCACCCCCCCTCTACACCTGACCGTACACTCGGGACCAACAATTATGTTGCATACTAATCTAATAAACTTTTTTTTTATTGTTGTTTCAAAGGCTGAAATCTAGATTCTCAGTTAGCTTTATGTTTTTCTTGGTAATGAGCTCATGGTGATGGTATACGTGTACAAAATAAATTAAATTATTAATATGAGGTACACTTAACCGTGATCAGTATAGATTCATATAGATAGTAACATTGAAAAGATGAATATAATGTTGGGTTCTTGTCGAGGAGCACTAAAACCCCACCGACAGTAGCAAGTGGATAATTGTGTGAATATTTGAGTGCAGGAGATGTAGTCGTTGAGGATGTTTCCTCAAATCATGCATACGCGCATATTATCAAATTAATTACTCCCCTCCCGATATTTGTGGCTCACTTTTCCGAAAGAGGTATCCCATTATTTATGGTCACTTTCCTTATTTAGTAAAAAATATTTTCTACTCTATCTTCTCTCTCCTACTTTATTACATTCTCCCTCCTACTTTATCATCTTTTTTCTCATACTCTCTCATTATTTTACTCATCTTCTCTCTCATACTTTATCATCTATTCTTTTAATTCTCGTGCCGAAACCAATTGAGTCACAAATAATGAGACGGAGGGAGTATGATATTTATACATGATTCATTGAACTTGTTTTGTAGGCCCACCACTACCCACATTTTCAAACATTTCAATCATTATTTTCTCTTTTATTTTCACAAACCAAAAACTCTTTCATCTTGGCTCATGTAGTATTTTATGATTTTAGGCTTCTATTTTATAGCTGTATTTCGATTTTTATTCCTCTGATAAACTTCATTTTTAATAATTTTGTTTTATGTGTTTCAATTTTCGTGTAATTTTCATTTTGCTATTAAGTTAAATATCAAATTTTTAATTGTATGATATTTTTATTATCATTAATTTATACTATTTTTTTAAAATTTATAATATATAAAATAATAATTAGTTAAAATAATAAGAAGAAAATATGTTAGGCGAGTCGGAAATGTAAAAGGAGGGAGAAATAAATATTTTATTTAAAAGTCGGGATGAGAGTAATCTTAGGTCATCCTAAAATGTTAAGAGAACAATCTTTTTATCGGTTTATTTTGTCTATAGCTTATCTATATTTTCTCAATAATTCACCAAATATAATATTTTTATATCAACTTAGAATTCAATGCTTTAAAGTTACGTCTATTTACTTCGAGCTAGGTGAATTTTTCCTCCATGTGGTTTCGATTAAATGCAGTTACCCTCCTTGTGATTTTAAAAGGTATAGTAGACCTCCTTATGGTTTTATTTTGTTGCATATTGTCCCCTAAATGTATTTAATCCATTTTTCATTCATGTATTTTATCACGTTTGAGTGAAAGAGATGGATTGCACCTCTCTTCAAAACACAAGGGGGCTCAGTGCACCTACATAAAATCGTAGGGGGAATTTACACCTGCTTGAAACCATAAAGAGGTCAATTGCACCTCTTTATAAACTAGAAACAGTATCGGTGTGCCTTTTAAAATCATAAGGAAAATTTGCACTTGTCTGAAACCTGAAGGGGTTAGATGCCATTAACCCCATGTACTTCTTTACACATTTGAAGTTTGCGAACACTTCACAAGTACATATCAAAACATTGGGATCAATTTACAATCTAACCTTAACAAAATAAATAACTTACAAGATATAGCGTGAGAATATCCCAGATCAACAGAATAAGACCTGTTAATGTGTCCATTCGTAAATCAAATGTACAAAAAAATCATTAGAGATTTTTCTCCTTACCAATCAATCTACTGCTCATCTTTACAAACTCTATCCCCCTTTATTGACTGTACATCCACTTACAACATAATTTATCTCAATTCTCACAAAGTAATGTACTCTACGTCCAACCTTATCGTCCCAGACACAAGAATATTCGTACCAACATAGATCAGAACATTCATTCTGATTTACATCGGACGTTATTTATACCTATCCTATCCTCATCACATGTTACCAAGAAAGGATTTCGTGTCAGTGTTGTGTCGCTTTCCTGACTGATATGCTTCATCTCCCAGAACTGGGTCTGCAAGTCATTGTTCTAAGCAAAGTAGGACTTGCCGTACCTTCCTTTGGTCTCCAAATGATATGACCAATCATTCCACACAAATTCTTGTAAAACTGGATCCAATAATCAGAAACAAAATAGTGAACAGTTGATCATACATGACCTTCTTAAAGATCAGAAGGTTTTGAGCAGGGCTTGATTTAGAATGATAAAGAAAGGTTAGTTACCTTGTGGTATATTCCAAGGTGTCTCCCGCAGCCTTACGGACATCCACCGTAAAAAGAGATGGGGCGACTTCAAAAACCTTTGAGGAACAGATACCAAGTTAAAATATGCTACGCCATATTGTACAAATAATAAGCATTTGGCAAGCAACACTAAGTTAAGATTATGATTTACCTCCAGCACCACAGCAAATTGACTGGTTCCATTAGCAGATACACCCTCAAGTCTTGTCTGTTGAATTATGGAATTTGGAAGTAATTAGCCACTACTGATGAATGGTAAATCACAGACCAAGATCTATGTACCTAAACGGGCTCAAAAGTAACACAGCTAAATCCATAAAGTGAAAACCTATTAACGTAATCGTAAACAATTGTCTTCATCCTACCACCATAATAATGAGTAAACACGTTCTCTACGAGACTTTCAAAATACCAAACACAATCTACTGGGAATAGGCCGTAATCAATAACCCAAAGAGAAAAAGAATAATGGAATTGGATGTATGGGCATCTTCATCTCAGAAATCTGTTTCACGACAGCACATAATATCTAGAATCTAGTTAACGACATTCAACCACAATGGTTTAAAGGGATGCATACCTTGTAGCTTCTTGTGTGAACCTTGAGTCCCATTGAGCCAGCAGCTGCCTCAATTGCTGAAATTATAACTTTTGCATAAACACATAAACCGAAGGTAACTTTTAGATAATAAAAGGAGATACTTTGTATAAAGATTGCCCATAGGAGAAGATTTTAGACAACCAAAATATTAGTAGACGAGACAATCCAACAATATTCAGTCACACCTCAAATCAAAATTTTGAAATCCTAATGAACACATGTAGTAAGTAATCAGAGTACGCAGAATGAGGGGGTTGAGGTAGATGTCAAGAATAGAGGAGATGAAGTTACGATATTATGTACACTGATGTACATGGAAATAGAGTACACAGAATGAGGGGTGAAGATACTAGCCTAGTTAAGTACATGCCATGTTTCAGTTCATTGAGTGTTAGATATAAACATGCAGTAGCACCAGAAACTCTCATATTTAAGTTTTTAGTGCATGGGAGCAAGAAGATGTCTTGTGTAGAGTACACTCCATTCTAACTCATGGCATGACATAATAAAGTTGGTTTTCTAAAAAGGCACTGGCTGAACTGCAGATTTAGAGCCTTCATAGTATAGAATTCATATCATAATTATACCTGTCTCCTGTCAAACAAAGCTGATAAGTTCAAGCCTTGGGAAAGGGTAATCATCTCAAATGCATTCATTATCAAAGGTCCACCAACATCATTCTGTGATTCCTCATTTACATATTTGTCCTGCAGTTGCAAAGAGTGAAAATAAATTGTTAAAGTGACTGAACATATACTGACTTGATCAAGAAAATTTTCCGTTATTTACAAGCAACAATGATAGGTATCAATGGGCATCATAAAACAAAGGACTATACACATCAAAATAGTTCACAGATACTAACGCATAAAATCTTTAGTGGAATTGTTTGCTTACAGAAAAATTAAAAGTCCTAGGAAAACATCATCAAAACAGCACAAAATTTAAATCTAAAGGACAAAGTAAACCAACCTCAATGTCATCAATAACAGCACAGACATCATCCAGGTTCACCACTTCATCTTTTCTGGGTCTGACAGGGACGTAATTTTTTCGGAACCATGGATCTCTCTTTATTCCTTCTATTTTAATATGCTGCAAATATTGGTTACTCAGAGGGGTCAAAGCCCTTTGTTATGGGCAAAACTGGAACTACAGAAAATTTCCAGGGGGAGGGAAAGATAAGCGTTCTAAGAACACTAAGAACTAATGAGAACACTGCATTATCAGTAGAATGTTTGGAAGCTATTTGAAAACTTTCACAAGTGAATAAAACGGCAGATACTAGTATTGCAACAGTGATTTCTAGGAAAAGTAAAACAATGCAATGCTTGAAAATATTTAACAAGTTAAATGATGCCGTGAACTGTAAACAATTGGCGCTACCATTTCAGGATTCGGGTCAAGGATCTTATGTATCAATGATGTTGAACCCAATGAAAACCAATATGGACACGAGAATTGTGCAGCATTAATCTGTGAAAGAAGAATATTTATAAATGTTAATAAGGACAACTTACAAAGAGGTTATACACAATGGTTGAAAATGTTAATAAAATGATAGCAAACTCACAAATAATTAAGGGATAGAAAGTAAATGCATGAAATCTAAAGTCAGATTTTCGTCACTGGCATGATAATGATCATTAATTTGTGCAATTTTTTTGTTCAATTTGGAGATGTATTTATAATGATATCACTTCTTTTATTTTAATTTTAATTTTAATTTTAATTTTTGTCTGTTTAAAGCCAACGACTTCCGCTCTTGTTACGGGAACGAATTTACAGTCCACAATATAAGCTTTATAAATGCCCAAGGAAGACATGAAAGTTATGTGTGGTAAAATTATTAACATAATCTTTCACACCTTTCTGAATCAGCTAGTATTTTGGATAAGAAATGCAAGAAGCTTCTATGTGATAATAATTTATTGTACAGACCATTATGCAGTCCCATGCTCAGATATAATATGTGTAACATTAAAAAGTAGTTGAATAAATTAACCTTGTTATATAAGGAAGGAAGGTCTGACCCCTCAAAGGGTAAATATCCTGACATTAAAACATAAAGGATCACACCACATGACCAAATATCAGCAGCACCACCATCATAACCTCGGTGCCTTAGTACCTGAAGAATAAGAGACAATAACAAAGATCCATAAATGGATAACATGGTCTCTTCAAAGACAGTTGCTCGAATCAGGATTTATCAGCTAAAGCTTAAATGTAATATCCGTTAGTACCCATAAAGACAATTTTTCAGATGATTATGATTAAGCGCAGACAGGACAATAGATAATTGCTTGTAGAATCAGGGGCGGATCTAGAATTTTTGGTTTTGGAGGGCGAAATTTACTGGGGTATGACTGTTTCTTATCCGGGGTTCGGGGGCGGAGCCCCGAGAAAAAAATTTTAGGACATTTTTCTATTCAACTCTAATATACTTACTCTTTATGACTTATTTAAAAATACTATATTCTTCTTCCATGAATAACCTCTATATTCTTTATATTTATTCGAAAAATATAGTACACAATCTTATTTTGACAACACTCTAAATTTAGTTGGAGAAAATTATGAAGAAAAGAAAATCTAGCTTAGGAGTTAATTACGTATTTAAATGATAGTTTATTTATACTTCAAATGTTGCTAATCTTAGATCAATCAAGTATTTAAAAAAAGAAAAAACAAACATAATATTATCAATTGTATAAAGTTATATACTATGTTAAATCAAATATGTAACTGTTAGAAAATTGGTTCGATGCCCAAATTCCCAAAGTTCCTCAAGGCGCCGCCTTGCCCACGTTATTCCAATAAATCCGATATGCCCTAGATGAATCTAGGGCTGAAGTTAAATACAATGTCTTAAACCCAAAAATAGAATACGCCAAAAATAGAATACTAAATATTAAAAGCAATAATTAAAAGCAGCAACTAATCAATCTTGCGCATCACTTCCATCAGCTTGATCTTGAATCCCATCTCCACGATTTCGATCTGCTCGTTTCCTTCGAACATACACTCGCCACGGCTTCGACCCTTCTCGGCTCTCATTGACACTCGGACTCGGCTCCTCTATCTCTCTCGACATATCAATTTCCTCCCCCTCCGCAATGGCCTTGTCCTCAAGGCCGAAGAAAGGAAATTGTGCTCGGAAATTTCTGTGGCCACCCATGAGGCCTCTTCTAAGGGCAGGTTCTTCCACCGTACGAGAACTTCCCTTAACACGTCGGCGCCAACCCGTCTAGTCCGCACATCGACCACTTCCTAGGAGATCAAAGAGAGTAGATTCGCTGCCGGCTAACGACTCGGGTAGACCCGTCTCGACAGGGTGTGACCCAATCGCGGCTTTCAACAGGCTCACGTGGAAAACGGGATGTATTCGGCTATTAGCCGGCAACCGTAATTCATATGCCACTGCACCCACGCGACGCACCACCTCAAAAGGCCCGTAAAATCGTGCTTCTAACTTGGTATACCCCCGCGCGCGAGTGATGATTGCCTATACGGACGAACTTTGTGAAAAACCCGATCCCCACCTGCATATTCCACATCTCGCTATGTTTATTAGCTTGAGTCCGTATATAATCTTGTGTCCGTCGTAAACTGAACTTCAGATTCTGTAATAACACATCCCGATCCTGCAAAACTATGGACTCGCCTCTACCGTCGTGCCATCGTTTACGTGACATATCAAAGAAGGGGGCGGACGACCATACACCACTTCAAACGGGGTGATTTTAGCGGCGGTCTGGAAAAAAGTCTTGTACCAATACTCCGCCCAAGCTAAACACCCAGCCCATTTCTTCGGTTGATGCGAAGTGAAACAACGCAAGTACGTTTCAAGAGTGCGATTGAGCACTTCCGTTTGACCGTTCGTTTCCGGATGGTACGAGGTACTGAATTTTAGATGCGTACCTTGAGACTAGAAAAGAGCACGCCAGGATGAGCTCAAAAAGAGAGGATCCCGATCACTAACAATTGACCGCGGAAACCCATGCAATTTCACCACATGATTTATGAACTGATCAGCTACCCGTTTCGCTGTCACTGGATTCTTCAAGGGTATGAAATGCCCATACTTCGATAAATGATTTACCACCACTAATATAGCGGAGTAACCCAACGATAGAGGTAGACCCGTAATGAAATCCATCGCAGTATCCTCCCAAATGATTTCCAGAATGGGAAGAGGTTGAAGAAGTCCAGCTGGGGATTGCGCATCATATTTCGCTTTTTGGCAGATCAAACACGCGGATACATACTCCTGCACTCTACGTCGCATCCCCTTCCAATACACTGAGGCTGCAATTCACCGGTAGGTTCGTAACATTCCGGCATGACCTCTAGCGGGTGTGTCATGAAATTCGTGCAACAAACGAGGAATCCAAGGCGAATCAGCCGGTATCACTAATCGTCCCCGATGAAACAAACGCCCTTGCTGCACCAAAAATCCCACGGGTGGATTTGTTTTATTCCTCACTTGCTGAATGATTCGTTGAATTTCAGGATCGTGTTGTTGCTCATCCCAAATTGCCAGAAAATTGGCCCACACGGCTTTACTGATTACATTGCAGTCTACCTCACCATCGAAGCATCGTGATAGAGAATCAGCGGCTCGGTTTGATGCTCCGGGCTTATAGATTATTTCAAAATCATAGCCGAGGAGTTTAATTGCCCAATGTTGTTGGGCGGGTGTTGCAATCTTCTGGCTCAATAGATGGCGAAGGCTACTATGGTCGGTCTTCACAATAAACTGTCTTCCTAAAAGATAAGGACACCAATGTTGAATTGCAAGCGCTAATCCCATTAATTCCCGTTCATACGCCGATTTGGACGCCGAATTCATGCCGATAGCTTTCCTGAAGTATGCTACCGGTCTTCTCCCTTGCATTAGAACCGCTCCAACTCCACTTCCCGACGCGTCACATTCCACCACAAACTCCTTCTGGAAATCCGGCATGGCCAATACTGGGGCCGAAGTTAAGGCTGACTTGAGAAGGACGAAAGCGTCAGCCGCCTTATCCGTCCAAATAAATCGAGCAACGACTTCTTTGTTTAATAACTCTGTAAGGGGCTTCGCTATCAGACCATAATTTTGCACGAATCATCGATAGTACCTTGTCAAGCCTAAAAATCCATGAATGCCCTTAATGGAAGTTGGAGTAGGCCAATCAAGAACTGCTTGAACCTTTGCCGGATCCATCCTCACACCGGCGGCCGAAATAATATGACCGAGATATTCGACCTGAAGACAACCAAGTGCACACTTCTTCTTGTTAGCCCGCATTTTATTCGCCCGCAAAACCTTCAACACTAAATCCAAGTGTTCCTGATGATCTTTCCAAGTGCGACTATAGATGACAATATCGTCGAAAAATACCAACACAAATTTCCTCAACCACGGCCGGAAAAGATCGTTCATGATCGACTGAAATGTAGCTGGAGCATTAGTCAGGCCGAAAGGCATAACCAAGAATTCATAATGCCCACTATGAGTGCGAAAAGCAGTTTTACAAATATCACTCGCGTGAACCCTTATTTGATGATAACCGGAGCGAAGATCAATCTTAGAGAATATGGATGCGCCGGCCAACTTGTCTAACATCTTCTGTATAATAGGTATAGGATATTTATCCGGGATTGTAACCTTATTCAGTTCCCTATAAAATCGACACAAAACCGCCATGAACCCATCCTTCTTTTTGACCAATAGAACCGGGCTCGAAAACGGGGTCGAACTAGGTCGAATTATTCCCGTTTGTGTCATATCCCCTACCAGCCTTTCAATTTCGTCCTTTTGGGCTTGACTGTATCTGTACGGCACGAACACACGGTTTCACAATCCAGTAATCCAGAATTTCACAATCACAAACGAAATACAACAATACAATGCCCAAGAAATCAACAACAATGTCAACAAAGCAGACAACAAAAAAAAGAAATCCACTTTCAATCTTCAGTCTTCAGTCTTCACTCTCCAATTTCCAGTCTGAATCAATTAATCACTAGCTATTCAAAGATAATAAATATGAAGATTCAAATGTTAATAAATATGAAGATTTAAATGTTCAAATGCAATCAATTAATCACTAGCAATTCCAAAGATAATACCTTTCTAAGTTCACACTACTTTTACTTTGGTTTGTTTGGCCAGTTTGGGTACTGTCCCCTGTCATGCCTCCACTTTCCCCAAATTGAATTGATACTGCAAGAAAGAAAAAATAAAAAGATAAGTTGGCGTATAATGTAAGAGTTTTATTTAAATTATTAAGCACTCACTCGATTCACATTCTTGCTCCATAACCTCTTCCGGAACATCTTCTTCATCCTTATAGAGTATGTCAATAGAACTAGACTTCAACCAATCTTCTGCACACACAAGAGCCTCAACCATCTTGGGTGCTAGAGAGCTCCTAAAAGGGGAAAGAACCCGACCTCCTGTGCTAAATGCACTCTCTGAAGCGACACTTGATATGGGAATAGCCAAGATATCCCTCGCCATCTCAGCCTAAATTGGAAAACGCGGACTGTTCTTCATCTACCACTGTAATATATCAAACTTCTCATCAAGAGAGCTCTGATCAACAACACTCTGTTGCGTGCCATCCTCAGCTATCGAGGAATATGTGATATTGTATTGATTCTCTATTAAGTATAGATCAAGCTCTGACGTAAGAGGAGCTTTTGGTTCCTCTTGTTGTAGTTGGCTACAAGAGCCTTTTCGCGCTCCTCGACGAGCTTGAAGCCTCATTTGACCTCTATCCACAGGAGGCTTACCAAATGTAGGTGTACTAAGAGGTGCATTTCGTGCAAGATTTTTCTCCCCCGCATGATGTGTCTTGTAAAAGACAAACAACTCATGAAGGTGCGTTTTCACTACTTCCACCAAAGCAGCTCCCCGACTCTCACCATAGACAGTCTTTAAACATTTGTCCACATGTTGCATTTTTTGTCTTGGATCCAATATTGCAGCAATATAGAGAATCTTGTTCATCTTTGGATTCAACTCAGTTTCCTCGATCCAATATTTTTCGAGTTTCTTTCTCATCCTTGAAGCTATCCCACTCACTTCAGCATCATCATCCAACTCTAACTCCAAAATCAGCTCGAAGAGATCGCACATTTCCTTGAAAAATAAAAGTGTCGTGACATATGCCGTGCCAGAGACAATAAGGGTAATCTCATAGAATTTTCCCAAGTATTCCATCATTCTACGAATATTAACCCAATCTATAGCTTGAGGTGGTCCAATAACTACTTCCTCATGCTTCTTCTGAAGCAAGTCAAGCATGTAATTCGGATTCTCTGTCTCAAACCACTTGAAAGCCTTCTCATAAGGCTCGGCGGCATCCAACATTAAGTAGGTGGAGTTCCATCTCGTGGGCACATCCAATGACAAACCTTTCTTGTCTTCAATCTTAAAAAGGCTAACAACTTCCTTAAATTGGTCTAATCAGGATGTAGAAGCCTTCATCCACTTCACAACTTCTCTAACCCTTCTAACAGACATTGAGATCTCCTCTAAGCCGCTCATCACAACAAGATTAAGGATATGCGCAACACAACGCGCATGGAAGAACTTCCCATCAACTAAACTCGAACCACTCTCCAAGACAGGAACCATGTATTTGATTGCGCTATCATTTGCCGATGCATTGTCCATCGTGCAAGTTAGAAATCTCTTCAACCCCCACTCTTCCATCACTACAATCAAGTTTTTGCCAAGGTCCTCTCCTTTGTGACTGCAAATTTTTTTAAAGCTAATAATCTTCTTCTGCAATCTCCAATCCACAATGAAGTGCGCTGTAACACACATGAAACTTGTGTTGTTGATTGATGTCCAAGTATCAGTAGTTACAGAGACTCTTCCCATGCCTTCCTTTTGAAAGAAACACTTCAAAGATACTCTTCGGAGCAAAAACAACTTCATACAATCGATCCTAATTGTATGTCTGCTTGGGATCCAAAAATTAGGATTCAAGCTTTCCACAAACTTCCTGAACCTTTCTCGCTCTACGAATCTGAAATGGAGCTCGTCGAGGATAATCATCTCAGCTAATCTCATTCTGCACTTTTGCTTGTCGTATTTATAACTAGTCAATGACCCCCCTCCAGTTCCATCTTCATTAAGTTTATAGTTGAGGGTTGATTGACTAGCTTGCTTTGTTGCATTCTTCTTGTCACACATGGCTTTATGATTCTTGAGGCCAGTTGTACCATTCTTCTTTGAATCTGCTTTAATCAATGTTCCACACCGATTGCATTTGCCATGTCTTACACGTTGAGGTGGATTCCCTGTCTCAACATATATTGTAGCAAATCCACTCCAAACCTCAGCCCTTGGGGTTGCAGTGTCTTCCTTTTTGTAGATTGTCCATCACTTGCTTCCTCTCGAGTTATTTCTTCGATCCCAACATCTCGAATCAACCTAATATCTTCAGACTCTTCACCAACAGACTGATTCTGATTAACATTACTATCTTCTTCTTGTGTACCTTGACTTTGGGGACTAGACATTATACTATATGCAACAAACAAGCCGATAAGGCTTCAATTATTCACTAGGCTAAAGTCATAAAACAAGCTAGCAAGGCTTCAATGCAACAATAGTAATTACACAATTGAACATAGAAAACATAACGAGAATAAAGCCGGCAAGGCTGCAATGTATTCGTAAATCGTAATTCATAAATCCTGACTGAATCGAATCAAGACATTTAAATTATAATAACTTCAAATTAGGGCTTAGAAGTTAGAAATTTAAAATCAAATACCTTCAATCAAATTAGGGCTCGAAGTCGAAGTCAAAGTAGAAATTTAAATTAATACCTTCAATCAAATTAGGGCTCGAAGTCGATACCACTGGACAGAGTGAAGGAAGTAAGGAACGCAGACGAACCCAGACGGCTCACGCTGGGTCACGCAGACGAACCCAGAAGAAGAAGAACCCAGACGGCTCACGCTGGGTCACGGCTCACGCTGGGTCACGGCTCATGAAGAACTGAAGAAAGAACCCAGCCGCAGTCATGCAGAAATCAGAATGAAGGAAGTAAGGAACCCAGAAGGGAGATTCAAACCTCAGAGTCAGACGGCTCACGCACGCAGCACGCTCACGAAGTCACGATTCAATATTCATTATTTAACTTATATTTGTTTTGTTTCAGTTTGACTTAGAATTAGGATTAGGAAGGTAGTTAATTAGGATTTAGGAGACAAATAACAAATTAATAAAAATATACAAATTAATTAGTGATTTTAATTTGATCGGGTATGTATCGGGTTAACCGAATGGGTATCGGTTATTTACCCATACCCGTAATCTTCCAAAAACTGATACCCGATACATACCTGATTAACCGATTTTCGGTTAATCGGGTATCCGATACCTCCATGGTATGGGTACGGGTATGGGTATTAACCGAATACCCGTACCCGTTTAAGCAGGCCTAACTGCGAGATTATGGTATATCTCAGGATGAAGTGCCCATCTACTGTGACTCCACAAGTGCGATTGCTATAACTCAGAATCCAGTTCTCCATACGAGATGCAAGCACGTGTATATTCGACACCACTTCATCAGAGACCATGTCGAGAAGAAGGACATCGAAATGGAGAAAATCCATACTGATAAGCAAAGGGCAAACATACTGACCAAACCACTAGCTGAGAACAGATTCAGAGAATTATCAGTTGAGCTAGGTCTACTGGATCCTACTGAATCGTGTCAGTAGATGCACAACAATTGGTATCAGTAGAGACCAACTAATGATGACAACAGTTGGTATCAAGTGCAAGAAATCAGTACGACAGGTCAAAGACTCAGTACAATGATTCAGTCGGGTGAATCAAACTGTACATAGTAAGGGGGAACGTGGTCATCAGCACATCAACTATCCTCCTAAGTCTAAACGGTAAACAGCTGATCGTATAATCAGCTGAAGAGGTTTGCATAGTTTTACATGCTTAACGCTATCAGAAGCATGCTCACATTTATTATATCAGTCGCTTGCACTCAGTAGTTAATGACCATTTATTTCCCGCCATTAATCTTTTAAGGTTTAAGTCTGTAGGAAATCGTTTTCATTTAAAAGGCTTAGACTTTAATGCTGCTTGCAGCGCATTTAATGTATGTCTTCTCACCTTACTTTAACTGCGCATATTCCTACATGGGTCTAGGTTATAGGCGGCTTGTGTAATCATTCTTTTTATAACATCAAATCACAACCGTCATTTTAAAAATGAGATTAAATTTCAGCCGTTAGATTAAAACCGCATGATCTGCATATCAAATAAAATCTCTCGTACTCTTCACTAATCTGTCATTCTTGCCATTTGCATTCTTCGAGCTTATTGCATCCAGTTTTCTTCTCTGATTAACTGCTCTGCATTCTCTCTCAAGCTCTCTATTTTACGGTAATTCTTACTTCTATTTGTTTAAAACTCCACTAATTTACTCTATTTTTCAAGTGCTAACGAGTTTTCTGCAGATATTTATGGCAATCGTAATGACCCCACCAAACATCGATGAGATCATCAAGTCGCGCATTCAGTTTGAGCCGACGATGACTCTGCATCAGGCGGAACTTCCGTATCTTGAGCCCGCCTTCGCGGCTCTCGAAGTTTCCGGACTCAAGCTCCTTATCTTGAAGCACCCCAAAGCTTATCTACCTCGATAAGTTGCCGAGGTAAATTACAACTGGAGATCCATCGAAGATACAGGCGGGGAAGTATCTTGTTTCTCGTACATGAAGGAAGTGACCCCTCAGACATGGGAATCCAGTCACAACGTCATCAATCTCCAAGCCGCTCTGGAATTGTCCTTTGACCTTCCAGCTCATGGCGTCCCACCAGTTGGATATAAGGAGAAGGAAATCAACTCCTATGTTCAGAGGTTCTGCGGTAGAGACGATATTGTCTTCAAATCAGCGCTGCCGAAGAACCAGTTGCTACCAGAATACCGCGGGCTCGCCTACATCATAACTCACATACTTACAAGCTCCGCCGGTTCCTTTGATCAGCTGTCCCACCCCCGTCTCCAACTAATGATGATCATAGATGACGGAGTCCAAGTTAACTGAACTGATTTTTATGTGAATGGGCTTAAAGCTCAGGCACAGAAGTTCGCAGCCACACCCACTGGAGAAAGGAGACTAATCAGTGTGGAAAAACTGCTGTACGGGACAACGATGTCCGTACTAATCGAAGAATCAGTATCTAATCACGCAGCCTTTGCTGATTCCCAATACTTTGACAGCAAGCTCATTAAGTTCAAGACAAGAGCCGCTGCTGAGAAATCAATCGGACGAGGGCCACCTGAACAGAAAAGAGTCACCTCTGACTTGCCCCCTCGTGCCGACCCACCTAAGAGGAAAAGGCTCAGCAAGTCTGAGACATTTAAAGTCCCAGTAAAGCCTACCTCACCCCCACTGACTCAGGAGGAGCCAATCTTAGATGAGGACACATGCATTAAAGGTGCCCCCCTAAAAGACAAAGTCCAGCGCATCAGCTCTGAAGAGACTCAGTAGGACACAGCTGAACCTACTGAGGAGCCATCCTCCGAGTGGACGACCATGCATTCGACTCGCCTCCGAGCCACTAGAGAAGTCACTGCACAGATCCCAGAAATTGCATCCCACAGGGATCTGGTCGAAATAGCTATAAGGGCGAGGACTCAAATGCTACTGAGGTTTCTCAGCTGGGACATGCTTGAAGAGCTGATAAAGAATCAGTCAGCTCTGTCCCTACTGGCAAAGGAGCAAAGCCTATAGTCAGTGATCGGGTTTGGGGAACCCGCTGACCTAGCCTCGTTTGAGGATCTTCGCACATCTATGCTCTATCTTCTGAGCCTAAGATCCTCAGAACATGTCAGCAACCCTTCGCCGCCATCCCATCACAATGATGACAACAACGATGATGATGATGTGGATCAGGCGCCACCCAAGGAAGAATAACTGGGAGGATCTGCCGAGGGTAACACTCCCAGTGAAAAGGGTAAATCACCACCACCGTCTACATCAGGTGATGCCCCGGTTGCCCCGAAGCCTAGTCGAGAGCAGCAACTCGCAGCATCTGAGCAGAGGCTCAGAACAAGCAGTTATCAGATAAAACCTATTGGTTCCGTGACCTCAAAGTCCGTCAACAAAGCCATCAGAAGATAGGGAGATAAGAATCGTCTCCTTGCCAAAGACGTACATCTAAAATGGGCTCAGTACACGAAAGCCCAAACTAAGAAGGTTGAAAAACTTGCGGGCGAAATGAAGAAGGCCTCCGAAGCTCCTACTCATTCTATAAATATTCAGGAGATAGTAGAGGCCGCCCTCGCAGCTCAGAAAGTGGACCTTGCCGCTCAGAGTCAGCATCTTCTTCAAGAACTGCATAAGAAATTTCTGAGCAGCTGACTCAGAGCCTCACAGCAGTCCAATCTACCGTGGATGAGCGCAATAAGATGGCCACCTCCAGTGTAAAACAAGCCATAACCAATCACGTGGAGGCCCTCAAGCTCATTCAGAAGGAAATAACGGAGTCGCATTATGAGTCCCTCGTAAAACTGAGACATGATTCAGCAGCAAAAATCAAGCAAATCCGTGCTGACCAGGAGACGAACTAGGAACACTACTGCAACGCCGTCAGAGACTCCGACACCACCGCCGCTTCCATAAAGTCTATGGTTCTCAATCTTGAGAAAGAAGTGGTAGCCATCCGTACTCACCTCTCCCTGGCTGATGATGCCAAAAAGGGGGAAGGTAAAGAAAATGGGGAAGGAATAGAGAAGGATGAGGCGGAACAGGCTCAGGCGGAAGGACCAGAAGTCCAGGTAATAACTAAGGGGGAAGGTTCAGCTGATCAAGCTAGGACCAGCTCAGTACCCCCTCCCGAAATCGTCCAAATCCCAACTGTCCAAACATCTACTGTGGTTGAACCAACTGCTGGATCCGGAGAAGGATCCTCGGCTCAACATATTGAGGAGGTCACACAATTTGTCGACCAGGAGGACGAGCCACTGCCACCGCGAAGGCCGGGGAAGGAGATTAATACTGAAACAACTCCATCTTCCCCGATGCCTAAGTTCAAATCCAAGGCGGAGCAGGAGGCATTCGATCAGCGTTTTGCTCAGAAGCTTCAAGATGAACTCAACTATGAGCAACAGATCGAGGAAGAAGCTAAGAAGGAAAAGAAGCCCAGGAAGCCTATTCGCAAAATCGCCAAAGGCAAAGCCAAACTACTCCTGGATGAACAGAAGAGAAAAGCTTAGGAGGAGCTAGCTAAAGCTTCTGCCACTGACACTCAGTTGTTGGCTCAGAGTACTGCTATTCAAACACTTACTCCAGAACAAGAGGAAGAAGACAGAGCCACCTGGGAGGCCACGCTGAAAGGACTGAATCTCCGGAGAGGAGACAGTAGGTCAGCTGCCCTCAGAGAGAAGAAGAGACTGGAAGATCTTGCTAAGATCATAGAGATTACTGACAAGATAGCCAGTGAACCAGTCATCGACTAGAAGAAGTAAATTCCAAGGTCATCCAAGTACTATAGGAGAGGCGCTCCCAGAGCAACTTATCTGAAGAAGACCCCTCACCCTCATGTAGATAAGTGGGTACCTTTGGAGTTGAACGAGGAATGGGAGGAATTGAAGATAGAATTCGTTAAAGGGTACTACGTGTACCAATGCTATCCCACTGAGGTTCCAGCAAATCAGTTGTTCGATGAATTTCTTCATCAATCCAACGCCAGACTCAGAGCACAGGTACACACATTACTTGCTAAGGAGAAACTACCTCTAGTAGCTCCTGCCTTCAGAAGAGTACCTCCTCCCAGAACTACTCACGGTGTTCTATGCACCAAGGAGATAGAAGATGAGGTCGACGCAATAGCATATCATCATAATCTCAGTACTGATCTGCCTGGAGATCTAGAGGATATCCAAGTACTTCGCGCCAGAATATACAAATAATATGGCTTGGATACTCCTGCTGACAGATCTGCAGACTTCAAGAAGAAGACTAAGAGGTTCAGACGTTAGCATAGTCTTCTCATCCCCTGTATAGAAGATAGGAACCTTGTAATTCTCTTCATATATATCATGTTCCTTCTTCTGGCAGATAATTACTCATTGTCTTACGGCTTTTTGTTTGTGTTATGTTTATCACAACTGATCACTGAAGTGATCTGACACACACTCACACATAACCGTTTCTCTGATGTGCCTATCTGATTAGCTGCTGATTTTCTTAAGTTACTTGCTCAGTTTAACTGAAGTCGTTTTATATCAGTAGTTTAGATCTTAGATTTTAGAGGTTTTGGCATCATCAATTAGGGGAAAATTGTTGGGTTATGAGTCAGTAGAGGATATTCAACAATTATTGGGTTAAAAGAATCTTGGGGGAAATCATAATAAGTACTATGGAATTGAAGATCCCAAAACTCAGCTGATATCAGAAGTATAGTGTCTTGATAGGATTAGACGATATAATAGGATAGACTGTTTTGTTTTTCTATCTTTCATGTCTATGTCCTATACGGGGTAAATTGTTGGACTGATCTACAGTAGGAAGTTACTTTCTAGAACCCCACGTCATCCTTGTAAGAGCTTACGTTCTTAGTCATCAGCTGATCTTCGCCTCAGTAGAAGACTCCCTTGTCAGCTGACAGACATCAATAGAAGAACCCTCATATAAGCTCAGTACCTTCGGAGTCAAAGATTGACTACACTCAGTAGAAGACTTTATCAGCCGACTTAGACGAAGAAGACAGAGACTTCGAGTCTAATGTATCCGACAGGAAACGACCCAACTATTCATGTCAATCAAAAGTCAGCAGAATATCATACGATGAAAAGTGAGAGTCAACTCCGATATCTGACACATCTCACCTACCACAAACCTCGACCAATGAGAAGCCGTCAACGCATTACCTGCTTTGACCAACTAAAACTACTCTCATGTACAGTGATCAACAACTCTGCTACAACAATTGGAATTTATGGCCGTTTTCTTTAGAAGTTTGTGACACGTGGCATCGTCGTCTCCAACGGACATATGCCTATCTCATGACTATAAATAGAGAAGAAAATCCGAGCTCCACCCACGGGATATCAAGGGAAAACGCTCAAGCTTTCAAACAACTCTAGCGTATTCAAGATCTATCCAGCGAAGAACTTACCCAATAGAATATCATTAGTTCTTCTCTCTAGAGTTCTTTAGATCCCTCTTCTCTAGCTAAGCTCATTGCCATATTTATAGCTTAGACATTCGAAGGAGTTCACTTTTAGTGACTGTTCTTATTGTAAGAACTCCTTCTAGTTGGAGATTATCCCCTCCCCTTCAAACCTCGGTTTGATTTGTAAAGTCGCTAAGGACTATAACTTAGAAGGGTCTGTCTTGTGCATAGATTCCTTACTGAGGCTTGCTCAGATAAATCAACAAGACCTCCTGTTCAGCAGGACCGTGGACGTAGGATCTTGCGTATCCAAACCACGTTAAAAATTGTTTTTGTCGTTTACTATTTTATTGCATTGCACACAAACTGTTTACAAAATCATATATTTGCATAAAACGTATTTCTTAAAGCGCACTTACCAAAATACTTTAACTTGTGAAATCACGTTTTCAAACTGAGACGAATCTCCGGGCCCCACACTATTCCGCATTAAGGTTTTTGACTGAGTCTCAACGACTGACAAAAGTTAGTAGGAGAGCTCAGTAGTTGACTCACTCTCTGACCCCGCGATTGAAGTTTCTTAATTGGCACTGTTTATCAGTCGCACTAAACAGCTCAGTTGTCCTTCGGTTTGAGAAAAAGAGCAGTACTCAGGTGTATTCACCCCCCCTCTACACCTGACTCTCGTCTCCGGACCAACATCTCTAATTATCAAGTCAGAAGTGTGAGCGTCCAGCCACGATCAACGATGTTTCAACTCTTCATCTGAAATTTGTTCAACACAGATAGTAGGAGAGTTAGGCATTTCAGTTGTACTATTATGTGGTTGAAGTAATTCAGTTACAAGAGTTGGATCTACTAAGTCACCAGGTTCAGAGGCATTCAGCTCAGGAACTTCATTTATTCCCTCTGAATTATTATCCTTAGTAGAGGTCTCAGTTACCACTTGGGTTTCTTCATTGACCTGAGTTACCTGGGATTGACTCTGTTCAGTAGATTCAATCTGTTCAGCTACTTCTGCTGCTGGCTGAGATTCAGTTGTCTTATCTTCAGTTTCCTCTTCTGAATCATCATCCCAACACAACTGAATCTTTTAAACTTTATCTTTTAGGCTCAGATCCTGTTGCTGCTTACTGATGTCCTCAGATTCTGATTTAGAATTCCTGCTCCTGTCTTCAGTAGCAAACTCATTAAAGACAACATGAGGACTTTCCTCCATGTAAAGGGTCCGGTAGTTAAAAACTCCGAAGGCCTCGCTGACCCGGGAGTATCCTAAGAAGACTCCCTGGTCTGACTTGCTATCAAAGGTCTTTAACTGGTCCTTCCCATTATTGTGGATAAAGCACGAACACCCAAAAATATGGAAATAAGATATGAAAGATTTCCTTCTGTTCCATAATTCCTATGGTGTCTAGTAAGTAGAGATATGTTCTGAGTGTAACATGCAGTGTTAGTTGCTTTTGCCCAGAATTTGGATGGGAGTCTCAAGTCTGCGAGCAGTGTTCTTGCTGCTTCTTTGAGTGTTCTATTCTTCCTTTCATCAACCCCATTTTGTTGAGGCGTGCGCGCGGCAGACGTCTCATGCTCTATGCCTTCAGCTTTGCAGAACTCTTCCACCATCGAATTCTGGAACTCAGTTCCTCTATCTGAATGTATCTTTATAATCTTGGTGTTCTTCTCAACACTAAGATTTTTCAGAATCGTAGGCAACTCTGTTTTGACGTCAGACTTGTTGGAAATAAATACGACCCATGTGTAGCGAGAGTAGTCATCAATGATCACTAAAGCATAGTTCTTGCCTCTGATCGTCACTGGAGAGACTAGACCGAATAAATCCATGTGCAACAGCTGAAGGATTCCATCAGTGGAAGGTGATGGAACAGGTGGATTTTGCTTCTTTGTTTGCTTTCCCTTCAGACATGCTTCACACTAAGTGTCTTTGCTGAATATTTCATTCGGCAGTCCTCTTGCTAGAGCTTTTCTAGCTAGCTTGTTGAGTGTCTTGAAGTTGATATGGCTGAGTCTTCTGTGTCAGAGCCACTCCGTTCTGTTGTCGTTCTTTGCCAACAAACAAGCTTCAGGTTCAGCTGAGTTCCAGTCAGCTACGTAGATATTCTTTTTGCGCGAACCTGACATCACTGTTTTTCCTATAGATTTATCAATAACATCACCAAAACCAACGTAAAAAATCACTCTATTCGAGTTATCACAAAATTGACTAACAGAGAGAAGATTATGCTGAAGTCCTTCAACATATGATACTCTTGGAACTGTGGCGGTTCCAATGCTAAGTGTTCCATAGCCTCTGGTATAACCTTTTGCATTGTCTCCAAACTTGATTCTGGGTCCTTCTTTAGTAGTATAATTCTTCAGTAGATCCTTTTGGTATGTCATATGTCTTGACCATCCGTTGTCCACATACCAAGGGTCCTTGTGCACCTGCAAAACATAATTTATTCAGGTACCCTTTATATTTTTTATTTTGGGTCCTTAGATGTTAGTTTTGGAAACCCAAATCTGTCTCACGACCCTGGTGGTCTCAGGCAGTTTCTTCCCACTTTGATCAACATACTTGACCACTGGACTGGTCGATGCTGACTTCTGAGGCTTCAAAGGTTCAGGAGTCCTGATCTTCTGAATTGGTGGACTGCTGACCTTTGCCTTCTGAACGGCTTTCTTCTTCCTTTTGTGACTCTAGGGTCCTCTTCTAACTATAGGATCATAATAATATGACCCATACTGAGCTGGATGTGTCAGTTGTGGAGGTCCATACTGATCAGCCCATTTGACTCTACTGGTTCCCCTTGAGTGAATTGGGATGAATTTGAGCTAATTTTTTTGTCAGAATGCTGATAGCTGGGATGAGGTGCCTTTATCTTCTGTTTGTTCTTTGCTAGGGGGTTCAGAATCTCAGTGTTGATAGTCTCCCCTTGAAAAAATTTATCAGCTAGCCGGTTTTTTGAGCGTACGAGGGCAGATGAGGAGGCTCCATGACTGAATCCAAGTCCCTCTTTTCAGTGCTTAGGCTTGTTGTTGGCTAGCATCGCCTCAAGCTTCTTTTCAGCGCCCATGTACCACTCTGTCATCAGATTCCTCCAGACATCATCACTTTTCTTAAGCATCTCATGCTCGGTCTGAAGTCCTGACAACTCTTGCTTTAGTAGACTCAGTTCAGTATCCTTCTGAGTCAAGTCGTTGGTCAGTACTGAGATCTGATCTTCTTGATGTTGAGACTTGGTCATCAGAAAGTTAATCTCCTCTCTGAGTCTCAACACAAGTCCTTCTGACTTAGTAGCAACCTGACTCTCCTGAGAAGTCTTTGATTCTCCACTTTCAGGGTATCTAACTCCTGAAGAGTCTTACTGAGCTACAGGCTCATCTGAATCTGCTCGTCTAATATTTCTTCGTAGGCGATTGAGACGTCCAGATTCTCATCTGCACCTAAAATAGTGTCGTGTGTGCAGTGTGAAGAAGAGTTAAATGGAGCGTGAGAGTTTACCTCATCCTTTTCTCCTACCATAAGACACTTTTCAGCATCTTCTTCAAGATCTATGCCATGAATGCCGCTTCATCATCTAATGAATCCACGAAGGAGTCAACTTCATCTGAGTCATCTGAGAGTTCACCAGCTCTGTATGCTTGACGCTTCTTGATGAACTTCTCCCTTCGAGCTTTGCGTGCTTCTCTCTCAGCAGTACTGAGCTCAGGACAGTCATACTGATAATGTCCTGGCTTCTTGCAGTTATAGCAGGTGGTGACTCTTTCTTCTTTGCTCTCGCTGTCTTTTGACTGAGCTGAGTCCTCCTATTTCCTGCAATCAGAAGTATGCGAGTCAGGAGTGCGCTTGGGTGTATATTCAGACTTACCCTTGGTCTCTGACGACTTTAGAGAGTTTTCAGCGCCTCTCCTTCTCCTTTTGATATTTTACGGCAAGCAGTGCGTATTTCTTAGCTAGGTTTCCTTCTTGTAAGTCACTAAGTAAAGGTTCTGCCTTGCTAGACGCTGGAGCCTTGTGATGACTGATGCTTTGAAAGTATGGTCGATTTGAGTATCAGCTTCAGCTCGCTGCTTCCTTTGGGGTAGGACAAACTCGAACTCCTCAGCTTTTAATTCTGAAAAGATATGATCAGGAGAAACAATATCTAAGTTAGAATGTGTCAGTAAAGTAGCAAATGGAGTCCAATGTTCGTCTGGCAGTGCTCTTAATATCTTGATATTCATTTCTCGATTGGAGAATATCTTTCCCAACCCGTTGGTGGTGTTCATCAGATCTGTATATCTGACGTTAAGATCTTCTATCGTGTCACCAGGCATGAGAGACAGTCTCTCCAGCTTCTGAAGTTCCAGCGCCAGTTTGTTCGCTTTAATCTTCTGAGTCCCCCGACTCAGTAGCGCTAGAGCATCCCAGAGTTCCTTCGCGGACTTGCAGTCCTGAACTCTCCTGAGATAAGAATCACTCAGGGTGGTCAGTATGGCATTTCTGGTAACACGGTCTAAGTTGTGAAGCTTTTTCTCCTCAGGAATGAAAAGGCTTCTATCTTTGGGAACCTTATCTCTGGTCACCATGCCTCCTCCTTGTGCTGGTGTCTGGGTTACGACACTATCAATCATCGAAATGATAGGTCCGTCCTCCAGTCCCTCTACCATGTTGTCGTGGAGGGAAATCAGATGTGCCTCCATTCTGACTTGCCATACCCCGTAGTTCTCTACTGAGAACATGGGTACCATCCTGATTCCTTACATATCAGACATTGAAAATTGTGATATGAATGAAGAATGATATGCAGTGAAAACGTTTTCTGGATACGTTCAAGTAGACCAGTTTCAAAAAATAAGAGTCTTAGAGAACTCCTGCTCTGATACCAATTGTTAGTCCCGAGACAAACGTTCAGGTGTAGGGGGGGGGGAGCGAATACACCAGAAAACACTTTCTCAACTCAAAACGTGAAAAGTCCCTTTCAGGAAGATGTCGTACTGAACAGGTTCAGTAGACCAAATAAGTTGTTCTGAATCGCGTGACAGAGTGACTGACTTCACTGAGGCCTGCTAGTTGACTTAGGTCAGAATTCAGTACCGTTCAGCTGAAGTTCAGTAGCGGCGGAAATGTGTAGGCCCAAATTCAGTTGAGTTAGAAAACGCTTTTAAGAAAACTATTTCAGTATATTAGTGCGATCTTTCATTATGAAGCACAGTTGAATGATTTTGAAAGATATTTTCAGTATGAACAATAATCAATGCAACAGTAAAAACGGAACACAAGCAATTTTAAAGTGGTTCGGATCCAACAATCCTACGTCCCTGTCCCGAAAAGATCAAGAGGCTATTTTATTATACTGAGTTAGTCTCAGTTGGTTTGTGCACTACACAAACACTGGCCTTAGTGATTATACTGAGCAAGTCTCAGTTTACAAGATATCGAACTTAAGTATTTGACAAACTCTCCAATTATGAACGAGTCTTTTATAACAACGATCAGTTCAAAGATGAACTCCTTCATTCTAAGCTATAGGTATGGTCTGCTGAGCTTAGGTTAGAGGGAAGGGAATGAGAAAGTGGCTTCTAGAGCGACGAATGATTAAGTATAGACTTTGGGTTCGTATTCAGTCGCTTGGATACTAGAGGCTTATGATCTGATTCAGCTCGGTTCCCTTTGAGCAAGTATGTAGCCTTTCGCTGGAGATGACTCTATGAAGTTCTTGCGGAAAGCTTAAGTCGATTCTGAGTTGCTCTTGAATGCTCGTGTGTTCTTCGTTTTTCTAAGTGAGCTTCAATTTGAAATCTTCCCTTTATTTATAGAGCAGAGACATGGAAAGATCCGTTGGAGACGACGATCCATGTGTCTCTCTCTCTTTTGGGTAGCTAATGACTCTTTCAAAGTATGGTGACAGAGTCCTTTTCCTCCATTTCTGAAAAGATGTTGACTTGCAGTTTTAATTAGAATGTAAACAGCTGGCCGCTTGTCATTGGTCGAGGCTGAAGAAAGTAGGTGGGATAAACAGACTTCAAGGTAGATATGAAGCTGACTTCTCTATACCTCGTATGACTCTGCTGATTTGACTTATAAGATCTCCTACCAGTTAGAAGACTATCTGGCCATTGTTGAGTCTGATCCATGTTCAGTAGCATACTCCTGCTGAGTTCAGCTCTACTAAAGATCAACTTTGAGTTTAGTGAACTACTCCTACTGAGTTCAGTTCCACTGGCTCCTTTCAGTATACTGCTCATGCGGAGTCCAGTACTACTAAGTCTTCTTCTTCTGGTACTGAGGCTGATAGTTTGCTGAAGAATCAGCAGATAGAACTGAACGCATGCACCATATCGAATGGTGTCTGCTGAGTCTGAACCTCTCAGAGACAGAATAAACAATTACAATTGAATGGTTCATCAGTCAAACTAGGGTTTTGGGATCTTCAAATCTAATGAGCACTAGGCTACTGAATCATCTCCCAACAGTACCTGAATCTGTTTTTGTTTTGTAGGTGCTACAGGACCCTTTGATTATCGACAGTGGATGCTCAAGACATATGACACATCAAAAGAGCCTACTGACCGGCTATGTTCAGTAAGATGAAGCTAGAATTGTGTTCGGTGACAACTCCAAAGGCTACACAAAGGGATATGGCACACTAAAAATAGGAACTACAATAGTTCCTAGGGTATCTTATGTTGAAGGACTTCAACATTATCTCCTTTATGTTAGTCAATTCTATGATAACTCCAATAAAGTGACTTTGGACGCAGGTTGTGTGATGTTCTTGATAAATTTCGAGGAACAACTGTGTTATCAGGGTCGCGGCGAAGAAACATATACTATGCTGAATGGAATACCGCCGAATCTTAAGCTTGCATGCTAGCACACACGAGGTCAGATGACAAATCAGCATGGCTATGGCACAGACGACTAAGTCATATGAAATTCAAGACAATGAACAAGCTAGCACGTGATGTTAAAGTCAAAGGAATGCCCAACGAAGTATTCAAGAGACATAAAAATTGTGAAGCATATTTGAAGGGGAAGAAAACAAAGTCAAACAATCCACCCATTCCATCACCTTCCACTGATGTAATCCTTCAAGTACTGCACATGGATTTATTTGGGCCAGTCAATCCAGTGACGATCAAAGGGAAGAAATACGCTCTTGTAGTCGTTGATGACTATTCAAGATATACTTGGATGATATTTATCGCCAACAAATTTGACGTCAAACTTGAGCTACCGAAACTACTAAAGCGCCTGAGCGTCGAGAAAGATGTCAAGATTCAAAGGATACGCTCAGATCATGGAACTGAGTTTCTAAACGCGATGGTAAAAGACTTCCATGAGGCAGAAGGCATTGAACACGAAACCTTAGCTGCACGTACGCCTCAGCAGAATAGACTTGTTGGAAGGAAGAACAAAACGCTTAAAGAAGGAGCAAGGACATTGCTTGCAGACTCAAGTCTACCATTAAAGTTCTGGGCAAAAGCTACTGACACTGTTTGCTACACTCAGAACTGTTCTCTACTGATTCAGATGCACATGAAGACGCCTTACGAACTATGAAAAGGGAGAATTCCTTCTATTTCGCATATCTATATTTTTTGCCGTCCGTGCTTTATCCACAATAATGGAAAGGACCAATTAAAGGTCTTCGAAAGTAAGTCAGACCAAGGAGTCTTCTTAGGATACTCCAGGATCAGCAAAGCTTTCAGGGTCTTTAACTGCCGGACTCTTTGCGTGGAGGAAAGCCCTCATGTTATATTTGATGAATTTATTTCTAAGTTCAGGAAGTTAAACTCTCAGCCAAAAGATGAAGAGATCAGGACCAAGCTACAAGATCTAAGCTTAAAAGACAACACTGAAAAGATCCAACGGGATAACGATTCAAATAATGAAATTCAGAATCCAACAACAAGCAATGTAGGTTAGGAGATTCATTCTACCAAACAGAATCAATTCCAGGTAATTCAGGTCAATGAGGAAAACCGATATGGTAACTGAGACCTCTACTGAGAATAACAACTCAGGGGGAACTATTATTGTTCCTGAGCTAAATGCCCCTGAACCTGGTGACTCGGTAGACCCAACTCTTGTCACTGAATTACTTTAAACACATAATAGTACAATTGAAATTCCTAATACTCCTACTATTTGTGTTGAATCAATTCCAGATGAAGTAACAAGACGTCGTCGCTGATGGTTAGATGCTCACTCTTCAGATCTTATCATTGGAGATCCTTCAGCTAGTGTCAAGACATGATCCAGATTCTGTCAAGGAGAAAGTGCTTTATACTCATGTTTCTGGTCGACTGAAGAACCTCAGACAATAGAGGATGCGTTGAATGATGCTAATTAGATCACCGCCATGCAAGAAGAGCTGAATCAATTCACGTGAAACGACGTATAGGAGCTTGTTGATAGACCTAGACATCAACACGTGATAGGAACAAATTGGGTCTTTGTTGGTCCCGAGATTAAACGTTCAGGTGTAGAGGGGGGGGGGGTGAATACACCTGAAAACAATTTCTCAACTTTAAACGCGAACAGTCCTCTTCAGGAAAGTGTCATACTGAACAGGTTCAGTAGGCCAAATAAGCTGTTCTGAATCGCGTGGCAGAGTGACTGACTTTACTGAGGCCTGCTAGATGACTTGAGTCAGAATTCAGTACCGTTCAGAGGAAGTTCAGTATTGTACGGAAATGTGTAGGCCCAAATTCAGTTGAGTTAAAAAATGTTTTTATGAAAACAGTTTTAGTATATTAGGGCGATCGATTAAGCTTTGCTGAAACTCAGTTGAATGATTTTAGAAATATTTTCAGAATGAACAGTTATCAATGCAACAGTAAAAATACACAGAACACAAGCAATTTTAAAGTGGTTCAGATCCAACAATCCTACGTCCACTGTCCCGAAAGATCAGGAAGCTATTTATTATATTGAGATAGTCTCAGTCGTTTATGTTCTTAGTGATTATACTGAGCAAGTTTCAGTTTACAAGGTATCAAACTAAAGCGTTTAACAAACTCTCCAACTAAGAAGGAGTCCTTTACAATAAGGATCAGTTCAATATGAATTCCTTCGTCTAAGCTATGGATACGATCTGCTGAGCTTAGGTTAGAGGGATAGGGAACAAGAAAGTGGCTTCTAGAGAGACGAACGATTAAGTATAGACTTGGGTTCATATTCAGTCGCTTGGATACTAGAGGCTTTATATCTGGTTCAGCTTGGTTCCCTATGAGCAAGTATGTCGCCTTTCGCCGGAGATTACTCTGTGAAGATCTTGCAGAAAGCTTAAGTCATTTCGAGTTGCTCGTGAATGCTCTTGTATTCTTGTCTATGTTGTAGGTTGGTGTGTATATGAGCTTCAATTTGAAATTTTCCCTCTATTTATAGAGCAGAGACATGGATAGATCCGTTGGAGACGACGATCCATTTGTCTCTCTCCTTTGGGTAACTAACAGCTCTTTCAAAGTATGGTGGCAGAGTCCTTTCCCTCCATTCCTGGAAAGTTGTTGACTTGCAACTTTAATCAGAAAGTTGACAGCTGGTCGCTCGTCATTGGTTGAGGCTGAAGAAAGTAGGTGAGACAAAAATAGAATTCAAGGTGGATCTGAAACTGACTTCTCTATACCTCGTATGACTCTGCTGATTTGACTTAGTAAATCCTGATAGTAAGAAGACTGTTCAGCCGTTGCTGAGTTTGATCTCTATTCAGTAGCATACTCCTACTGAGTCAACTCTATTGAAGATCAACTCTAAGTTCAGTGGACTACACCTGCTGAGTTCAGTTCCACTGACTCCTTTCAGTATACTGCTCTTGCTGAGTCCAGTACTACCGAGTCTTCTTCTTCTGGTACTGAGGCCGATAGTCTGCTGAATAGCTAGTGGACAGAACTGACCACCTGAACCAAAATGAAGAGTGTTTACTGAGTCTGAAACTCCCAGAGACAGAACAACAAATTACAACGGAATGGTTCATCAGTCAAAGTAGGGTTTTGGGATCTTCAAATCTACTGAGCACTAGGCTACTGAGTTATCTCCCAACAAGTTGTGGAGAGACTAAATCATCTCCCAGCAGTCTTCAAGAACAAGCGCGATGAAAACAACATCAATGTCAGGAACAAATCTTGATTGCCAAAGGTTACTGTCAATCGGAAGGAATAGATTTTGACAAAATATTCACCTCAGTCGCAAGTTTGGAAGCTATTCGTCTATTCCTAGCTTCTGCAACACATCAGCAGTTCACAATCTATCAGATGGATGTGAAGTAAGCTTTCCTGAACGACATACTGAAGGAAGAAGTCCATGTTGAAAAACCGTCCGGCTTTCAGCAGGGACATCAGGTTTACAAACTTAAGAAAGCTTTGTATGGGTTAAAACAAGCACCTAGGGCTTAGTACGATACCCTCTCAGACTTTCTACTTTAGAAAGGTTTTTAAAAAGGAACAGTGGATCGCACCCTATTCAGTATCAAGTCTAGAGAAGACGTTCTACTGGTGCAGATCTACGTGGACGACATCATCTTTAGATCATGGAATCTGACTATGTGTCAGAAATTCGAGCAGATGATGAAAGAAAAAATTGAAATGTCAATGATGGGAGAGATGAACTATTTCCTTGGACTTCAAGTCAAACAATCAAAGAAGGGAATATTCATTAATCAAGCCAAATACATAAGAGATCTCATCAAAAAGTTCGGCTGCGAAACCAGCAAGTCAGTAAAGATACCTATGAACACCACTCAAAATTGATCATGACAAAGAAGGAGTATCTGTTAAGTCAATTGACTATTGTGCTATTATCGGTTCTTTATTATATCTTACATCAAGCAGACCTGACATAACTTATGTTGTAGGTGTATGTGCGAGATTTCATGTGAATCCCAAGAAGAGTCATTTAGATTCAGCGAAGAAAATTCTTCATTACCTAAAGGGAACACCTGATGTTGGATTATGGTATCCTGCTGATGATAACCTTGAACTAACTGGTTATTCTGATGCTGACTATGCAGGTTGCCGAATCAACAGAAAATCAACTTCAGGAACTTGTCAGTTCCTCGATAGCAAGCTCATATCATTGTTCTCAAAGAAACATCATTCAGTAGCAACGTCCACTACTGAAGCTGAGTATATGGCTGCCGGAAGCTGTTGTGTACAGATATTGTGACTTCGACAACAGCTGAGAGACTACGACATCCATCCAGATGAAGTACCAATCTACTGCGATAGTACCAGTGCTATTGCAATCACTCGGAACCCAGTTCTGTAGGGTTTGTATACTGAAAGCAGTCTACGTATTTGCTTGTATACAATGTTTCCTATTACCACTATTATTATTCTCCTATCTGATTATTATAATCGCACAATTTAGTCCTTTATCTCACGTGAGTTAGATCATAAAGTGCGTTGTAGATCACAGAAGACTGTAGTGATTGGTTGAACTAGTGAGATATAAACAGTTATCACAGCCGAGGCAACTTTAGAACAAGTTGCCGGTTTAGGCTGCAACGTAGATAAGAAGTGACTTGTCTTAGTCACTTGTCTATGTTGATACATTTTAAGTATTGATGGATCGCGGTGATACGTGTTCTTCTATCTGACCCATGTGAAGAACCAAGGTCTCGGAGACTCAGCTGATCTTAAGCTTGATGAGATTTCAGTTGAGTGCACGCGACTAGCTATCACTTTGACTTACTATGGGTGAGGGTCATCGCGACCATATATAAAAGTAAAAATTGATTAAAAATATAAATACTTGTTTAAAATTCCCAAAATTTAAAGAACTCTTACAGACATCCTAAATTGTATATATATAATTTTTCTGGAATTTTTCAAGTAGCTTAAGATCATGTATTTGGTCTTGGAACTCTCGGCCGAAAAGGTAAAATTGCTGGACAGATTTATGTTCTCATGAAACTTAAATATTTTAACATCCAAAGAATTGACATAATAGAATTGAACACATCAAGAAACAAACTAACAAATAAATAGTACACGTATCCTAAAAATTCTATATTATTAACATGAATGACCTAACACATATTATATCTCATTAAAATTCAACATGATCGAAAATAACTCAAAGAAAACATGAAAACAAATTTTCCTTTCAAGCCCATGAACATGCTGTCAGAAACTGGCACGTTACGAAGAACAATTTTAAACAAATACTTAACATGCTTGAAAAATTATAAAAACATAAATGAGTATACTAGAAATACCTTGGAAGAGGAACCTAAATTTTCACGATGATATAATGACTTTAAGATGTGTAAATAATTCTTGAAATAGTTCGCACGTGTGCCGGCAGAATTTCGAAAATCTAATGTGAAACTATATTATGGATGACTAAGGTGTATTTATAGGCCTAGAAATCATTATCTAAATATTCCTAATTAAATAAGGTATCAAGTGTATTTTATCCATAATTATTTTCGTCCATATATATTTTATATAGAATTTATTCTATTCACTTACCATATAAGACATTCAATCCTAGATAAATTAGGATTTGGATAAATAAAAATAGATTTATTTCCTAAAACATGTATATCTCAAATATAATATCTTATTTATTCATAAAATATAATTTTAAATTATCTCCTAATAACTTAATATAATAAAAAATATTATATTCTTTTGTGAATCCTAGTTGGTTTAGGAAATCCAAAATAAATAAAAATAATTATTGCCTAATAATTCTAACATGACTTCTAAATAATTAAATAAAAAAAATAATCATAATATGATAGAAACAAACACATTCAAAATTAAAAATAAATTTACATAACAAAAATGATTTAACGAAAAAAAATAACATAAATGCTTTAATTTTCATTTTAATTTCTAAGGCGCGACTTACAGAACTAAACCCGTGATATTATGCATGAAATGCAAATGCATTTTATTTATTTATTTATAGGAAAATTTCGGGGTGTTACAATCTCCCCTACTTATAAAATTTTCGTCCTCGAAAATTAATTACCTTTATCCATTAAATTTGGGTATCGTAGCTCCATATCTTTTTCTACTTCCCATGTCGCCTCACTCGCGTCATGTCTATTCCAAAGAACTTTTATTAATGGCACTTCCTTGTTCCTAAGTTGGATAACTTTTTTGTCTAAGATGGCATCTAGCGTCTCCTCATACGACAAATCTTTGTTCAGCTCCAATCCTTCGTAGTTGACTATATTGCTTGGATCATGGACATACTTCCTCAAGTTCGAGACATGAAAAACATTATAAATGGACGTCAAACTTGGCGGTAGTGCCAACTCGTATGACACTTTTCCAATTCTTTTGAGTATCTCAAACGGTCCAATGTATCGAGGCCTAAGCTTTCCTCTCTTTCCAATCCTCACTACACCTTTCATTGGTGACAACTTGAGAAACACTTTGTCACCCTTCTCGAATTGTATATCCTTCCTCTTCAAATCAGCGTAGGACTTCTGTCTATCTTGTGCCATCTTGATTCTCTCTCAAATCTTTGCAATGACTCCCACGGTTCTTTCTACGATCTCGGGTCCCAATATTCTTTTCTCACCAACTTCATCCCTGTGCAGTGGTGATCTACACTTCCTTCCATATAATGCTTCAAAGGGTGTCATCCCTATGCTTGCTTGATAGCTATTATTATATGCAAATTCCACTAAGGGCAAATGTTTCTCCCAATTAGGTCCAAAATCCATGACACATGCTCGCAACATGTCTTCCAAAGTCTTAATAGTTCTTTCAGATGTCCATCAGTCTGTGGATGGTAGGCGGTACTAAACTTCAACTTAGTACCCATAGCACCTTGCAAACTATTCCAAAATTTTGATGTGAACCTCGGATCGTGATCACATACAATACCGGTAGGCACTCCATGTAATCTTACTATCTCGTCTATATAGATTTGTGCCAGATGATCCATGTTATCAGTCATCTTCATCAGAAGAAAATGAGCCAATTTCGTGCGTCTATCCACGATTATCTAAATTGAATGATTTCCTCTTCGGGTTTTTGGTAATGCTACCACGAAGTCCATTGATATCTCCTCCCATTTCCATTGAGGTATATCAAGCGTCTTTAATATGCCGGATGGCCGTTGGTGTTCAGCCTTCACTTGTTGGCAAGTCATACAACTTTGTATGAATTCTGCAATAGTCCTCTTCATATTCCTCCACCAAAGTATCTCTTCAAATCATGATACATCTTTGTCCCTCCAGGATGGACAGTGTATGGCGTGCTGTGTGCCTCCTCTAAAATCTCCCTCATCATTTCACTTCCTTTTGGTACACAGATCTTTCTCTCGAACATCAGCGTTCCGTCTGCTGCGATCTCAAACCCCTTATTATGCCCTTCCAGAACTTGATCTCTTATCTTGCGCAAAAATCTCTCTCTCTTTTGTGCTTCCCGAATTTGGTCTTTTAGCAAAGGTTGGATCTTCATAGCTGCTAACTTAGTAATAGTGTCTTCTGTCGATGGTACAACTTCAATTTTCATTTTTTCAAACTCTTCGATCATTCGAGAAGTATATAGGGCGGTCAAACTCCCTTTCCTGCTCAAAGCATCAGCTACAACGTTTGTGCAGTCGTAATCTTTCACTAGTTCAAGCCACCTTCTTTGTCTCATGTTCAATTCCTTCTGTGTGAACAGATACTTGAGACTCTTGTGATCAGAATATATCTCGCACTTGCCTCCGTATAGGTAATGTCTCCAAATCTTCAAGGCATGAACCGCAACTGCTAATTCCAGATCGTGTGTAGGGTAATTTAGTTCGTGTGTCTTCAGTTGTATCGAAGCATAAGCTATGGCCTTCCCATGTTGCATCAAGACACATCCAAGTCCTTATTTTGAGGCATCGCAGTAGATTACATACCCTTCAGTTCCGTCAGGAATAACGAGTACCGGTGTCGTGGTTAACTTCCCTTTAAGTTCTTGGAAACTTCTCTCACACTCTTCATTCCACTCAAGCTTGATCCCTTTTCTGGTTAATTGAGTGAGTGGCCTTGCTATCTTTGAGAACCCTTCAATAAATCGCTTATAATATCCTGCTAATCCTAAGAAACTTTGGATTTTGCTTGCATTCTTCGGTGCCTTCCAGTTACTAACCTCTTTGATTTTTGTTGGGTCCACTTCTATCCCTTGTGCAGTCACTACGTGACCAAGGAATACTACTTGATTAAGCCAAAACTCACATTTCTTGAACTTGGCGTATAGCTTCTAATTTCTTAAAGTCTCCAACACGACCCTGAGATGATGAAGACAATTACGAATTGATCCAAATATTGATGAAACACTATGTTCATCAAGTCCATGAAAATGTCAGGTGCATTAGACAGTCCAAAAGGCATCACTGTAAACTCATAGTGACGGTATGTTATTCGAAAAGCTGTCTTCGGCACATCACTCTCCTTAATCTTCAACTGATGATATCCGGACCTCAAGTCAATCTTTGAGAAGATCCCCGTGCCTTTTAGTTGATCAAAGAAGTCTTCAACAGGTATTTGTTCTTGATTGTCAACTTGTTGAGCTCACGGTAATTTATGCACATACGCATAGTTCCATCTTTCTTCTTGACAAAAAGCACAGGCTCTCCCCATGGTGATACACCTGGACGAATATGTCCCTTGTCTAACAACTCTTGTAGTTGTATCTTAAGTTTTTGTAACTCCATCGGTGCCATTTTGTATGGTGCTCTTGAGACAAGAGCTGCTCCAAGAATTATATCAATGTTGAATTCTACATGCCTATCTGGGGGAAGACCACTTAGTTCCTCAGGGAACACATCGGGAAATTTCTTTACCACCGGGATATCGTTTATGGTTAGTTCCCCCGCCTTTGAGCTTGTAATATTCACCAAGTAGGCTTGACAGTCCTGCTTCCTCATCATCTTGGTGGCCTTCATTGCAGTTATAATATGTGGTCCTCTCTTTCTTTTACTTCCGTAAAAAGAGAATTGATTTCCGTTTGGTGTTGGGAAAAGGACTTCAAGATCCTTGCATCTGATAACCGCATCGTGCTTACTGAGCCAATCCAATCCCAATATAACGTCAAAGCCCTTCATCTCCAGGATGTACAAATATGCTTTCAAGGTCACGCCATCGATCTTCAACGTTGCTCCTTTTACTCGACAATTTGTTTCCTCTGCCTTGCCTACTGGAAACCCGACCTTGCATGCTGCACTCTCCTCTTCGCATTTTTCGGCTACTTTATCGTAAATCTTTTCGATATAAATGAATCCAACGCTCCAGAATTAAAAAGAACTATTGATTAAGTACTAAAATGTTTCCTAAGGTAATTAAGTTTACTAACTATAATTGGATTTCCTCCTTGGCATTGCGGGAACATTTACCTCATAGCCTCCAGCAGTTGTAGATTGTTAAGGTTCTCTAGAAGGTTATCTCTTATCACTCCACTACTTAATGGGTTTCTTCTCGGAGGCATCTTCCTATTGTTCATATAAAATTCAACAATGTAAGGCATCTAAGTTCTCATTCTTAAGACAACATTTTCATAACATTTAAGGGGACGTTACCTCGTGCATAACATTTAATTTTCTCAATTTAATTTTCAAAAATAATAGATTTATAAAAATAATAAGGTTTTAAATGCATTTCATAAAAGCGGAAGTCTTAAATCAAAAACATGTGCAACTTCAAGTTCAGTGAATTAAATAGAGACAAAATGTATAGTTCAATATGAAAACTAATTAAAGCGTTAAAAAGAAAATATTTTAGATCCTTTCATGATTGTGACCATCACCATCCGCCACTTTAAGCACCTGCCGGACCATGATCTGAAAACGTAAAAATTATATAGGGGTGAGTATGACTACTCAGTGGGGTCAATATTATCCAAACTATAAACTATAAAGGATTTAACATGAGAAATTAGACATGCAAGCCCGGAGGCTTAACCCGAAGGTTTTTCTGCTATGAATTTCCTGAAGGCTAATCCGAAGGTTTTACTGCTGTGAATTGCCCGAAGGCTCTGCCTGTACTGAATAACGCATGAGAAAAATGATATAATGTATAATAAGGATAAAAGTAAAAACCTCATCTTAACCTTTTTGAGTGAATGAAAAAATGTATATCAATAGATTAAATCCTGCGCGCCAATCCTAACATGAAATAATTCAAATCTTAATGTCGTGATATACATGAAACAATATCATATCTATATACTAAGTTTCTACGTTCTATTTTAACTCGTGCAGAATACCTATTTTAAAAGAGTTCCACAGAACATGAATTCATTCCATAAATTCAAAAAATTTATATATATATTCTTTAATGAGTCTAAATCATTCCAGATTTGGTTTAATATAAAAATAATAAGTCCTCTAAGAATTATAACCAAAATACTACCTCCGTCCCGCTATTACTAACACAGTTTCCTTAAATGGACGTCCCGCTATTACTGGCACGTTTCCTTTTTTGGAAATACTACCTATCATCTCTCTCCTACTTTACCATTTATCTCTCCTACTTTTTCTTACTTTATCATTTTCTCTCTCTTACTTTATCATCTTCTCTCTCTTACTTTATCATCTACTCTCATTCATCTTCTCTCTCCTACTTTATCATTTACCCATATCTCAATATTAATCATCTACTTTCTTAATTTCCGCGCCGAAATGAAACGTGTCGGAAATAATGGGACGGAGGTAGTAGTACCTACTGCGTCAACAAAGGCGGTTTCTGACCTACTGACCTTTAACTATAAGCTTCGGGAACTAAACATATCTTAAAAATTCTAAGATTTAACACGCATCTAGGGAACATACATAGAAATATCATGTCAAAATTTCAATCTCTATAGATAAGTAACGATTTCATAAAATACAGAATAGTTTCCACCAAAAACTGAATACGAAAATGCATGCTCTGACTGACTACCCGGACATTTGTATTAAACTGCTTTCATAAACATAATTTAAAATACAAAATAAATACTTTTACAAACCCCAATGTGTTTGGAGTATTTAGGAAAAAGAATCATGTCAAAATCAGTCTTGTGGAGTGAGATATAAATATTTTGCTAAACCCTATCCCGGATGCATGGTTTTTCGATAGTGTAAAAGTAAAAATTTAATAAAAATATAAATACTTGTTTAAAATTCCCAAAATTTAAAGAACTCTTACAGACATCCTAAATTGTATCTCTATAATTTTTCTGGAATTTTTCAAGTAGCTTAAGATCATGTATTTGGTATTGGAACTCTCGGCCGAAAAGGTAAAATTGCTGGACAGATTTATGTTCTCATGAAACTTAAACATTTTAACATCCAAAGAATTGACATAATAGAATTGAACCCATCAAGAAACAAATTAACAAATAAATAGTACACGTATCCTAAAAATTATATATTTTTAACATGAATGACCTAACACATATTATATCTCATTACAATTCAACATGATCGAAAATAACTCAAAGAAAACATGAAAAACAATTTTCCTTTCAAGCCCATGAACATGCTGTCAGAAACTGGCACGTTACGAAGAACAATTTTAAACAAATACTTAACATGCTTGAAAAATTATACAAACATACATGCGTATACTAGACATACCGTGGAAGAGGACCCCAAATTTTCACGATGATATGATGACGTGAAGATGTGTAAATAATTCTTGAAATAGTTCGCACGTGCGTTGGCGGAATTTTGAAAATCTAATGTGAAACTAAATTATGGACGACTAAGGTGTATTTATAGGCCTAGAAATCATTATCTAATATTCCTAATCAAATAAGGTATCAAGTGTATTTTATCCATAATTATTTTCGTCCATATATATTTTATATAGAATTTATTCTATTCACTTACCATATAAGACATTCAATCCTAGATAAATTAGGATTTGGATAAATAAAAATAGATTTCTTTCCTAAAACATGTATATCTCAAATATAATATCTTATTTATTCATAAAATATAATTTCAAATTATTTCCTAATAACTTAATATAATAATAAATATTATATTCTTTTATGAATCCTAGTTGGTTTAGGAAATTCAAAATAAATAAAAATAATTATTGCCTAATAATTCTAACATGACTTCTAAATAATTAAATAAAAAAAATAATCATAATATGATAGAAACAAACACATTCAAAATTAAAAATACATTCAAAATTGAAAGCGGTATGTTCTTCATGAGGTACTAATTTCGAGAATTTGATTGTCTTGTGTCAAATTGAGTGGTCAATGCTTAGATGTCACCGGGGGTACAATTCACTTCTCCAAAGTCCCTTCCCTCGTGTTTAATAGTGACATGGTTTAGTAATATCGGATTATTAATTCTATTTGTCATAAGGATATAAAGTTGACATGGAATAGAATTAAAGTGCTAGGTGAATAGCATGGTCAGGGGTTGCACGGGTAAACGTCCACCCACGTGGCTTGCACGTGTGATCTTTGGGTTGTTCGAGGTTTCAAATCTATATTGTTTTTTCAAAGGGTTATAATATTGTTTTGTTACAAAATTCTTGTGCGATTGTTTTTACTTGCGTTTATTTTATTTATTTTCAGATATGTCTCTTAACCCCATCATTCACACTCTCACCAAGAATCCCTTAACTGGGAATAATTATTACGTTGAGTGGAAAAGAAATTTGGAATATGTTCTCATCGCTGAGGAACATATGTTTGTCTTTACTGAGGATAAACCTGCCGATCTCACTGATCAGTCAACTGATGCTGAGCGGGATGCAATGAAGGCATGGGAACGGTCAAATAACATGGCTAAGGCCATGATTATGTTGCTCAGGTCGCCCGCATTGCAGCTGCAGCATCGGTCTTTCGCCAATGCACGCGATATTTGGGCAAATCTCGAGGAAGTGTATGGCGAGACTAATAGAACTGCTAGGTTCAACATCATGCGGGACATCATGAGATGTCGCATGGATGAGGGCAGTTCTGTGCACGATCATGTCTTGCACATGATTAATCTCATGGATAGGCTTGACTTGCTCGGAGGAGGTATCGAGGCTGAGGCCAAGTGCGATATCATCATGAATACTTTGCCCAAGTCTTTTGAGAATGTTCGCCTCAGCGCTGTGATTTCAAAGAGGGACTATACTCTTAATGAGTTACTCAATGACTTGGTCGCATCAGAGGGAGTCATGGGCAGAGGTGCACAGGTCTTGAACACTTCCAGCTCTAGGGGCCCAAAGTTTCCTCCGAAAGGTGGAAACAAGAAAAATGGCAACAAGGGTGGAGTGTCCAAGTAAAACAGTGGGAGTAAGCATATGGGTCCTTCCGGAGGCGTGACTAAGCCTAAGGGGAAGGGCAAATGCTTCAAGTGCGGCAAGAATGGGCATTGGAAGGCTGATTGCCCTATGCTCAAGACAAAGAACAAAGGTACTCGAATCGCTCTGGTAATTGAGACTATATTGGTTTCCTCTTCTACCCATGAATGGGTAGTGGATTCGGGGGCAACTGATCATGTTTGTTACTCCCTGCAGGGGTTTCTGCGGACAAGGGATCTGAGTGATGGCGAGGTGGTTATCTCCATAGGCGATGGATCGAGAGTTCCTGCACTCACCATTGGAGATTTATCTTTGTGTTTTCTAGATAGGGTACTAGTATTAAGAAACGTTTTGTTTGTGCCAGACTTTAGGCGGAATATTATTTCAGTAAGTAAACTGTTTAAGCAAGATGGGTATAAATATATTTTTGATGATAGTGTTTCTATCATGCGAAATGATGATTTCATCTGCAGTGGCACATTAAACGGAGATCTTTGTACTGTATCTAGCGAACCTTTACCTTGTTCTTATGTTGTAACTACATCATCAACCCCTAAGAAGAGGAAACAGTTTTCTAGGGAGAATCAAACATATCTTTAGCATCTTAGACTAGGTCACATTAGTCTGAATAGGATCCAAAGGTTGGTGAAAGATGGATCATTGGAGTCTCTCCAGGTTGAACCATTTCCAACTTGCGAATCCTGCTTGGAGGGGAATATAGTGACCAGGCCTTTTAAGGCAAAGGGTAATAGAGCCAAAGATGTGTTGGGATTGATTCATTCTGACTTGTGTGGACCTATGTCCACACAAGCTCGTGGAGGTCATGAGTACTTCGTCACGTTTATTGACGATTACTTAAGATTTTGGTACATTTATCTTCTTCGCGACAAGTCTGAATGTTTTGAGAAATTCAAAGAATATAAGGCGGAAGTGGAGAATAAGTTAGATGCCAGTATCAAGTCACTGCGATCGGATCGTGGTGGTGAGTACCTCAGCCACGAGTTCAAGAGTTACTTGAAAGAATGGGATTACATCCCAGCTGACAGCACCGGGAACACCTCAGCAGAATGGTGTGTCAGAAAGAAGGAACCGAACCTTATTGGTTATGGTTCGATCGATCATGAGTTATGCAACCCTGCCTGTTTCGTTTTGGGGATATGCCTTGGACACAACAGCATATTTGCTGAATCTAGTACCATCCAAGTCGGTGTCTCAAACCCCTTTCGAGTTGTGGTTTGGGCGTAAGCCCCGTTTCAACCACATAAGGATTTGGGGTAGTCCAGCATATGTGCTGAACAAGCAACCCGACAAGTTGGATGCTAGATCTGAGGCTATACTCTTTGTAGGGTATCCTAAGGGAACAAAAGGTGGTTAATTTTATAGTCCTAAGGATCAGAAAGTCGTTATTAGCACCAACACCAGATTCCTGGAAGAGGATTATGTAAATAATCGCAAGTCCAAAGTCGATGTTATCCTTGAAGAAATTCAAGGTGATCAAGTTTCACTCAACGAGCCAAGTGTGCAAGAATTATTACCACCAGTAACTGCACAATCTTTGACACAGAGCCAGTCACCACTAGGCATAGTGGGAGGGTTATTATACAACCTGATCGATACATGTTCATGGGAGAGACTTCAGATCTTCTCCCAGCAGACGGATAAGATGTAGTCGACCCCTGGACTTACGCTGAAGCAGTGGGAGATCAAGATGTAGAATCATGGCAATTTGCTATGGACTCGGAGTATGAGTCCATAAGTGCTATGGATGTATACGAGGTTACTGAGCTACCGGCTGGCTGTAAAGCCATTGTTAGTAAGTGGGTATACAAGTTGTCGGTTTAGGCTGCAACGTAGCTAAGAATTGACTTGTCTTGGTCACTTGTCTATGTTGATACATTTTATGTATTGATGGATCGCGGTGAGACATGTTCTTCTATCTGACCCATGTGAAGAACCAAGGTCTCGGAGACTCAGCTGATCTTAAGCTTGATGAGATTTCAGCTGAGTGCACGCGACTAGCTATCACTTTGACTTACTATGGATGAGGGTCATCGCGACCGTATATCTCTGTATCTTGGGTGAGCGTTGTTGCGTGTAGCTCAGGCTGGTTATCTGCATCATGCATCCGTATCCCATTATAGGGTTGATGATATCCCCTTGAGAAGCTCAAATGGTTTATCATGCTAAACCCTGCAGGTTGATTAAGTTCAAATATGATAATAAGGTCGAGTGGTACTACTCAAGGATAAGATATTAATTGTATTAAGTAGTCAGTAAACTTAATCAATTAATGGATATTCGATATCTTAAATACGGGGATTAACTGAAGTTAAAAATACAAGCCCTGACTCAACTTTTGGGATAAAGGGGTAAGTCACCATAGATTCTTTAGTGGAATGAATCTATGTTTGTGAATTAATAATACTCTGGGCTGAGTATGGAAAATTAATTCACTTGAGGTCCATCTTTATTTCTTGTATTAGGTCCCTGGTTTGGCCCGAACATATGCCCAGTCATATACGACATTTCCTCTCAGACTCACTAGGTCACTTAATTACCTGGAATTGTTTGGCCCTTTAATGTACCAAAAGAATTGGTAATGGGATAGTGGCCCCTAGCTATTGGTTGGGCTTGGAGGTCAAAGGCCCATTAGGGCTTTGACAAAGCCCTTATAAATAGTGGGCAAGGGGCCATTTCCAAAAGATAAGCTTCTTGTTGTGTGTTCCGGAAAAAGTGAGTCCGAGTGTTTTTTCGTAAGCTTTCGTGCTTCTCCGTCCATTCGGAGTTGGAAGCTTGGGCACGGGAACAGTCCAGAAGACCTTTTCTGGACCGAGTCGAAAAGATTGTATCTAGGACGATCGCTCAGTTATGGGACTCTTTCCCTACAAGTTCTACATACAAGGTGAAAGCACATGAATGTCCATCAATACTTCATCAGAGATCATATCGAGAAAAATGATATCAGAATGGAGAAGATCCACACAGATAAGCAAAGAGCTAATATCCTGACCAAACCTCTAGCTGAGACCAGATTCAAAGATCTCTCAGTAGAATTAGGTCTTTTGGATTCTACTAATACGATTCAGTAAATGATCCAGGAAGTACTAAGTAAGGAGGAACTTACTTTCAGTACAGCTGAATACTCAGTATCGTCAAAAGTGGTATCGGCTGACTACGATTTTCAACTGACAGGTTATGAGTATTAAATTCAGCATTTGGTAATTTAGAGCATTTATTTCCCGCCTTTAATGTTCATCGTATTGCATTAAGTATGTCATTTTCATTAAACTCACGACATTCCGTAAAACAGACTGCGGCGCATTAAATGCATGTCATTTCACCTTACCATTTAGGCGATAGAGATAAGTAGGTGAGATTAGAGGCGGCACAGTAATCATAACCTATTATAACATTCAATTTGAGTCGTCCACAGATTAAAACATGATTAATCTCAATCGCATGCTTAAAAACCGCCTCATATTCAAATCTGAATATATATATGCATCTCATCTCTAAACTGCCTCACTTTTCTGCCATTAACTAAGAACTTGTGCTCTGCATTTGCTTAAAAACTTGCATCAGACTTCTACTGCATTATTAGCACATTTACTTCAGTAAGTTTCTTTACACTAAATTTGCTACTAACATAATCTATTTTTAAGTGCTAACCTCTATTTTGCAGATTTTAGTTATTAAAGATGACGCTATTTGTTCCCAACAGCGATCTGACTATCCTAGAAGACATTGAGGAGATTATCTCAGGAAAGAGGGTTCTCTTTAAGCCCGTTCTATCCGTGAGGACATGTGGAGTGGAATGCATGACGCCATTTTTTGATGCCCTTGAGAGATCGGGCCTCCTACCGATCCTCTCTCGCTCTCCGCATCATAAGATTCCATGCCAGGTCGCGGGATTTCTCCTGAATTTCTGTCAGGATGACGACTCGAATGACATATCTTCAGTCATTTCAAGGTATGAGGTATGTCTCAATCAGTGGGAGGACAAGGCCACTCAGTTGGATGTGGCTAGACGTCTGTGTGTCAGCTTTGAGCTGGAAGACGAAAGGACACCAATCGCCGGGTACAAGGAGTCTGAGATCGACAAGTACATGTGCCGATTCAGCGGTCAGCAGGACATAGTCTTCAAAGTTGCTTTTTCCAAGGGTCAGCTGTTGCCGCAGTACAAGGGATTGGCATATATTGTCAATCATATTTTGACGAGTTCAGCGGGATCGTATGATCAACTGTCCCACATCCGCATCCAGATGATGATGGCGATAGTGGATGAGGCCCCCATCAACTGGAATGCGTTCTTTAGAGCTGAATTCAAGGCTCAGTCACAAAAGTTTGTGGACTCTGAAGACGTGAAGCTCATTCCGAAAGGAAAGCTTTTGTATAGGACTAAGGTGTCCATTATGATCGAAGACGACCTTCCCGATAAAATCTCCTTCGCCGACGCCTTCTATTTTGATCAGAGGCTGATGAAGTTCATCAATGCAGCCTCAGCTGAGAAATCATTAGGAAAGAGTCTGACTATTAAGCGCCCTGTGGAGATCCCTACTGAACAGCAACTGCAGAAGAAGCAAAAGACACTGAAGAAGCCAACTTCAGTCGTCCCTCCTCCTTCACCAATATCTGTTGAGGATTCAGGGTTAGGGAAACATGATGTGACCCTGAAAGAAAAGGTGAAAAGAGAGTTATCGGAGGAAATTTAGCTGGAAGCCCCCGCTGATACTCAGGCTGCTGAGATTTCCTCCCTCCCGACTTCAGTGCTGAATGCCCAACTTAAAGCAACTGATGAAGTTGCAACTGAGATTCCAGAGATCAGTGCTCATGTTGATCTCGTGGACATAGCGGTCCGCGCCTAAGTCCAGATGCGCCTTAAATTCCTGGAATGGGATCTACTGGAAGAAGCCATCTGACTCAGGACACAAGATATTCCAATAAATAGAATTTGTTCGCATTTCCCATCCTAATGGTTATGCTACGAGATTAGCATTCCTCAAAATGGCATAATATAAGATCTCCTTACACAAATTCATCGAAGAAGTGTACTAAGGCTCATCACTTGGCTTATTCACAAATATCCTGGACTGCTTCTGCGGGCCCCGGTGTTCATTCATTTGACTGTCCACTCTGATCAATGAGGAAAAAAATTTGAAAGAGGAGATTGGCTACGAGGAGCCGTCTGATATCGCCTCTATGGACGATCTAAAGTCGTGATGCTCATGTTGCTCAGTGATAGGATCCAAGGAGCTGAGCCTTCCTCAACACAGCCTCCTCCTTCTCCTCCTCCATATCCCCCACATGATGGATCGCCCAAGGATGCAGACCAGGGAGGAACTACTGAGGGTAAAAATCACACGGATGATCAGCCACCTCCTCCTCCTACATCAGACCAGATCATCCAGACTCCATCCTTGACTCAGCCTCAAGCCAAACGCAGATATCAGGCTGCTGAGATCAAGGATCTCACAACAAAGTCAATTAATATGGTGATCAAGCATCAAGAGCACAAGAATCAGAATCTTGCCGATGATGTGAACACTAAGTGGAGCAAGTTCACTGAGGCTAAGACACTGACCAACCTTACTACTGAAGTACATAGGATCAACACTCCAATCTTTGTTAATGCTGAAGAGATCCTCACCAAGGCACTTGAGGCACAAAAAATTGACCTGACTGCTCAGTTCTAGAACATACTGCAGTCGCAGGCTAAGCTATTCTCAGAAGAAGTAATGGCTGCAACAGGTTGAGTCCAAAAGGTAGTTGAGGAGAGATACAAGTTCACAGCTGATAATGTCTCTAAAGCACTGACTCAGCAACACGAATCATGTCAGTACATCAAGAAAGCTGCCTCATACGCTGTTGAAGACTACCTCACCCAATTCGACAAATCCAAGGATGCTCTACTGAAAGCTATCAATCTTGAGCACGAACATAGGTGGGAGTCTTATACTGATGCGGCTACTAACATTGCCTCGGGCATGACTACGATCAAAGCCTCAGTAGAATCGCTGACAAAGAAGGTTACTGCCCTAGCAACGCTAATTGATGATGCCAAAAAGGTGGAAAAGTCCAAATCAGCTCATCTTAGAGCCCTCCTTAAGGCAGAAGACCAGCTGGGAGAACCTAGTTTAGTAGTGCAGGGGGAAGTTCCAGCTGGAGGAACTACTAACTCAGCTGTAGCTGAGGTGGACATATATTTGGAAAATCAACGCACTCAAGATTCGCCACCTCCAGCTCCTCAGAAAGCTGATAAAGACAAGGGAAAGGCTCTAGCTGATCCTAGTCCACCCCAAGAGAAGAAGCTGAAGTTCAAATCTCGCGAAGAGCAAATTGCCTTCGATGAGAAGATATCGAGAGAACTAGTTGAACAGGATGCCAAGAAGAAGCCTGCAAAGAAAGAGGTACATATCTGATCTCCATCGCCTTCACGCACAAGATCTAGTATCCCCAGACAGTCCAAACCTGGACAGTCCAAGTCTGAGAAGCAAGGCACGCATGCATCTAAATCTAAATTTGCATCGCCTGACTCAGAAAAGCAGCATGTGCCCTCAACGATCCCCTCTAGAGAGCAAGAGCAAGAGATGAAAGAGATGTGGGACGCGTGTGAGCATGCACTTGATCTTACAGCTGAGGCAAGGCAAATCATAGAGGCGAATGAGAGAATTCGCCTAGCCGACTTAGAAGCCCTCGGGCTGAGAATATAGAAAGAAGAAAGGGAGAGGGTGCCTGAGAAAGATAGAAGCATTCCCACCTCTTCCAGATACTTCAGGAGAAGGGAATCAGTCAGTGTGGTGAAGAGGATTATATTCAAAAGAACTGATGACTAGGTACCTCTCAAGCTGAATCAGTAATGGGAGAAGATGAAGATAGACTTTATTAAGAGATACTATATCTGGAAAGTCGGAAATGAAGACATTATTGATGTTGATGCATCCTTCAAAGACTTCCTGACTGTTGTGAATCTATCCCTCCTTGCTGAGATTCTGACGCTGCTAGATCAATCAGACAAAGCGCTGAAGGCTCCTCCATTCAGAATTCTTCCTCCTCCCATGACTCATCAAGACAATCTTTGCAAGAAGGAGATAGAAGAAGAAATCAAGGAAGCCATCATTAGCAGAGCGCTGAGGATAGATGTTGAAGAAGACTTAGCGGAAATCAAGGCCCTGAGAAGCAGAGTATATGCAGGTTATGGCCTTGAGCATCCGGAGAAGAAGTCTGCTGACTTCCACGCCCGCATGCAGCAGTTCAAGAAGAAGCCCAACTGACTCATCTCTCTCTCCTTAGTCTAGCTTCTGTAGTGATAGCAAGTCATGTTATGTAATTCTCATTCATCTATGACAGTTATCACTTTTAGCCTCGACAATTACTTGTTGTCTACGACTTTATTTTACTTTTCAGCACAACTGATCACCAAAGTGATCAGATTTTTCTCTACCTGACCCTATGTGGCTTATATGCTTATCGACCTTAGAATTATTTCCTACTGATTATTTGTGTTTGCTCTAATCTTCTCGGATACCTTGCTAGTACTTAGAGGGAAGGGCTCTTATACATGCATATAGGGGGAAATTATTTCTTAGGGGGAAACTGCCTTATAGGGACATTATGAATAACTGCTGAATTTACCTTTGATGATTAGCTACTATAAAATATGATCTATTCTGAGCTTTGATTGTTATATCTGTATTAGCCCTAATATATCGTGAATGTGTTAAACTTGCCTTCTAGCTCTGATACCTGTCAGTAGAATTCCTAATAACTTCAGCATGCTATAACTATGTTAACTGTATTTAATTTATGTAAGTTCTGATACATTCAGCATTCCATCACTGTTTTGTTCTTGGCTCTGATACATTACATGATATCACAGATAGCTCAGATATATTCTTTTACTTGTGATTGCTCTGATTCTCACTTTTCGTTATCTTAGTCAGTTTTGATATGTTGACTGGAGTATTCCTTCATAATAGTTTCTTTACTTAGTAGCTATAGCTCTTAACCTTGCATATTTCTTGATAGAAGATGTAATAAGTCTTGGCATCATCAAATAGGGGGAAATTGTTGGGATAAGGATTCAGTAGACACATTTATAGATTTGAAGATCCCAAAACCCTTAGCTGAATGATATACCTTCGTTCTGTAATAGCTTAGTTTGAGTTCAGTTGTTAGGAACTCAGTAGGCTAGAGTTCAGTAGCTGCAGAGTTCAGTAGAAGATCTTGAACTTAGCTGATAGACTCAGGATTGAAAAAGTCAGTTGGTCAGCCGATCACCAACTGAATCTACACAGGAATTCGTGCTCATGCACTTATACTCAGAAGAATGTCAGTAGGAAGACACTTCTGTTGAAGGTCCGAGGATTCAGAGGAAGTCAACATTAATGTTTGACAAGTCTCACCTACCAATCTACCTCGACCAATAAGGAGCGGACAACGACTTATCTTTTCTAACAAAAGTTGCTCCCAGACTGAAAAAGATGAGAATCTCTATAGTGCACCTACTCACCAACGTTCAAAATTAAGGAGCCTCTTTCCTTGTCGTTTCGACACGTGGCTAGACCTCCCTCCAACGGATCTATTTACCTCGACGACTATATAAGAGAAGTCTTCATGCAGAGACAATAACAGGGAACCCAAGCTATCTACGCACAAACTCTTAAAGCTCTTATTCGAAGAATCCAGTGAAGAACTATCATTCATAGAAGAACCCTTTAGTTCATCACTTAGAGTTATATTCGTTCCCCTTCTCTTATCTAAGCAAGCCTTATTGTAATATCTATAGCTTAGAAACCTCGAGGAAGTTCACATCTTTGTGAAACTGTTCTTATTGTAAGAACTTCCTCTTAGTTGGAGAAGACTCAAACTCTTTAAGTTTGAAACCCTTATAAAAGTCACTACGACTATAAGTAGAGAATGTGTCCTGCGAACAAATCACTGAGAACTTGCTCAGTATAAGCTTCAAGTTGTATCTGTCTTGAGAACAGATCACTGAGACTTGCTTAGTATAAATGTAAAGTATCCTGCTTTGGTCAGGACAGTGGACGTAGGACCCAGTGTGTCCAAACCACTTTAAAAATCTGCTGTGTTGATTTACTGCTTTCTTTTATTGATCATATTGCATTAAAACTGTATTTCATCAAACTCAACATAAAACCGGTTTTCTAACCGAGACGTTTAATAGGGCCTACACTTCCGCACACAACTCTGATACTGAACGACTGTTCGACTGACTCAAGTCAGTAGAGCTGAACTCAATAGAAGAATTTCTTGCCCACGCGATCTGAAAGTATATTTGGATGTCTTAGTCAGTTTAGTAGCAAACTCAACTAGAGTTGACTTTCGCATTTGAGAACGAATTTGTATTAAGGTGTATTCACCCTCCCCCCTCTACACCTAAACCACGTCTCAGGACCAACATATTTTAATTAATAGATCGTATAACAAATATCTTTGTCCTAGTAAGGAAATACTTGTGATTTTTGTTAAATCATCTCGGTTCAAGTCTTGAATTCTACATTACCTTTTCGTTTATATATATATATATATATATATATATATATATATATATATATATATATTATTAATTGTAAAATAAATTTGGGGGGCTTGTAGTTCAACAAAAAAGTAGGATTTAAACACAAAATCTTTCTTTACAAGAGGGGAGTGTTCTATCACTAAGTTATATATTTTACTCTCGGCAGGAGCCTAAAGCGGTGGCTTCACCCACTTCACCCCTAAACTCGCCCTTGTTTATAATAATAATAAATAACTTTAAGCAAAAGTAGAGATTCTTTTATTTATATTAAAAACTAGATACTTTTTAGTTCCTAAAATTAATCAGTTGTAAGTATCGAAGCACCTCAATGATGCTTCTAGCTTTAAATTGTTTGACTGCTTAATTTTAGGGAAACTACTACATAAATCATGTTTTGTTAATATTAGTTAACTAAAAATTTTTGCAAACACCTAGAAGTAAGTGGTAGAAAAAAAAGAGACTAGTTTGAAAAATATTTTGGAGTTATTATTATGAGAATAGTTTTTTTTAGAGTGTTATTTGGAAATTTACTCGGAATATACGTTGTTCCACTTTATCTTTTAACGACATCGTAGCGCTATCCACTGTGTTGGTCCCGGTACGATTTCAGGTTGGGGGGGAGGGGAATTACACCTTGAAACAAACTTTGTATTTTCAGATCAGAGAGTCTAACTGATAGTGAGTTAATTAGTAAATGTGGAAATATATTAAGCTTTTTTATGAAAAAGCTTTTCTTGTATGCAACAGTTGAGCTGATGAGAAATGACAATGAATAGTAAGCTGAGATGAATAAAACAGTAAAGAACACAACTATTTTATAGTGGTACGAATTCTTTAGATCCTACATCTACTTTTCTGCTTTCTTGTAGAAATCCATTGACGATGCTCGTAGACTGACGAGTGCAGATCAATAGAAACAAACAAACTAACAATCTATCAAACAATCACTCTGTCAGTAGATATTCTAAGAAAATATCAAGTTGGGTAGGATTTGTTTAACTATCAAGAGTATGAAACACTCTTGACTCCAAGCTTATGATATATATAGGAATACACTTGGACTATGAACATCAGAGGAATTTCTAGCAATGGAACAGTAAAGTATGAAACCTAGGGTTTGCTCTTTGTTGAGTGTGTAGAATGGTTGAGCTCGTGAAATTCCGTAACCTCTCAAAGAGAGGCCTTCTGCTATTTATAGACGAGCTAAGGGAAAGATCTGTTAAACAAGATTGATCTCCTATTGACTCCATGTTGACAACAGTCTAATGCATTGAATGCATGGACATGTGTCGTGCTCCGCTGGCTCCTACGGATAGAGTACTAAGGTACTATTATGTCCCCTTTGACTAGGGCTGACATAGCAGCCTGGTATTGGTCACTGTTGATCTAATACTTGTTGTTTCTTCCATTGACCATCTTCTTTGAATTCCGTGCCTTATACCTCGTACTGTCTTCACATGTAAATTCTTAAGTTCGGACCGGTGAAAAATCTGGTCTATTGATCAGTTCAGCCTGGAGAAATCAGCTTATCAATGCTAGGCTCAGTAGAATCCATTACCTAAACAATCACATCCTGAACTAGGGATAGCAAAAGGACCTGGACCCGTCGGACCCGACCTGGACCCGCACGCAATGGGGCGGGTAATACCCGCCCGTACGAGTGTAGGGCAGTTCCGATTCCTACCGCGGACCCGCCCCGACCCGACCCGCCCCGCATGAACCCGTATAGACCCGCTCCGGACCTGCCCCGTAACAAATTAAAATTTAGAAGTGTAAAAGTGTTATTTGTGAGATTCGAACCCGCATCAATAAATTCTTTACATTCACTTATACCGTTTGAGCTAATGTTCACATTTGTTAATATTTTACATGTATAGTTATATATAAGAATATAACATACTAAAATAAAAAAAATTAATACATCTAACAAAAAATTAGTTTATAAAATACAAATATTAATTTTTTAGATTTCAATATACTATATTCAAATTGTAATTAATGGCATGCATTTCGAAAATGAAATTAATATTTATATTTCCAAAATTTAAATTTAAAAATATTTTTTATTTCTAATTTTTTATTCTTTATTTGAAATGGATTATATGTATAAATACAATTATGATTAATGAACAATTACAATTGAAAACTTTTTATAACAATTGAAAATACATCTAACAAACTTAGAATAAATATTAACTTTATAGATTTCAATATATTATATTCAAATTTCTAATTTCTAATTATGAAAATGTATTTCAAAAATGAGATTAACATTATCTATATTAAAAATAAGTATTCATGAATTAATGAACTAATGAACTAATGAAAAATTATAAATTCACAATTTAAAATTTTTTATGACTAATGAAAAATTATAAATTTACAATTGAGTTTTTTTTATAACAAATGAAAAACTACACTCTTATTATTCATGAACTTCATTCATAAGTTCATAAGAATCATAACATATACATAAGAAATTCATACTTTAATAAGAATCATAACATATGAAAGTATATTTGAAAAAATTAAAAAAATATGATGAATAAAAGCTACAAAATATATTTGAAAGATGATTTTTATTTTTGTTTGTTATTTTTATTTTTCACATGAAATATTAGTCATGGTTACTACAATCATTATGTTTGATTAAAAGTTACTACATTTTTATTTATGTTTCAAATTAAAATTAATAAAATAACACTTTAAAATTATATATATTTTATGTTTATCTAAATTTAACAAATAAGTTATTGGTCTAGTGGTCAAGAGTGTTCGTAAATTTTTGGATGACCTGGGTTCGAATTCTTGTGCAAACATAATTTTAAATTTATACTTAAAATATTTGCGGGTCCGTACGGGTCCGGGACGGGTCTACCAGCCCCGCACGGATCCAGGGCTGGGTCCTAAATTTTGGACCCGTGCGGGTCCACGGGGCGGGTCCGGGTCTAATTTTTAAGGCGCGGGGCGGGTCTTAGTGCAATGATATCCGGCCCCGACCCGTAAAATTGTCATCCCTATCCTGAACTGTCCTATTCTGAGATAACCATCAACCTAATTACACAATCACATGCTGAAATCCAGAATACCATCAGCCTAATTACACAATCACATGCTAAAATCCTAACAAAACATCAGGTTGGTTCATCTATCAATAGGGGTTTGGGATCATTCAAAACTTATATTATTTTCCAAATTTTCCAACAAGAAAAACGTAAATTAACAAACGGAAAGGGACAACTATGGGGGTTGGGACGTATTTATTTTATTTTTTGCATCGGTGCGGACTGTTAGGTTCCAAAATAGAATGATGCATAATAACAAAATAGAGTTATTAGCAAAGTCAGATCGTTTATAGCGGCATCTCGCACAGTAAATTTGTATTATCTCCATTTCGCAATTGTTGTTTCGCTTTCCTTTTTTAGTTGCTCCACAATCCATCTTATTCCTAAAATAGCAAATTAAAACGAAAAATTTATTTGAGGTACTCACGTCTTTACACATAACTAATAACTTTCCTAAATTATCATGCACAAAAAAAATGAAACAAGAATTATAGGACAGAATGAGTAAATTTTACTATATTGCTTGTAATAAATTTATAACAATAATTAGGGGTGTAACGGTTTGGTTCGGTTCAGTTTTTAGTATAATTTAGGAACCGAACCGAACATATGAAAGTGGTTCGGTTCGGTTCGGTTCATCGGTTCTACCTTTTTTAAACCCTAAATAGATTTGTTTGAATCATAATATTCCATACTCGCTTAACGTGAATAAAATTCAAGCACGACAACTCCATAATATTAACAAAAACATAACTACAAAAGTTAATCACCAACTAAGGCTCCAAAATATTAACAAAATATAAATATACTTAACATAACTACAATAGTTAATCTCCAACTAGGGAAAACTAATTCATGACTCCACAATCCACATAGGCAGTAGCAAAATGAAACAGCTTCATGACTCCACGTAAACGGATGAACTAAGAACTCCCAGAAAAAATTCCTACGGATGGCGGACTTGCTGTTCAACTTTTACGTTTTGGTAGAAAAAGTGAAAATAGTATTGAGAATGAATTGAGAAATGAAAAAGAAGATGAAAATGAGAATTGAGAAGACAGAAGAGTGGTCTAGTCAGGACTCAGTTGTGCGGCGTGCCCTACTACCCTAGTGTAATAGTAGTATTAGCATCTCTTTTTTAATTTTTTTAGTTACATATTTACATATGTATCAATTACCTACTATACCCCTAGTAATCACATGTTGGTATACTACCTAGTAAGTAAGTAGTAGGTAGTATTAACAAAAATCTTTATATTTCATTCGGTTTCATTGGTTCGATTCGGTTTGAGCGATTTCTAAACCTTTGGAACCGTGAACCAAACCGATTATATACGGTTTTAAAAAATATAAACCAAACCGAACCACGAAACCGAACCGAACCGTATTTTTTGATTTGGTTCAGTTCGGTTCCGTCAGTTTCGAGGTTTGGACCGGAACCACTTACACCCCTAACAATAATAATACTTCTTCTGTCCCATTACATTTATCCAGTATTTCTTTTCGATCGTCTCATCTCACTTATTAATTTTTAAATAAAGAAATGAGTCGCATATCTTTACTAACTCAAATTAACTCTAAACAATTAAATAACTATATGACCACATTTTTACCATATAAATAAATTTTAAATAGATAATAAATTATATTAATTCTATACTTTTATTATGTAAAATCAATCTTGTCTAAATAACCGAAAAAAGGGGTGGACAGAGATTTTACATTTTTTGGTTATGGGACTGCGACCAAGTTCCGAATCACATTAAAGACAACTTCTGCTCCCATTTCCGCGGTCAAAAATTATTGACCTTTTCCCTCTCTCAGTCAGTCTATAACCGTTTAACTTGTAATCAGAACATCGAGAATTTGTTGATAATTCTGCTTCAGCACCGGCGACCGGATCTGATCATCTATTTCCGGCGGCTCTATTCGCCGATAGAGGGTGTGAATTTCTATCTCGTGATGGACATGGCGTAAATGTTACTATTGTTTTCTAATTCACCTTGACGTTCTTGTACTTTTCGGTGATCTTAGTGGGGGAGAAGGCTACACCTAGTGCATGTTGTAAGCCTGTATATGCAAGGATATATAATATGCGCTCGTTTGATATGATTTTGATTTCGAATTGATTATTATCCTACTTTGCGATCAATTGGATTCTCGTGACTTCTGAGATTGGTTGAAGGAAGAAGAAGTCTAGCTGGAAATTATTCTCTGTTGTTGGTAAAAATGTGTGGATATTAGTGACTTGTCAATTTTGATCATTAACTTTATGCAATTGTAGCTACATAAGTTGACTTCAATTCAATAATTCAGGTTTTAGGTAAGAAATTATCGGGACATCCTGTGAAATGAGCTTTATTCGACTGAAAATGAAGGCAGTAAAGAGAAAACTTGGAAAGTATGAGCTTGGAAGAACCATTGGTGAAGGAACTTTTGCAAAGGTTAAGTTCGCACAGAACATGGAAACGGGTGAGAATGTGGCTATCAAAATCTTGGCCAAAAGTACAATTCTCAAACACAAAATGGTTGATCAGGTACATGCTTTGTTTCTAGATGTTATTATTACCAACTTTACTGTTACTGTTTTATGGTTTTGTTTAGGGATAATGGGAACATTATAGTGACTCTAGATGTTTTAGCATTATCTGATATCATATATCAGTAAGGCTTAAAGTTTAATGCTACAGTGAAGGAATTATCTCTATCGACGTACTCACTCACTAATGCATATTTTTCCATGAAAAAAAAAATGAGGTACTATATGATGTATATAGTAAACCTTATATGTTTTATTCCTGAGAAGAACCTCTACTTTAATCTTCTGGGATGTGTAAAGAGATTTTCCCAAGCAAGCGAATGAATCTTACATTTTGGGAAATTTTATGTAGGGTCTTTAGTTTCTTGAACCAGAAACTCATCATTTTATTTTCTTATATGCTGTAGCATCTGAAGCTACTTATCATTCTTTTATAAAATAAATGGGTGTCAATTTTGTTGGTTTACAGATAAAGCGAGAGATATCCATAATGAAGATTGTCAGACACCCTTGTATAGTCAGGCTGCATGAGGTATGCTTAAATTATTATGCATTTGGTCAAAGGCATCAGAATATCCTCTTTCGTAGAGTTCTTTATCTAGGATCCATTGATTTTCTAGGATCCATTGATTTGCTCGTGAACTTTCCTTTCTTTTTATCTTCCAAGGTTTTAGCCAGTCAATCAAAGATATACATAGTTCTGGAGTTTGTGATTGGAGGAGAACTTTTTGATAAAATTGTAAGTACCTATGTGTTATTTTTGTAAAATCAACTTATATTTTATTTTTTACACAGTTACGATTAAATGAGCATTGAAACCATACATAGTACTTGTGAGTTGCAAAATTAAGAATTATATATTTGATTGGTTATAATTGAAAAACAATATTTGTGCTTGTGCTTGTGTTTTTAATTTGGTCCAACAAGATTGAGGAAGGTGTAGAGTGGGTATGTTTTGTGCTCATACATTTCTATGAATGTATCCATTTCTGTGCTCGGAGTGTTTCAACCGTGTGTAAGCTTTGAATGAAGTGATTTTATTGCTTTCATGCCTCTCACAATTCTTTTGATGTGGAATGTTCAAGTTCCATTTTTATTAATTATGTGGATGATTGATTTTGATAAGAACCTTGTACCTCTTCCCCTTGTGTTTGTACATTCTTGCCGTATAAGTACAAGACGGGGCGAATTTTGATTAGCTCATAGGAAATGACCCCTACTACTCTCCTAGGGGTGCAAGTGGAAGAATAGGATGGAGACCTATTTTGCAGCTTCTTGAGGAAGCCAAGGGATAGGAGGGTAGGCCCTAGTCATCATTGTAGTTATGCATAAATAAAGGTCAATCCTACCACCAAAGGCATCTATCTACTTCTCTTCTAATTCTTAGGATGTTTAAGTTGGGGGAGAAGGAAACTTTTCCTCTCCCTCTTGTAATCGTGTCCTATCCTTTAATATATCTAATTTAGTGTTTGCTTTTGCTCCTCTATTTTATCTTGTTTTTGTTGTTGGACATTACACTCCTAAAGCCAAAAATATCGGTGTATAACAGATTGACTATCGTATATTTTTGGATACTCAGGTTCACCATGGTAGGCTTTCTGAGAATGAATTTCCAACTTGTACATATGGCTGAATATAATAATAAAAAATTATGCATGTGTGGCTCGTGTTTTTATTTCTGTCATACATTTCTATGCATCTGTCTGTTTCTATTCTCAGAGCCTTTCAGGCTTCAGCTGTACGGAAGCTAAAGTCACTTTATTGGTGTCATACCTCTGACAAACCTTGAATATGGAATGTTCAAGTGCCATTTGTTTTTTCAATTATATGGATAATTAACTGGCTGACATGTATTTCTGGATCCTCAGGTTCACCATGGTAGGCTTTCTGAGATTGAATCGAGAAGATACTTTCAACAACTTATCGATGCAGTTTCACATTGCCATAGTAAGGGTGTATATCACCGTGACTTAAAGGTGAGAGGCAGTCTTTAATGATAATTGAGTTTTGGCATCCATTACTTCCTCATATATCTAATGCCGAACTATGTGAATAGCCTGAAAACCTGCTCCTTGATGCCCAATGAAAGTTGAAGATTTCTGATTTTGGACTGAGTGCATTACCTCGAAAGGTTAGAACTAAGAACAATAACCATTTTAAATTAGGTGATTCTGAAAGTGTTGCTACCAGTTGGAATGATGACTTGGATCCACTGTATTACCACTTTTCTCCTTATTACTGGAACCATGTCAGGGTGTTGATCTTCTTCATACAACTTGTGGGATTCCAAATTATATTGCTCCAGAGGTATGATTTGGATAGAACTCCTGGAGTCCATTTTACTCCTTACCTTTTTGTATGCTTATTATTGATCATTTTGATGCTGTTGTGAGTTTTTATCTCCAACTTGTTGCAACGGCGGAGTTGGAGGAGTTGGCCGCGGAGGAGGTGTTGGAGAAGGAACGAGAGGCCGAGGATCCCAATTTAAACACGGATGGAGTGATGGCAGCTCTCTCCCTATGTTCGGCGTGGGGGATTACATCGCCGAGTACGATGAGACTTCGGGGAGTGATGTCGGTAAGGGGAGTTTCGGTGTTAATTGATAGCGGAGCCATCCACAATTTCATGGCTAAGGAGTTGGCGGAAAATTTTAAAGTTCCTTTAGATGAAGAAAGAAAGTTTGCCGTGCGGTTAGGCGATGGCCGGAAGACTCGAGCTTTAGGAATCTGTAGGGAGATGCAATTAGATTTGGGGGTGATCAAATTTTGGGAGGATAATCATGTGTTTCCTTTAGGAGGGGTCGATTTGATTTTAGGCATGGTTTGGTTAGATAAACTCGGATTAACTCACATAGATTGGAAGGCAAAAAGGATGCAATTTGAGGCCGAAGGGGTTAAAGTCGAGCTACGGGGAGATGGCTTCCGGCCGCGAGGCCGTCTCACTAAAATCCACGTTGAGGTTGGACGAGACGGAATTAATGACGCTGGTAGTGGAGTCGGAAAGCTGTTGGGCAGCAACTCTTGAATCCGAGATAGCCGGAGGAGCCGAGGGAGTATTGAAGGGAATGTTAGATGAATTTGGCGAGCCGTAGGGCTGCTTAAACGGGTACGGGTATTCGGTTAATACCCGTACCCGTACCCATACCATGGAGGTATCGGATACCCGATTAACCGAAAATCGGTTAATCAGGTATGTATCGGGTATCTGTTTTTGGAAGATTACGGGTATGGGTAAATAACCGATACCCGTTCGGTTAACCCGATACATACCCGATCCAATTAAAATCACTAATTAATTTGTATATTTTTATTAATTTGTTATTTGTCTCCTAAATCCTAATTAACTACCTTCCTAATCCTAATTCTAAGTCAAATTGAAACAGAACAAATATAAGTTAAATAATGAATATTGAATCGTGACTTCGTGAGCGTGCTGCGTGCGTGAGCCGTCTGACTCTGAGGTTTGAATCTCCCGTCTGGGTTCCTTACTTCCTTTATTCTGATTTCTGCGTGACTGCGTCTGGGTTCTTTCTTCAGTTCTTCGTGAGTCGTGACCCAGCGTGAGTCGTGAGCCAGCGTGAGCCGTCTGGGTTCTTCTTCTTCTGGGTTCGTCTGCGTGACCCAGTGTGAGCCGTCTGGGTTCGTCTGCGTTCCTTACTTCCTTCGCTCTGTCGTGTGGTTTCGACTTCGAGCCCTAATTTGATTGAAGGTATTAATTTAAATTTCTACTTCGACTTTGACTTCGAGCCCTAATTTGATTGAAGGTATTTGATTTTAAATTTCTAACTTCTAAGCCCTAATTTGAAGGTATTAATTTAAATGTCTTGATTCGATTTAGTCAGGATTTACGAATTACGATATACGAATCCATTGCAGCCTTACCGGCTTTATTCTCGTTGTGTTTTCTATGTTCAATTGTGTAATTACTCTTGTTGCATTGAAGCCTTGCTGGCTTGTTTTATGACTTTAGCCTAGTGAGTAATTGAAGCCTTGTCGGCTTGTTTGTTGCATATAGTATAATGTCTAGTCCCCAAAGTCAAGGTACACAAGAAGAAGATAGTAATGTTAATCATAATCAGTCTGTTGGTGAAGAGTCTGAAGATATTAGGTTGATTCGAGACGTCGAGATCGAAGAAATAACTCGAGAGGAAGCAAGTGATAGACAATCTACAAAAAGGAAGACACCTGCAACCCCAAGGGCTGAGGTCTGGAGTGGATTTGCTACAATATATGTTGAGACATGGAATCCACCTCAACGTATAAGACATGGCAAATGCAACCGGTGTGGAACATTGATTAAAGCAGATTCAAAGAAGAATGGTACAACTGGCCTCAAGAATCATAAAGCCATGTGTGACAAGAACAATGCAACAAAGCAAGCTAGTCAATCAACCCTCAACTATAAACTTAATGAAGATGGAACTGGAGGGGGGTTATTGACTAGTTATAAATACGACAAGCAAAAGTGCAGAGTGAGATTGGTTGAGATGATTATCCTCGACGAGCTCCCTTTCAGATTCGTAGAGCAAGAAGGATTCAGGAAGTTTGTGGAAAACTTGAATCCTAATTTTCGGATCCCAAGCAGACATACAATTAGGATCGATTGTATGAAGTTGTTTTTGCTCCGAAGAGTATCTTTGAAAAGGAAGGCATGGGAAGAGTCTTTGTAACTACTGATACTTGGACATCAATCAACAACACAAGTTTCATGTGTGTTACAGCGCACTTCATTGTGGATTGGAGATTGCAGAAGAAGATTATTAGCTTTAAAAAAATTTGCAGTCACAAAGGAGAGGACCTTGGAAAAAACTTGATTGCAGTGATGGAAGAGTGGGGTTGAAGAGATTGCTAACTTGCACGATGGACAATGCATCGGCAAATGATAGCGCAATCAAATACATGGTTCCTGTCTTGGAGAGTGGTTCGAGTCTAGTTGATGGGAAGTTCTTCCATGTGCGTTGTGTTGCGCATATCCTTAATCTTGTTGTGATGAGCGGCTTAGGGGAGATCTCCATGTCTGTTAGAAGGGTTAGAGAAGCTGTGAAGTGGATGAAGGCTTCTACATCCCGATTAGACCAATTTAAGGAAGTTGTTAGCCTTTTTAAGATTGAAGACAAGAAAGGTTTGTCATTGGATGTGCCCACGAGATGGAACTCCACCTACTTAATGTTGGATGCCGCCGAGCCATATGAGAAGGCTTTCAAGTGGTTTGAGACAGAGAATCCGAATTACATGCTTTACTTGCTTCAGAAGAAGCATGAGGAAGTAGTTATTGGACCACCTCAAGCTATAGATTGGGTTAATATTCGTAGAATGATGGAATACTTGGGAAAATTCTATGAGATTACCCTTATTGTCTCTGGCACGGCATATGTCACGGCACATTTATTTTTCAAGGAAATGTGCGATCTCTTAGAGCTGATTTTGGAGTTAGAGTTGGATGATGATGCTGAAGTGAGTGGGATAGCGTCAAGGATGAGAAAGTAACTCGAAAAATATTAGATCGAGGAAACTGAGTTGAATCCGAAGATGAACAAGATTCTCTATATTGCTGCAATATTGGATCCAAGGCAAAAAATGCAACATGTGGACAAATGTTTAAAGATTGTCTATGGTGAGAGTCGAGGAGCTGCTTTGGTGGAAGTAGTGAAAACGCACCTTCATGAGTTGTTTGTCTTTTACAAGACACATCATGCGGGGGAGAAAAATCTTGCACGAAATGCACCTCTTAGTATACCTACATTTGGTAAGCCTCCTGTGGATAGAGGTCAAATGAGGCTTCAAGCTCGTCGAGGAGCATGAAAAGGCTCATGTAGCCAACTACAACAAGAGGAACCAAAAGCTCCTCTTACGTCAGAGCTTGATCTATACTTAATAGAGAATCAATACAATATCACATATTCCTTGGTAGCTGAGGATGACACGTAACAGAGTGTTGTTGATCAGAGCTCTCTTGATGAGAAGTTTGATATATTACAGTGGTGGATGAAGAACAGTCCGCGTTTTCCAATTTTGGCTGAGATGGCGAGGGATATCTTGGCTATTCCCATATCAAGTGTCGCTTCAGAGAGTGCATTTAGCACAGGAGGTCGGGTTCTTTCCCCTTTTAGGAGCTCTCTAGCACCCAAGATGGTTGAGGCTCTTGTGTGTGCATAAGATTGATTGAAGTCTAGTTCTATTGACATACTCTATAAGGATGAAGAAGATGTTCTGGAAGAGGTTATGGAGCAAGAATGTGAATCGAGTGAGTGCTTAATAATTTAAATAAAACTCTTACATTATACGCCAACTTATCTTTTTCTTTTTTTCTTTCTTGCAGTATCAATTCAATTTGGGGAAAGTGGAGGCGTGACAGGGGACAGTACCCAAACTGGCCAAACAAACCAAAGTAAAAGTAGTGTAACCTTAGAAAGGTATTATCTTTGGAATTGCTAGTGATTAATCGATTGCATTTGAATATTTAAATCTTCATATTTATTAACATTTGAATCTTCATATTTATTATCTTTGAATTGCTAGTGATTAATTGATTCAGACTGGAAATTGGAGAGTGAAGACTGAAGACTGAAGATTGAAAGTGGATTTCTTTTTTTTGTTGTTTGCTTTGTTGACATTGTTGTTGATTTCTTGGGCATTGTATTGTTGTATTTCGTTTGTGATTGTGAAATTCTGGATTACTGGATTGTGAAACCATGTGTATTCTGGAATTTGGATTACTCTTTGTTTTTTTTAAGGTTAATTTCGATTAACCTTATAACCGACCCGATCGGGTATCAGGTTAACCGATAACCGATCGGGTATAGGTATGGGTATAGAAAATTTGGGGTTTTTCGGGTACGGGTAACCGATTTTCGGTTACGGTTAACCCGTACCCGAACTGATTAACAGCCCTACTCGCAGTTGTTGTCGAAGCCAAAGGATCTGGGCACAACAACTTCCAACAGCCATATAGTCAGCTTCAGTAGTGGACGTTGCTACTGAGTGCTGTTTCTTTGAAAACCAAGATATCAGCTTGCTGCCTAGGAACTGACACGTTCCAGAAGTTGAATTTCGATCTATCTTGCATCCTGCATAATCAGCATCAGAATAACTTGTTAGTATAAGATTATCGTCAGTAGGATACCATAACCCTACGTCAGGTGTTCCCTTCAGATATTGCAGAATCTTCTTTGCTGAGTCTAGATGACTTCGCTTGGGATTCGCCTGAAATCTTGCATATACACCTACAGCATAAGTTATGTCAGGTCTGGTTATTGTTAAATATAATAAAGAACCAATAATAGCTCTATAATCAGTTGAGTTAACAGAAGCTCCCTTGTCTAGATCGATTTTGAAATTAGTGTTCATAGGGATCTTGACTGGCTTGCTCGAGTCTCAGCCAAATATCTTCAGAAGATCTCGAGTGTACTTGGCTTGATTTATGAATATTCCTTCAGGTGATTTCTTGACTTGAAATCCAAGGAAATAATTCATCTCGCCCATCATGGACATCTCGAACTTCTCCTTCATCAATTTCTCGAATTGCTGACATATCGTCACGTTTCTGCATCCGAAAATGATGTCGTCCACGTAGATTTGCACCAGTAGGATGTCATCTCCTGACTTTATGCTGAATAGGGTGCGATCTATTATCCCCATCTAAAAACCTTTATGAAGTAGAAAGCCTGATAGGGTATCGTACCAAGCCCTGGGTGCTTGTTTTAACCCATACAGCGCTTTCCGAAGTCTGTACACTTGATGTCCCTGCTGAAAGTCGGGCGGTTGTTCCACGTAGACTTCTTCCTTCAGCATGCCATTCATAAAAGCTGACTTTACATCCATTTGATATACTTTAAATCTTTGATGCGTTGCATAAGCTAGGAACAGACGAATGGCTTCCAATCTGGCGATTGGAGCGAATGTTTCATCAAAGTCGATTCCTTCTGCTTGATAGTATCCCTTGGCAACTAGTCTAGCTTTGTTTCTAACAATGATGTTGTTTTCATCACGCTTGTTCTTGAAGACCCACTTATTACCGATCACATGATGATGTCTAGGTCTGTCAACAAGCTCCCAAACTTCATTTCTAATGAACTGGTTCAGCTCTTCTTGCATAGCAATGATCCAGTCAGTATTGTTGAGTGAGTCCTCTATTGATTGAGGTTCTTCTGTAGACAAGAAACAAGAATAGAGTGAGCTTTCTCCTTGACTTAATCTAGATATTGTCCTGATAGTTGCTGATGGCTCTCCAATAATAAGATCTGAAGAATGAGCGTCGAGCCATGAACGTCTGAGTCTGGCTTCTTCTTCTGATACTACTTCTACACAGTTAGTAGGTGTGTTAGGCATTTCACTTGTACTATTCTGTGATTGCAGCAGTTCAGTAAGAAGGTTAGGATCTACTGAGTTTCCAGGTTCATGGGCATTTAGCTCAGGAACAACATTTGTTCCCCCTGAGTTTATATTCTCACTAGAGGTCTCAGTTACCACTGGGGCTTCCTCATCGACCGTTGTTACCTGTTGTTGATCATGTTCAGTAGAATCAACTAGGTCAACTACGTTGCCTGTGGGATGGGTCTGAATTTCCTCATCATCTGACTCATCATCCCAACAATGCTGGATCTTTTCAGCTTTGTCGTTTAGTACGAGATCCTGTAGCTAGCTGCTGACATCCTCAGTATTTGTCTTTGAAGATTTCCTGTTCTTAGTAACAAACTTGTCAAATACAACATGAGGGCTTTCTTCCATGCAAAGAGTCCGATAGTTAAAGACTCTGAAGGCTTTATTGACTCGAGAGTATCCTAAGAACATTCCTTGATCAGATTTGCTATCAAAGACCTTCAACTGATTTTTCCCATTATTATGAATAAAGCACGAACAACCAAAAATATGAAAATGAGAAATAGAAGGAATTCTCCCTTTCCAAAGTTCGTAAGGTGTCTTCATGTGTTGCTGTGTAAGCAGTGAGCGATTATGAGTATAATAGACGGTGTCAGTAGCATCTGTCCAGAACTTAGAGGGTAGTCCGGAGTCTGCTAGGAGCGTCCTTGCTGCTTCTTTGAGTGTTCTGTTTTTGTGTTCAGCAAGTCCGTTCTGCTGAGGGGTGCGAGCTGCTGATGTCTCATGCTTAATTCCCTCCTTTTCGCAGTACTCCTTAACTACTGAGTTAAGAAATTCTGTTCCTTTGTCTAAGCGAATTCCCTGAATCTTGATGTCCTTTTCCACACTGAGCTTTTTCAGCTGTTTAGGCAACTCAGTCATGACATCAGATTTGTTGGCTATGAAGATGACCCATGTATATCGTGAATAGTCGTCAATAACGATGAGGGCATACTTCTTACCTCATATAGTCACTGGAGAGACTGGTCCGAATAAGTCCATGTGTAGCAGTTGAAGGATTCCATCAGTGGAAGGTGACGGAATTGGTGGATTGCTTTTCTTTGTCTGCTTTCCCTTCAAACATGCTTCACAATTTCTGTCCTTGATAAACGGTTCGTTGGGCAGTCCTCTGACTTTAGAGTTCTTGGCAAGCTTGTTCATAGTCTTGAAGTTCAGGTGGCTGAGTCTTTTATGCTAGAGCCATCCTGCCTTGTCACTCGATTTTGCCTGTGCAAGCAAGCAATCCTCAGGTTCTGCGGTTTTCCAATTTGCAACATAGATATTCTTCCTCCGCGAGCCTGATAACACTGTTTTCCCTTTAGATTTATCAACAACATCACAGAAACCAGCGTCAAAGATAGCTCTATTCAGATTGTCACAAAATTGACTGACAGAAAGGAGATTATGTTGAAGTCCTTCAACATAGGTTACTCTAGGAACTGAAGCAGTTCCTATATTCAGCGTTCCGTATCCCCTTGTATAGCCTTTTGAGTTGTCACCAAACTCAATTCTGGGACCATCTTCTAGTACATAATCGGTCAACAGGCTTTTCTGAAGAGGAGGTTATATTAAGTTTAGAATTTACCTCAGCCTCCTCTCCGGCCATCAGACAATATTCTGCAGTTTCTTCAGGATCTGTCTCTCCGATCTCAATGGCGACAAATACAGCTTCGTCCTCAGAAGAATACATGAATGTATCTTCCTCGATTGAGTCATCGAATATCTCTCCAGCTATGTAGGCCTGCCTTCTTTGGGCAAATTTTTCGCGCCTGGCCTGCCGTTCTGCTCTTTGAGCAGCTGAGAGTTCGGGACAGTCGTACTGATAATGTCCCTCTTTCTTGCAGTTGTAGCACACAGTGGATCTGTTGCTCTTTCCAGCTGAGTCGTTGGATGGACTAGCAGCAGGCTCTGTGTTTCTGCAATCAGTAATAGATTTAGATTCTTCCCTTTTTCGATAATCTTTCTTACCTGAGGGAGAATATCTATTGTATTTCTTTAGCTTTCTGACTCTCTCCTTTTCTTTTTGATATTTGAGAGCCATCAGTGCTAGTTGGTCAGGGCCTGAAGTCTTAGAGGACTTTGCTTCTATCGTGGCCACTGCCTTGCTGGAAGAAATGGGTTTGACTCTAGTTTTGCTGACTGTTGCTTTAAAAGCATGGTTAATCTGAGTGTCAGCTGGAGCACTTAAACATCATTGGGGTAGGCTGTGCTCGAATTCCTCTGTCTTTAGTTCTGAAAAGATAACATCAGGAGTTAGAGCATTAAGATCTGAGCCTCTTAAATAAGTACCAAAAGGAAGCCACTTCAGTAGAGGTAGTGCTGTCAGAATCTTTATGTTCATCTCTTTGTTGGTGAGCGTCCTCCCCAGCCCGTTGATCACATTGATCTGGTTTGTGAATCTGACGCTTAGCTCGTCAATGGCCTCATTGGGCTCCATGGTAAAGGCATCGAACTTTTGTAGCTCTAACTCGAGCTTATTTTCTTTGATCTGCGGGGTTCCTTGGCTCAGTACAGCCAGGGCGTCCCAAAGTTCTTTAGCCGTTTAGCAGTCTTGCACCCTCCCGAGGTATGAGTCACTGAGTGTAGTCAGTATAGCATTACGCGCAACTCGATCGAGGTTGTGCAACTTTTTCTCTTCAGGCGTGAAGGCAGATTTGTCTCTTGCAACCTTGGCACCAGTCTGTGCCCCTACACCTCCCGCAGCAGCAAATTGTACGCTGTCTATCATGGGAATAATGGGTCTTGTATCGAGGACATCCGTCATGCTGTCATGCAGCGATGTTAGGTGCGCCTCCATTCTCACGCACCATACCATATAGTTGTCTATCGAGAACATCGGCACCATCCTAATACCTGACATATCAGACATTATGGGTAAGAGTAAGGATGTATGAAGAGATGCTTGTGCAATGAAATATGTTTTCAGGATCTGTTCGAGAAGACCAGTAGTCACAGAATCGATGATCAGAAGAACACCGAGGCTCTGATACCAATTGTTGGTCCGGAGACGAGAGTCAGGTGTAGAGGGGAGGTGAATACACCTGAGTACTGCTCTTTTTCTCAAACCGAAGGACAGCTGAGCTGTTTAGTGCGACTGATGAACAGTGCCAAGTAAGAACCTTCGATCGCGGGGTCAGAGAGTGAGTCAACTACTAAGCTCTCCTACTGACTTTTGTCAGTCGTTGAGACTCAGTCGAAAACCTTAGTGCAGAATAGTGTGGGGCCCGAATTTTTGTCTCAGTTTGAAAATGTGATTTCGCAAGTTAAAGTATTTTGGTAAGTGTGCTTTAAGAATACGTTTTATGCAAAGATATGATTTTGTAAATAGTTTATGTGCAATGCAATAAAACAGTAAATGACACAAGCAATTTTTAACGTGGTTCGAATACGCAAGATCCTACGTCCACGGTCCTGCTGAACAGGAGGTCTTGTTGATTTATCTGAGCAAGCCTCAACAAGGAATCTGTGCACAGGACAGACCCTTCTAAGTTATAGTCCTTAGCGACTTTACAAATCAAACCGAGGTTTGATGGGGAGGGGATAATCTCTAACTAGAAGGAGTTCTTACAATAAGAACAATCACTAAAAAGTGAACTCCTTCGAATGTCTAAGATATAAATATGGCAATGAGCTTAGCTAGAGAAGAGGGATCTAAAGAACTCTAGAGAGAAGAACTAATGATATTCTATTGGGCAAGTTCTTCGCTGGATAGATCTTGAATGCACTAGAGTTGTTTGAAAGCTTGAGCATTTTCCCTTGATATCTTGTGAGTGGAGCTCGGATTTTCTTCTCTATTTATAGTCGTGAGATAGGCATTTGTCCGTTGGAGACGACGATGCCACATGTCACAAACTTCCAAAGAAAACGGCCATAAATTCGAATTGTTGTAGCAGAGTTGTTGATCACTGTACATGAGAGCAACTTTAGTTGGTCAGAGCAGGTAATGCGTTGACGGCTTCTCATTGGTCGAGGTTTGTGGTAGGTGAGATGTGTCAGACATCGGAGTTGACTCTCACTTTTCCTCGTATGATATTCTACTGACTTTCGATTGACGTGAATAGCTGGGTCGTTTCCTGCTGGATACAGTAGACTCGAAGTCTCTGTCTTCTTCGTCTGAGTCAGCTGATAAAGTCTTCTACTGAGTGTAGTCAGCCTTTGACTCCGAAGGTACTGAGCTTATGTGAGGGTTCTTTTACTGATGTCTGTCAGCTGACAAGGGAGTCTTCTACTGAGGCGAAGATCAGCTGATGACTAAAAACATAAGCTCTTACAAGGATGACGTGGGGTTCTAGAAAGTAACTTCCTACTGAAGATCAGTCCAACAATTTACCCCGTACAGGACATAGACACGAAAGATAGAAAAACAAAACAGTCTAGCCTATTATATCGTCTAATCCTATCAACACACTATACTACTGATATCAGCTGGGTTTTGGGATCTTCAATTCCATAGTACTTACTATGATTTCCCCCAAGATTCTTTTAACCCAATCATTGCTGAATATCCTCTACTGACTCATAACCCAACAGAGATCCTTCAGCAAGTGTAAAGACAAGATCCAGATTTTGTCAGGGAGAAAGAGCATTATATTCCTGCTTCTTGTCTACTGAAGAACCTCAGTGAGATGAGGACGCACTCAAGGATGCTAATTGGATCATAGCAATGCAGGAGGAGCTGAACCAGTTCATGAGAAACGAAGTATGGGAGCTTGCTGACAGACCCCGGCATCAACATGTGATTGGAACTAAATGGGTCTTCAAGAACAAGCGAGATGAAAACAACATTATAGTAAGAAACAAAGCAAGACTCGTGGGAAAAGGCTACTGTCAAGCCAAAGAGATAGATTTCGACAAAACTTTTGCTCCAGTTGCAAGATTGGAGGCAATCAGACTATTCCTAGCCTACGCAACACATCAACGATTCAGAGTTTATCAGATGGATGTGAAGTTTGCGTTCCTAAATAGCGTGCTGAAAGAAGAAGTCTATATAGAACAGCCTCCCGGCTTTCAGCAAGGCATCAGGTCTACAGACTTAGAAAGGCTCAATACGGGTTAAAACAAGCACCCAGGGCTTGGTACGATACCCTGTCTGAGTTTCTTCTTCAGAAAAGTTTTCATAAGGGCACAATAGACCGCACATTATTTAGCATTCGACTGGAAGACGACATCCTACTGTTGCAGATCTACGTAGATGATATAATCTTCGAATCGAAGAACGTCATCATGTGTCAACAATTTGAGAAAATGATGAAGGATAAGTTCGAGATGTCAATGATGGAGAGATGAAATATTTCCTCAGTTTTCAAGTCAAACAATCTGAGAAGGGAACATTCATCAATCAAGGCAAATACATTCGAGACCTCATCAAGAAGTTCGGTTGCACATCCGGCAAACCAATCATGAAAATTGATCTTGATAAAGAGGGAGTATCAGTAGACCATACTGAATTTCGTGCTATTATTGGTTCATTATTATATCTAACTACTACTCGACCTGACATAACTTATGTTGTAGGTGTCTGCGCTCGATTTTAAGTGAACCCTAAGCAGAGTCACATGGACTCAGCAAAGAAGATTCTCCGCTATCTCAGAGGAACACCTGACATGGGTTTATGGTATCCAGCAGATGATAATATTGAACTAACTGGTTATTCTGATGTTGACTATGCAGGGTGTAGAATTAACCAAAAGTCAACTTCTGGAACTTTTTAGTTCCTTGGCAGTAAGCTGATTTCGTGGTTTTCAAAGAAACAACATTCAGTAGCGACGTCAAGTACTGAAGCTGAATATATGGCTGTCGGAAGTTGCTGCACCCAAATCCTTTGGCTGAGATAGCAGCTACACGACTATGATGTTATTCATAATGAAATGCCGATCTTCTACGATAGCTCCAGTGCAATTGCCATCACTCAGAACCCAGCACTTCATACTAGATGCAAGCACGTGGACATCAGACACCACTTCATTCGTGATCATGTCGAAAAGAAGGATATTAGAATGGAGAAGATCCATATTGACCATCAAAGGGCAGATATCCTGACCAAGCCTCTAGCTGAAGCCAGATTCAGAGAACTTTCAGTAGAGCTAGGTCTGCTGGACCCTACTGACTCCAGTCAGTAAATGGATTCAGGAGATGAGCATTCAGCAAGGGGGAATATTCACTCTCAGTACTGAGTAAATTCAGTACGTAGAGACTCAGCAACCATCTACACGAGGTATCAGCTGACTACGATGTTCAGCTGACAGGTTTGCGTATCTCTACTCAGTAGCTAATGAAATATTTCTGTGCATTAATGATTAAGATTTAGCTTCACATTCAATGCCATATAGAGTGTCATTTAATGTAACGGTTTACATTTAATACACGACATTCTATGTTAAGCTTGTTGAACTCTACAGCGCATTAAATACATGTCTAATCAAGTTACTTCTTTGGCTATATACAACTGTAATTTGACTTAGGGCTACTTTGATCATTGCCTATTTTATAACATAAAATCTTAGTCGTCCATCTCATAAAGCAGATTTAAATTGAACCGTGGATTAATAACTGTTCATCTTCTTGATCAAATATAAAACACGTTCAAAGTTGAAAACCGCCATTTTTACTCTGCACTTTTCAACCCTAAAAATTTTATGAGAAAGCAGCCATCCCTTTGCAAACTTCTCTTAAAACATCTCAGAAAATACTTTGGTAAATTTTTATGCTTATTCAGTATCATAGATATTTCTTGATATTTATTTTTTTTCTTTCGATACTGATACATCCTTTTGCAGATTAAATCATGGAAGGTACTATCATCACACCGGTGAATATGCAAGAAATCCTTCAGAAAGACCGAGTATGGTCCGAGCCTATTATGGTTTTCGATGCGTGCGAGCTAGATTTCATGGAGGAAATCTTCGACGCACTGAGGGCTTCAGGGCTGGAAGCCTTCCTCTCAAGGAAGCCACATTACTTCCTTCCGCGCCAGATATCTGAACTATATCTGAATTCAGAGTCAGTTGATGGCGACATCAGAGGACAATTCATCATTCATCACATAGCTGACCCCCCCCGTGCCGTATCAGAGATTAAGCACATGTTGATCAAAGAAGCTCTTCAGCAGAGCTTTCAGCTTCCGAACATCAGATTCAGCATCGTTGGGTACAAGGACGACGTTATGGACGAGTACCTTGAGATTTTCTACGGGAAGCATACTTCTTTCAGAGCCGCTTTCCCGAAGAATGCCATGCTACCGAAGTTCAGAGCTTTAGCCTACATAGTCACATAAATACTGACTAGTCAGGCTAGGTTATTTGACCAAGTGTCAAGGCCAAAGATTCAGATGATGATGGCCATCTATGGCCATGCAAAGATAAATTGGGCTGAATTCTTCCTAAAGGAGTTCACGACATAGGTAGCTAAATTCGACAAGTCTACTAAGTGCCTAGCTGTCAAAGGAAAGCTCCTATATGGGATGAAACTATCCGTAATGATTGAAGATCTCTGTGGAGCTGATCATGCCATATATGCAAACAAAGGGTACTTCAACCCAAAAAAGGTGAGGTTCCAGAGCAGGGCAACAACCCTTCAACAGATCGGCTCAGGGCCTGCTGAGCCCAAGCAAGGCTCTCAAAAGACCTCTACTCCTTCTAACAAGATGTCACCTCCTAAAACAGCTCAGAAAACACCGACCAAGAAGCCGAAGAAGGTCAGTGAAGCTGTAGTTGTACCTCCCCTGCAACTTAGAGATGAAGCAGAGTCTTCTGAGAAGACTGTCTCAGTAGAGAAAGTCGTCTTCACTGAACAGGGTGAAGAAATGGAACAAGGGGCTAAAGCTGAACCAGTCACTCCTCCTACTTAGACCCCCTTGTACATTCCACCGCTCAGCAGCATTCCATCTGCTGAGAAAGAGCCGTCTCCGATAGAGATTGAGGATTCGAAGACAGCATCAGAATTAGAGACAATCGGGATGGAGGTATCAGCTCTACAATCTAGAGCCTCCCGAGAAGTCTCAGAAGCCATCCTTGAGATAGCCAATCATACTGACTTGGTTACATTGGCAAGACGGGCCAGGCTTCATACCTTGATTCGATTCCAGGCGTGGTCTACACTGAACAGACTTATCCAATACCACACCTGCGAACAACTCTACGAGGAGGAGCTATTGATCCGGGAGAAGATTGGCTACTCAGAGCCGATGGATCTCTGCTCCCTGGACGATCTGAGGGTGGCCATGCTTGCTCTGCTGAACGATAGACTTCCTACATCAGCAGCCGCTCCATCAGATGGGTCTGATCCCGACGATCAGGACCCGCCCCATGATTCAGGCCCTGAGAAGCCTGTTGAGGGATCTCAACTGGAGGAGGATGCTCCGACTATAATAACTGCTGATATTCCACTCAGCATCATCCCGCCAGGTCAGTCGGCGGCTGGTACCTCTTAGTCCGCGGACTCAGTACAACTGTTGTTGGGGTCTACTTTTGAGGTAGCGCCCATTCCGAGAAGCCAACGCTCTAATACTATAGCAATGGCCCTCAGGAGTCAGGATGTTCAGAACCGACTCCTTGCCCGCGCCGTCCACAAGACGTGGAAACAGTCCATTCAGGCTCAAAGTGAGGAGATAAAGGAGCTCAAAACATCTTTTCAGACATCTCCAACTCCAGACTTCTCTACTATCTTGACAAATGCTTTAACCACTCAGAGAGCCGAATTTGATAGGCAAAAAAAGCTGATGGAAGCTGCACAAGCCAAACTTCTTGAAGATTATAAGGCAACTCAGACAGCTCATGCAGAATCCATATCTTCCATATCTCAGGCCTCCGAGCTCAGACTCCAGACTATTCAGAAGGCCTTGGTAGAAAAGATGGATCTGAAGTTGCAAATAATTCAGACTGTGGTAGAGACTTCTCACAAGAAGTACGGAGAAGAACTGATCGAGGAAAGAAATGATCTCCACCGGCACTTAGAGAAAATGTAGGCAGCCTTGGATACGCTGGCCTCAGCATATGCAAGTCTAAATCAGAAGGCACAGGTTCCTACCCTCGGCCTATTTGCTGATGCCAAAAAGGGGGAAAGGGAAAGGGAAAGGATAGCAAGGGCACCAAGAGGAATCAAGACAGTGAAAGGAGCAACTCAGACTCAGCAATCTGCTCCCACTGATCCTCAAGTTCAGGGTCAGGCCCAGGGTGTCTCGACAGCAGGAGCTGTAGTGCCTGCTGCGACTGGCCCAAGTGCCTCAAGACCTAAAGAATCAGCAACCCAAACTCCAAGCAATATTATTAAGGAGGTAGCTGAATACGCTGAGGAGGATTCTGAAGATGAGGAAGTTCCTCTACCTCCTCTAGTGCCGAGGAAAGGGAAGAAAATTCTGAAACTCCTTACTCCACCCAAGAAAGGAACCAGAAGGTTCGTATCTCCAGAGGAAGAAGCTCAGATTGCAGCTGATGAGAAGCTGGCATGGGAGATAGCTAAGGCAGAGGTTGCCAACAAGCCAAAGAAACAGTCTGGCAAAGGCAAAACCAAGGTTCAATGGGGAATCAACATCAAAATCACCAACACCTGCTGATTCAGAAGAGGAGAAAGAGCATATTACATCCTATGCCCCTTCAAAGGCTCAAGAGCAAGAAATGCAAGAAATATGGGATCAGATGGAGAGGTATCTGGATAAAGGAGCTGAAGCCAGGAAGATAAGTGAAGCAAGGGAAAGGCTCAGACTCGCTGGCCTCGAGGCTCTAGGGCTGAAAGCTGAGAAAGAGGCAAGTCAAAGTGTTCCTGAGAAGGATGAAATTCCCTTCAAGTACAGAAGACTCAGGAAGCCCACTGATCTCAAATTACACAGATAGCCCAGAATTGACACTTGGATGCCATGGGAATGAACTCAGAGGTCGGAGACACTGAAAGCATATTTTATCAAGCGGTACTATATCTGGAAATATTGGCCTGACATGCACAAGGCTAAAGCCTTTGCTGATTGGCTTCTGAAGAACGATCCAGAGATATATGCAAGAGTTCAGAAGGCCATAGCTGAAAAGATCGATGTCAGAGTCCCAGCTCCTAGACCTCTGCCCCCTCCACTGAAGTTCGATGGATCCTTACATATTGGTGTTATTGAAGCAGAGGTCAAGAGTGTAGTTCAAGCCAATGATCTGGATGAGTCAGATCCTGCTGACATGGTGCTGATACAGAAGATCAGAAGAGATACATACAGAGTGTATAGATTGTCGTTGCCTGAAGAGAAGTCTAAATATTTTAAAGTGCGGATACAACAGTTCAGAAGTCAATAGTTGATAGTTGCTTGTATCTTGTTTTCTGTTTTCTAGAATAGCAAGTTGATGTATTGTCTTGAATACTTTCTGATATATATAAACATCATTGTTGTTCGGACCTGACAATTCCTTATTGTCTTCATGGCCTTTTTTATTTATGCTTAACATTCAGAATTACCTATGTGATTACTAACTCACACACTCACTGAAGATTTATATCTGTGTCTGTCTGTTCTTGGTTAGCTTGATAGATTCTGGTTTGATAAATTGTTTGGGGGAAATTGTTGTTAAGGGGGGAAATTGCTATTAGATTTCTGTATAGATTCTGATATTTCTTCCCTGAATTCCCTCAGTAGTCTAGAACTTGAATAACAACTCCACTGATTCTACTTGTAATATTTGTAAGGAATTTGGTTCTGACAGTTTTATAGTGTTAGGTTTTGGCACCATCAAATAGGGGGAAATTGTTGGGAGATGATTCAGTAGCCTAGTGCTCAGTAGATTTGAAGATCCCAAACCCCTACTTTGACTGATGAACCATTCAGTTGTAATTGTTTATTCACTCTCTGAGAGGTTCAGACTCAGCAGACACCCTTCGACATGGTTCAGGCGTTCAGTTCTGTCCGCTGATTCTTCAGCAGACTATCAGCCTCAGTACCAGGAGAAGAAGACTCAGTAGTACTGGACTTAGCATGAGCAGTATACTGAAAGGAGTCAATGGAACCGAACTCAGCATGAGTAGTTCACTAAACTCAGAGTTGATCTTCACTAGAGCTAAACTCAGCAGGAGTATGCTACTGAACATGGATCAGACTCAGCAACAGCCAGACAGTCTCCTGACTGTTAGGAGATCTTATAAGTCAAATTAGCAGAGTAATACGAGGTAGGGGTGGGCAAACCATTCGGGTTTTCATTACCGTACCCGTCCCGTTCGGGTATTTCCCGTTCGGGTCGGGTAAAACGGATTCGGATATGGGAACGGGTAGTTCCGGCTATCACCCGTTCCCCTATGAGTACCCACATGTATTTTAATTTAATTAATATGTAATATGTTGGTAAGTGGTAACTTAAACATTAGAAAGTCATTACACTCACTAATTCCAAATTCCGTAGTCGACGCGATTACGAAATTTAACCACCGTCGATTTGTTGCTCTTATTGTTTGTTGTCCTATTTTGTATTCTCACTTTTAAATTTATATGTTTCGATGCAACAACAAGATGTTATTTGTAACAAGTAGTATTCTTAGTTATTTGATGTTTATTATTGATTTTTTTTGTTGATTTTAAAGTAAATTTAAAATTTTTTAAATAAATTGTGATGGCATGTGGGTATACCCGTTCCCGTCCCACATCCACGTGGGTACCCGCATGCGGGTACCCGCTCCATTCGGGTACGAGAATGGGTAGTAAAATTTAGTACCCACAGGCGCGGGTACTCGTCCCGCCCCCACCCCTAATACGAGGTATAGAGAAGTCAGCTTCTGATCTACCTTGAAGTCTGTTTGTCTCACCTACTTTCTTCAGCCCGACCAATGACAAGCGGCCAGCTGTCTACTTTCTGATTAAAGATGCAAGTCAACATCTTTCCAGAAATGGAGGGAAATGACTTTGTCACCATACTTTGAAAGAGCTTTTAGCTACCCAAAAGAGAGAGACACATGGATCATCATCTCCAACGGATCTTTCCATGTCTCTGCTCTATAAATAGAGGGAAGATTTCAAATTGAAGCTCACCTAGAAAAACGAAGAACACACGAGCATTCAAGAGCAACTCAGAATCGACTTAAGCTTTTCTCAAGAACTTCATAGCGTCATCTCCAGCGAAAGGATACATACTTGCTCAAAGGGAACCGAGCTGAATCAGATCATAAGCCTCTAGTATCCAAGCGACTGAATACGAACCCAGAGTCTATACTTATTACTCTCTCTAGAATCTACTTTCTCGTTCCTTTCGGTCTAACTTAAGCTCAACAGACCATATCTATAGCTTAGAACGAAGGAGTTCATCTTTGAACTGATCCTTATTGTAAAGGACTCCTTCATAGTCTGAGAGTTTGTCAAACACTTAAGTTTGATATCTTGTAAACTGAGACTTGCTCAGTATAATCACTAAGGCCAGTGTTTGTCCAGTGCACAAACCAACTGAGACTAACTCTGTATAATAAAATATCCTTCTGATCTTTTCGGGACAGTGGACGTAGGATTGTTGGATCCGAACCACTTTAAAATATCTTGTGTTTTATTTTTACTGTTGCATTGATTACTGTTCATACTGTCTTTCAAAATCATTCAACTGTGTTTCAGCAAAGCTTAAAAGATCGCACTAATATACTGAAACAGTTTTCTTAAAAGCATTTTCTAACTCAACTGAATTTGGGCCTACACATTTCCGCACGCTACTGAACTTCAGCTAAACGGTACTGAATTATGACCTATATCAGCTAGCAGGCCTCAGTGAAGTCAGTCACTCTACCACGCGATTCAGAACAGCTTATTTGCTCTACTGAACCTGTTCAGTACAGGATCTTCCTGAAAGGGACTATTCGCGTTTTGAGTTGAGAAAGTGTTTTCGAGTGTATTCACCCCCCCCCCCTCTACACATGAACGTTTATCTCGGGACCAACATTTACCCTTTGGGTTCAACTTGGGTCCTTAATGGTTAGATTTGAGGATCCAAACTTGTCTGACAGCCCTGATGGCTTCAGACTTCTTCTTTCCCTTGTTGTCAGTAGTCTGCTCCACTGAACATGGAGTAGTTGACTTCTTACACTTTTGAGGTTCAAATTTCTTCTTCTTCTGAACTTTAGGGCTTTTGACTCTTTGCTCATAGTAGTACGATCCATACTGAGCTGGGAGAGTCAGTCGTTGGTGGCCATACTGCTAGGCCCACCTGACCTTCTTGGTTTCCCCTGAGCTTGCTCTTGGTGTCTTGGGGCTAGAACCGTGGGTCATCTTCTTGTTGCTAGACTGAGGTGCTTGAATCTTCTTTTTCTTCTTTGTATGAGGGGATGTAAATTCTGCATGTTGAGTTACCCCTTGGACAAACCTATCAGTCAGCTTGGTGGAGCTCTTCTGTCCTAAAGTGGAGGCCTCACATGTGTAGTCAAGTCCTTCTTTGGTGACATGTGGTCTTTGTGCTCGTAGTAGCTTCTCCAACTTCTCTTTTTCTCTGATGTATTGCTCTGTCATCAAGGTTTTCCATACCTCATCACTCTTTCTTAGAGCTTCATATTCTGTTCTGGTATGTGTGAGAGTTTCCTTGAGGCTAGTAATTTCAGTCTCTTTCTCAGAGATGTCTTTGGACAATACTGAAATCTGTGCTTCTTGGTAATGAGACTTAGTCATCAGAGAGTTAATCTCTTCCTTCAGTCTCAGAACAAGTCCTTCAGACTCAGTAGAGTCCTAACTTCTCTTTGAAAGTCTTTGATTCTCTGCTTTCAGGATATCTATCTCATGAATTGTCTTGTTGAACTGCTGGCTCATTTGGATTTGCTCTTCAAGCAGATCTTCGTACGCAAGAACCACATCCAACGGTTCTCCTGCAGCAAAGCTTGTGTTGTGTGTGCAAGGTGAAGAGGGGCATGTAATGGGTTCATAATTTACCTCAGCCTCTTCTCTGGCCATTAGACACGGTTCAGCATCTTCTGTCTCGATTTCCATGAATGTGGCATCATCGTCAGACGATTCCATAAACACTTCCTCATTGCTTGAGTAATCGAAAAACTCTCCAGCTATATAGGCTTGCCTCTTCGTTACGGACTTGTCACATCGGGCTTGCCTTTCGGCTCTTTCAGCTATTGAGAGTTCAGGACATTCAAACTGGAAGTGTCCTGGATTTTGCAGTTGTAACATACTGAGGTTTTGCCCTCCCTTCTAGATGTTTCTTTTTGTTTCACGGGGATAGCTTCAGTAATCCTGCATTCGGGTAGAGATTTAGTTTTACTTTTCGTGCGATTATGATCTCTCTTACCTTGATACTTTTGGGAAGCCTTTTTCATCTTCCTTCTGAACATTTTCTTCTCCTTATGGTATTTCACGGTGAGGAGAGCATACTTCTCAGCCAAGTTGTCTGCAGTAGGTATAGTAACTGAGCTTTCAGTTGACTGGCTTGTTGCTAAGGGACTTGCTCCGGGAGTGCTAGCTGATGCCTTATAAGCATGATCCATTGGCACTTCAGCTTCAGCACCGAGGGTGTGTGGGAGGTTGAATTCGAACTCCTCTGCTTTAAGCTTTGAAAATATATAATCATGAGTAAAAGAATTCAAGTCAGATCTCCTCATACACGTAGCAAAAGAATACCACTTGGGCCTGCTGAGAGCCCTTAGCCCTTAGAATCTTGGTGTTGGTCTCCTTGTTGCTAAACGTTTTCCCCAGTCCGTTCATGATGTTGATCTGATTTGTGAATTGAGCACTGAAATCATCTATGGACTCCCCCGGAAGCATAGTGAATGCCTCGAGTTTCCGCAGCTCTAACTCCAGATCGTTTTCTTTGATCTGTGGAGTTCCTTGGCTCAGCACCACGAGAGCATCCCATAGCTCTTTTGCAGTCTTGCGGTTATGTACTCTTCCGAGATATGAGTCAGTTAGAGTCATCAGTATCGCGTTTCGAGCAACTCGGTCGAGGCTGTGCAGTTTCTTCTCTTCAGGAGTGAAGAGGCTTTTGTCCTTCGCGACCTTAGGACCGGTTCAGGTACCTTCTGCTCCATCAAATGCAAGAGACGACTGAGTCGACCATCGGAATAATAGGTCCTTTCTCCAGGACGTCGGTCATGCTGTCGTGCAGCGAGGTCAAATTTGCCTCCATCCTTCCACGCCATATCGCATAGTTCTTTGTTGAGAACATGTGTACCGTCCTATTCTCTGAAATATCAGTCATTGAAGAATAGGATATATGATGCAATGAAGAGATGCAAGACGCAGTGAAAACGGGTTTTCTAGGATCTTTGTCCGAGATAGACTAGTTTCAAAAAATAATGATCAATTAAGAACATTGCGCTCTGATACGAATTGTTGATCCTGAGACGTGGTTCAGGTGTGGGGGAGGGGGGGGGGGAGGGTGAATACACCTGAATACAAATTCATTCTCAAACGCGAAAGTCAGCTCTAGTTGAGTTTGCTAATGAACTAAGTCAGACAACCAAATATACTTTCAGATCGCGTGGGCAAGAAGTTCTTCTATTGAGTTCAGCTCTACTGACTTGAGTCAGTCGAACAGTCGTTCAGTATCATAGTTGTGTGCGGAAGTGTATGCCCTATTAAACGTCTCGTTTAGAAATTCGATTTTATGCTGAGTTTGATAAAATACATTTTTAATGCAATATGATCAATAAAAGAAAGTAGTAAATCAACACAGCATATTTTTAAAGTGGTTCGGACACACTGGGTCCTACGTCCACTGTCCACTGTCCTGACCAAACCAGGATACTTGTTCTCCCCATCGTCAACATAGCATATTTTTAGTTGATAGTCGTTAGCCTTGATCTCTTTGGCTTTCTCCTCATCTTTCTTGATCTGAGCTTCTCTAGCTGCTTCAAGCTCAACATCTGCCTTATTTCCTACTTCGAAGGCTTCAATTCGTTCAAGTGCTTTAGCAACAAGGTGTTGTAATCTATCTTCCTCTAACCTTATAGTTTCTACTTTTGCGGCTTCAAATTATGCTTGCTTTTTGCTAATCTCTTTCTTTCCTTTTGCCTTGTCTAAGATAGTGGGCTCAAACTCATCTTCAAGTTTAATTATATTCACCATAGCAAGTTTCAAGTCTACTATGTAACCGACAACCTAATCTTTTCTAGTGTTTGTAGCCTGATTACTAACGACTTCAGGTACTGCATTTTCTTCTTATTATTATTATCTGGTCTTAGGCTTATCAGCAGCTTTACTGCTCAAGGGACCTACCTCAGTCACAAGTGGGGGCTACTTGATTGGAACCTCCATATGGTAATCATCCCTCTTTCTGGCATCATCACCAGAGGAGGATGTGATAACACGATAGTGGACTTTCTGACTACCAGGAATCTTGCAAACTTCATCTTGGAGATTCACTAACTCGGTGGTGACCATCTTCTAAATCTTTCTTCGAGTCCTCTGATTATATGAAGAATACGCTTCTTAACTTGATCAGTTATATCCTCAGATTTAGTGGCAATGATATGTAGAGTCTGTACAAATTCTTCAACGGTGGAGACTTTTGAAGCTAAAATGTATAAAGATCCACTCATAGTATTTTCAGCAAGCATAAGCACACCATTAAATATGACAATGGCTTTAGTGGTAGATGCAACAGAATCGACAATAATCTTGGGTTGCTTTAGCCACCTTATTGGCTAGTAAAGTAATCTAATCAGGAATTGAAGGATATTAACCTGAACAACTAAGGATCCATTTAGGATGGAGACCCGTTGTGGTGTTTGGGTTCCAGGATCATTAGTCAGTCTTGGAGGAGTGGCAGGGGTATCGTCAGTCTGTATTTTGTGGTCCTTGCTAGAAGAGGAAGGAAGATAAGTAGGTTGAGTTGGTCCTGACTGATCATCTTCCGTGGGAATAGAAGAATTTGGAGTAGTATCTAACGTAGGAGGAATGTCAAGATCATGATGATCACATTGGTTATCACCTTGATCATCGTCATCATCGTTGTTATCATCATAGAGGAGGAGTTGATAATTCTGGAGCAGACAACTTCGCAATGTAAATAAGAATGACAACATGGAAGTCATCGTCATTTAGATAGTCAGTCGGTGAACTGAAATCTATCTCTATCCTGAGAATGTCTTCTTCCTCTTAGATCTTCTAAAGGGTCTGAAGCTTAGTAAATAGGATGCATTATACCACCAATCCTTGCGGAGTTTCATCTGGCACCGAAGATGAATGGTGTTCTAAAGGAGAAGAGGGTAAGAGACCACTTTAGGAGGGTCTTCAACTCAGTTGAAGCAGATGATTGTGACATTTAATTAAAAATGTTTACTCTGGCCAACAGCTTGGTACTACTGTCAGGTTCCGAATCGACAACCTCTTCGACAACCTAAGTTGGAGAGGAAAGAAGAGGGTATGAACTCAAGTCTGGAAAATCTAATACTAAGGAGTTGGACCCTGAGCAATGGCAAGCATAAAAAGATCCTTCCTTAGGTTCCTCAGCAACTTCAATAACTGGTTTGGTCTGAGGAGCATTAAGATTGGCTCTAGAATGAATGTCCTTAGTTCCAAAGGAGGAACTTCGGCAGTAGCTGATGGGTCTTCTGCGGACGGTGTGACATTAGGAACCTCCTCTATTCCCGGTGCCATCTGTCCCATATCTTCCACCAATCCTCATGAGAAATCAGGAACCGGGTCAAACTCCTTAATATGATAGTCTCCTGAAGGTGTAGAGCAAGAATGACCTCATCAATTAATTCCCTTTCTGACTATTTAGACTTAGCTCTTTTTGCAACTTTCTTCTATGGCTTGGGCGAGGAAACGACTTTCTCTTGGATTGGGATCTTGATCCAGATCTGTTGGTCTTGAGACGTGATTTAGATGAAGGGGGGGGGGGGGTGTGAATTCACCTGGATACAAATTTCGTTCTCAAACGCGAATTCAGCTCTAGCTGAGTTTTCTACTGAACTGAGTCAGATAGCCAAATATGCTTCAGATCGCGTGGGCAAGAAATTAATCTACTGAGTTTAGCTCTACTGACTTTAGTCAGTCAATCAGTCGTTCAGTATTGGAGTGTGTGCGGAAGTGTAGGCCCTATCAAACGTCTCGGTTAGAAAACACCAGTTTTATGCTGGGTTTGATGAAATACAGGTTTTAATACAATAAGAACAATTAGAGAAAATAATAAATCAACACAATAAATTTTTAAAGTGTTTCAGACACACTGGGTCGTACGTCCACTGTCCTGACAAAAGCAGGATACTTGTTATATTTATACTGAGCAAGTCTCAGTGATCTGTTCTCAAGACAAATACAACTTGAAGCTTATACTGAGCAAGTTCTCAGTGATCTGTTCGCATGACAGATTCTCTACTTATAGTCGTAGTGACTTTTACAAGGGTTTAAACTTAAAGAGTTTGAGTCTTCTCCAACTAAGAGGAAGTTCTTACAAAAGGAACAGCTTCACAAAGATGTGAACTTTCTCGAGGTTTCTAAGCTATAGATTTTACACTAAGGCTTACTTAGATAAGAGAAGGGGAACGAATATAACTCTAAGTGATGAACTAAAGGGTTCTTCTATGAATGCTGGTTCTTCATTGGATTCTTCGAATGAGAGCTTTAAGAGTTTGTGCGTAGATAGCTTGGGTTCCCTGTTATTGTCTCTGCATGAAGACTTCTCTTATATAGACGTCGATAGTGAATAGATCCGTTGGAGGGAGGTCTGGCCACGAGTCGAAACGACAAGGAAAATGGCTCCTTAATGTTGAACGTTGGTGAGTAGGTGCACTGTAGAGATTCTCCTCTTTTTCAGTCTGGGAGCAGCTTTTGTCAGAAAAGATAAGTCGCTATCGGCTCCTTATTAGTCGAGGTAGATTTGTAGGTGAGACTTGTTAAACATTAAGGTTGACTTCCTCTGAATCCTCAGACCTTCAATTGAAGTGTCCTCCTACTGACGTTCTTCTGAGTATAAGTGCATGGTCACGTATTCTTGTGCAGATTCAGTTGGTGGTCGGCTGACCAATTGACTTTTTCGATCCTGAGTCTATCAGCTGAGTGCAAGATCTTCTACTGAACTTTGCTGCTACTGAACTCTAGCCTACTAAGTTCCTAACAACTGAACTCAAACGCAGCTATTACAGAACGAAGGTATATCATTCAGCTAGGGATTTGAAGATCTTTAAATCTATAAATGTGTCTACTGAATCCTTATCCCAACAAAATATATTTTAGTATCTTTTTTTAGGCATCTAAAAAGTTTGAGTCACCCTGATTGTTAAGTATTATATATCTTCCTTCGTCTTTGCCAAAAAAAATGTGTCTACTGAATCCTTATCCCAACAAAATATATTTTAGTATCTTTTTTTAGGCATCTGAAAAGTTTGAGTCACCCTGATTGTTAAGTATTATATATCTTCCTTCGTCTTTGCCAAAAAAAATAAAAATAAATAAAAAAGAATAATTCTAGTGGTCTATGTTTTTTCTCATATATTCATTGCATACAAACAAACAAGAAATTAACACATGTAGATGAGTTTGGAACATAAACTTGTCCAGAATATGTAGTCCACTAGTTGTGGTTAGACTTTTGGCTAGTCTAGATGACATATTCCTAATTTGGCATACCTAATCAATCACTAGATGTGATGTATTGATGTTTATTCAATATATCAATACAAACCATCTATATATATCCGTCAAAATCGCATACATTGATATATGATTGATGGTTGTTGTTTGCGCCAAATAAATTTCTTGCATTAACTGAAACCTCATATTCAGTATAACAACAAGGTGGGACACATGGAACGATGGTTTTAAAATCAATCGCCTTACAATCTGATTTTTGGTGATGGTACCCCACAAATTTTGGATTTATTATTTAACTAGGCAAGAGTAAATTAAACGAAGAAATAAACACAAAGTAACTATGAGAGAGAGCAGATCAGACTCGGATAAACTCACACTAGATACATAACCGATCAAAGACACAAAATGTTAATTAAACAACATACGAACCAATTGGTTACAAAACTCCATAATTAGCTGACGAATCTTAACTCCTACTTACTTAGTTGATAGCTAGTATGCTGAATATAAAACTATAGTACTCCCATATAACCTAGCTGGACGAACTCAAACTAAATTTAACACCTAAGAAACATTCTGATCTATAAGAGCCCAATATAATTAACTAATCATATATTGAACATAAATTAAGTTAATTAACAAATTAACCAACACTATCTTTTATTATAGTTTTGCCACTATTTTAGTGTTATTCCTATGATCCCGAGAAAGTACTAATTAGCTACAAAATAGATAACTTAAGGTAATCAGTCCTAAACTACTAGCCGATTCCATGAAATCAAGATTAATTAGAAATCCTATGGTTTAACTATGAGACCGAGAAGTCTCAAAGCATCTGCTCTAGTATGGTTTTACCATCGCAGAATCTAAAGTAATTAGCTACACATACTTAAATAAACATACAACTGAAATAAATAAATATGATGAATTAGGCAAGCAGAGTGTAAACTTGAAATCTAACTAGCGAAACTAAATACGCAACTGAGAAAACTTATTAAATCAAACATAAAAAGTGCATAAACAAAAGCATAAATTCATAAACGAAAAGTAGAGTTTTTCCTCAAACACGAATACACCTGATTACAAATTTTTCCTCAAACGCGAAGGACAACTGAGCTGTAGAGTGCGACTGATGAACAGTGTCAAATAGTAACCTTCTGATCGCGGGTCAAAGTGGCTCAACTATTGAGTCTGTCCTACTGACTTTTTTCAGTATTAGGATCTCAGTCGGAGAGTTTAGTGCGGATAAGTGTAGGACCCGATAGACTTCGTCTCGATTTAAAAACGTGTTTTCTCAAACCAAATATGTTTTGGTTGGTGCACTCTTAAATACGTTTTATGCAAAGTATGAGTTTGTAAATCGGTTTGAGAACAATGCAATAAAACAATATATAACACAAGCAATTTTTAACGTGGTTCGGATACGCAAGATCCTAGGTCCACGGTCCTACTGAACAAGAGTTCTTGTCGATTAATCTGAGCAAGCATCAGCAAGGAATCTGTGCGCTGGACATACCCTTCTAAGTTATAGTCTTTAGCGACTTTACAAATCAAACCGAAGTTTAAAGGGGATGGGATTTTCTCCAACAATGAAGGAGTTCTTACAATAATAACGATTCACAAAAAGTGAACTCCTTCGAAGGTTCTAAGCTATGGATGTAACAGTTGAGCTTAGATAGAGAAGAGGGAACTAAAGAAACTCTAGAGAGAAGAACTAAAGATATTCAATTAAGCAAGTTCTTCGCTGGATCGTCGTGAATGTGCTAGAGAGTTTGAATGCTTTGAGCGTGTATTCGCTTTGATATCCCCTCCGTTGAGCTCGGAAGTGCTTCTCTATTTATAGTCATGACCCAGGCATTTGTCCGTTGGAGAAGACGATGCCACGTGTCACAAACGTCCAAGGAAAAAGGCCATAAGTTTCAAAGTAGCGCCGCAGAGTGGTTGGTTACTGTACATGAGGGCAGCTTTAGTGACAGAGCAGGTAAGGTTTAGACTGCTTCTCATTGGTCGAGGTTTATGGTAGGTGAGACTTGTCAGACATCAGTCTTCATCTGAGTTGACTCTCACTCATCCTCGTATGATACTCTGCTGACTTTCGAATGACAGTAAAAGTCGGGCAGTCGTTTCCTGTCGGATACAGTAGATCTGGAACGATCGTACTGACTTCTTCATCTGAGTCGGCTGATAAAAGTCTTCTATTGAGAGCACTCAGTCGGAGACTCTGAAGGTACTGAGCTCTATACTGTGTCTTCACTGGAGATCAGCTGATGGGAATCTTCTACTGATAATGATTAGCTGAAGACCTGAGAACACGAGCTCTTACAAACTGATGACATGGGGTTCTGGAATTTATCTTCCTACTGAAGTTCAAACCAACAAATACCCCTTACAGGACTTAGACAAAAATAGATAATGAAAATAAGAACAATCTAGCCTATTACATCATCAAGTCCGAAAGACAACACACTAAGGGTACAAGATAGGTTTTGGGATCTTCAATTCTATAGCGATAAATCACTACAATTTCCCCCATTACCGAAATGTAGCAATAAGTCCTAATACATGAACTACTGATGACAGTTCAAAGTACCCCCTTAGCAATGATCTAAGCAATCACTGTCTCGAAAACAGTGATCAGATGAACACCGCTCTGATACCAATTGTTGGTCCAGAGATGAGTCGTCAGGTGTAGAGGGAGGCGGGTAAATACACCTGAGTCCAAGTTTCAACTCAAATGCGAAAGTTAGTCTAATACATCGAAAACACATATAAACCCTCTTACGCATCATATACCATATTTTTTAGATTTTTCACCCTCGAAAACAGAGAAACACCCAAGGCATCCCTCCGTTGAAGATTCAAGATGGACATTGAAGACTACAACCAAAGAATCAACTATGAGGATCAATCCGCTAGATTCTAGGTTTTGTTATTCCTTCTCAGTTTTGTCTGGGATTTTAGATACATCTTTTCTATGGATTCTTTTTTCATCTTTTGTGACTATTTCCCTACGAATATAAGTAGCTAAATCTCCTTATGTAGGGGTTTAGCATGACCGATGTTTTTATGATGAATTGATTCAAGCCCTGGTTTTGAATAGATGAACTATTTGTTTCTTAATAGTTGAGCATTATTTCTATTTCTCTATTGTTGGGTTATGAGTCAGTAGATGATACTCAGCTGATTAGAGGTTAAAAGAATATTGGGGGAGATCATAGTAGTACTATGGAATTGAAGATCCCAAAACCCAGCTGATATCAGTTGTTCAGTGTGTCTATAGGATTAGATGATGTATAGGTTAGACTTGTTTATCTTGTTCATTCTTTTGTCTAAGTCCTGTACGGGGTACGTTGTTGGATTGATCTTCTGTCGAAGTTACTTTCCAGAACCCCACGTCATCTTTGTAAGAGCTAGAGTTCTTCAGCCAGAAGCTGATCTTCAACTCAGTAGAAGACAGCCCACCAGCTGATAAGTCATCAGCAGAAGAACTTAGTGAATGCTCAGTACCTTCGCAGTCGCCAGCTGACCTACTCAGTAGATGTATTCCTTGTCAGCCGACTCAGTTGAAGAAGACATAGACTTATCTAGTCTACTGTATCCGACAGGAAACGACCCAGTCGCACAAGTCTTTTCGAAAGTTCAGCAGATCATACGAGGTTGTTTGAATAGTCAACTCTATCTCTGACACATTCTCACCAACCACAAACCTCGACCAATGAGAAGCCGACAGCGCCCTATCTGCTCTATACAGTAAAGCTGCTCTCATATACAATAATTAACTGCCCTGCTGCAACAAGTTCGAAATTATGGTCGTTTTCTTTGGAAGCTTGTTACACGTGGCATCGCCGTCTCCAACGGACATATGCAATAGCTCACAACTATAAATAGAGAAGAAATTCAAGCTCCACGCACGGAATCACAAGGGAAAAAGCTCAAACTCTCGAACACTCTAGCAAACTCAACAGAATATCCAGCGAAGAACTTGCTTTATCAGAATATTTGTAGTTCTTCCCTCTAGAGTAGTTAGATCCCTTTTCTTCTCTAGACTAAGCTCATTGCCATATTCATAGCTTAGATTTCGAAGGAGTTCACATTTAGTGAATTGTTCTTATTGTAAGAACTCCTTCTTAAGTGCGGATTATTCCCTCCCTTTCGAACTTAGGTTTGAATTGTAAAGTCGCTAAGGACTATAACTTAGAAGGATCTGTCCAGTGCACAGATACCTGCTGAGGCTTGCTCTGTTTAATTAACAAGTTCTCCCGCCATTGTCAGGACCGTGGACGTAGGATCTTGCGTATCCGAACCACGTTATATCGCTCGTGTTCTTTACTGTTTTATTGCATATCATTCAAACTGTTCAAAATCATATGTTTGCATAAAACGTGTTTTAAAAGCGCACTACCAAAAGAACTTGATTTGTGAAAAGCGTTTTCCAACTGAGATGAATCTTCGGGCCCCACACTTATCCGCACACAAAGTCTCTGACTGAGTTTCGAACGACTGACAAAAGTCAGTAGAAGAGCTCAATAGCTGACCCACTCTGACCCAGTGATCGAAGGTTACTATTTAGCATCGGTTCATCAGTTGCACTAAACAGCTCAACTGTCCTTCGGTTTGAGAAAAAGAAACTGACATCAGGTGTATTCACCCCCTTAAACCTGACCATCATCTCCGGACCAACAATTGGTATTAGAGCGTCGGTGTTCTTCTGATTGCCGATTCTGTACTACTGGTTCTCTCGAACATATCCTTGAAAACATTTTCACTGCACGAGCATCTCTTCATACATCCTTATACTCGTTCACATAATGTCTGACATGTCAGGTATCAGGATGGTGACGATGTTCTTAATAGAGAACTTCACGGTATGGCGCGTGAGAATGGAGGCACACCTCACATCGCTGCACGACAGCATGACGGACGTCCTAGAGACTGGACCCATCATTCCCATGATCGACAGCATAGAATTTGCCACTGTGGGAGGTGTAGGAGCACAGACTGGTGCTAAGGTTCCCAAAGACAAATCTGCCTTCACGCCTGAAGAGAAAAAGCTGCACAACCTCGACCGAGTTGCGCGAAATGCTATACTGACAACGCTCCGTGACTCTCATCTCGGAAGAGTGCAGGATTGCAAAACGGCTAAAGAGCTATGGGATGCTTTGGCTGTAGTGAGCCAAGGAACCCCACAGATCAAAGAGAATAAGCTCGAACTAGAGCTTCAGAAGTTCAAAACCTTTGCAATGGAGCCCAGTGAGACCATTGACGAGCTCAGTGTCAGATTTACCAACCAAGTCAATGTCATCAACGGGCTGGGGAAGGTGTTCACCAACAAAGAGATGAACAAAAAGATCTTGAGAGCGCTACCTCGACAGAAGTGGCTACTATTTGCTACTTATTTACGTCGCTCTGATCTAAATGCTCTAACTCCTGATGTTATATTTTCAGAACTAAAGACGGTGGAATTTGAGCATAGTCTACCCCAAAGGTGTTCCAGTGCTCCAGCTGACACACTGATCGATCATGCTTTTAAAGCAACTGTCAGCAAGATTGGACCCAAACCGACTTCCTCAAGCAAGGCAGTGGCCACTATTGAAGCAAAATCTTGTGAGGCTTCAGGCACTGACCAGCTGGCTGTGATGGCTGTCAATATCAGAGAGAAAAGGAGAGAGTCAGAAAGCTGAGGAAATACAAGAGAGATTCTCCCTCAGGTAAGAAAGATTATCAGAAAAGGGAAGAATCTAATCCTTCTACTGAATGCAGGAACACAGAGCCTGCTGCGAGTCCATCCAAAGCTTCAGCTGGAAAAAGCAGCAGAACATCCACCTGCTACAACTGTAAGAAGGAGGGACACTATCAGTACGACTGTCCCGAACTCTCAACTGCTCAATGAGCAGAACGGCAGGCCAGAAGAGAAAAATTTGCCCAAAGAAGGCAGGCCTACATAGCCAGAGAGATATCCAACAACTCACTTGAGGAGGATACATTTATGTATTCCTCTGAAGACGAAGCTGCATTTGTAGCAGTTGAGGTCGGAGAAACGGTTCCTAAAGGAATAGCTGAATACTGTCTGATGGCCGGAGAAGAGGCTGAGGTAAATTCCAAACTTAATATAACCTCCTCTTCACACAGCACACACGACACGTGCTCGGTCACAGATGATCCTCTGGATGTGGTACAAGCATACGACGATCTGCTAGAGGAACAGATTCAGCTGAGCAGAGAGTTCAGCAGAACGATCCAGGAACTGGAGATGGTAAAGGCTGAAAATCTGAGACTTTCTTCTGATTGTCAGGTCTCTACTGAGTCAAAGAATCTAGTTGCGAGACTCAAGGAAGAGATCAAATCTCTTATGACTAAGTCTCAGCTTCAAGAGACTCAGATCTCAGTTCTGACTAAGGACAATTCTGAGAAAGAGACTGAAATAGCTCAGCTCAGTCAGAAGCTCTCAGTACAGAAAGATTATGACTCAATCAGGAGAAGTGACGAGGTCTGGAGAGGACTGATGACTGAACAGTATCTTGGAGCTAAGGAGAAGCTAGAAAGCATGCTAAGAGCACAACGGCCAACTGTCATGAAAGAAGGACTTGGCTACACCCACGAAGCTTCTACCTCAAAAAGCTGAGAAGCGCTGGCTGATAGGTTTGTCAGAGGAAATGTGCAAGCTGCTGACACCACACCTCAGGCGAAGAACAAACAGAAAATGATTGCACCTCAGCTGAGCAACAACAAGCAGCTGACCAAAGGTTCCATCCCCAGGACACCGCGATCAAATTCAGGGGGAACCAAGAAGGTCAGATGGGCAGAACAGTACCATGAGCCACTGTATGAGCACCCGGCTCAGTATGGCTCGTACTATTATGAGCCCAGGGTCAGGAGAAGCACAAAGACTCAGAAGAAGAGAGCTCCTGAACCCAAAATCTTCAGCAGAAAGTCAGTATCTCCAAGTCCCGTGGAGAAGAAAACTGACAAGGTTCAGAAAAAGAAGTCTCAGACTTCTAAGGTTCCGAGGCAGATTTGGGTTCCGAAATCACCCACTAACATGTAAGGACCCAACTGAACCAAAGGGTACCTAAAAATGCTTCTGTTCTGCAGGTGCATAAGGACCCATGGATAGTGGACAGCAGCTGCTCGAGACACATGACGTACCAGAAGAGCCTGCTGACCAACTATATACAAGAAGATGGTCCCAGAATTGAGTTCGGTAATAACTCAAAAGGCTACACAAGGGGATATGGAACGCTGAATATTGGGACTGCTTCAGTTCCAAGAGTAACATATGTTGAAGGACTTCAACATAATCTCCTTTCTGTCAGTCAATTCTGTGATAATCTTAACAGAGTAATCTTTGACGCTGGCTTCTGTGATATTGTTGATAAATCTACAAGGAAAACAGTGTTATCAGGTTCGCAGAGGAAGAATATATACGTTGCTAACTGGAATACCGCAGAACCTGAGGCTTGCTTGCTCGCACAGACGAAATCTAGTGACAAGTCAGGATGGCTATGGCATAAGAGACTCAGCCACCTGAACTTCAAGACTATGAACAAGCTTACCAAGAACTCTAAAGTCAGGGGACTGCCCAACGAATCGTTCATCAAAGACAGAAATTGTGAAGCATGCTTGAAGGGAAAGCAGACAAAGAAAAGCAATCCACCTATTCCTTCACCTTCCACTGATGGAATCCTTCAGCTGCTGCACATGGATTTATTTGGGCAAGTTTCTCCAGTGACTATACGAGGCAAGAAGTATGCCCTTGTCGTTATAGACGACTACTCGAGATATACATGGGTAATCTTCATCGCCAACAAATCTGATGTCATGACTGAGTTGCCTAAACTGCTGAAAAAGCTCAGTGTGGAAAAGGACATCAAGATTCAGAGAATTCGCTCAGACAGAGGAACAGAATTTCTCAACTCAGTAGTTAAAGAGTACTGCGAGAAAGAGGGAATTAAGCACGAGACATCAGCTGCTCGCACTCCTCACTAGAACGGACTTGTTGAACGCAAAAACAGAACACTGAAAGAAGCAGCAAGGATGCTCCTAGCAGACTCTGGACTACCCTCTAAGTTCTGGGCAGATGCTACTGACACAACCTGCAACACTCAGAATCGCTCACTACTGACACAGCAACACAAGAAGATACCATACGAACTGTGGAAAGGGAGAATTCCTTCTATTTCTCATTTTCATACTTTTGATTGTCCATGCTTTATCCACAATAACAGGAAAGATCGGTTGAAGGTCTTTGATAGCAAATCTGATCAAGCGGTATTCTTAGGATATTCCCGAGTCAGTAAAGCCTTCAGAGTCTTTAACTATCGGACTCTTTGCGTGGAGGAATGCCCTCATGTTGTTTTTGATGAGTTTGTTACTGAGAAAAGGAAAATTATAGAGACAAATATTGATGATGTCAGCAGCAAGCTACAAGATCTCGCACTTACTGATAAAGCTGAAAAGATCTAGCATTGTTGGGATGATGAGTCAGATGATGAAGAAACTCAGACTCAACCAACAGGTAATGTAGCTGACCTGGTTGATTCTACTGAACAGAATCAACAACAGGTAACAACGGTCAATGAGGAAGCCCCTGTGGTAACTGAGACCTCTACTGAGAATATAAACTCAGGGGGAACGATTAATGTTCCTGAGCTAAATGCCCCTGAACCTGGAAACTCAGTAGATCCTAACCTTCTTACTAAACTGCTGCAATCTCAGAACAGTACTACTGAAATGCCTAATACTCCTACTGATTCTACAGAAGTTGTATCAGAAGAAGAAGCCAGACTCAGACGTTCATGGATCATCGAGATTAATAACGAGATCTTATAATAGGAGATCCATTAGCAACGATAAGAACAAGATCGAGATTAAATCAAGGAGAAAGCTCACTTTATTCTTGTTTCTTGTCTATAGAAGAACCTCAGTCGATAGAGGATGCACTTAACGATGCTGACTGGATCATCGCCATGCAAGAAGAGCTGAATTAGTTCGTCAGAAACGAAGTTTGGGAGCTTGTAGACAGATCTAGACATCAGCATGTGATCGGTACTAAGTGGGTCTTCAAAAACAAGCGTGATGAAAACAACGTCATCGTCAGAAATAAAGCTCGACTAGTTGCCAAGGGATACAGTCAAGCAGAAGGAATCGACTTTGATGAAACGTTCACTCCAGTCGCAAGATTGGAAGCCATTCGTCTTTTCCTAGCCTACGCAACGTATCAAGGATTCAAAGTATATCAGATGGATGTAAAGTCAACTTTTCTAAACGGCATACTGAAGGAAGAAGTCTACATGGAACAACCGCCCGGCTTTCAGCAGGGACATCAGGTGTACAGACTTCGGAAAGCTCTGTATGGGTTAAAACAAGCACCCAGGACTTGGTACGATACCCTATCAGACTTTCTACTTCAGAAGGGGACAGTAGATCGCACCTTGTTCAGCATAAAGTCAGGAGATGACATCCTACTAGTGCAAATCTACATGGACGACATCATTTTCGGCTGCAAAAACAAAATCATATGCCAGCAGTTCGAGAAGATGATGAAGGAGAAGTTCGAGATGTCCATGATGGGAGAGATGAATTATTTCCTTGGATTTCAAGTGAAGCAATCACCTGAAGGAATCTTCATCAATCAAGCCAAATATACTCGAGATCTTCTCAAAAGATTCGGCTGCGATTCGAGCAAGCCAGTCAAGATCCCCATGAATATAAATTTTAAAATCGATCTAGACAAAGAGGGAGCTTCTATTAACTCTACTGATTATAGAGCTATTATTGGTTCTTTACTATATTTAACAGCTAGCCGACCTGACATAACTTATGCTGTAGGTGTATGCGCAAGATTTCAATCAGATCCCAAGCGAAGTCATCTAGACTCAGCAAAGAAGATTCTGCGTTATCTAAGAGGAACACCTGATGTTGGGTTATGGTATCCTGCTGATGATAATCTTATACTGACAGGTTATTCTGATGCTGATTATGCAGGATGCAGGATAGATCGAAAGTCAACTTCCGGAACGTGTCAGTTCCTAGGCAGCAAGCTGATATCTTGGTTTTCAAAGAAACAGCACTCAGTAGCAACGTCCACTACTGAAGCTGAGTATATGGCTGCTGGAAGTTGCTGTGCTCAGATCCTTTGGCTTCGACAACAACTGAGAGATTATGGTATCATTCAGAATGAAGTGCCCATCTATTGTGAATCCACAAGTACTATTGCAATAACTCAGAATCCAGTTCTACATACAAGATGCAAGCACGTGGATATCCGACACCACTTTATCAGAGACCATGTGGAGAAGAAGGATATCAGAATGGAGAAAATCCATACTGACAAGCAAAGGGCAGACATACTGACCAAACCACTAGCTGAGAATAGATTCAGTGAATTATCAGTTGAGCTAGGTCTGCTGGATCCTACTGAGTCACGTCAGTAGAAGATAACTACTGATCACTGCAATTGGCAACAATTGGTATCAGACGGAAGGATCAGTATGACAGGTCAGATGATCAGTACAGTGATTCAGTTGGGAGAATCATATTGTACACAGCAAGGGGGAACGTGGTCTTCAGCACGTCAATCATCCTCCTAAGTCTTAACGATAACCAGCTGATAGTAAAAGTTCAGCTGAAGAGGTTTGCGTAGTATTAAATACTTAACGTTTTTCAGTTGACATGCTTGCATTTATTATATCAGTCGCTCGCATTCAGTAGTTAAGAAGCATTTATTTTCCGCCATCAATTTCTTTAAGGAAAGGTCAGTAGATACCGTTATCATTCAAATTGATTTGGTAATTAATGCTGCCTGCAGCGCATTTAATGCATGTCTTCTCACTTACCTTTATTACGCATCATCCTACGTGGATCTATAGTGGAGGCGGCTTTGTAATCATTCTTTTTATAATATTAAATCTCAGCCGCAAATAACTTTGAGAGATTAAATCCTGACCGTTCGATCTAAACGGTTATCAAAGCAAGATTTTACAAAATCTCTCATCTTCTCTACTCGATTCATTTTCCGCCATTTCCTAACTTAGAACATTCTCTGCAAATCAGTATTTCTTTCTCAAATCTTCAACAAAACTGATTTCTAGCATCTTCAGGCTCTAAACTACTTGGTAATGTATTAATTTCTGCTTAAACTTCTACTGACTTACTCTATTTTCAAGTGCTAACAAATTGTTTTGCAGATTTTAATGGCGAGTATGCAAGAACCTTCCGATATGAACGAGATTATTATATCTCGGATTCAGTTTGAACCAACCATGGCGTTCCGCCAAGTAGATCTTCCATATCTTGAGCCAGTCTTCGAGGCGCTTGAAATATCTGGACTTGAATGGCTCGTATCCAAACAGCCTAGGGCTTATCTGCCGAGGCAAGTTGCGGAAGTCTACCTCAACTGGAAGATTCTCGCATCCTGAGGAGAAGAATCTTCCTTCTCATATATGGAGAAAGTTGTCCCGAACTCATGGGATGTGAGTCAGTGCACCTTCAACATCCGAGATGCATTGGGATTAACGTTTGATCTCCCAAACAGTGGTGTTTCTCCTATTGGCTACAAAGAGAAGGAGATGAACAGATATGTTCAGAAGTTCTGTGGGAGGCAGGAAATCAGCTTCAAAACTGCTCTACCAAAGAACCTGCTGCTACCTCAGTACAGGGGGCTAGCATACATCGTGTCACACATTCTGACAAGCTCAGCAGGATCCTATGATCAGCTGTCTAAGCCACGTATTCAGCTGATGATGGCTATAGACGATGGAGTTCAGGTGAACTGGTTAGATTACTACTTAGCCGAGCTGAAGGCTCAGGCACAAAAATTCACCACCTTACCCACTGGTGAGAGGAAGATGATAAGCGTTGGAAAGCTACTGTATGGGACCAAGGTGTCCATACTGATTGAGCAATCAGTAGCGAAGAATTCTGCTTTTGCCGAAGCCAAATACTTCGACAGCAAGTTAATAAAGTTCAAAACTAAAGCTGCTGCCGAGAAGTCTATTGGGCGAGGGCCGCCTGATTAGAAGAGAGAAAGATCAGCTACTATTCTGCCCCCTCTCGCCGACCCTCCGAAGAGGAAAAGGCTGACAAAAACTAGACCTTCTGAGGTGCCAGTAGAACAAGTTAAACCAGCCTCTCCTCCTCCTACTGAAGAACCCATTCTTGACTCTGACACAGGGATGGAGGGAGCTACACTAAAGGATAAGGTGCAGGTGATTAGCTCTCAAGAGACTCAGTCGGACGTCAGGATTCCGACTGAAGAGACTTCCTCTGAATGGACGACTATCCACTCCACACGTCTCCAAGCTACGAGTGAAGTCCACACACAGATCCCGGAGATTTTAGAACATTCTGATCTGATGGACATAGCCATAAGGGCTAGAGTTCAGATGCTGCTGAGGTTCCTAAGTTGGGACATTCTTGAAGAAATCATAAGGACTCAGTCAGCTCTTTCCTTGCTTACTGAGTAGCAAGAGTTGCAGACATCAATTGGGTTCGGGGAACCAGCTGATCTGGCAACGTTCGATGACTTGAGGGCGGTAATGCTCTATCTACTGAGCTTGCGCACCTCAGTGCCCGGCGAAGGTCAGTCGCAACCGTCTCCTCCTGACAATGATGATCAAGGAGATAAGGATGAGGAGATGGAACAGGGCGCACCCAAGGATGCAGAGTTGGGAGGCTCTGCTGAGGGTTCAACTCCCCGCGAGAAGGGTAAATCACCACTACCGTCCACATCAGGTGATGCCCCGGGTGCCTCGAAACGTAGTCGAGAGCAGCTCCTCGCGATTTTTGAGCAGAGGATCGGAATAAGTTCTTATCAGATACAGCCGATAGGTTCTGTTACCTCTAAGCCGGTAAACAAGGCAATTAGGCGTCAGGGGGACAAAAATCGCCTATTAGCTAAGGATGTGCATATCAAATGGGCTCAGTATACTAAGGCTCAGACTGCTAGTGTCGACCGACTGGCTGAAGGCGTGAAGAAAGTCTCAGAAGCTCCTACTCCACAGCTAAACATTCAGGAGATAATTGAGAATGCCTTAGCCGCCTAGAAGGCAGATCTAGAATCCCAGAGTAAGTAGCTACTCCAAACTCAGAAAAGATTTTCTCTGAGCAGCTGACTCAGCCTCTTGATTCAGTCAAGACCGAAATGGAAGAAAGAAATAAGATAGCCACCTCTAGCCTACAAACAGCTATCAAACAACAGGCTGAGGCTCTTAAGGCTATTCAGAAAGAGATGACACATTCGCATGATCAGGCTCTGCTGAAACTCCGTCAGAAGTCAGCCGCACAACTGAAGACATTCAGAGCTGATCAAGAAAAGGATTGGGAAATGTACTGCGATCTGGTCAAAGATTTCGACTCCACTACCACTCTTATTAAGGATTCAGTTTATAATGTTGAAAGAGAAATCAAAGCCATCCGCACTCAACTCTCTAAGGCAGATGATGCCAAAAAGGGGGAAGATGATGTTAAAGACGAAACTGAGGCGGACCCGGCTGTGGTTGAGTTGGTGGATGAAGGAAATCAGGGGGAAGGAGTTAGCACAACTCAGGGTGAAGGGTCAGCCGCTCAGGCTGAACCCAGTTCAGCTATACTCTTGTTGGAATACACCCCATTAAGGCAGACTGTGACTGAGGCAGTGCCCATCTCATCTGCTGCCCAGCACATAGAAGAAGTGGCTCAATTCTTAGATCAAGAAGAAGAAGAAGGAGAGTCTCAAGAAGGAGAGCCTCAGATTTTGCCACCGCAAAGGGTGGGGAAGGAGATAGTTACTGAACCCACTCCTCCATCTTCCCCGCCTCGCAATTTTAAATCTAAAGCGGAGCAAGAAGCCTATGACCTCCAGATTGCTCAAGAGCTTCAGGATAAGCTCGATCAGGAGCATCAGCTGGAAGAGGCTAAGAAAGGCTAGAAGCCTAAGAAAGTGGTTACTAAGACTAAGGCCAAGAAGGCTGATGATGAGAAAAAGGCTCTGAAGGAGCTAGCCAAGGCTTTAGTTACTGAGGTCCAGCCAACTGCACATAGTTCTTAACTGACTAATCTTACACCTGAGCAGGAGGCAGAGGACATAGCTACTTGGGAAGCTACGCTGCAAGGGTTAAATCTCAGGAGAGGAGATTCTAGGGCAACAGCTCTCAGAGAGAAGAAGAGGATAGCTGACATGGCTAAGATGATTAGCCTATCCGCAAAGCCAGCAGCTGATCCTAGAAAACAAATTCCACGAGGATCAAAGTTCAGAAGGGCACCTTATATCAAGAAGGATCCTACACCTCATGTGGATAAATGGGTGCCAGCCGAGCTCAATGAGCAATGGGAGGAAATGAAAGAAGATTTTATTAAGCGATACTACGTATGGGGTATCTATTAATCTAACATACCGGCTGAGGAGCATTTTGACAGACTTATTTCCTGATTTGATATAGAGTTCAGAAATCAGATTCGTCAGATCATGGAGAGAGAGAATATACCCTTCAGAGCTCCAGCCTTCAGAAGAATCCCTCCTCCGAGGACAGCTCGCAGTGTACTGTGCACAAAGGAGATTGAGAGAGAAGTCGAAGAAGCAGCATATCATCTATATTTGAATCTCGACAATCCAGCTGATTATGAGGAAATCCAGATCCAGAGAGCCAGAATCTATAAGTACTACTATCTGGATCCTCCAGCAGACTTGTCCGCTGACTTCAAGAGCCGAACGAAGAAATTTAAACGTCAGACTTGATCTCTCTTTGTAATAGTGTAGGACCATATACTCATGATTATATATATATGGGTTCCTATTGCTTGCCAGACAATTACTCATTGTCTCATGGGTTTTGTTCGTGTTTTTCACGACGGATCACTAAGTGATCTGACACACACTCACATAACCGTTCTCTGATTTTGCCTATCTCTCGCCTGCTGACTTGATGTTTATCTGATCACCTTGACTGTATCTTCGGATATATTAGGGGGAAATTGTTGTCAGTAGACTAGTTCTTTCTAAGGGAAATTGTCTTATATTGTTGTTAATGGAATAGAGGTTTTGGCATCATCAATTAGGGGGAAATTGTTGGGTTATGAGTCAGTAGATGGTACTCAGCTGATTAGAGGTTAAAAGAATATTGGGGGAGATCATAGTAGTACTATAGAATTGAAGATCCCAAAACCCAGCTGATATCAGTCGTTCAGTGTGTCTATAGGATTAGATGATGTATAGGTTAGACTTGTTTATCTTGTTCATTCTTTTGTCTAAGTCCTGTACGGGGTAAGTTGTTGGATTGATCTTCTGTCGAAGTTACTTTCCAGAACCCCACGTCATCTTTGTAAGAGCTAGAGTTCTTCAGCCAGAAGTTGATCTTCAACTCAGTAGAAGACAACCCACCAGCTGATAAGTCATCAGCAGAAGAACTTAGTGAATGCTCAGTACCTTCGAAGTCGCCAGCTGACCTACTCAGTAGATGTATTCCTTGTCAGCCGACTCAGTTGAAGAAGACATAGACTTATCTAGTCTACTGTATCCGACAGGAAACGACCCAGTCGCACAAGTCTTTTCGAAAGTTTAGCAGAAGATCATACGAGGTTGTTTGAATAGTCAACTCTGTCTCTGACACATTCTCACCAACCACAAACCTCGACCAATGAGAAGCCGACAGCGCCCTATCTGCTCTATACAGTAAAGCTGCTCTCATATACAGTAATTAACTGCCCTGCTGCAACAAGTTCAAAATTATGGCCGTTTTCTTTGGAAGCTTGTGACACGTGGCATCGCCGTCTCCAACGGACATATGCCATAGCTCACAACTATAAATAGAGAAGAAATTCAAGCTCCACGTACGGAATCACAAGGGAAAAAGCTCAAACTCTCGAACACTCTAGCAAACTCAACAGAATATCCAGCGAAGAACTTGCTTTATCAGAATATTTGTAGTTCTTCCCTCTAGAGTAGTTAGATTCCTTTTCTTCTCTAGACTAAGCTCATTGTCATATTCATGGCTTAGATTTCTAAGGAGTTCACATTTAGTGAAGTGTTCTTATTGTAAGAACTCCTTCTTAGTTGGAGATTATTCCCTCCCTTTCGGACTTAGGTTTGAATTGTAAAGTCGCTAAGGACTATAACTTAGAAGGATCTGTCCAGTGCACAGATACCTGCTGAGGCTTGCTCTGTTTAATTAACAAGTTCTCATGCCATTGTCAGGACGTTGGACGTAGGATATTGCGTATCCGAACCACGTTATATCGCTCGTGTTCTTTACTGTTTTATTGCATATCATTCAAACTGTTCAAAATCATATGTTTGCATAAAACGTGTTTTAGAAGCGCACAGCCAAAAGAACTTGATTTGTGAAAAGCGTTTTCCAACTGAGACGAATCTTCGGGCCCCACACTTATCCGCACACAAAGTCTCCGACTGAGTTTCGAACGACTGACAAAAGTCAGTAGGAGAGCTCAGTAGCTGACCCACTCTGACCCAGTGATCGAAGGTTACTATTTGGCACTGTTCATCAATTGCACTAAACAGCTCAGCTGTCCTTCGGTTTGAGAAAAAGAAACTGACATCAGGTGTATTCACCCCCCCCCCTCTACACCTGACCATCGTCTCCGGACCATCATCTATGATTCTTTAATTTGATTGGTCGTCATCTTAAATAATTATAGAGAATATAGGGAATGGGTAATATGTCAGATCATGCCCAGTTATTTGTTTAGCCTTAAGTTTCTAGATTGTAACCATTGGTTTGAGATATTTTAGATGGTTCTTAAATCCTTGAACATGATATAATCCTTAGGTTCATGATTTGATCATCTGATTGACCCTTAGGTTTATAAATTAGAGATTTCCGCTATCATACGGAATCCCTACAGCCTTAGTGAATGAACCAACAAAAGAAATTCATAAATGCTAGCTAGATAATGTGAATGAATTAATCATCTTATGCGTAGTGATTGTTAAACCTTGGCACTCTTCATCAATCTCGTAACCACACCCATTAATCAACATCGCTTTCCTTTTCCTTTCTTTACCTTTCTTGCTAAATTAATTCAGTTGTTTTAAATAATTTAAACCAAGTTTAGGACCAAGCAGATAGTAAACTAATTACGATAATTAGAACCCAATTGAGTCTTTGTGAGACCGACCTCGGGAGTTGCTTAATTAGGTACTATATGGATTTATTCACTTGCGAGAATTACAATTTGTTCATCATTTTTTACTGAACTCATAGCTCTACTAACATTCTCCAGTTCTTCAATGGGATCGTTGGTATCCTAGTTTCACTTTTCATTATCAATAGGTTACCAATACTGAGCATAACCATAATGATTCTTTAGATCACCAATATTCAGATGCTATTGAGTAGATCTTCTATCGAATTCAAATAGAAACTGAAAGCTAACGACCTAATCTACTTAGCTCTCTAATGTACTGAGGTAAACTAAATTGAACCATCTATTATAAAATATAGGTTCATCAATCATCTTGGGTTTTTGGCGTATACAAATATTACATTATAAATCATCACCCAACATATGGCATTCTATCGTTGTGGTCTCTAGTCGATGGTGAAAGTCAACTCAGGCTTAGAGAAGTTTATGGCAACTATTCCTAACATGGCCATGGGAAAACATATTGTCACGTTCTATTACCTTATGTAGGAAGACAAGATTGGTGAAATAGTTACTCGGATCAAGGGATCCATGGTGAACAAAGATAGTTTTGGGAAGATAATCAATGAGGCTACTCATGTATGGGTACCAGTTGAGCAGAATCTTCTAACCAGGTTTAGGTTCAATGTCAAGAATGGTGTTCTTTCGCACACGTACGCGGAGTACAAAGTTATTGAAATATTATCCATCTTAGGTGATAGGATTCCCTTCTTTTAGGAAGAAGTTTTACAATAGCAAATTGCTTCCAAAATATAGAGCTCTTGCACATATCGTATCCCACTGCATCACCTCTAGTATGGGATCTTATGACAACTCTACATGGTGAAGATTCAAATCATGGGAGCTATCTATTAAGGTGTATAAGGTGACTGGGCACATATTTTCTGATGGTGCTTCAGGCTGAAGTAGCAAAGTTGACGATGATTGTCCCGTCAGTTACCCGAAGAAGTACAAGTTACACTTCTACACCAAGATCTCTATCATGTTAGAGACAATATTCAGTGGCCCTAAGTATGTTTGGGATAATGTGGAGAAGTATGACAAGAAGCTCATTAAGTTCGCTTCTTCGACAACAACCAAGATTTCCATTGGAGCGAATGAGGCTGAGATTTTAGAGAAGGCCAAGAAACGGGCCTCGAAAGCTAATCAAGGTGGATCTTGTTGGGATAAGGATTCAGTAGATGAATTGATAAATTTGATAGATCCCAAAACCCTAGCTGAATATTATATCTTCGTATCTGTAAGCTTAGTCGAGTTCAGTTGTTAGAACTCAGTAGGCTAGAGTTCAGTAGCTGCTTAGTTCAGTAGAAGATCTTGCACTCAGCTGATGAACTCAGGATCGAATAAGTCAGTTGGTCAGTCAACCACCAACTGAAGCTGCACAGGAATTCATACCCATGCACTAAATGCTCAGAAGAACGTTAGTAGGAAAGCCACTTTAGTTGAAGGTCCAAGGATTCAGAGGAAGTCAACCTTGATGTTTAACAAGTCTCACCTACCAATCTACCTCGACCGATAAGGAGCCGACAATGACCTATCTTTTCTGAAAAAAGCTCCTCCCAGACTGAAAAAGAGAAGAATCTCTACAGTGCAGAGGAAGTCAACCTTTAAAAATTTGTTGTGTTGATTTACTGTTTTCTCTAACTGTTCATAATGCATTAAAATTGTATATCATCAAACCCAGTATAAAACCGGTGTTTTCTAATCGAGACGTTTGATAGGGCCTACACTTCCGCACACACTCTATACTGAATGACTGATCGACTAACTAAAGTTAGTAGAGCCGAACTCAGTAGAAAAATTTCTTGCCCATGCGATCTGAAGCATATTTAGCTATCTGACTCAGTTCAGTAGCAGACTCAGCTAAAGCTGATTTCGCGTTTGAGAACGAAATTTGTATTCAGGTGTATTCACCCCCCCCCCCACACACACACACACACACACCCCTGAACCACGTCTCAGGACCAACAATTGATATCAGAGCACAATGTTCTTAACTGATCATTGTTCTCTGAAACTGGTCCATCTCGAATAAAGTTCCTAGAAAACCCATTTTACTACATCTTGCATCTTTTCATTGCATCCTTTATCCCGTCTTTCAAATGGCTGATATTTTATTGAGTAGGATTGTGCCCATGTTCTCAACTGAAAACTATGCAGTATGGCGCGTAAGGATAGAGGCAAATATCGACGCATGATGACAGCATGACCGACGTTCTAGAGAAAGGCCCCATTGTTTCGATGGTCGACTCATTCGTACTTGCATTGGACGGAGCAGAAGGTGCCCGAACCGGACCAAAAGTCGCGAAGGACAAAAGCCTCTTCACTCCTAAAGAGAAGAAACTACACAACCTCAACCGAGTTGCTTGGAATTCTATACTGATGACAGTGACTCTTCTCTCGGAAGAGTATATGACTGCAAGACTGCAAAGGAGCTATGGGATGCTCTCGCGGTGCTGTGCCAAGGAACTACACAGATCAAAGAAAACAAATTGGAGTTAGATCTGCAGAAACTCGAGGTATTCGCTATGCTTCCTGGGGAGTCCATAGATAATTTCAGCGCTCGATTCACAAATCAAATCAACATCATTAACAGACTGGGGAAGACGTTCAACAATAAGGAGACCAACACCAAAATTCTAAGGGCTCTCAGCAGGCCCAAGTGGTATTCTTTTGCTACTTGTATGAGGAGAACTGACCTGAATTATGTTACTCCTGATTATATATTTTCAGAACTTAGAGCTGAGGAGTTAGAATTTAACCTCCCACACACCCCCAGTGTTGAAGCTGAAGTACTAATGGATCATGCTTACAAGGCATCAGCTAGCACTCCCGGAGCAATTCCCTCAGCAACAAGCCAGTCAGCTGGAAGCTCAGTGACCATACCTACTGCTGACAATTTGGCTGAGAAGTATGCTCTCCTCGTGTTGAATAAACCAAAAGGAGAATGAAATGTTCAGAAGGAAGATGAAAAGGCTTCCCAAAAATACCAAGGTAAGAGAGATAATCATCGCACGAAAAAGTGAATCTAAATCTCTACCTGATTGCAGGAGTAATGCAGCTGCCCTCGTGGAACAAAAAGAAACATCCAAAAGGGATGTCAGAAGCTCAGTATGTTCCAACTGCAAAAAGCTAGGACACTATCAATACGAATATCCTGAACTCTCAGCAGCTGAAAGAGTTGAAAGGCAAGCCAGGCGCGACAAGTTCGTGATGAAGAGGCAAGCCTACGTAGCTGGAGAGTTCTTCGATTGCTCAAGCGATGAAGAAATGTTCATAGAATCGTCTAACGACGATGCCACATTCATGGCAATAGAGACGGAAGAAGCTGAACCGTGTCTAATGGCTAGACAAGAGGCTGAGGTAAATTATGAACGCACTATATGCCCCTCTTCACCTGGCACACACGACATAAGCTCTGCTAGAGGAGAACCGCTGGATGTGGTTTTTTCATACGAAGATCTGCTTGAAGAGCAAATCCAGATGAGCCAGCAGTTTAGTAAGACGATTCGGGAGATAGACATCCTAAAAGCAGAGAATCAGAGACTTTCAAAGAGAAGACAGGACTCTACTAAGTCTGAAGGACTTGTTCTGAGACTGAAGGAAGAAATTAACTCTCTGATGACTAAGTCTCATGACCAAGAAGCACATATCTCAGTGCTGACCAAAGACATCTCTGAGAAAGAGACTGAAATTGCCAATCTCAAGGAAACTCTCGCACATTCCAAAATAGAGTATGAAGCTCTGAGAAAGAGTGATGAGTTGTGGAGAACCTTGATGACAGAGCAATACATTGGAGCAAAGGAGAAGTTGGAGAAGCTACTACAAGCACAGAGACCACATGCCACCAAAGAAGGACTTGGTTACACATGTGAAGCCTTCACTTCAGGACAGAAGAGCTCCAAAAAGCTGACTGATAGGTTTGTCCAAGGGGTAACTCAACATGCAGAATTTACATCTCCTCAGACAAAGAATAAGCAGAAGATTCAAGCACCTCAGTCTAGCAACAGGAAAGTGACCCACGGTTCAAGCCCCAAGACACCAAGAGCAAACTCAGGGGGAACCAAGAAGAGTAGGTGGGATGAACAGTATGACCACCAACTACTGACTCATCCAGCTCATTACGGATCGTGCTACTATGAGTCAAGAGTCAAAATCCCTAAGGTTCAGAAGACGAAGAAAGATGAACCACAAAAGTCTAAGAAGTCAGCTACACCAAGTTCAGTGGAGCAGACTACTGACAACAAGGAAAAGATGAAATATGAAGTCATCAGGGTTGTCAGACAATTTTGAATCCTAAAATCTAACCATTGAGGACCCAAGCTGAACCCAAAGGGTACCTCAATCTATGTTTATTTTGAAGGTGCTACAAGACCCTTGATTGTCGACACTGGATGCTCAAGACACATGACACACCAGAAGAGCCTGCTGATCGACTATGTTCAGCAAGATGGAGCCAGAATTGAGTTCGGTAACAACTCCAAAGGCTACACAAGGGGATACAGAACATTGAAATTAGGAACGACAATAGTTCCTAGGGTATATTATATTGAAGAACTTCAACATAATCTCCTTTCTCTCAGTCAATTCTGTGATAACTCCAATAAAGTGACTTTTGACACAGATTTTTGTGATGTTCTTGATAAATCTATAGGAAAAACTGTGTTATCAGGGTCGCAGTGAAGGAACATATATTATGTTGAATGGAATACCGCCGAACCAGAAGCTTGCCTGTTAGCACACACGAGGTCAGATGACAAAACAACATGGTTGTAGCATAGGCGACTGATCTGAACTTCAAAACAATGAACAAGCTAGCACGTGATGCTAAAGTCAAAGGAGTGTCCAACGAAGTATTCAAGAGACATAAAAAATTGTGAAGCATGTTTGATGGGAAAGCAAACAAAGTCAAGCAATCCGTCCATTCCATCACCTTCCACTGATGGAATCTTTCAACTGTTGCACATGGATTTATTTGGGCCAGTCAATCCAGTGACGATTAGAAGAAAGAAATACGCTCTTGTAATTGTTGATGACTATTCAAGATATACTTGGGTGATATTCATCGCCAACAAATCTGACATCAAACTTGAGCTGCCGAAACTACTGAGTGGCTGAGCGAGCGCCGAAAAAGATATCAAGATTCAAAGGATACACTCAGATCGTGGAACTGAGTTTCTGAACTCAATGGTAAGAGACTTCTGTGAGGCTGAAGGCATTGGACACGAAACCTGAGAGGCACGTACGCCTCAATAGAACGGACTTGCTGAAAGAAAGAACATAACGCTTAAAGAAGCAGCAAGGACGTTACTTGCAGATTCAGGTCTTCCATTGAAGTTCTGGGCAGAAACTACTGACACTGCCTGCTACACTCAAAATCGGTCTCTACTAACTCAGATGCACATGAAGACGTCTTATGAATTATGGAAAGGGAGAATTCCTTCTATTTCGCACTTCCATATCTTTGGTTGCCCCGTGTTTTATCCACAATAATGGAAAGGACCAGTTAAAGGTCTTTGAAAGTAAGTCAGACCAAGGAGTCTACTTAGGATGTTCTAGGGTCAGCAAAGCTTTCAGGGTCTTGAACTACCTGACCCTTTGCGTGGAAGAAAGCCCCCATGTCGTATTTGAAGAATTTATTTTTGAGTTCATGGAAGTCAAACTCTCAGCTAGAAGCTGAAGAGGTCAGGAGCAAGCTACAAGATCTAAGCTTAAAAGACAACACTGAAAAGATCCAACATTATTGGGATAATGACTCAGATGATGATCTTCAGCACCCAACAACAAGCAATGTAGCTGAGGAGATTAATTCTAGCAAACAGAATCAATCCCTATTAATTTTGGTCGATGAGGAAACCGATATAGTAACTGAGACCTCTACTGAGAATAACAACGCAGGGGGAACTACTAATGTTCCTGAGCTAAATACCCCTGAATCTGGTGACTCAATAGACCCAACCCTTGTTACTGAATTACTTTAGACATAGAACAATACTATTGAAATTCCTAATACCCTACTCTTTGTGCTGAAATAATTCCAGATGAAGTAACACGACGTCGTCGCTCGTGGTTAAATGCTCACTCTTCAGATCTTATCATTGAAAATCCTTCAGCTAGCGTCAAGACAAGATCCAAGTTATGTCAAGGAGAAAGTGCCATATACTCATGTTTCTTGTCAATTGAAGAACCTCAAGCAATAGAGGATGCGTTGAATGATGCTGACTAGATCACCGCCATGCAAGAAGAGCTGAATAAATTCACGCAAAATGACATATGGGAGCCTGTTGACTGGCCTAGACACCAACACGTGATAGGAATGAAGTGGGTCTTCAAAAACAAGCACGATGAAAACAACGTCATCGTCAGGAACAAAGCTTGACTTGTTGCCAAAGGATATTATCATTCAGAGGGAATAGAATTTGACTAAACATTCGCCCCAGTCGTAAGATTGGAAACTATTAATCTATTCCTAGCTTATGCAACACATCAGCAGTTCACAGTCTATCAGATGGATGTGAAGTCAGCTTTCCTGAATGGCGTACTGAAGGAAGAAGTCTAAGTTGAACAAGCCCCCGACTTTTAGCAGGGACATCAAATTTACAGACTTAAGAAAGCTTTGTACGGGTTAAAACAAGCACCAAGGGCTTGGTATGATACCCTCTCAGACTTTCTACTTCAGAAATGTTTTCAGAAAGGAACAGTGGATCGCACCCTATTCAGTATCAAGTCAGGCGAAGACGTCTTACTGGTGCAGATCTACGTGGATGACATCATCTTTAGATCAAGGAATTTGACTATGTGTTAGAAATTTGAGCAAGTGATGAAAGAGAAATTTGAAATGTCGATGATGGGAGAGATGAATTATTTGAAATGACTTCAAGTCAAACAATCAAAGAAGGGAATATTCATTAGTCACGCGAAATACACAAGAGATCTCATCAAGAAGTTCAGTTGCGAATCCAGAAGTCAGTCAAGATACCCATGAACACCAATCTCAAGATTGATCTTGACAAAGAGGGAGTATCTGTTAACTCAACTGACTATCGTGCTATTATTGGTTCTTTATGCACGAGATTTTAGGTGAATCCCAAGATGAGTCATATCGATTAAGCGAAGAGATTTATTCGTTACCTAAAGGGAACACCTGATGTTGGATTATTGTATCCAGCTGATGATAACCTTGAACTAACTGGTTATTCTGATACTGACTATGCTGGTTGTTGAATCGACAGAAAATCAACCTCAGGAACTTGTCAGTTCCTCGATAGCGAGCTCATATCGTGGTTTTCAAAGAAACAACATTCAATAGCAACGTCCACTAATGAAGCTGAATATATGGCTGCCAGAAGCTGTTGCGCACAGATACTGTGGCTTCAACAACAACTAAGAGACTACGACATCCATCAAGATGAAGTGCCGATCTACTCCGACAGTACCAGTGCTATTTCAATCACTTAGAATCCAGTTATACATACAAGGTGCATACACGTAGACATTCGTCATCACTTCATCAGAGATCATGTCGAGAAAAAGGATATCAGAATGGAGAAGATGCACACTGATAAGCAAAGAGCTGATATTCTGACCAAACCTTTAGGTGAGACCAGATTCAACGATCTCTCAGTAGAACTAGGTCTTTTGGATACCACTGATACGATTCAGTAAATGATCCGGAATGAGTAAGGGGGAACTTACGTTCAGTACAGCTGAATACTCAGTTTCGTCAAACGTGGTATCTGCTGACTATGATGTTCAGCTGACAGGTTATGAGTATTAAATTCAGCTTTTGGTGATTCAGAATGTCGTAGCATTTATTTCCCGCCTTTAATGTTCATCGTTTTGCATTGAGTGTGTCATTTTCATTAACTCACGACATTCCGTAAAACTGACTGCGGCGCATTAAATTCATGTCATTTCACCTTACCATTTAGGCGATAGAGATAAGTAAGTGAGATTATAGGCGGCTCGGTAATCATAACCGATTATAACATTCAATCTGAGCCGCTCGCTTATCAAAATCTGATTAATCTCAACCGTGTGCTTAAAAACCGTCTCATAATCAAATCTGAATATAATTACGCTTTTATCTCTGAACTTCCTCACTTCTCTCTGCCATTAACGAAAAATTGTGCATTGCATTTGCTCACTAATTTGGATCAGACATCTACTGCATTTTCTGCATAATTTCTTCGGTAAGAATTTCTTTAAACTAAGTCTGCTACTAACTCACTCTATTTTCGAGTGCTAACCCTATTTTCTGCAGATTTCAGTTATACAATTACAAATTTCATCCCGATCAGCGATATTACCATCCCTAAATATATGGAGGAGATCATATCTGGGAAGCGGGTGTTGTTTGAGCCCATTCTGTCTGTCAAAACCTGCGGTGTGGAGTGCATGATGCCGACTTTCGATGCTCTCGAAAGGTCGGGCCTTCTTCCGATTCTTTCCCGTTCTCCGCATCATCTCCTTCTGCGTTATTCTTCCTGAACTTCTGCCTAGATGATGATTCGAATGACATCTCCAATGTCATCTCGAGGCGTGAGGTTCGTCCTAGTTAGTGGGAGGACATGCCACACAGATAGACGTCTCCAGGCATCTCCGTGTCAGCTTTGGTCTGGAGGACAAATGGGCACCGATCACAGGGTACAAAGAGTTTGAGATAGACAAGTACCTCTGCAGGTTCAGTAGTCAGAAGGACTGTGTATTTAAGGTATCGTTTCCCACGAATCAGCTGCTGCCTGAATACAGAGGCTTGGCGTACGTTGTCAATCATATATTGACAAGCTTTGTAGGATCGTATGATCATCTGTCCCGTATCCGCATCCAGATAATGATGGCCATAGTCGATACATCATCCATCAACTGGAATGCGTTCTTCATAGCCGAGTTCAAGGCTCAGTCTCAAGTTTGTTGATGCTGAAGAAGGGATGAAGCTCATTCCTAAGGGAAAGCTTCTGTTTGGGACAAAGGTATCTATCATGATCGAAGATGACCTCCCAGAAAAGGTCTCATTGGCTGATGCCTTCTACTTCGATTCTAAGCTGATGAAGTTTGTCAACTCAGCTTCAGCCGAGAAGTCTATCGGGAAGGGACCGCAAGCTAAGCGCCCTATGGAGATCTCTCAGGATCCCCTTCCCACTCAGGCGAAGAGACAGAAGATACTGAAGAAGCCTACTTCAGTCGTCCCACCTCCCTCACCAATTTCTATTGAAGACTCAGGATCAGGGCAACATGATATGACCCTGAGAAAGAAGGTGAAGACAGTACACTCGAGGAAACTCAGCCGGAAATCCCAGCTGAAGCTCAGACTGCTGAGGTTTCCTCCATTTTGATCTCAGTGCTTAATGCATGGTTGAAGGCGACTGATGAAGTCGCAACTGAGATTCCGGAGATCAGCTCTCATCTTGATCTCATGGATATAGCAATTCCGGAGATTTGCTAGAAGAGACCATAAGACTTAGGTCTCTATCCACTCTATTTGAGGAAGAGCAGAAGCTCAAAGAGGAGATAGGCTATGAGGATCCGTTCGATATAGCTTCTCTGGAGGATCTGAGAGCAGTGATGCTGATGCTGCTCAGTGACAGAGTTCAAGGAGCTGAGCCCTTTTCCACTCAGCCTCCTCCTTCTCCCCCACCATCTCCTCCTCACGATGATGCGCCTAAGGATGCAGATCAGGGAGGATCTGCTGAAGGCAAAACTCCCATGAGTGATCAGCCCCCTCCTCCGACATCAGGCCAGATCACTCAGACTCCTTCCGTGACTCAGCATAAGCAGATACTGAAACGTCGTTACCAAGCTCCTGAGATCAAGGAATTTTCTACCAAGTTGATAAACAAGGTGATCAAGCGTCAGGCGCATAAGAATCGCAACCTTGCCGATGATGTGAACACGAAGTAGAGCAGGTTTATGGAGGCACCGACTAAGACGCTGACCAGCCTTACCAATGAAGTGCAGAGGATCCGCACGCCCAGTTCTCTCAATACTGATGACATCCTTGCCAAGGCACTTGCAGCACAAAAGACTGACCTGACTGCACAGTTTCAAACCATTCTACAGTCGCAGGCCAAATCATTCTCTGAAGAAGTGGCGGTTGTAATAGGTCGAGTCCATAAGGCAGTGGAGGAAAGATATGCGTTCACAGCTGACAGTGTATCTAAGGCACTAACTCAACAGCATACATCCTGCCAAGAGATCAAGAAAAGTGCATCAGCTGTCGTTCAAGACTACCTCACCTGGTACGACAAATCCAAATAGGCTCTAGTTAAAGCCATAAACAAATAGCATGAGCAACGGTGGGAGTCTTACACGGATGCAGCAACTAATATAGCCACTGGGATGACTACAGTCAAAGACTTAGTGAATGCACTGATGAAGAAGGTCACAACCCTGGCAACCCTTATTGATGATGCTAAAAAGGGGGAAGGATCTAGAACAGCTCAACTCCGATCCCTCCTTAAGGCTGAAGATTAGCAGGGCGGACCTAGCTCAGCAGCTGCATAGGGGGAAGTGTCAGTTGAAGGACCAACAACTGAATCAATTGTAGCTGAGGTGGCTACTTACATGGAAAATTTGCCTGTTGAGGGCTCGCCACCTCCAGCTCCCGAGAAAGCTGATAAGGGTAAAGGCAAGGCTCTAGCTGACCCTAGCCCACCCAAGAAAAAGAAGCTAAAACTCAAATCTTGCAAGGAGTAGATAGCCTATGACGAGAAGCTCGCGAGAGAATTGGCTGAGGAAGAGGCTAATAAAAAGCCAGCTGCTAAGAAAGGGGTTCAGATCTGTTCTCCCGCCCCTTCGCGCTCTCGGACGATCCTCAAGCAACTAGATCAGCAGAGGTCTGAACAAGGATGACGAAGAAGACTTGGTGGAGATCAATGCCCTGAGAAGCAGAGTCTATGTAGGATACGACCTTGAGCTTCCACAGAAGAAGTCAGCTGACTCCGTGCCCGCATGCAGAAGTTTAAGAAGAAGCCCAGCTGACTTTCTCCTCTTTCCTAATCTAGCTTCCTAGTGATAGAAAGTCATGTATTGTAATTCCCTATCTTATATGACATATCTTTTTTTGGCCTCGACAATTACTCATTGTCTTTATTGCTTTATTTATCTTTTCTGCACAACTAATCACCTAAGTGATCAGATACTTATCTTATCTGACCGTGTGTGACTTATATGCTAATCTGCCTTAGAATTATTTCCTGCTGATTAACTGTGCTTGCTTTATTATTCTCTAATACTTTGTTAGTACTTAGGGGAAAGAGCTCATTTATATGACATAGAGGGAAATTGTTTCGTAGGGGGAACCTGCATCTTAGGGACATGATTGATAACTGGTGAATTTACATTTGAAGATTAGCTACTATATGATCTACTCTGAACTTCTTTGATTATTTGTATCGGCCCTGATATTTGTGTGAATGTGCTAAACTTACCTTTTTGCTATGATAGCTCTGATACGTGTCAGTAGAATTCCTGATAACCTCAACATGCCATAACTATGTTAATTGTAGTTATAAACTCTGATACATTCAACATTTCTTAACTATTTTAGTTCTTGTCTTGGCTCTGATACATTACTTATTATCATAAAACAGTACCGATATTCCTTTACTTCTGCTCTGATTCTTTCTTTTCATTATCTTAGTCAGGGTTGATATGTTGACTGGAGCATTCCCTTGTAATAAACCTTTTATTCAGTAGCTATAGCTCTTAACCTTAGCATTTTTCGTGATAGAAGATGTAATATGTTTTGGCATCATCAAATAGGGGGAAATTGTTGGGATAAGGATTCAGTAGATGAATTGATAGATTTGATAGATCCCAGAACCCTAGCTGGATATATTATACCTTTGTATCTGTATAGCTTAGTCGAGTTCAGTTGTTAGAACTCAGTAGGTTAGAGTTCAGTAGCTGCTTAATTCAGTAGAAGATCTCACACTCAGCTGATGAACTTAGGATCGAAGAAGTCAGTTGGTCAATCAACCACCAACTGAATCTGCACAGGAATTTGTGCCCATGCACTGAATGCTCAGAAGAACGTCAGTAGGAAAGTCACTTCAGTTGAAGGTCCGAGGATTCAGAGTAAGTCAACCTTGATGTTTGACAAGTCTCACCTACCAATCTTCCTCGACCAATAAGGAGCCGACATCGACCTATCTTGTCTGACAAAAGCTGCTCCGAGACTGAAAAAGAGAAGAATCTCTACAATGCACCTACTCACCAACGTTCAAAATAAATGAGCCATTTTCCTTGCCGTTTCGACACGTGGCTATACTTCCCTCCAACGGATCTATTCACCATCGACGACTATAAATAAGAGAAGTCTTCATGCAGAGATAAAACCGAGAACCCAACCTATCTATGCACAAACTCTTAACACTCTCAACGAATAATCCAGTGAAGAACTAGCGTCCATTGAAGAACCTCTTTAGTTAATCACTTAGAGTTATATTTATTCCCCTTCTCTTATCTAAGCAATCCTATTGTAATATCTATAGCTTAGAAACCTCGAGGAAGTTCACATCCTTGTGAAACTGTTCTTATTTATAAGAACTTCCCCTTAGTTGGAGAAGACTCAAACTCTTAAAGTTTGAAACCCTTGTAAAAGTCACTACGACTATAAGTAAAGAATCTGTCCAGTGCACAGATCACTGAGAACTTGCTCATTATAAGCTTCAAGTTTGTGTATGTCCAGTGAACAGACCAACTGAGACTTGCTTAGTATAAATATAACAAGTATCCTGCTTTGGTCAGGACAGTGGACGTAGGACCCAGTGTGTCTGAACCACTTTAAAAATTTATTGTGTTGATTTATTATTTTCTCTAACTGTTCATATTGCATTAAAAACTATATTTCATCAAACCCAACATAAAACCGGTGTTTTCTAACCGAGACGTTTGATAGGGCCTACACTTCCGCACACACTCTAATATTGATCGACTGACTAAAGTCAGTAGAGCTGAACTTAATAGAATAATTTCTTGCCCACGCGATCTGAAGCATATTTGGCTATCTGACTCAGTTCAGTAGAAAACTCAGCTAGAGCTGAATTCGCGTTTGAGAACGAAATTTCTATCCAGGTGTATTCACCCCCCCCCACACCTAAATCACGTCTCAAGACCAACAGATCTGGATCAAGATCCCAATCCAAGAGAAAGTCGTTTCCTCGCCCAAGCCATAGAAGAAAGCTGCAAAAAGAGCTAAGTCTAAATAGTCAGAAATGGCATTAATTGATGAGCTCATTCTTGCTCTACACCTTCGGCAGACTCTCATGTTAAAGAGTTTGACCCGGTTCCTGATTTCTCATGAGGATTGGTGGAAGATATGGGACAGATAGCATCGGGAATAGAGGAGGTTCCTAATGTCACACCGTCCGCAGAAGACCCATCAACTACTGGCGAAGTTCCTCTCTTGTGAACTAAGGACATTCATTCTAGAGCCATTCTTAATGCTCCTCAGACCAAACCAGTTATTGAAGTTGTTGAGGAACCTAAGGAAGGATCTTTTTATGCTTGCCATTGCTCAGGGTCCAACTCTTTAGTATTAGATTTTCCAGACTTTAGTTCATACCTTCTTCTTTCCTCTCCACCTTAGGTTGTCGAAGAGGTTGTCGATTCAGAACCTGACAGTAGTACCAAGTTGTTGGCCAGAGTAAACATTTTTAATTAAATGTCACAATCATCTGCTTCAACTGAGTTGAAGACCCTCCTAAAGTGGTCTCTTACCCTCTTCTCCTTTAGAACACCATTCATCTTCGGTTCCAGATGAAACTCCGCATGGATTGGTGGTACAATGCATCCTATTTACTAAGCTTCAGACCCTTTAGAAGATCTAAGAGGAAGAAGACATTCTCAGGATAGAGATAGATTTCAGTTCGCCGACTAACTACCTAAATGACGACGCCTTCCATGTTGTCATTATTATTTACATTGCGAAGTTGTTTGCTCCGGAATCATCAACTCCTCCTCTATGATGATAACAACGATGATGACGATGATCAAGGTGATAACCAATGTGATCATCATGATCTTGACGTTCCTCCTACGTTAGATACTACTCCAAATTCTTCTATTCCCATGGAAGATGATCAGTCAGGACCAGCTCAACCTACTTATCTTCCTTCCTCTTCTAGAAAGGACCACAGAATATAGACTGACGATACCCCTGCCACTCCTCCAAGACTGACTAATGATCCTGGAACCCAAACACCACAACGGGTCTCCATCCTAAATGGATCATTGGTTGTTCAGGTTAATATCCTTCAATTCCTGATTAGATTACTTTACTAGCCAATAAGGTGGCTTCTGTTGCTTCCACCACTAAAGCCATTGTCATATTTAATGGTGTGCTTATGCTTGCTGAAAATACTATGAGTGGATCTTTATACATTCTAGCTTCAAAAGTCTCCACCATTGAAGAATTTGTACAGACTCTACATATCATTGCCACTAAATCTGAGGATATAACTGATCAAGTTAAGAAGCGTATTCTTCATATAATCAGAGGACTCGAAGAAAAGATTGAGAAGATGGTCACCACCGAGTTAGTGAATCTCCAAAATGAAGTTTCCAAGATTCCTGGTAGTCATAAAGTCCACTATCGTGTTATCACATCCTCCTCTGGTGATGATGCCAGAAAGAGGGATGATTAGCAAATGGAGGTTCCTATCAAGTAGCCCCCACTTGTGACTGAGGTAGGTCCCTCGGGCAGTAAAGCTGTTGATAAGCCTAAGACCAGATAATAATAATAAGAAGAAAATGCAGTACCTGAAGTCGTTAGTAATCAGGCTAAAAACGCTAGAAAAGATTAGGTTGTCGGTTAGACAGTAGACTTGAAACTTGCTATGGTGAATATAATTAAACTTAAAGATGAGTTTGAGCCCATTATCTTAGACAAAGCAAAAGGAAAGAAAGAGATTAGCAAAAAGCAAGCATAATTTGAAGCCGCAAAAGTAGAAACTAAAAGGTTAGAGGAAGAACGATTACAACACCTCGTTGCTAAAGCACTTCAACGAATTGAAGCCTTCGAAGTAGGAAATAGGGCAGATGTTGAGCTTGAAGCAGCTAGAGAAGCTCAGATCAAGAAAGATGAGGAGAAAGCCAAAGGGATCAAGGCTAACGAAGAACCCTAATAAAAAAGAAGAAGCTAGGGAAGTCTATTCCTAATAACCGACAATATTTAGTGTAGTTGGTATTCCCACTTCTGCGTAAGTGGTTGATCTAGAGTTGATCTAGTGTTCGATTCCCGTTAGGGTCGATTTAAATTAATAACTATTCCTAAGAAAGCTCTTGCCAAGAAGCCTGTTATCCTTAGTGAGCCATAACCACTTTGAGTGGTTATGCCAAATGTCTAAGATCTTGAGGCTCAACTGAGAATAGACTTGAGACCCATTATCAATTACTGCAAGATCAGGAATCATATATGTTATTAGAATTAGAAGATGAAGCTATGATTGAGATGGATCTGGCTACGCATCTTAAAGAAACTAAGGAGAAATTTAAAAAGCTTATAGACATAAAGTTAGCTTAGCTGAAGCGGAGATAGGAACAGTAGAGGCATAGCAACATAGATATTATCAAACATAATGAGGGGATTAGAGAGATCATCAAGATTCGTCAGAATCCTGCGCTTCCTCTAAAGCCTGTACCTCAAAGGAAATCAGCACCCATGAGAAAGTCAGGTAAAGCTCCTATCAAATGATCCCTCCCTTAGGTGGACAGATGGGTTCCTGAGGATTTCTCAGATTTTTGGGAAACTATTAAGCTCTCTTTCGTCAAGAGGTATTACTTTTGGAGAATGTTCGGAGATGCACCTAACGATGAAAACGTTCATCAGATAGGCTGAGAAACACAAACCTAAGATATCCAAGAAGATCAGGAAGTTTGCATCTCGTGCTAAAGTTCAAATAAAAGTTCAAGAGAAGTGCTTTCTCAAACCTATCATTTTTTACCGTAACAATATAGCTCATGCAAAGATCGAAGAAGACGTAATGGATGTTGATGCTGAGATGAACATAGTCATGAGAGATGATTTTTATGAACAACTCAGGATACTAGAGATACTATCCATACTCAGTGTCGCATTCAACCGTATGGAACATCTCGAGCTTCGTTCACAGAGACGCTCAAGAAAGTGACACAGGAACCGCATTTCTGATTTATTGTAATAGCTTGTCAGATTTCTTGTAACTGTAATCTATCAGATCTCATCATATATAGGAGAATCTATCTTTCTACGACAATATCTCTTTGTCCAGGATCTGATATGTGTTTATAATTAAGTTTTTTGTTTCATGTATCATGAACAAATACTGACACCTCTCATATCAGTATTCTTTCATTGGAAGTGATCTTATGCTTTCCAGAGTGTCTTAGTGTGTTTTGGCATCATCAAAAAGGGGAAAATTGTTGGAACATTATTTTAATAATACGGTTTTGATTAAGATCCCAAAACCTCGATTGATGATGAACCAAGGTAAGTGTATAGGCTTAGGCACTAAGATATTAGGATGTCATATTTTTTTTTGTTCCTCACCGCTCATAGCCTAACAAGCCATCTTACCTCTGACTTGATTTTGGGAAGGCTGAAGAGAATCAACCTAGTGACTGACTTGGTTAGGATCCTCCCTTCAGTGATCATGACTGATCACTCCTGATCAACCTTTTGAAGTTACTGACGAGTGAGTAATCATTACTTACCTCCTAACCGTTGTTTCTCAAGTGCCAACTCAATCCTAATAGTACGAGATACTATTTCAGAGTTGATTTGGAGTCAACTACCATATCTCTCTCGACGAATGAAATGGAGGCACGGTTTTGGGGAATTTGTTTTGAAGACAGTCACCCAATCTGGCACTGTTGAAAGCAGATGGCATTTGAACAATTTTAATTCAAACTCGATTCAGACCGTTGCCTCAACCCTAGTCACCTACTTCATAGATCTCTCTATCGAATCTATTGAGTGGTGTGCCTATAAATATGAAGAACTTTGGCTCAAACAAAGTAACGGGAACCATTGCAATTATCTAAAGCTTCAAGTATTCAAAGCTCTCAAGCACTCTAAAGAGACCCTTAGTTTAAGTGGTGTTTCTTTCTTGAAGTTTAAGTTCCCTCAATTGTGCTAGACCAATTTCCATATCTTAGCTTAGATCCAAGAAGGTCCTGCTTCCTTGCAAGGACCTATCTTTGTTGGAGAAAATTAACACACGAACCTAACTTTAGAAGTTGTAGTGTTTGTGTAGATTTATATTGCAGTCGGAGTCGAAGAAGACGCAGACGACGACGAACAAGACCTCATAATGTTTTGTTAAGGGCTGATTTATCAGGAAGAGTTGACGTAGGAGTTATCTCTGAACTACTATAAATCTTGTGTATTTTACTGCATTATATTTACTGTCTTACTTGCTTATTTTATCATCTATCTAGTTACGTTTGCAAGAGACACTTTCACAAGCATACAATTTTTTAAGAGTTTTTCCAACGATAAAGGCCTACACTTTTCCGCTCTTTACTTGTTAGTAAACCTCTCTTTGACTTGGTGTCAGGTTGCCTTGTGTTGGATATGAGTCAGTAGATGATACTCAGCTGTTGTTCGGTTAAAAGAAAATTGGGGGAAATCATAGTAGTACTATGGAATTGAAGATCCCAAAACCTAGCTGATATCAGTAGATTAGTGTGTCGTTAGGATTAGCTGATGTATAGGTTAGACTTGATATATTGATTGTTATTTTTGTCTAAGTCCTGTACGGGGTAATTGTTGAACTGATCTTTCGAAGATACTTTTCAGAACCCCTCGTCATCAGTGTAATCGCTTGTGTTCTTCGCCGCACCGATCTTTCACTCGCTTGAAGACAACGCATCACCGACAAATCATCGCAGAAGACTACTCCCACCGATAGTCATCGCGTAAAGAACGAAAACAAGCACAGTGCCTTCGCAGTCGCCAGCTGACCTACTCAGTAGATGCCATGTCAACCGACTCAGCTGAAGAAGACAGAGACTTTTCAATCTACTGTATCCTACGGAAAGCGACCCAGCTATTCAAGTCTTTTCGAAAAGTTCAGCAGAAGACATACGAGGTTGTTGAACGGTCAACTCTGACATTCTCACCAACTACAAACCTCGACCAATGAGAAGCCGACAACGCTTACCTACTCTACACAGTAAAGGTGCTCTCATGAACAGTGCATTAACTGCCCTGCTGCAACAAGTTCGAATTAATGGCCGTTTTTCTTGGAAGCTTGTGACACGTGGCATCGTCGTCTCCAACGGACATATGCCATAACTCACAACTATAAATAGAGAAGTTTTTGAAGCTCCGAAGATGGAATTTCGAAGGGACAAGCTCAAGTTCATAAACGCTCTAGAACACTCAAAGATTATCCAGAGGAAAACTTGCGTACTTAGAAGATTTCTCAGTTTTTCTCTCTAGAGTTCTTACATCCCTTTCTTCTCTAGACTAAGCTCATTGTCATATTTATAGCTTAGATTCGAAGGAGTTCACATTTAGTGAATTGTTCTTATTGTAAGAACTCCTTCTCAGTTGGAGAAAATTCCCTTCCCTTTCAGACTTAGGTTTGGATTGTAAAGTCGCTAAGGACTATAACTTAGAGGGAACTCGTCCCAACGCACAGATCCCCGCCGAGGCTTGCTCGAATAATCAACAAGTTCTCCTGCCTTGTTCAGGACCGTGGACGTAGGATCTTGCATATCCGAACTACGTTAAAACGCTTGTGTTCTTTTACTGTTTTATTGCATAGCATTCAACTGACTTGAAAATCATAAGCTTGCATAAAACGTATTTATAAAGCGCACAGCCAAAAGATTTAACTTGCTAAAACGTGTTTTCAAAAGAGACGAATTCCGGCCCCACACTTTCCGCACAACAGCCTCCGATCGATTCTCAAAGTACCGACAACGGTCAGTAGGGAGAGAGCTCGCAGGGCCGACTCACTCTATCCCGCGATCGAAGGCTTATTTGGCACTCGTTCATCGGTTGCAATCATCGCCTCACCGACCTTCATTGAGAAAAAGAAACTGAGCTCAGGTGTATTCACCCCCCCCCTCTACACCTGACTTATCATCTCCGGACCAACAATTGGTATCAGAGCACACGGTGTTCAACTGATCGCCGGTTCTGAAATACTGGTCCTCTCGAACTGATCCCGAAAACCGTTTTCACCGCATAAGCATCTTTTCAAGCATCCTTATACTCTTACTCTTACGATGTCTCGATATGTCGTATTAGGATGGTACCGATGTTCTCAATAGAGAACTACACGGTATGGCACGTACGTATGGAGGCACACCTAACGTCACTCCACGACAAGCATGTCGATGTCCTAGAGTCGGATCGATCATTCCCATGATCGACGCATAGTATTTGCCGGGCCGGAGGAGGCGTGGGAGCACAAACCGGGTGCTAAGGTTCCCAAAGATAAAACCGCCTTCACTCCCGAAGAAAAGAAGCCGCACAACCTTGACCGAAGTTGCACGTAATGCCATACCGACTACGCTCGGTGATTCACACCTCGGAAGGGTACAGATTGCAAAACGGCGAAAGAGCTATGGGACGCCTTGGCTGTACCGAGCCATGGAACCCCTCGGATCAAAGAAAACAAGCTCTAGCTAGAGCTTCGAGGTTCGACGCCTTTGCAATGGAGCCTTACCGAAACCATTGACGAGCCGAGTGTCGATTCACCAATCAAGTCAATGTCATCAATGGGTCGGGAGGTCGCTTCACCAACAAGGAGATGAACACCAAGATCTTGAGAGCGTTGCCCCGACGTAAGTGGCTTCCATTTGCTACTTATTTACGTCGCTCCGATCTAAATGCTCTAACTCCCGATGTTATATTTTCGAATTAAAATCGGAGGAATTCGAGCATAGCCTACCCCAAAAGTGTTTAAGCGCTCCAATGACACACGCTTCGATCACGCCTTCAAGGCAACAACAAGAATACCGGAGCCAAGCCTATTTCCTCAAGCAAAGCCGTGGCCACATCGCAGCAAAGTCTTCCCGAGACTTCAGTGCCCCGACCGCCTAGCACCGATGGCTCTCAAATATCGAGGGAAAAGGAGAGAGTCGAAAGCAGAGGAAATACAATCGAGATTCTTCTTCGTAAGAAAGACTATCATAAGAAAGAAGAATCTAATCCTTCTACCGAATGCAGGAAATCGGAGTCTCGATGCCACCGTCTAAAGACTCACCGGTAAGAGTAGCGTAACATCCACTTGCTACAACGGCAAGAAGGAGGGACACTATCGCACGATTGTCCCGAACTCTCACCGCTCAAAGAGCGTAACGGCAGCCAGGAGAAAGAAATTCGCCGAGAGACGGCAGTCTATATAGCCGAGAGATATCCGACAACTCAATTGAGGAGGATACATTCATGTATTCTTCTCAAGACGAAGCCGCATTCGTCGCAGCTTGAGGTCGCAGAGACAGCTCCTCGATGAGTCACCGAATACCGTCCGATGGCCGAGAAGAGGCCGAGGTAAATTCTAAACACATTATTACCTCTTCTTCACACAAAGACACAAGACACGTGCTCGGTCACGTATGATCCTCTAGATATGGTACAAGCCTACGACGATCCGCTAGAGGAACGGATTCACCGAGCAGAGTTCAAAGAGAACCATCCGGGAACTTGAACAGTAAAGGCCGAGAATCGGAGACTTTCTTCCGATTGTCGGTTTCTACCGAGTCAGTGGATCTAGTTGCGAGACTCAAGGAAGAGATTGAATCTCTTATGACTAAGTCTCGCCTTCAAGAGACTCGCATCTCGCTCGACCAAGGACAATTCCGAGAAAGAGACCGAAATAGCCCGGCTCGCCGAAGCTCACGCACGTGCAGACTACTATGACTCACTCGGAAGGAGTGACGAGGTCTGGAGAGGCTTGATGACTGAACAATACCTGGGAGCGAAGGAGAAGCTTGAAAGCATGCTTAGAGCACAACGGCCAACTGCTATGAAAGAAGGCCTTGGATATACCCACGAAGCTTCCACCTCCAAGAGCTCAGCAACTCTAGCTGATAGGTTCGTCAGAGGAAAGGTGCAAGCTGCTGACACCACACCTCAGGCGAAGAACAAACAGAAAATGATTGCACCTCAGCCGAGTAGCAACAAGCAGCTGACCAAAGGTTCCAGCCCCAGGACACCGCGATCAAATTCAGGGGGAATCAAGAAGGTCAGATGGGCAGAACAGTACAAGGAGCCACTGTACGAGCACCCGGCTCAGTACGACTCGTACTACTATGAGCCCAGGGTCAGGAGAAGCGCTAAGATTCAGAAGAAGAAAGCGCCTGAACCCAAAATCATCAGCAGAAAGTCAGCATCTCCAAGTCCTGTGGAGAAGAAAGCTGACAAGGTTCAGAAGAAGAAGTCTAGGACTTCTAAGGTCCCGAGACAGATCCGGATTCCAAAATCACCCACTAACCAAGAAGGGACCCAACCGAACCAAAGGGTACCTAAAAATGTTTCTCGTTTTGCAGGTGCATAAGGACCCATGGATAGTGGACAATGGCCGCTCGAGACACATGACTTACCGTAAGAGCTCGCCGACCAACTACGTACAAGAAGATGGTCCCGCAATGAATTCGGTGACAACTCCAAAGGCTACACAAGGGGATACGGAACGCCGAACATTGGGACCGCCACGCTTCCAAGAGTAACATATGTTGAAGGACTTCAACATAATCTCCTTTCGCCGCCAATTATGTGATAATCTTAACAGAGTAATCTTTGACGCCGGTTTCGTGATATTGTTGAAAAATCTACTGGGAAAACAGGTGTTATCGTGTTCGCGGAGGAAGAACATCTATGTTGCAAACCGGAATACCGCAGTAACCTAAGGCTTGCTTGCTCGCACGTACTAAATCGGGTGACAAGTCGAGCCGGCTATGGCACAAGAGACTCAGCCACCCGAACTTCAAGACCATGAACAAGCTTGTCAAGAACTCTAAAGTCGAGGACTACCCAATGAATCGTTTATCAAAGACGTAAATTGTGAAGCGTGCCCGAAGGGAAAGCAAACAAAGAGTAGCAATCCACCTATTCCGTCACCTTCCACCGATGGAATCCTTCACCGCTTCACATGGACTTATTCGCCGCCTCTCCAATGACTATAAGAGGCAAGAAGTATGCCCCTCGTCGTCATAGACGACTACTCGAGATATACTTGGGTCATCTTCATCGCCAACAAATCTGATGTTCGACCGAGTTACCTAATCTACCAAGAAACTCAGTGTGGAAAAGAACATCAAGATTAAGAAGATACGCTCAGACAGAGGAACAGAGTTTCTAAACTTAGTAGTTAAGACATACTGCGATAAAGAGGGAATTAAGCACGAGACATCAGCTGCACGCACCCCTCAGCAGAACGGACTTGCTGAACATAAGAACAGAACACTCAAAGAAGCAGCAAGAACGCTCCTAGCGCACTCGGGACTACCCTCAAAGTTTTGGGCCGATGCTACCGACACCGCCCGTTACACTCGTAATCGCTCACTACCGACACAAAGAACACATGAAGACGCCTTACGAACCGTGGAAAGGGAGAATTCCTTCTATTTCTCATTTTCATGTTTTCTGCCGTCCTTGCTTTATCCACAATAATGGGAAAGATCGGTTAAAGGTCTTTGATAGCAAATCTGATCAAGGAGTATTCTTAGGATACTCCCGAGTCAGTAAAGCCTTCAAAGTCTTTAACTATCGGACTCTTTGTGTGGAGGAAAGCCCTCATGTTGTTTTTGATGAATTTGTTACTGAGAACAGGAAAGATACAAAGTCAAATATCGAAGATGTCAGCGAGCAAGCTACGGGATCTCTGACCGAATGATAAAGTCGAAAAGATCCAAAGCATTGTTGGGATGATGAGTCGACGATGAAGAAATTCGACTCACCAACAAGCAACGTAGGCCGACCTAGTTGATTCTCCCAAACCGAATCAACAACAGTAACATCGGTCGATGAGGAAGCCCCATTGGTAACCGAGACCTCTACCGAGAATATAAACTCGGGGGAACGATTAATGTTCCCCGAGTTAAATGCCCCCGAACCCGGAAACTCGTAGACCCTAACCTTCTTACCGAATTGCTTCATCACGTAACAGCACTTTACCGAAATGCCTAATACACCTACCGACCGTGCGTAAGTAGTATCGAAGAAGAAGCCCGACTCAGCGTTCGTGGCTCGATGCTCATTCTTCGATCTTATCATTGGAGATCCATCAAAGCAATCAAGATTAAGTCAAGGAGAAAGCTCACTTTACTCTTGTTTTCTCGTCTACGTAAGAACCTCGCCGATAGAGGACGCACTTAAAGATGCCGACTTGGTCATTGCTATGCAAGAAGAGCCGAACCAGCTTCGTCGAAATGAAGTTTGGGAGCTTGTCGACGCACCTGACATCACGCACGTGATTGGAACTAAGTGGGTCTTCAAGAACAAGCGAGATGAAAACAACGTCATCGTCGAAATAAAGCTCGACTAGTTGCTAAAGGATACAATCAAAGCGTAAGGAATTGACTTTGATGAAACGCTCGCTCCGGGGCCGCTAGATTGGAAGCCATTCGTCTTTTCCTAGCTTATGCAACACATCGTGGATTTAAGGTATATCGATGGATGTGAAGTCGCTTTTCGAACGGCGCATCAAGGAAGAAGTCTACGTGGAACAACCGCCCGGCTTTCGCGGGGACATCAGTGTACTGCACTTAGGAAAGCTCAGATGGGTTAAAACAAGCACCCGTGGCTTGGTATGATACCCTATCGACTTTCTACTTCGTAAAGGTTTTGAGAAGGGGACAAGAGATCGCACCCTATTCAACATAAAGTTAGGAGATGACATTCTACCGGTGCGGATCTACGTGGACGACATTATTTTCTGCCGCGTAAACGAAGTCATATGTCGCCAGCTTCGAGAAGATGATGAAAGAGAAATTCGAGATGTCCATGATGGGAGAGATGAATTATTTCCTTGAATTTCAAGTGAAGCAATCACCTGAAGGAATCTTCATCAATCAAGCCAAATACACTCGAGATCTTCTCAAGAGATTCGGCCGCGACTCCAAGAAGCCGTACCAAAAATCCCCATGAACATGAACTTTAAAATCGATCTAGAAAAAGAGGGAGCTTCTGTTAACTCTACTGATTATGGAGCTATTATAGGCTCTTTACTTTATTTAACAGCTAGCCGTCCTGACATAACTTATGCTGTAGGTGTATGCGTAAGATTCCAAGCGGATCCCAAGCGAAGTCATTTAGACTCAGCGAAGAAGATTATGCGCTATTTAAGAGGAACACCCGATGTTGGGTTATGGTATCCTGCCGATGATAACTTAATACTAACAAAGTTATTCTCGATGCCGATTATGCAGGATGCGGGATAGATCGAAAGTCAACTTCCGAACTTATCGGGTCCTAGGCAGCAAGCCGATTTCTTGGTTTTCAAAGAAGCGGCATTCGCAGCAACGTCCACTACCGAAGCCGAGTACATGGCCGCAGGAAGTTACTGCGCCTGCCAGATCCTTTGGCTTCGACAACAACTTAGAGATTATGGTATAACTCGGGATGAAGTGCCCATCTACCGCGACTCCACAAGTGCAATCGCCATAACTCGTAACCCGCTTCTACATACCGTATGCAAGCACGTGGATATCCGACACCACTTCATCGGAGACCATGTCGAGAAGAAGGATATCGGGATGGAGAAGATCCATACCGACAAGCAAAGGGCGCATATACCGACCAAACCACTAGCCGAGAACAAAGTTCGTGAGAACTATCGGTTGAGCTAGGTCTACCGGATCCTACTGAGATGCGTCAGTAGATGCCGACTACTGAGAACATCATTGCCCAACAATTGGTAACAATTGGTATCAGCATAAGGAATCAGTACGATAGGTCAGATAACTAAGTACAGTGACTCAGTTGGGAAAGTCATACTGTACACAGTAAGGGGGAACATAGTCATCAGCATGACAACCATTCTCCTTATAGATAACGGTAACCAGCTGATAAGTTCAGCTGAAGAGGTTCGGTAACCAGCTGATAAGTTCAGCTGATAAGTTCAGCGTAATTTTGTGTACTTATTTTTTTGAAGCATGCTCGCATTTATTGCATCAGTCGCTCACACTCAGTAGTTAATATGCATTCATTTCCCGCCATTAATAGTTTAAGGAAAGGTCAGTAGGAAACCTTTTCACTTGTATAAACTGAGTAATTAATGCTGCCTGTCGCGCATTTAATGCATGTCTTCTCACTTACCTTTATTACGTAGATCTATGTTTTAGGCGGCTTTTGTAATCATTCCTTTTATAACATTAAATCTTAGCCGTTCATAGTTTTGGGAAGATTAAAACTCAGTTGTTGGATTGAAACTTGCAATCAAGCCAATTTATACAAATCTTTCATCTTCTATCTTTTTCCTCACTTTTCGCCATTATCATATCCTAAGAGCTTTTATCGCAAATCAGTTTCCATCTCAAACTTCTTATAACTGCTTTGCCTGTGCATCTCTCAAGCTCTAATACTCGGTAATGTATTCAAATCTGCTGACAACTACTGACTTACTCTACTTTCAAGTGCTAACAAGTTGTTTTGCAGATTTATATGGCGATCGTACAGACTCTTGAACCAATAGTGGAGATCATGGCCATTCGGATTCAGTTCGAACCCACAATGGCTTTCCGCCAGGTGGATATCCCGTATCTGGAGCCCTTGTTCGATGCTCTGGAGAGGTCAGGGTTGGAGACCCTTGTGACCAAGCATCCGCGTGCCCATCTGCCAAGGCAAGTGGCAGAAGCGTATTTCAACTGGAACTCAGTGGCTGCCGGAGAAGAAGAAGCTTCATTCTCATACATGAGAGAAACAACTCCGAACAAGTGGAAGCCGACTCAACACACCTTCAACATCCGAGAGGCTCTAGTCCTCGCGTTTCAGCTTCCTAATTCTGGTATCTCACCTATCGGATATAAGGAGAGGGAGATCAATGCCTATGTACAAAAGTTCTGTGGACGCAGTGATCTGACGTTCAAGACAGCGCTCCCGAGGAATCTTTTGCTACCTCAGTACAGAGGTTTAGCGTATGTGGTCTCGCACATACTGACAAGCTCACTGGATCATATGATCAACTCGTCCAAGCCAAGGATTCAACGATGATGGTTATTGACGACGGAGTAGAAGTGAACTGGGCTGACTATTACACGACTCAGATGAAAGCCCAGGCCCAGAAATTCACTACTCTACCCACTGGCGAGAGGAGGTTGGCCAGTACGGGTAAGCTTCTATTCGGGACCAAGATGTCGGGCCCCTAATAGAGAGTGTTGTACAGAGGAACTCAGCTTTTGAAGACTCAAAGCTGTACAACACTAAGCTGATAAAGTTTAAGACTAAAGAAGCGACGGAGAAGTCAATTGGCAAAGGGCCACCTGAGCAGAAGAGAGCTGCTCCTGCCCTGCCATCTCCCGCCGATGTGTCCAAGAGGAGGAGGCTTATCAAGCCACGACCACCGAGGTCACCGTGTGGCTCGCCCGATAACCGTCATAGAACAGGCTCCTCCACCTTAAGATGAGCAAACCTTGGACTCCGACACAGGGATGGAAGGAGCCACCCTCAAGGAGAAAGCTCAAGTCATCACCTCCGATGACACTCAGTCGGACATTCGAGAGCCAACCGAAGAGACCGAATGGACAACAACTCATACCACTCGTCTCACGTGCTACAACCGAGATTCACGATCGATTCCGTAGATAGCCGAGCATGAAGACTTGGTTGACATTGCCATCGTGGCAAGAGTTCGATGCTACACGAGATTTTTAAACCGGGATATTCTCGATAGATTTTGCAAAAACTCGCCGGCCATCGATCTACTAACGGAGGAGCAAGATTTACGGCGAGAGATCGGATTCGGGGAGCCACCTGATTTGGCGTCCTTCGAGGATCTTCGAGCCGCTATGCTCTATCTTCTTAGCTCGCGTACCACGCCTCCTCGGCGCTAATGCTCCGCCTCCATCTCCTCCCCGCCGATGAGGGTGATGACCAAGAACAAGATCGGGAGATGGAAGGCAACCCCAAGGATGCAGAGTTGGGGAGGCTCGCCGAGGGACCAACTCCCCATGAGAAGAGCCAATCACCACCCCCCGGTACATCGTGAGGCTCGTGGCGCTCCGGGCACAAGCCGGGAGCGGCTCCTCGTGTTTTCTCGATCAAAGGCTCTGAACAAGCTCTTACCGTATTCAACCCATTGGTTCCGTGTCCTCCAAATCGCTGAATAAGGCAATCGACGCCAAGGCGCTAAAAAACAGACTTCTCGCCAAAGACGTCCATATCAAATGGGAGAAGTATACGAAGGCGCAGACTGATAGCCTGGATAAGCTAGCCGCTGGCATCTCCACTCCTCAAGAGGCTCCTTCGCAGCCTGATTTTAAGGAGATGATCGAGCAGGTTTTGATGGCGCAAAAAGCAGATCTATCTCGCACGGAGTCGGTTCTTGCTCCAAGCTCAAAGACAAAACATTTACCGAGCAAATGACTCATGCTCTCACAACAGTCCTAGCTCAAATGGATGAGCGGAACAAGTTGGCTATAAGCAGCCTCCAGATTGCTATTAAGCAACAGGCTGAGGCCTTAAACGAGATTCAGAAGGAGATGAAGGAATCCAATGATCTAGCCTCGCCGAAACTCCGCCAGAGTCGCTTGCTCATCTCAATCGATCTAGGGCGCTGCAAGAGAAGGACCGGGAGCACATACGCGACTTGGTCAAGGACTTCGACTCTACGGTTACTCGATCAAGAACTCGAATATACAAGCTCGAGAAAGAAGTCACAGCTATCCGTACCAACCTCGATAAGGCCGCCGATGCCAAAAAGGGGGAAGGTATAATAAAAGATGAATCTAAAACGGATACAATGATGTACGGATAATCGTGGGAAAGGGTTCGGGAGGAGAGACCCTCCACAGCGAAGAACCCGCACGCACTCGGGGGGAAAGGGCTCGGGAGGAAGGACCTTCTACTACTCGGGATAAGAACTCTTCCGAGGTCCTTCTCCTAGAATTTCCACTTCGCCCAACCCCCCATCTCCTCTTCTCGCTGCTCACATTGAAGAAGTAGCAAACTTTATTGAGCAGGAGATAGAAGAAGAAGAGCCCGAGCCTCGAACAATTGCCACCGCAGAGGCCCGGAAGGAGATTGCAACCGTATCTACTCCTCCTTCCTCCCCCGGTCCATAAGTTCAAATCAAAAGCGGAGCAAGAGGCTTATGACCTCAATATTACCCAACAATGCAGGATAAGCTCGACCATGAGCGTCGCCTTGAAGAGGCAAAGCAGAAAAAGAAAGAAGCCCAAGGCCAAAGCCGTTAGGGGCAAAGGCAAGAAAAAAGGTCGGGTCTGGTCGAAGAGCGTAAGAAGAAAGCCCAAACAGATTTTGCTAAGGCTCTTCCGACCGAGATCCAAGCTACTGCTCGAGTATTCCCACTTCTACTCTAACACCTGAGCAGATAGCGGAAGATCAAGCGACCCGGGAGGCGACGCCGCAAGGTCTCGAGTCTCGGGCGAGGAGACAAGAGAGCAGCCGCACTCCGCGAAAAGAAAAGGATAGCCGACTTGGCGAAAATGCGTAGCTTATCTCTCAAGCCGCCAATGATCCGAGGAGGCAGATCCCAAGAGGATCCAAGTTTATCAGGGGCCGATATGTTAAGAATATTCCTATCCCGCATGTGGATAAATGGGTGCCGGCTGATGTGAACGTCCATTGGGAAAGACTGAAAGAGGATTTTATTAAAGGCTATTTTGTATGGCGCATTTATCCTCTCGATCGTCCAACCGATCGCTTATTCGACGAACTAATCTCAAGATTTGATGTCTCATTCAGAGATCGGCTGAGACAGATTATGGAAGAACAGAATATTCCCTTCCGTGCCCCAGCTTTCCGACGTATTCCTCCGCCAAGAACTGCTAGTGGACTGCTGTGCACGAAGGACATTTAGAGAGAGATAGAGGAAGCTGCTTTCCATCTGGGTTTGCTGCCTGACAATCCTCTTGACAACGAAGAAATTCAGGAGATCAGGATCAGAGTTTACAAGTATTATTACCTGGATCCTCCTGTTGAGAAGTCTGCTGATTTCAAGGAAAGGACTCAACGCTTCAAGCGTCAGTAGTGATTTCTCCTTTTTGATTTCTGTTGTAATAGTTGTAGGATCTTGTACATCATTGATTATATATATCAGTTCCTAATGCTTGTTAGAAAATTACTCATTGTCTTCCAGCTCTTTGCATCGTGTTTTTCACGACTGATCACTAAGTGATCTGACACACACTCACAGTCAGTTTCTCTGATTTTGCCTATCTCCCATCTACTGAAGTATTGACATTCCTTTATTTTTTTTTCCTCAGAATGTTGTAAGGAGGAAATTGTTGTCAGTAGGATAGCATCTTTTATAGACTTGAGAAGTTTAAGAGGTAGAGGTAGAGGTTTTGGCATCATCAATTAGGGGGAAATTGTTGGATATGAGTAAGTAGATGATACTCAGCTGTTGTTCGGTTAAAAGAAAATTGGGGGAAATCATAGTAGTACTATGGAATTGAAGATCCCAAAACCTAGCTGATATCAGTAGATTAGTGTGTCGTTAGGATTAGCTGATGTATAGGTTAGACTTGATATATTGATTGTTATTTTTGTCTAAGTCTTGTACGGGTAATTGTTGAACTGATCTTTCGAAGATACTTTTCAGAACCCCACGTCATCGTGTAATCGCTTGTGTTCTTCGGTCGCCAGTGATCTTTCACTCGGTCGAAGACGACGCGATCACCGACAAATCATCGCAGAAGACTACTCCCACTGATAGTCATCGCCAGTAAGAACGAAAACAAGCACAAGCACCTTCGAGCCGCCACCGACCTACTCGGTAGATGCCGTGTCGGCCGACTCACCGAAGAAGACAGAGACTTTTCGCCCATCAGTATCCTACGGAAAGCGACCCAGCCTATTCAAGTCTTTTCGAAAAGTTCGGCAGAAGACATACGAGGTTGTTGAACGGTCAACTCGACATTCTCACCAACTACAAACCTCGACCAATGAGAAGCCGACAATGCTTACCTACTCTACACAAGAAAGTCGCTCTCATGAACAGCGCATTAACCGCCCGCCGCAACAAGTTCGAATTAATGGCCTTTTTCTTGGAAGCTTGTGACACGTGGCATCGTCGTCTCCAACGGACATATGCCATAACTCACAACTATAAATAGAGAAGTTTTTGAAGCTCCGAAGAGAATTTCGAAGGGACAAGCTCAAGTTCATAAACGCTCTAGAACACTCAAAGATTATCCAGAGGAAAACTTGCGTATTTAGAAGATTTCTCAGTTTTTCTCTCTAGAGTTCTTACATCCCTTTCTTCTCTAGACTAAGCTCATTGTCATATTTATAGCTTAGATTCGAAGGAGTTCACATTTAGTGAATTGTTCTTATTGTAAGAACTCCTTCTCAGTTGGAGAAAATTCCCTTCCCTTTCAGATATAGGTTTGGATTGTAAAGTCGCCAAGGACTATAACTTAGAGGGAACCGTCCAATCAGACAGTATCCCCGCCGAGGCTTGCTCGAAATAATCAACAAGTTCTCTTGCCTTGTTCAGGAGCGTGGACGTAGGATCTTGCGTATCCGAACCACGTTAAAACGCTTGTGTTCTTTTACTGTTTTATTGCATAGCATTCAACACACTTGAAAATCATAAGCTTGCATAAAACGTATTTATAAAGCGCACGTACCAAAAGATTTAACTTGCTAAAACGTGTTTTCAAAAGAGACGAATTCGGGCCCCACACTTTCCGCACAACAGCTCTCCGATCGATTCTCAAAGTAATCGACAACGGTCAAGAGGAGAGAGCTCGAGGGGCCGACTCACTCTATCCCGCGATCGAAGGCTTATTTGGCACTGTTCATCAGTTGCAATCATCAGCTCAGCTGACCTTCATTGAGAAAAAGAAACTGAGCTCAGGTGTATTCACTCCCCCCCCCCCTCTACACCTGACTTATCGTCTCCGGACCAACACCTTGTTTTCGATAATGATCGAGTTTATTTTGTCAGATGCGAACCTGACATATGGGCCCCCAAATACACACATTTTCTTGTTTCAGGATCATCATAAAGTATAAATCATTTGCAAGTAAGACATATGGAACATGAATGACATTGGCTTTCCCTTCTTTCCATCTTAACACAATGTGATTCTAATGTATTAAGCATTTGCATGTAGACATTTGTAACATTATAAGGTTCTTCTTTTACTCAATTATCTTGTCTCGTTTTTAAAAAATAATAAAGAATTTAAACATAAATCAATCAATTTATATTGTGGGACCCACTCATCTAACACAACTAATAACCCTTCTTAATAATCATGCTAAAAAAAATTTGATAGGACGGATATATTGGGCAGCGTCACGAGTCCGCCTAAGAGCGAATTGAATTTTGCTATCCTATGAAATCAGAAGTATCTCATTTGCAAATATCTAAGTCTTATTAGTTAATATCAAATTATATTGGGTGGGAAAGCCTTAGGCCCGTTTGGTATGATCGGATCTTTCCTAGAAAAATAATTTGAATTTTTAAATTTCTTTATTTGATATAATTCGGAAAGTAATGTATAATTCTGATAAATAAGAATCCTATATTTGATTTTATTTGAACAAAATTCGGGAAAAATAAAATTAAGATTCTTATTCTCTAATGTCAATTGGGCCAGCTTTAGTAGAATGTTAGCCCATTCCTTGTTGTAAAAGCATAAATCGGGAAGTGTAGGGGTAGTAGCCCCACGCTTGTCAAAACCTAGTTTCTTCCCAACTCAAACGAATCAATTCCTTCTCTGGCATAAATTGTCCCATGAAGATGAAACGTTCTAGAGACGAAACGTCATTAACTATGGTAGAGTCTGTGTCGAAGCTGTGTCGGCCGGAAATCGCAAAAGCACGAGAGTCATCACCATCAACGACCTCTTATGTTTGCCCCATCGTTGCTTCCTACAACCATCGGATGCGGCCGCTGCTGGACACGGTGGATAGGCTGCGGAGCCTTCAGATCAGCATCCAACTCCCGACCATCGTGGTTGTTGGAGCCCAATCTTCCGGCAAGTCCGGCGTCCTCGGGTCTCTCACTGGCATCTGTCTCCCGACGGGCCGAGGCTCGTACACCAGAGTGCCCCTCATTATGAAGCTGAAAAACCATACAAACCCTGTACCGGAACTGTCCATCGAGTTCAACGGAAAAATTATCTCCACCAATGAAGAAAATGTAGCCAATGATATCATCAAATCTACTGAAGAGATCGCTGGAAAAGGGAATTGGATTTCGGACACCCCTTTGACTCTGACGGTGAAGAAGAAAGGTGTTCCTAGTCTTACAATGGTAGATCTGCCTGGAATTATTCTAGTTCCACAACCTGGCCAGCCAGAGGATATCTATGAGCGGATCTCTGATATTATATTGGAGTATATTACCCCGGATGAGAGTATCATTGTGAATGTTGTACCCGCATTCATTAATTTGTGGACGTCTGAGTCCACACGAATAACTAAGCAAGTAGACAAGACGGGGCAGAGGACCCTGACTGTTGTCACCAAGGCTGATAGATCTCCAGAGGAGCTACTGGAGAATATTATTGCAGATGATCTTAACATAGGGCTGGGGTATGTATGCGTGAGGAATCGTATTGGAGATGAGACTCAAGAGAAAGCTAGGGAAGAAGAGGCTAAGCTCTTTGAGTCTGATAAATTCCTTAGCAAGATTGATAAGTCTATGGTTGGGATTCCTGTTTTGGCTGAAAGATTGATGGACATCCAGTACGCTATGATTGTTAAATGTTTGCCTGAGATTCTCCGCAAGATTGACGATAAGCTCAGAGAGTTGAACAGCATGCCAAAGTTGAATTCAGTTGCTGAAGCATTCCTGGACTGTGTTAAATGTGCTATACAGTCTTTAAATAAGATATTGTTTGGAGAGCAATTCGTCACTGATCTCCTCAAATCACACGGAGATGAGATGTTGCTGTCATTTACAAAATCTGATTCCAACTTTATGGAGGATGAGCTTATCGTTATGGAGCAAAGCCGACCAAACACGCTTCCAAATTTTGGTGTGACCAAACAATCATTCCATTGCTTGCTGGAAAAGAAGGTTGATGAGATCAGTGCAAAGCCCTTTGAGCGTGTGGAGAAGATATGGCACCAAGTTGAAGAAAAAGTGATCTCTGTGTTGGTCCAGCATTGTGGTAACTACCCACAATTAATCCCAGGGACTAGGAGAGTTGCACAAGATCTTATTGCAAAGAAGAAGCAGAAGTCAAGGGACTGGGTGAAACATATAATTGAGATGGAGAAAAGTATGTTATATTGTTGTGGTTCTGAATATGTAGAATCATATAATAAGCTTATGTTGGAGAAGGAAGATTTCATCAACACAGTCCATGGCAATTCTCAACGTGTGATTGAGATGGAGAAGCAGACGGACTACACTTGTAATCCTAACTACAAAACTTCATGGAGTAATCTTATATCGGAGCGGGTTGAGTTTATAAGCCAAGTCCATGGCAATTATGAATTTGCATCGATTCGTAAGTTTGGAGTGGTCAACATTGTTCATCTGTGGAAGTACAACGTTAAATTGCTCGAATTAGCTTATGATTTGAAGATGAAGATGACTTCATACTGGGATATAGTTACAAGGAGAATGATAGACAACATGATTCTCCATTTAAATGTAACCATTCAAAATCTTGTTAAGGAGATGGATTTGGTGATCATCGATGAGTTTCGGGATCAGAAGTCGAAGAATCTCCACTGCAACATCAAATTGCTCAAGGAATCCAGGAAAATTGTTGCAGACGCCTTAGATGATCTTGACTAGGTTATTTTTTGTTTATTATTACTTATCTAGATATATCAGTCTACCTAGTATTATGTTTAATTTGAATTAAAGCAGCTTGGCCTTAGTATGTTTTAGCTCTTTTGTACCCGCTAATCTAAATTGCAGTTCAAAAACAATCTATTCATATATTTATATGGTATGATTCTACTGTCTGTCCTCATCCTTTTTCTTAATTCCTGTCTTCTAAAATCCTATTGACAATAGTGAATAGTGAAACTCAAACCTCGTACGTAAAATTTTGGCAGTCCTTGAGTTCATTTTTCAGACATCTCAAAAGTTCAGGATGATGAAGTTGGTGATGGTACAACTTAGTAGTGTACTTTAGCTTGGGAGCTTATGACGAGGCTGAGAAGCTGGTAAATGCAAAAACTCACCCAATGACTATAATTGTAGGTTTGTTTAGTTTGTCATAATTGATCTTTGCAATTGAATCTTTAACACTGTACATTACTCTTCCTTTGCTGAGCTGACAGTAATACATCCTTTAACAGTGGGAAGGCGTTACAAGTGCGAAGGCAACTTTTTAGTTGCCATTGTTTCTAAATGTGTCTTTCAGAAGTGCTTGTTTATTTGTGTCCTTATCTATCGTAAACGTAGCTGCAGTCAGTTACAGCAGTTGAGTCCAGCTGCCTAATGCTTTTGTCTTTCATTTGGTAACAAAGGTCCTTTTGTGGTAGTGTCTTTTGTTTTATACTTAGTACATGGTTTGCAAATTCATCAGGTTATTGCGTGGCAGCTGAATGTGCTCGAAATGCATTGTTGGAGAAGGTTGTAGACAATAAACATGATGCAGGTGATTACTATTTGTTACTCCCTCCGTCCCATTGGAAGCGTCTTGTTTTCCATTTTGGGCGTCCCATTGGAAGCGTCTTGTTTCTAAAAAGGCAAGAATATGTGGACAAGATTTAACTATCCAAAAGTCAAACAATATACACCACACATTATCATTTTCTTAACATCCGTGCCCATTGGAAACAAGACGCTTCCAATGGGACGGAGGGAGTATTATTTTTCTTCATTTTTTATGCACCTTTTACTGTTTATCTTGTCTGGAACATCAAGTTTCGAACTTTTTGCCCTTGCAAAATTCCACAAATTTAACTGATTTATTCATTCGATTTAATTAGTTATTTATGGTACAGCTAAAGTACGATAGCGAGTTGGGGTTGGAGTTTTTCTTAGCCATGGCATATTACTGAGTTAAACTTATCTGGGTATAATTGTTTCTCAGAGAAGTTCAATACATACTTAATGAAGATTGCAATGACTACTCTCAGCTCCAAGATTCTCTCGCTAGGACAAAGTTCGTTTTGCAAAACTGGTTGTTGATGCTGTTACGAGGTTAAAGGTATAATCATATTTTAACTTTGTTGCTTGGAAACATCACTTTTTATAAGGTTTCCAATATGTGAAAAGCTCTGTCAGGCCTTGGGTTTTATTATCCTAAGTTTAGTATTAATGTTTGTAGCTGGGAATTAGGGGGATGAGCAACTCTGGTAGTGTTTAGTATAAATTAGACATTTCTGGAACACCTTTAGCAGAGGGACAAATAATCAATTTTGAAAGAACTTATTGTCAACCTCTTCTAGACATGAATCTATCTGATTCAGAAGGGAAGAACTTGCATCAGTATCTTAATTCAAACATGAGTTTGATTCACACTCCATGTTCTGAGTTACCATTCAAAAAGAGGAAAAAATGGAGTCTTTGTGTACAGAAATGCATTGAGAAAGGATAGATGTATAAAACCTTTCAACGAGATGTGTGGCGCAAGAACCACGTCGTTACAAATCTAAATCATAGAAGAGAATAAACTTATTATTATCATGGGTCTAAATCATCTAGCTTGTGTACATTAATAGTAACAAAATTTTGCTTAGAAACATTATTTTATTTCCTTTATAGTTGGGTATTTGAGGTACCATGTATAATTGGTAAGAGTAGCTTTTGATTTATTCCTCTTCCATGTGTGATACATGAAAGTTCTGTCATTTTCACCTTTCCCTTTTCTTCTTCTCTTTTTGTCTTCACGCCGCTCCACATTTAGAGAGAGAGAAATATCTTCCATCCAAAAAACTCCCTAGTTTCCTGCTGACTCTGCCGATTTTCTTCTCTCCAAAAATTAGTGGGCTTCAAGCTACTGTCTTGGATTACTTATGTAGTCTTTCATGTTATGAAATTATTAGTACCTTGTTTGTTTAGCCTTGATAGTATGCTGAAAATTTTGTTCTTTTTGACTGGGTTCTTGCATGTTTGCAAATTTGAAAGTTTGTATGATTGGTTGTATTTTTAGGCATGGTAATAGAAATCATGCAGCGTCTCTTTTGGTCCAGCAACTTGAGCAGTCTCAAGTTATGAACAATTGGAAAAAAATTTAAATTGCCGTATAGTTAAGAGACCGACAGCAGGGGCTGATGTTCTTTGTTGTTTCTCTCTTTTCTGATAGTTTTCTCATGGTGTGTTTTGTTACTCACTAAGAAGCACGGAAACGGATACGGGAATACGGATATGTTAGGATACGGATACAGGGATTCGTCATTTCTCAAAAAAGTAGGACACTGATATGAACACATATATTAATTCAATTCATTGAATTTAATTACCAGTCAACACAATTCCATGCATTACGATTCGATACAATACAATTAAATTATACAATTTCATACATTCAATTCAATTATACAATTCAACAATACATATAAAAAAAATACATATTTCAAACGTATATGGATAAAAAAAAATACATATGTCTGCTTCATTCTCGACTAGGTTCTCGATTCTTCTATTTCTATACATATCACACGCCAAGTCGCCAACAAGGCAACAATACATATAAAAAAAAAAAAAATACTGACCGTCCTCCCTGCTTCATTCTCGACTAGGTTCCGGATTCTTCTATTTCTTTATACATATCACACGCCAAAGTCGCCAACAAGGCGACAATACATATATAAACAGAAAATACCGTATCCGTATGAGAAGGCTGGGCGACGACGGCGGCGGGATCAGCTACGGCGGCGGGCTGGGTGACGACGGCGGGATGGGTGACGGCTAGGGTGTCGACGGCGGCGGCTGGGTGAGGGCAGAACAATGGATTGGATTGTGAGGTGCGTAAATTGAATCTAAGTCAAAATATTAGGTTATTTATTTCTACAATAGCAAACGTATCCCGTCCGTATCTCACATGTATTTTAAATTAAAAAAACTATCTATTCTATTATCTATCTATGACTATTATCTATTATTACTTCTTAAAATCTACATCTAATACAAACATTGTTCATCCCCATCACATCCCCATTCTTTTTTGAGAAACACATTTCACACAAAAAAAAAACCATCCCATCAACTAGCCAACCCCGCTTTATTTTTCACATTCCCGCCTTATTTTTGCATGACCCTTTTACACATACACAAGCAGATTTCAAAAAAAATTAATTCAAGGCCCATAAATCTATTTTTTCCCAGAGCAGATTTCAAGAAATAAAAAATGAAGGCCCATCTATCTATTTTTTTACTTCAAAAAAACTACATCTAATATCCACTCGGTTCGCGGCCGCCGTATTGCCTAATCTGATCCAGACGACCTTCAACCTCGCGACTTACCTCCTCATCCAGCCGACCTTGAAGCTCGCGACTTACCACCAGATTCAATATCAACTCTGGATTTCGACTACAGCTTATTATTCGCCGGTACGCGCTGATGTATGCTATTTTACGGCGGACTAAACGACCTAGAACCCCGCGACGGACCTCGATATTCAATATCAATTGTGGGTTTCAACTGCTTTACATCCGCGACCTTGTTCTTTAGGCGTACGGCGGCGTAGGTATTTATTTTTATAGTTTTCTTATGGCGTAGGGGGGCGTAGGTGTGTATTTTTTCAATTGCTTGTGGGTTTCAACTGCTTCACATCATCTCCGTCTCCATCACTTTACTCTACTACTCTACAGATTTTTTTCATAATTTCTATTCGCTGCATCTATCAACTGGGTGGACTACATCTACAGTTTTTTTCATTGCTACTTCTTTAAATGCATGTGAACATAAGTACTTTTCTATTTGGGTTTCAACTGCTTCACATCCGCGACCTTGTTCTTTAGGCGTACGGCGGTGTAGGTGTGTATTTTTTCAACTGCTTGTGGGTTTCAACTGCTTCACATCATCTCCGTCTCCATCACTGTACTCTATTACTCTACAGGTTTTTTCATAGTTTCTATTCGCTGCATCTATCAACTGGGTGGACTAAATCTACAGTTTTTTTCATAGTTACTTCTTTAAATGCATGTGAACATAAGTACCTTTCTATTTGGGTTGGTAGATAGTTATTCTGCGTCTAAATGGCTCCCAATTGGCTTCTCATAAGAGACATGGATGACTCTAAGCAAGATTTTCTTATGAAGCTTCGACTTGTGTGTTTTTATGAGACTCTTGCTTTTAAGTCCAGAGATGTGTATTCTCTTAATTGTATATTTCATGACTCTGAGGTAAGATAATACTTTTACCTTTTACCAATTGGGAGTAGCTTATTCCTCTTATTTCTCTTTTTTTGTATATTTTATGACTGGACTTTGTGTATTTCTCTTGGTTTATGGAACTCTTGCTTTTAACTCATTCTTTTTCTTTTTCCTATATTTATCAGGAGGAGAGAGTGCAGGTTATGTTTCCAAGAAGTGTCATCCAGGACTTCAAAGCTCTTTTAATAGAAGGCCAGTTATATGGGTTGAAAAAGTTTCGGTTGTCGCATAATACTAGAAAGTATAGGGTCACCACAGCTAAATTTAGAATTCAGGTTGGTGAGGAGACCCAGCTGCGCGTTGTGTTTGACTCTGCTTTCCCCACCAAGCGTTTTTGGTTGAAACCTGTTTTGGATGTTCTTCGAATTAGTGATACTGGTGAAGAAGCAACTTTCGATTAGTTTTTATATGTATTGTCTATTACAATGAGTCTTTGAATGTATTGTCTTATGCTTCCTTAACTGTGTTGCAGATGTTATTGGTGTATTGGTAGAGGTTTCTCTTCCTCAAGATTAGAAAACTTATCGAGGGGATGTCAAGAAGATGATGAACATTTACCTTGAGGATATGGAGTAATTAATATTGGTTGCATTTTTAGTCTTGCTTTTAGTTTTGCTCCATGGTTTTCTTTTTTGTTTATTTATGATTGTTGTGTAGGTTGAACAGATTGTGCTGTACTTTATGGGATGAATATATTGAGCTGTTCATGAGGCAGCTTCATGAACAGAGTGTGAATCCTAAGATTGTTATTGTGCAGCACTGCAAGCCTAATATTTATAATGGTTCTATATTGATTTTTTGTGTGGTATTTTGTTATATATTTGATTTGTTTTTTCATGTGAAGAAAAAACCAAGGTTGCGAATGTTCTTCATGCTACCAAGATTTATATCAATGGTGATTTTGAGGAGGTGAATGATTTCAGAATGAGGTATCGTTTTGAAGTTGCTTTTACATTATCTTTTGGATTTATCCCTTTTCTTTGCCGATTTTGTTTTATCTTTATAGGTATGTTGAGAAGTATGGTCATGGTGGTGCAACTTGCAGTGGTGTCTCCTAAGGAACGCATGTGTCTTCCTCTGACCACTATGTTGACGGTGTTACTGTTAAGAAAAAGATTATTGATGCGTTTTTCGAAGATGAGGTATATATATTGTCTGTTTTTCTATAGTCACTTTTACTTTCACTTCTTATATGTTAGTTGTTTTCTATTGATTCTATCCAACAATATAGGCTGTTTATTGTTGGATTGATGTATCCATTGATTCTGTTGAGTTTGATGGTGGTAGGAATTATGTGGCGTGTTCTAAATGTTTTAAGAAATTGGACAAGATGGATAGGCAATTTTACTGTCGATTTTGTAATGCCCATGATGTATCTCCGACCCTGAGGTATTTAGATTTTCTGTGTTCTGTTGTGGTTGGTTTTTATAGCTTTCTTTGTTGTTTTATTGAATTATTTAGTTTTTTTGTTTATACATTATAGGTATAAATTGAAGATTTGTGTGAAAGATGACACTGGTATAGTTACTTTGTTGCTGTGGGACAATGACGCTTATCAGATTATTGGGAAAACTGCTGCTGAGATTAAGGAAAATATTGTGGAGGTTCTGCTTCAAGACCTATTTCGTTGTTGTTTTTTTATTATATTTGCTTCAAGAACTATATTTTTGCTTATAGTTGAGTTTTTTATTAGGATGATGTTCCCGATCCTGAGGGTAAAATTGCACTCTCTTTATTGTCCAAGCATCTTATTTTTAAGATTCAGATGAGATCTGATCATGTGGCAGTTATTGGTGGTGGATATAGTGTTTCCAAAGTGTATTTATCTTCTCAACCCGTTCCGTCCGTCATCGAAAGTCAGGTTCTTATTTTATAAGTGTTCTACTTCAAGAACTATTTATTATATATTTTTTCATTATGATGTGGTGGAGCTTATCTATGATTCTTTATTGCGTAGGAGTCCAACTATCTATCTAAAGACCAGCGTGTTGATAATACTATTACGGATACTCCGTCAAGTAAGGAAGGGGTCCCTGGTGTTGAGCTGCCGTCTGATGGTGCACGTGTAGGGAATTTTTCAAGTGCTAACAAGGTGGGTAGGTCTTTGGATGGTGCATTTCAGGATGTGCAGGATGTGCCCTTAAATCTATCCTTGAAAGACGGAGGTGGGGCTATAAACCTGGATGATGATTGTATTGAAGCAGATATTGATTCGAATAATATCCCTGCTTTTGCATTGGCGTCTGATTTGCTTGATGAAGGTGCTCCTCTTAACAATGCGCTTGATAAGTTTGCAAGTTCGAACAATGTGAAGCGTAGGAGGACTGCTCCGAGGAAGGGGTAAGAAGGTTGGTGGTAATTTTTAAGTGGTGGTGTGGTTACCTCAGACCTATGAAGTGGAAACTATGAACAAACCTTTAGTATTTTGATTTTTGCTATGCACAGCTCCGTATTATGTTTCTTAGACTTCTGTATTTTGGATATCCAATGAGAGCTGTTATGGTGATGATCCTGAAAGGATATGCAGACTCCCTCTTTCACGATTAAGTTATATGTAATAGTACTCTTAACTTTAGATGCATATTTATGTATTAGTAGTATCTAATATTGTTTGGTATTTTGTTGTCTTCATTTAATAATCTTATTTTGAATTATTGTTGTTAAAAAATCTTATAATTGGAAGATGAATGTACTCAGCCTTTTAAGGATTCACAACTTAATTTTGTTGTTGTATCAGCGGTGTGGTTATGTGGTGGTTGTACTCAAATATTTAATGGTAGAGGTTAGAGTATTTGCAGATGTGTCTCGTAAGTACCCCTCAACCTTGCAGATGTAGTTGGTATTTCTATTTTTGCGTAAGTGGTTGATCTAGATTTGATCTAGGACTTGATCCCCTGTTAGGGTCGATTTAATATAATAATATTTCTTAAAAATATTCAATTGAACTTATTCTTACGTGTTGATAATGATTTTCGGGAGAAGGGCGGTTGATAAATGATTTATATCTAAATTCTTAATGCGAAGCAGAATAGTCAAATCTCCAGCTAGCTAATACACTTAATTGGTGGAAATATACTTGTTATAAATTAAATGGTATGCTATAAATTGGTGAGATTTCTATGCACGCTTAGTGTTTGATGAAATGTTACACTTGGTTTTCTTGTGAATATTTGAGTTATATGTTTTTTGTTCTACTTTGTAAATTTGCTGAAGTATACACAACATTCATACACATCATTAAATGGAGATTTTTATGAGTAGGTGCGCAAGACTAATTAACTTTATTGCTTTTCATTTCTTTCAAGCTAAAGTCAAGGTTAAGGTCGGATTTTCTTCATCTCTATTATATTGTTTATGGGACTTCTCACATGACATTTAACATGCAATAATTGGTCTTTCCGAAGCGATCACCATGGGATAGACCCATGGTTTAGGGCTGTTCGTACATGCAGATAGGTCGACGGGCCTATATATTTATATAGGGGTGGACCTTAAAGGTTGGGCCTTTGGCTCCTAGCACGGTCACAGAATAGAACCTTCGGGTTAAGCCTTTGGCTATTCACAACATAGGACCTTCGGGTCATGCATGTCTAATTTCCATGTTGGTTTTTGGTCAGCTTATATTCTGATGATGTTGATCCCACTGAGTTGTCGAATTCACCCCATTGCTTACATTTTACAGATTACGATTCGACGGATGCTTGAGGTGGCCGGTGATGGTGGTCTAAGGAAAGGTTTTTATAAATGATCTTTGCTGCTTGATTCTAGCTTATTTACAACTAGGAGCTTTTATGCCATTTTACTTTGAAAGAGAAAAATAAACTATAAACTTAAGTTCTTTCTGGAAACTTCCACTTTTGTGTTTCTGGTAATTGTAGAAACCGCTTCTGTGAAAAACTATATTTGACTATGACTAGTTTATTTTCAAGCTAAGGAGAAAAAAATTGTCATGGAAATTCATGCAAGTAGTGATGTGCCCTCTTTGTTTAAGAGAATTGGGGCATTACAGCGCCCCTCTCTTGAACCACTACTTGACGGAAATGTGGTGCCAGAACCACGTCACACGGTCCTTTCAACATTAATTCTCATAGCCATGTAGTTTTTGGTCTATGAATCTTTCATTGTATACGTGACTTATCAAAACTGGAGTTGTGAATAGGATCCTCTATGTGCAACTGTATGCATAATTTAGTTAGATCTGTTTGAACATTATACATATAATTGCTTGGTTGTGATGATTGTGTGTTTATTTATGTTGTGCATGCATGATGCATCTATTGAATGAGTTTAGGCATGTTATATGACTAGCTGAATTGACATTGTCTTATTACCTAGTCTCCACAAAGAAAAATAAAGAGAAATGAAACTTTGATTCCCTTTTTTTGAAGTAGATTTTGCTTATCTGATCAACTGTTCGAAAATGGATGGCAGGGAAGCACAAATTTGGGGTCCATTCAAATGAATAAGAAATCTGGAGGTTCATTGGTTTAAATTCTATTATCATCCTCCCATTTTGGAGGTTTGACCCCTTTACTGAAAATGCTAGACTCTGGCAGGAAGAGCGACATTTGAGGCTTCAAAGTGAAGCAGGCTGTATTGCTCTCAGCAACTGAAGCTGCATTGCCCGGCGCCCCACGTATGAGAGAAGACCATATGTGTGCATTGCCACTAAAAATCTCTTCAGTCCCTCAAAGTATACTGAATGATTTATGCTGGCAAAGTTTTTGCATGGAATTATAACTGGTGGTTTTAAGCTTGTCTTTTGCTTCCAATTGCACTGAATTTTGGCATGAGACTCATGAAACCTAAATTATAAACCAATTTTGCTGTATCCAGCTTCTTTCGCAATGTGATTACCTTTCAATTCATATCCACTGTCTCTTACCATCCCAACAACAGCATATGCAGCAGCAACACTTAGCATATCAGCTGGATTACTTTCATCAATTCCTTCAACTTCTTCCTTCACTCTCTCAGCTAACTACACACGCCAAGCAATGCAAGCCAATCAGTAGCATCCCTCTCGACCAGCTAGCCTTTGATCAGGTTGTATGCTTCCTCCAGCATGCCAGCACGGCCCAAGAGCGCTCCGTAGTGCTCGACTTTTGGCTTCAATTTTATACATTTCCACCATTCTCTCTTGAAACTTGTCACCCCTTCTCTCACTAACCCTCCATGGCTGCAAACACTAAGAACATTAAAAGATGTCACTTCATTTGGTGGGATTTCTCCCTCTTCCACTCGATGAAAAAGTTTAATTGCGTCATCACCTACCATGTGTTCCAAAACCCGATATCATGGCTGTCCAAGTCTTGACATCTTTACACTCCGACTTATTAAAAAAGATCAATTGCGTTCTCCACTAGCCCACTTTTGGCATACATATCGATAATTGCAGTGCCAAGAACTGCATCCATCAGTAATTGCTACTCGTCTACACAATCGTGAACGTATTCGCCTATTGACAGAACCCCGGATGCTGAGCAAGAAGAAAGCAGAGAAGAATTAGGCTTTTTACAAGCTTGTTATTACTACGGACAGGAATTACAGGTAGGAGATTTTAATACACAAGCCATCGGATTCCAACGACTACAAGAGAGGACTCATCCTTCATTGATTCAATAGCAAAGTGGTGAATACATTTACAAGGATGCATGTCATCTTTACATAGAGGTTGCTTATGATAGTGAGACAACCAGTGTGCTTACAGATCCTCAATTTCCCCCTTAGATCTCCATATTCCCCCCAAATCCACTACTCCCCCTAGCTCCCCGACTTCCCCCATTTTTCCCCGTCGAACATGGACCCGTAGAAGGGTCTTCCCTCCCATCCCCTCTACCTGAGGCTGATCTTTTCCCAACTCTCCATCAATTACCTCCTCATCCACTGCTATGTCTTCGAGGCCGAACTCGGGAAATTGCTGCTTTAGTTCATCCTCGGCCACTGACAATCTTGATAAGTTATGCGGAAGTGAAGCAAAGAAAATGAATCTGTAGAAAGAATGAGCCAAAACCTGTTATGCGTGAATCATATCCTATCTGCTCTCTGTCCCTCTATCAATACATATAGAGGATGCCAGTCAGAAGAGAAAATGGTGGCAGACAAATGTAACAAAGGTGACAGACAAAGAATCAATCTTCCCATAATTTCCGTAATTCCCGTAATCATCGTCAATACCCCCTTAAGCGGGAGCATGAAGATTTCGAATGCCGAGCTTGGACAACAAAGTCTAAAAACTTGTCCGGCCTAAGGCCTTTGTAAAGATGTCGGTCGGTTGAACCGTGGTGGAGACATAAGAAGGATGTATCCGGCCTACCGTTATTGCATCCCGAATGAAATGGTAATCAACTTCAATATGTTTCGTCCGTTCATGGAAGACCGGATTTTGCGCAATATGCAAAGTGGATCGACTATCACAAAAGAGAAGAACACCGTCACAATGAGAGACGCCGAGATCGCCAAGTAACTACTTCAGCTGCTTTAATTCACAGATGATCGCGACCATAGCACGATATTCCGTCTCGGTTGAAGAACGAGACGCAGTACTTTGTTTCTTTGTCTTCCATGAAACCGGAGAACCACCCACGTAACAAACCAACCTGTCAAGGAACGTCAAGTAAGAGGGCAGCAGCTAGCCCAATCGGAATCACACCAACCTTCTAGTCGCAAACCACCATCAGCACGGAGCAAAATTCCTTGATCAGGCTGCTTCTTTAGATATCTAACCACACGAAATGCAGCACCCCAATGTTCGGCTCGAGGTTGCTACATTAATAAGACAAAATATGGACCGAGTATCAATATATGGTCGAGTAACAAACAAATAAATGAGACGACCAACAAGCCATCGATACACCATCGGATCAGCTAGAAGGTCTCCCCTCGCAAGAGCGAGATTGTGATGTTGTTCAATGGGAGAATCAGCAGGCTTAGCCCCCAACAAACCTATTTCGGAAATAATCTCGAGAGCATACTTGGGTTGGCAAAGATAAAAACCCTCACGATTCCTTGCCACTTCCAAACCAAGAAAGTATTTCGCAATTCCCAAATTTTTCATATTAAAATATTGTCCAAGATACTCTTTAAAAGCCTCCAAAGCATTACTATTATTACCAGCTAAAATCATATCATCCACATACACCAAAATTGACAGTTGAACACCTTCTTTGCGAAGAAAAAATAAAGAGTAGTTCGAGCGGGATTGTACGAATCCATAATTCTTCAAGGCAGTGGATAACTTAGCAAACCAGCATCGCGGTGCTTGACGAAGGTCATATAACGATTTTTTCAGCCGGCACGCAAGGGTGGGATTCAGATTATGAAAACCGGGAGGAACCTTCATGTACACTTCCTTAGTTAAATCACCGTGTAGAAATGCGTTATGAACATCCATATGATGAACCTCCCAATTCTTTGCTGCTGCGACGGTGAAGAAGGTCCGAACGGTAACCATTTTCGCAACGGGAGCAAATATTTTAGTATAGTCAATACCCTCAACTTGGTGATTACCGTAAATGACGAGTGGAGCTTTCAGACGTTCAATAGAACCATCGAACTTGTACTTTATTTTGTAGATCCATTGGCTTCCAAGTGCTTTCTTGCCGGGCGGAAGAGGTTCCGAAACCCACGTTTCATTATCTTCCACGGCACGAATTTCTTGACTCATGGCATCGCGCCATCCAGAATTGCGCATAGCCTCCTTAAAAGAGGTTGGTTCTCGTCATAAAGTTATGGCTGCAAGAAAAGCACAATGCTTCCCGGAAAAAAAATTACAAGAAACAAAGTTTGTGATAGGATAGGGGGTACCTGATGAGATTGATGATGGATGGAGAGAGATTGTGGATGGTCGAGCGACTTTAACTTCTTTTCGAAGAGTGTGAGTAATAAAATCTTGATATCGTCGAGAGTGAATCTTCTGTCTCTTTCCCCTACCTAATTCTTCCTCAACTACCTCATCACCATCCTTTATTTCAACATTATTCGCAACGTTTTCAACATTAGTATCAATGTTTTCTGTCACCGGAGCAGTAAGTTCAACACTTGATTCTTCCTCGACATCATCATGGCCATGTCCATCCTCTGTTGCCACAACATCTTCCTCGCTGCAAGCTCCATCGTCAACGAGAACAACACATGAAGTAGAATGAGTAACCGTAGCTCAAAACGGAAACTCATTCTCGAAAAACTTCACGTCTCGAGAGACAAAATAATCTCCGGATTTAAGATCGAATAATTTCCATCCTTTCTTCCCAAATGGATACCCAACAAAAATACACTTGCGGCTACGACTTGCAAATTTATCGCCATGATGATGAAGATCATGCTCATCACATAAGCAACCGAACACATGAAAACTAGCATAGGAAGGAATCGTACCAAAAAAAAGTTCATACGGAGTTTTTCCTTTAAGAAGTAAAGAAGGAGTTCGATTAATAAGATGACAAGCCGTCAAAACACATTCCCCCCAAAACTTAATAGGCAAATTAGCTTAAAATCTTAGAGCCCTAGCCACGTTCGAAATATGTTGGTGCTTTCTTTCTACTCGACCATTTGTCGAGGGGTACCAACACAAGAAGTTTCAAATAATATACCTTGTTGCCGGAAATAACCAGACAAATAACGAAATCATGTTCTGTTTTCACTATGCACATGTTTTATCACTTGATCGAATTGACGAGCAACCATAGCAACAAAATCAAGAAAGAAAGATTATGTTTTAGTTTTACTTCGAAGTAAATAAGTACAAACTCCACGAGAATAATCATCAATGGTCAAGAAATAACTCGCCCCACACGACGATAAGTGTTTATAAGGACCCCACAAATCCAAATGAACCAACTCAAAAATACGACTAGCACGACTCGTGCTTGTAAGAAAACTAGACCTTGGCTGCTTCGCACGTGGACAAACGTCATAAGTAGCAGTAGATTTGAAACAAAATCGACTCATATCGGGTAACAACTTTAATACTACTTATGAGGGGTGTCCCATGCGATTGTGCCACATATTGAAAGATGAATTTCCATCCATTGCTGAGATCTTGACTTGAGGCACAACATGGAAGAATTAAAGTCCATCCAATATCTCACCCGCTCCAATCACCTTCCTCATTAGTAGTTCCTAAACAACACAAACATTTTTAACAAATTACAACATACAATCCGAATCATCAATTAACTGCGTCACAAAAATCAGATTGCAAGACAATTGAGAAACATAAAGAACATTTTTAAGAACCAAACCACCCGACAGCATCACAATCCCTTCGTATTCCGCCTCAACCGTTGTGCCATTGGACAATTCAACGGGACATCGTGGCATATGGTTTCAAGAACTTAAGTAAGAAATATCACAGAAATGTCACACACCACATGATTTGTGGCCCCTGAAATAATAATCCAACCATATCTCGCTTACCATACAAATGTTCATGCGCTTTCGTTTGAGTCAAAGCTTCAGGAAGCTAGCACATTGCTAGACGCTATCTGTTTAAATAGTACTCATTCTTTTTGAAACAAAATCGACTCACATCGGGCAACAAAATCGACTCACACCGGGTAACAACTTTTATTTTAAGTCTTGAGTATTGGGGATTGACCGAGTTTGAATATTACTCATTCTTTTGTTTTTCTTATACTTGAGGGCAAGTATAGTTCAAGTGTAAGGAACTTTAATGAGTGTATTTCGTACTATGCAAATTCTGTCTGTTTTGGTGCCCACATGGGCAGTTGGACCGTATATTCTCAGCTATTTTGTAGGATTTTCGAGCTGATTTGGCATGCGATGAGCATCTGAGGTAGTAATCATTTTTCAAGGCTTAAGGCTTGTTGGTCCCGAGTCAAACGTTCAGGAATAGGGGGGATGAATACACCTGAAAACTTTTCTAAAACTTGAACTCGAACAGTCCGATATCGGAGATTGTCTGCCGAATAAATTCAGTAGACCAGGCAAGCTGTTCTGGATCGCGTGGACAGAGTGACTGACTATACTGAGGCCTGCTAGCTGACTGATGTCAGAATTCAGTACCGTTCACTAAGTGTTCAGTAGGTGCGGAATAGTGTAGGCCCAATTCAGTTGAGTTGAAAACGTTTTTAGTTAAAACTGTTTCAGTAGATTAGTGCACTCAGTTAAGTTTTTTTTTTACTGAAACTCTGTTGTATGATTTTGCAAACAGATTTTTCAGAATGAACAGGAAATCAATACACCAATAAAAGACACAGCGATTTTAAAGTGGTTCGGATATCCAATATCCTACGTCCACTATCCTAAAAAGATCAGGGGGCTATTTTATTATATTGAGTTAGTATCAGTTGGTTTGTACACTGGACAAACACGACCTTGAAGATTATACCGAGCAAGTCCCAGTTTACAAGGTTTAAACAAAGATGTTTGAAAGATTCTCCAATAGTGAAGGAGTTCTTTACAATAAGAACAGTTCAGGATATGAACTCCTTCGGTTTTAAGCTATGGATATTTCAGTGGAGCTTAGGTTAGAGGGAAAGGGAAGAAGAAGAGGCTTCTAGAGTGAAGAACAATGAGGAATAATCTTTCTGGGTTCGTGTTCTATCACTTGTGTTGGGTGATGATTCAATCCTCAGCATGATCATACTTGTGGGAAATGATTCTATCTTCTATACTGAATCACGCTCAGTAGCCTCGTGCTCTGAATTGTTGAGAAGATTTGAAGATCCCAAAACCCTATCTGATTGGTGAACCATTCCTTTGTATACGTATTTGTCTCTGAGGTTTCAGACTCAGTAGACACTCTGCTCTGGTCAAGGCGCTCAGTAGCTTACCTGCCTCAGCACCAGTGTAGAAGACTCAGTGAATACTGGACTCAGCAGGAGCAGTATACTGAGAGAGTCAGTTGAACTGAACTCAGCAGGAGTAGTTCACTGGATACAGCTGATCTTCAGTAGACCTATCTCAGCAGTCTATCTACTGAATACAAGGTCAGGCTCAGCAACGGCAGATAGTCTTCGGGATCGTCGAGAATCTTTTGAAAGACAATCAGCATTGTCATGTACGAGGAAGAGAGAAGTCAGCTTCAGTCTGTCTCGAAGTTTGTGCTGTCTCAACCACTCTATCCACCCCGACGAATGACAAGCAAACACGTGTCGTCTCACCTGCTAAAGCTGTAGTCAACCTTTTACCTAAAAAGGTGGGAAAAGCACTGTACCTACTACACAAAAGAGCCGTTTGCTACCACAAAAGAGGGAAAAAGAAGAAGATCGTCTCCAACGGATCTATTCTTCTCTCCACTCTATAAATAGAGGGATCATTCAAGATTTAAACAAAAAAAGAACGAATGCGCGCACCTAGAACATGAGTGAGCATTCAAACGAGCGAAATTAACGACTAAGTCTTCCGCAAGAATCAACCGAGTTATCTCCGGCGAAAGACTACATCCAGCTCAAAAGGAACCAAGCTAAACCGACATAAGCTTCTAGTATCCAAGCGACTGACACGAACCTATAGCTAAACCCTCAGCTGTTCGTCGCTCTAGATAGCTACATTCTCGTTCCTTATCCCTCTAACCCTAAGCTCACTTGTTATATCCATAGCTTAGACGAAGGAGTTCATATTTGAACCCAATCCTTATTGTATAAGGACTCCTTCATTGTTGGAGAAGTTTGTCAAACACTTAAAGTTTGATAGAAGTGTAAACTGGGACTTGCTCAGTATAATCCCCAAGCCACGGCTTTGTCCGAGTGTACAAGCCGACCGAGACTAACTCGGTATAATAAATAGCCTCTCGATCTATCGGGACAGTGGACGTAGGATTGTTGATATCCGAACCACTTTAAAAATATCTCGTGTCGTTTACTTCTTGTTTCATTGATTTTACTGTGCATACCGAACATCATATTTAAAATCAATTTAACCGTCTCGATTCTCGAACTTCTTATCTACTGAACTGAGACTTGCATAAAACGTTTTCCTCATTAAAACTGAGTTGGGCCTACACAATTCCGCACACTGAACTCTCACTGATCGATACTGAATTCTGACCTAGTCAGTTAGCAGATCTCAGCTGAGTCAGTACTCTTTTAGCCTTTAAACACGATTCGAAACGGTTATCTCTGTTCGCCCGAACTATTTCAAGCACGGCACCTTCCCGAATAGGACTGTTCGTGTTCGAAAGTTGAGAAATTTGGATTCAGGTGTATTCACCCCCCCCCTCTACACCTGAACTCACTCACTGGACCAATAATTGGTATTAGAGCTGGTTGTTCTTTGACTCTTGTTATCTTTGAGACTGGTCTATTCGAACGGATCCGAGGGAAAGCGTTTTTCACTGCATATCACTCTACATTCATATCATTATTCTTCATGGCTGATATGTCGGTATAAGGATGGTACCTATGTTCTCGGTAGAGAACTACGGAGTATGGCGAGTCGGGATGGAAGCTCATCTCGACATCCCTCCATGACAAGATGATCGAAGTGCTTGAAGATGGACCTATCGTTCCTATGATTGATAGTGTCGTGACTCGGGACCAAGCTCAAGGAGGAGGAATGGTGGCCGGGAAGAAGATCCCCAAAGACGAAGTCTCTTCACTCCCGAAGAGAAGAAGCTTCACAATCTAGATCGAGTCGCCAGGAATGCTATACTAACCACCCTTAGTGATTCTTATCTTGGCGGGGTTCGGGAATGCAAGACCGCTAAAGAACTGCGGGATGCTCTTGCGCTTACCGAGTCGAGGGACTCGAAGATTAAAGCCAACAAATTAGCGCTTGGAACTCCAAAAGCCGGAAAGCTTGTCTCTCATGCCCGGGACAAAATCGAAGATCTAAACGTCGATTTACCAATCTAATGAATTCTATCAATGGGTCGGGAAAGACATTCAAGAACCGAGAAATGAATCCGAAGATCCCGAGGGCACGCGGGACGGACACTTGGACACCTTTTGCCACTTTATTGCGACATTCGATTTAGATGCTTGTGCCTCCTGACCATATCTTTTCAGAATTACAGGCAGAGGAGTATGAGTTCGACAGACCTCAAAGAAAGCTGAGAGCTGAAGCTGATACGAAGATTGACCATGCTTTCAAAGCTACGGTCGGCCACAAGCATCTCCCGCTACGAGCAAGACGACGAGTAAGACTGAGCCTTCACTCACTGACCTACAAGAAGGAAGTCTAGCTCAGAAGTACGCGCTGCTCGCAGTAAAGTATCAGAAGGAGAAAGAAAGGCGTAGAAAACTGACCAAAGCATACCGAGATACAAAAGGTAAGTTAGAATATACACCTAAACGCGCTCCTGATACTCAACCTTCTGAATGTAGAAAGAAAGATGACTCATCACCCTCAAGGGATAGTGTAACCAAAGAAGAAAAAGTCATCTCTTGCTACAACTGCAAGAAGCCGGGACATTATCAGTATGATTGTCCTGAGCTCAGTAGTGCTGAACGCGCAGCACGCAAGGCAAGGGGAGAGAAATTCGCCCAGAAAAGACAATCCTACATAGCTGGCGAAATCTCAGACGACTCAGAAGAGATCGACTCCTTCATGGATTCATCTGACGATGAAGCAACTTTCATGGCCTTAGAGCATGAAGCAGATGAATCAACTGAAATGTGCATGATGGCAGGCGAAGAGGATGAGGTGCGTAAAGACCCATGGTATGTGGACAGCGGATGCTCAAGACACATGACATACCAAAGGAGTCTACTGAAGAATTATATCATCGAAGAAGGACCCGAATGAGTTCGGAGACAATGCAAAAGGCTATACCGGAGGATATGGAACACTCGGCATTGGAGCCGCCAACGTTCCAAGAGTATCATATGTTGAAGGACTTCAAAGCATAATCTTCTCTCTGTTAGTCAATTTTGTGATAACTCAAATAGAGTGATATTTGACGCCGGTTTCGTGATGTTATTGATAAATCCACAGGGGAAAACAATGTTATCGGGTTCGCGCTTGAAAGAACATATATGTGGTGGCCCGGAACTCAGCTGAACCTGAAGCTTGCTTATTGGCGAAGAATGACAACCGCACGGGGTGGCTATGGCACAGAAGACTCAGCCATCTCAACTTTAAGACGCTCAACAAGCTTGCAAGAAACACTCTAGCAAGGGGACTGCCGAATGAAGTATTCAGCAAAGACACCCAGTGTGAAGCATGTCTGAAGGGAAAGCAAACAAGGAATCAAAATCCTCCTATTCCATCGCCTTCCACGGATGGAATCCTTCAACTGCTACATATGGATTTGTTCGGTCCAGTCTCCCCGGTGACGATCGAGGGCGAGAAAATATGCATTAGTGGTCATAGATGACTACTCGCGCTATACATGGGTCATATTCATTGCCAACAAGTCTGACGTCAAAACAGAGTTACCAACGCTTCTGAAAAAGCTCAGTGTCGAGAAGAACACCAAGATCAGAAAAATACGTTCAGACAGAGGAACTGAATTCCTTAATTCCATGGTAAAGGAGTTACGCAGCGAAGGAATAGAGCATGAGACTTCTACCGCACGCACACCTCGGCGAATGGCGTTGCTTTGAACGAAAGAACAGGACTCTAAAAGAGGCGACTAGGACTCTCCTCGTAGACTCGGGACTCCCAACCAAATTCAGGGCGTAAGCTACCGATCTCGCATGTTATACTCGAGAATAGATCTCTATCGACAAAGCGAAGATAAGCGGACACCATATGAACTATGGAACGGCAGGAAGCCTTCTCTATCTTATTTCCATATTTTTGGTTGTCCATGCTTTATCCACAATAATGGGAAAGATCAGCTGAAGACTTTTGATAGCAAGTCAGATCAGGGAGTATTCTTAGGATACTCTCGGGTCAGCAAAGCTTTCAGAGTATTCAACTATCGGACTCTTTGCGTGGAGGAAAGCCCTCATGTTGTTTTTAACGAGTTTGCTACTGAAGACAGGAGCAATAACTCAAATTCCGAATGCCGAGGACATCGGTAAGCGGCCTACGGGATCTAAGCTTAAAAGACAAATCTGAAAAGATCCAGCTATGTTGGGATGATGATTCAGACGAAGAAATTGAAGACAAATCTACTGAATCTCAACCAGCTGAGCAAGTAGCTGAGCAGATTGATTCTCCCGAACAGAATCAATCCCAGGTAACTCAGGTCGATGAAGAAACCGTTGAGGTAACTGAGACCAACACTACTGAGAGCAACACACTTCAGGGGGAACGTCTAGTAATGTTCCCGAGTCGAATGCCCCTCGAACCCGGTGACTCGGTAGACCATACTCTTGTTCTTGAATTACTTCAATCTCGGAATAGTACAACCGAAATGCCTAACTCACCTACTATCTCGTGTTGAACAAGTTTCGGATGAAGAGTTGAAACATCGTAGATCGTGGCTCGATGCTCACACCGCTGCTGATTTAATCATTGGAGATCCTTCAAATGTCAAGATAAGATCCAGTTACTGTCAAGGAGAAAGCGCATTATTTTCCCCGCTTCTTGTCTACCGAAGAGCCTCGGACCATTGAGGATGCACTCGAAAGATGCTGGCCCGGATCATTGCTATGCGGGAGGAGCTGAATCGGTTCACGAGAAACGAAGTATGGGAGCTTGTAGACGGACCCGGCATCAACATGTTATTGGAACTAAATGGGTCTTCAAAAACAAGCGAGATGAAAACAACGTTGTAGTAAGGAACAAAGCAAGACTCGTGGCTAAAGGCTACTTGTCGAGCCGAAGGGATAGATTTCGATGAGACGTTCGCTCCAGTTGCAAGATTGGAGGCAATCAGACTATTCATGGCCTACGCAACACATCAACGATTCAGAGTTTATCAAATGGATGTGAAGTCTGCTTTCTCGAATGGCGTGCTTGAAAGAAGAAGTCTATGTGGAACAACCGCCCGACTTTCGCGGGGACATCAAGTATATAGACTCGAAAGGCTCTATACGGGTTAAAACAAGCACCCGGGGGCTTGGTACGATACCCTGTCCGAGTTTCTTCTTCGAAAGGTTTTCGTAAAGGCACGATGGAGCCGCACTCTATTCAAGCATTCGGCCGGAAGAAGACTTATTACTTGTGCAGATCTACGTTGATGACATTATATTCGGATCAAAGAATGTCATCATGTGTCAGCAATTTGAAAAGATGATGAAGGATAAGTTAGAGATGTCGATGATGGGAGAAATGAACTACTTCCTTGGTTTTCAAGTCAAGCAATCTAAAAAGGGAACGTTCATCAACCAAGGCAAATACACTCGAGACCTCATCAAAAGATTCGGCTGCACATCCGGCAAATCAATCAAGATCCTGATGAACACGAATATGAAGATAGATCTTGATAAAGAGGGAGTATCAGTAGACCAAACTGAATACCGTGCTATAATTGGTTCTTTATTATATCTAACAGCTACTCGTCCTGACATAACTTTTGCTGTAGGTGTCTGTGCTCGATTTCAGGCGAATCCCAAGCAGAGTCATATGGACTCAGCAAAGAAGATTCTCCGCTATCTACGAGGAACACCTAACATGAGTTTGTGGTATCCAGCTGATGATAATATTGAACTAATTGGTTATTCTGATGCTGACTATGCAGGATGTAGAATAGACCGAAAATCAACTTCTGGAACATGTCAGTTCCTTGGCAGCAAGCTGATCTCATGGTTTTCAAAGAAACAACACTCAGTGGCCACGTCGACTACTGAAGCTGAATATATGGCTGCTGGAAGTTGTTGCGCCCAGATCCTTTGGCTGAGACAGCAGCTGAGAGACTATGACGTCATTCAGAATGAAGCGCCGATTTTCTGCGACAGTACCAGTGCTATTGCAATCACTCAGAACCCTGTACTTCACACAAGATGCAAGCACGTGAACATCAGACATCACTTCATTCGTGACCATGTCAAGAAAAAGGATATCAGGATGGAGAAGATCCATACTGACAAGCAACGGGCTGATATACTGACCAAGCCTCTAGCTGAATCCAGATTCAGAGAACTTTCAGTAGAGCTAGGTCTCTGTTGGACCCTACCGACCCCGGTCGGTAAGAGGTTTCGGGAGAGAGACATTTCGGTAAGGGGGGGAATGTTCACTCTCGATCTTGATACATTCGATGCGTAGAGACGAAACCATCTACACGAGGTATCAGTGACTACTATGTTCGGTGACGGAAGTTTGCGTATCTCTACTCGGTAGTAATTCAATACAACAAGATACTTTGCATTTATGACAAAGATTCAAGCATGACATTAATATCTTTTGGTTTGTCTTTATTATTAACGGCTCACATTTAATGCACGACATTCCATACATAAGCCTGCTGAACTCTGCACGCATTTAATGCATGTCTTTTCAAAGTTACTACTTAGGCTATTTTACAACTGGCTTTGACTTAGGTGGCTTTTGTGATCATTGCCTATTTTTAACTTCTAATCTTAACCATCCATATCATAAAGCAAGTTTAAGTTCAGCCTTCGATCGAAAACCGTTCATCTTCATAGTTGATATATATATTCGATCATATCCTTGAAACCGCCATTAGCATACTTCATAACTTTCAAATTCCGAAAAATCCGAGATTTGCATTCGCAATCCCTACTTGCAACTTCACTCTCATCTTATCTCGAATTTTATCCATTGGTATGCTTATATCTGTTAATGTATTTATTATATTTGTCAGTATCGCATTGTACAGCACTGTTCTATCCAAGAAACGGTACTGATTCACTTCTTGTAACAGGTACTATGGCTGGTATATTTGTCAGTTCTCCCGACAAGATAGAGGAAATCATCAGCAAGGGCCGTATCTAGTGCGAACCAGTTATGGAGTTCGACGCGTGCGAGCTCGAGTACATGGGCGAGATCTTCACATATCTGAGGAAATCCGGCCTTGAGGAGTTTCTATCGAGGAAGCCGACCTTCTTCCTTCCTCGACAAGTGGCGAAACTTTATCTGAACTCCGACTCAGTTGGAGGAGATATTCTGGCGAGGTTCGCTGTTAACGCCATTGACGACGCATCGAGGATACTAAAGCAGATGTCCATTAAACAAGCGCTGAAGAAAAGCTTCAACCTCCCTTCTGAAGGTGTCAGCACTTTGGGGTACAATGACGACGCTGTCGACACGTACCTCTCCGTTTTCTGTGGCAAGCCCACAACATTCAGAGCAGCATTTCCGAAAAATGCCATGCTACCGCAGTTCAGAGCACTGGCGTACATCGTCACTCAGCTGTTGACGAGCCAGGCTGGCTCTTTCGATCAGGTCTCCCGACCGAAGATCCACATGATGATGGCGATCTATGACTGCGTGAAAGTCAATTGGACTGACTTCTTTGTTCGCGAATTTATGGCTCAGGCAACCAAGTTCGACAAAGCTACGTGAACACTGACCGCAAAGGGAAAGCTTCTCTACGGACTGAAATTGTCAGTCATGATCAAAGATTTCTGCGAGTCTGAGCAGATCACTTATGACGGCAAAGAATACTTTAATGTGAAGAAAATCCGTTTTCACAACAAGTCTGCGGCCCCCGCAATGCATTGGTTCGGGGCCGGCCGCGAAGCTTCGGCCATCTAAGCCTCGGCGGGCGACTCCTAAGAAAAGGACACCTCCGGCTAAATCACCTAAGGCACCAGCCAAGAGGCCGAGGAAGGCCATACCGGATACACTGCTGAACCGGAGACAACTGCGAAGTGGCTACTCGAACCGACTCCTATTCAGCCACTATAGTTGGTAGATGAGTCTTCCTCATCTGAGAAGACCAAGTCGGTGGAGAAAGCCGTCTCCACTGAGGAACAAGTGCAAGAGGAACAGGGAGAGGCTATTGAAGCCCAAAGCGAAGAAGTCCAACGTCTGGATAGCCCTCTTTCTGTGCCTCCGCTCAGCGATCGACCACTGCGCGACCACGAGACCGACTTCGTTGATGTCGAGTCAGATTCTGCATCTGCAGAAGAGACTCTCGGGATGGAAGCGGCGAGTTATCGTCTCTAGAGCTTCCCGAGAGATCATCCAGTTCATTCCAGAGCTTGTTGACCATTCAGATTTGCTCGTCCTAGCCAAGTCAGCAAGGCTCCATATGATCCTACGCTTTCAGGAGTGGCCTCAGCTTCAACGCCTTGTTCTACACTACTCTCGTCGCCAGCTACACTTGGAAGAACCGAGATTACGTGAGGAGATAGGCTATTCGAGCACGAGAATCTCAACACGATGGAGAATCTAAGGGCGACCATGCTTGCGGTTATTGCTGATCGACGCCTGGCGGTAGGCTCGCCGCCCTCGGATGGGTCCGACCACGACGGTCGGGACCCACCCAAGGATTCGGGCCCCTGGACAACCCGATAAAGGATCACTCCGGGACAAGGATACACATGCTTGAAATTCTTGATATTCCTCTCGGTATCCTTGGTCCCGAGAAGTCCAATGCTTTGGTGCTTCGTCCTCGGCGAGCCCGCTCGGCTCTTGCTGCGATCGACTTTCGAGCGGCGCCCGGCCCGACCGCAAAGAGATCTCGATCGGTGGCAAAAGCCTTAAGCGCTCAAGGGATCAAAAATCGAGATCTTGCGAAGGCTATCCATAGGACATGGAAGCGGCATTGCTCAAGCCACGACTAAAGAACTTCGGGGCCGAAGTCTTCGTCTCTTCATCGGCCGCCCCGATGTTTCCGCGCTTATTTCGAAGCGTTGGCTCGGCAGACAAGTCCATTCGAAGCTCGGCTCAAGATCTTTCGGGAGAGCCAAGCCAAGCTACTTGATGAATTTTTGGCTTCTAAAGCGGCTCATCCTGACGCTATCATCGAACAATCCGAGGCCACCGAACAAAGACTTGAGAATATCCAACCGGCCTTGGAAGACAAGATCACTACGAGCTGAATGAGGTAAAGGCTGCAATGAACTCTCTTACAAGCAATTTGATGAAGTTCTAACTTTTGAGAGGAACGAGCTGCATGAGGCTCGACGGACATCCACAATCAAATTCGATCATTTGTCAACCTCCTTCAACAGCCTTCGAACACAATACTTATCCCTACCCCGGCTGCAATTGATGATGCCAAAAAGGGGGAAAGTAGAAGAGGGAAGAGTATTGAGCCGACCAAAGGCAAGAAACGAGCAACCGAGAAGCCGACCCCCACCAAAAGTCCAAAGTTTAAGGGGGAAGCTACACTGAAGTCATCCCGGACTCGGTCTCGGAAGGGTGAGGCCCGGGGTGTTTCGAGGCTGCGAGCACGATGAAACCGGCCTAAGTGGCTCGGGACCCCGAGCCAGACTACTCGGGCAACCCGGACTCCCAAAGACATTATTAAGGAGGTTGCTTGAGTACGGCCCGAACGAGCGGTGGAGGACTCGAGAAGAAGAAGAGGCTCCTCTTCCACCACCGGTTCAAGAAGGCAAGGGCAAACGAAGCTTAAAATTCCAACCCCTCCAAAGAAAGAGATTAAGATACACATCTGCGAGGAGGAAGCCCAAATAGGCTGCGGATGAGAGGCGCGGAGAAATTGCAGAGGCCGAAGCAACTAACAAGCCAAAGTCTAAGCTTTGCCAAAGGAAAGACTAAAGCCCCATCCGAGAGGAGGAAAGAGAAGCGCTAGGCGCCTCCGAGAAAGCTCATCATAACATATGAAGAGGACAGAGAAAAAGAAAAGGAGCGACGAGCAGAAGAGTATGCGAAAGGCGGGGTACATCCAAATCTAGATCTAGTACCCCCGTGAATCGGAAGAAGCCCCTCGGCAAGCCACCGATACACAAGGAGAAGAAATCGAAGCCATATTTGATCCGATGAACGAGATATCTATACGAGAGCGAGGAGGCGAGGCAGTTCAGTTCAGCCGCGAGAGAATTTGGAAGGCGGACCTTGAAGCTATGATGAAAAGGATCGAAGAGGAGGGAAGGCCGAGAGTGCCTTCTAAAGGCGATATTCCATACGGATACTGAGGATATTCGGGAAGCCGGTGACACTGAAATTTCAAAGATGGCCAAGAACAGATGAATGGATACCGGCTCAGCTCAATCAAAGATGGGAAAATGCAAAAATTGAGTTCATCAAGAGGAACTATTTACGGAGGTTACGGTCCAACAGGACAAGGATTGAAGCTTACATGGAATGGATGTTCGCTGCGAACCCGAACTCTACCCATACCTCAACAAAGCCATATCCGAAGGTATAGAAGTCGGTGTTCGGGACCCCGAATCATACCTCCACCGAGAAGACAGGGATGACTCGGTACACTATGGGTACGATTGAAGCGGAAGTGAAGCATGCGGTAGCAAAGAAAGAACTTGCTGAAGATGAGCCTCGCTGATTTTGCGGGAATTTACGAAGCTAAGGAAGATCACATACGGGATGTATGGAGTGCCGCTCCACGAAGATCGGACTCAAGAGTTCATGGACGGAATCAAGAAGTTCGGTGGCCCTCCTCCTTAGATCTTTAGCTCATTTTCTTAGCATAGCAAGATTGTATACATCTTGAATTTCTCTTATATTTATACAATCTGCTTTTGGCTCTGACAACTACTTGTTGTCTAAATAGCCGTGTTTGCTTTATGTTTTAACACTCAGAATCACTGAAGTGATTACTGACACACACTCACTTTGTTTATCTACTTATCAGTTTTTGCTCGGTTAGATTTCTGATAGACTAGACTTTCATAGAGTTACTATTTCTCTTAGGGGGAAGTTGTTGCATGGGAATTTATTGTAAAGGGGGAAAGTATTCTGCCCTGTCTCCCTCAGTAGTCTAGCACTTACCAGACAACTCCACTAATCCTACTTGTAATATTTGTAAGGAGCTCTGTTTCTGAGTAAGTTAGTGTTTAGCATAGTTGATAGGACATAGATGATAGGTTTTGGCATCATCAAATAGGAGGAAATTGTTGGGTGATGATTCAATCCTCAGCATGATCATACTTGTGGGAAATGATTCTATCTTCTATACTGAATCACGCTCAGTAGCCTCGTGCTCTGAACTGTTGAGAAGATTTGAAGATCCCAAAACCCTATCTGATTGGTGAACCATTCCTTTGTATACGTATTTGTCTCTGAGGTTTCAGACTCAGTAGACACTCTGCTCTGGTCAAGGCGCTCAGTAGCTTACCTGCCTCAGCACCAGTGTAGAAGACTCAGTGAATACTGGACTCAGCTGGAGCAGTATACTGAGAGAGTCAGTTGAACTGAACTCAGCAGGAGTAGTTCACTGGACACAGCTGATCTTCAGTAGACCTATCTCAGCAGTCTATCTACTGAATACAAGGTCAGGCTCAGCAACGGCAGATAGTCTTCAGGACTGTCAGAATCTTTTGAAAGACAATCAGCATTGTCATGTACGAGGAAGAGAGAAGTCAGCTTCAGTCTGTCTCGAAGTTTGTGATGTCTCAACCACTCCATCCACCCCGACGAATGACAAGCAAACACGTGTCGTCTCACCTGCTAAAGCTGCTATCAACCTTTTACCTAAAAAGGTGGGAAAAGCACTGTACCTACTACACAAAAGAGCCGTTTGCTACCACAAAAGAGGGAAAAAGAAGAAGATCATCTCCAACGGATCTATTCTTCTCTCCACTCTATAAATAGAGGGATCATTCAAGATTTAAACAAAAAAAGAACGAATGCGCGCACCTAGAACACGAGAGAGCATTCAAACGAGCGAAATTAACGACTAAGTCTTCCGCAAGAATCAACCGAGTTATCTCCGGCGAAAGACTACATCCAGCTCAAAAGGAACCAAGCTAAACCGACATAAGCTTCTAGTATCCAAGCGACTGACACGAACCTATAGCTAAACCCTCAGCTGTTCGTCGCTCTAGATAGCTACATTCTCGTTCCTTATCCCTCTAAACCTAAGCTCACTTGTTATATCCATAGCTTAGACGAAGGAGTTCATATTTGAACCCAATCCTTATTGTATAAGGACTCCTTCATTGTTGGAGAAGTTTGTCAAACACTTAAAGTTTGATAGAAGTGTAAACTGGGACTTGCTCAGTATAATCCCCAAGCCACGGCTTTGTCCAGTGTACAAGCTGACTGAGACTAACTTAGTATAATAAATAGCCTCCTGATCTATCGGGACAGTGGACGTAGGATTGTTGATATCCGAACCACTTTAAAAATATCAGTGTCGTTTACTTACTTGTTTCATTGATTTTACTTGTGCATACCGAACATCATATTTAAAATCAATTTAACTGTCTCAGTATTCTGAACTTCTTATCTACTGAACTGAGACTTGCATAAAACGTTTTCCTCATTAAAACTGATTTGGGCCTACACAATTCCGCACACTGAACTCTCACTGATCGATACTGAATTCTGACCTAGTCAGTTAGCAGATCTCAGCTGAGTCAGTATTCTTTTAGCCTTTAAACACGATTTAGAACAGTTGTCTGGTCTGCTGAACTATTTCAGTACGGCACCTTCCTGAATAGGACTGTTCGTGTTCGAAAGTTGAGAAATTTGGATTCAGGTGTATTCACCCCCCCCCTCTACACCTGAACTCACTCACGGGACCAACAACTTGGATGCTAGAGGCTTTAATTTTATGAAGCTTGGTTCCCTAGAGCAGTGTAAGTGCTTTTCGCGTTAAGTGTTCTCTCTGAATTTCTTGCGGAAAGCTTTTGTGTCTTGTTCGTTCAATGCTCGTATATTCTCTGTTGGTATTTTCTTCAATTTGATTTTTTCTCTATTTATAGAGGTGAGCTATGGATAGATCCGTTGGAGATGAACTGTCCACGTGTCACTCTCTTTGGGTAGTTAATGACTCTTTGAAATCGTGCAGAATCTACCTTCTTTTTCTGGAAAGTAGTTAACTTGCAGCTTTTTACCAGTACTATGACAACTGGTTGATTGTCATTGGTTGAGGTGTAGAAAGTTGTTGAGACATTCAAACTTCAAGGTAGATACTGAAGCTGTCTTCTCTGATGTGTACAACCTCGGACAACTCTACTGATTTAACATTGAAAACTTTCTGACAATCAAGGAGACTGTTAGGCCGTTGCTAAGTCTGACTAGGGGTTCAGTAGTATACTTCTGCTGATTCCAACTCCATTGAAGGTCGACTCTAAGTCCACTGAACTGCTCCTGCTGAGTCCAGTTCTACTGACTCTTTTAGTATACTGCTCATACTTGAGTCCAAGACTCTACGAATCCGAACACATCTCGGTATCTTTGCTCTTGTCAAGTCCAAAGACTACTAAGTCTTCACTCCATAGTGCCGAGGCCGACAGTCTCACGAGGCTCGGGGAGACGGAACTTCGAGCCCGGACTATCTTTGAAGAAAAGTCTATTGAGTCTGAAACTCTCAAAGACCAAGGCATTACAATTACAATGGAATGGTTCACCAATAAAATTAGGGTTTTGTGATCAGCCAAATCTTCTAAACAATCTACTGCTGAATCATCTCCCAATAATTTTCCCTTATTTGATGATGCCAAAACCTAACAGTACAAACTATCAGATACAAACTCCTTACAAATATTAAAAGTAGAATTAGTGGAGTTGTACTTCTAGTTATAATCTATAGAGGAACGCTAGGAGTATTCAGAATATATCATTAAAATAAATTCTCCCAACAGAATTCCTCCAAGACAATAATCAAACCTAGCAACAACAGACAAACACAGATACGAAGTGAGTGTGTGAGTCAGTAATCACTTAGGTGATTCTGAGTGTTAAATATAAAACAAAATAGGCCATGGAGACAATAAGATGTTGTCAGGCCAAGAATCAAAGATGTTGTATATATAAGAGGTTTAGTACAAGTACATCACTGCTACACTAACAAAATAGAAAGAGAGAAAGGACCTAGCAAGACTATCTCCTGAAACACTAAATCATTGCCTTAAAGTCCTTCAGGGAGTCCATACATCTTGAAGGTATCTATCTGCAGCTTCTGAATCTTCGGAACGTCTTCAAGATCATTAGCATCAAGCTCGAGAGCAATAACTGCTTTTCTAACTTCTCCTTCTATCACGCCGATATATAGAGATACATCCAGCTTCTGAGGGGGAGGCAATGGTCTGTAAGTCGGAATCTGAACATCTTCTAATCTGCAATGGCCTTGTCGACCTATTGTAGATTTCCAGATCACACTTGTAGAGCCAGTCAGCGAAGGCGTCGTTCTTCTGAGTTTCTGGCCAATACTGCCAAACATAGTAAGGGTTAATGAATTCAACCTTTAGTGTCTCCTAGAGCTGAGTCTTCTCCTAGGGCATCCATTTGTCAGCCCGAGGCCACCTGTGTATCTTCTGATCAATAGGTCTTTTGCCTCATCTGTACTAGTATGGAATCTCCTGTCCGTCGGCAGAGGAGGTCTATGTTTCAGTCTCTGATCTTCTCTAGCTGCTTCAGCATCCTTCTCTTTGGTCAGAATCTCTTGCCATCTGAATTCTTCCAGTTGATAGTGTTGTGCTCTCTTATCCAGAGCAATAATTCTGAAATTAATCATCTCATCCATCATCGGCTCAGCTCTCTTCTTTTCTTCCTGCTGCTTTGAGTCAGTAGCTGTCTTCTCAGCTTTATGCTCTTTCTCTTTCACCTTGTCAGCTTCATCACTAAGGATGAGCTTCCTTGCAGGAGGTCTTCTTACTGATTTCCTCGCTGGAAACTTAGTACGGGCCTTTGCAGGGGCCTTCTTAGGCTTGTTCGATGCTCAGCCTCAGTCAGCTCCCTTGCCAATTTCCCATCGGCTTCTATCTGAGCTTGTTCAGCTGGGCTTATGTATCGTTTAAAGGATTGTTTCAGTGGGGTAGGAACCTTCAGCGGCTTCTTTCCCTTTCCCGATACAGGTGGAGGCAGGAGAGGCTCTTCTTCATCTTATGAGCCCTCCTCCAGGAACTCAGCAACTTCCTTTATATGTTTCTGAGAGTCAGTGGAAGTTCATTATCCATTTTCCTTGGGTTCTGAGCCACTTGGGCCAGTCTTAGCGCCTAAATCACCTGCGCTGGAGACACCCTGGGCCTCACCCTTAGTCTTAGTCTCTTCCCTTGTCAAGGAGGAGGGGTCAGTGGGAGCAGATCTGACTTGTGTCCCTGGTACTGACTTCTTCCCTTTGGTAATTCTTTCCACCTTTTTGGCATCATCCAATACGCCAGGGGTGGAAAGTGAGACTACCTTGGGATTCAGTGCAGAGTAAGCAATTGAAAGCCTATCCAAGGATTTTTGCAGACTTTCGAACCTTTCATGCAGGTCGTTCCTCTCAGTAATGAGGTCTTCACCGTATTTACGGTGAGATGAGTCGACAAGGTCCTATATTGCCTTCAGCTTTGCATCGAACTTCTCCTCACACTTCTTCTGAATAGAAGAAATTCTGAGCTCGTGTGCTTGAGTGAGTGCGGAGATTCTGGTAACATGATCTGACTGGGCTGCCTTAAAGGATTCCTGAAGTGTGGTTAGGGCAGCAGTCATTGATGCTTGCTGAACTTCGATCTCAGCTCGTTGTGCGGAAAGTGCGTTTGTGAGAATTGCTGAGAAATCAGGGATAGGCGTGTTCTGAACTGAAGTCTTCAGCACCCTAATTTCCTCGCACTGAGTTGTCGTAGCCTTTTTTCAAATCTTGTGGACATTCTTTGCCAGTAGGCGGTTCTGTGTCCCTTGACTTTTCAGTGCTTTGGCTACTGACTTTGATCTTCAGCGTTTGGCAATGGGGGCAACCTCATAGGTAGACTACAGAAATAACTTTCCAGCGTCAGTATCATGAGAGGTTCCTTCTGCCGCCGAGCCAGGAGGGAGAGAGCTAATAGGTAGATCAGCTGAGGGTTGAGCTCCCTCCTCCTATTGAGTACCCTCAGCAGGCTTCTCAGGGCCTGCATCACTGGGTAGGTCCTGATCATCCGGATCAGGGCCCTCTGAAGGCGTAGTTGCTGAGGGGATCATATCCTCAAGTAACGCAAGTATTGCCACCCTTAAGTCTTCGAGGGAGCATAAGTCAGCAGGCTCGGAGTAGCCTATTTGCTGACGGATCTCTAGCTTCTCGAAATTCAGCAGTTCGCAGGATCTGAATATGATAAGACGATTGAGGGTGATCCAATCCTGGAACCTGATAAGCATCTGAAGCCTGGCCTTGTGAGAAATATTCACCAAGTCAGAATGACTTGTGATTTCAGGAATGGCCTCAGAGATTTCTCGGGTTGCTCTGTCCTTAAGAGTGTCAACCTCATACCCGATAGTCTCTACTTCCGTGCTTGTCTCCATATCATCCACATCTATTGGAGACATTGTCTTCTCAGCAGAGGGAAGACTGCTGATTGGTGGTACATCCAGTGGGGACCTAGATGTAGGAGTCGTAATCTTAGGGGTAGTCCCCTGTTCTGTTGAGGCCGCTTTGTCAGCTGAGGCTAACTTCTCTTTAGACTCAACCTTTCTAACTGAGACTATCTTCTCAGAGGAGTCTGAATCGTCCCTCAATCTGAATGGGGCTACTACCATGGCCATCTCAGAAACTTTCTTCTGCTTCTTCTGAGGGGTAGCACCCTTCTTACTGGGAGTGGGGGCCTTCCTCTTCCCCTTCCCTTCCTCAGCAGCACCAACGCCTATCTGCTGAAGCGCACTAGCACGACTGTGGAACCAAATCTTCTTCGGGTTGAAGTAGCCCTTGTCAGCATAGGCTACGTTGTAATTTCTGCAAAGATCTTCTATCATAATTGACAACTTCATCCCGTACAGGAGTTTCCCTTGGCATTCAGACGCCAAGTAGATCTGTCGAACTTGGTGGACTACGTCTGAAACTCCTTTAAGAAGAACTCCGTCCAGTTGATCTTGGCCCTATCTTAGATGGCCATCATCATTTGGAGTTTGGGTCTGGACACTTGATCGAATGAGCCTGCTTGGCTCGTCAGAATCTGCGTAACAATATACGCTAAGGCTTGGTACTGCGGGAGCATGCAATTTTTATGAAATGCAGCTCGGAAAGTCATCGGCTCCCCGCAGAATATCTCAAAGTATTCATCTAGTAGATCATCTTTACACCCGGATATACTCAAGCCACTATCGGGTAGCTGAAAGCTTCTCTAAAGCTCTTTCCTCACAGACATCTGTCTAGGTCAGGATCTGCTCTTGTGGGATCAGAGATGAGATGAACTGTAAAGGTTCCAAGCATGTCTCCGTCTACCTCCTTTATATTGAGGTAGAACTCAGAAATATGCCTTGGGAGGAAGTAAGCAGGCATCCTCGACATAAGTTTCTCAAGCCCTGATGCTCTGAGTGCATCAAAGAGCTCGTCCATCATATCTAATCCACTAGAGTCAAACTCCATGATCGGCTCGCACCACACACGATCCTTCTCAAGGATCTCGATCATATTGACTGGCACGATCATGGTAACATCACTCGGATTTTCCATGACTGAATCTGCAGAGTTACGTATTAGTACTAGAAAATAAGATTAATCAGCACAAGTACTAATGATCGTAAAAGTTGCCCTTTAAATCTCTGAAGGTATGCAAATGCAGAAGCAAAAGGTTGAAAACTAGGGTTTTATCAGAGGATTTAAGGTTTGAGCAGAGCGAAAATGGCAGTTTTAGAGATAGATACGTCGATATATACGATTTGAAGATGGAATAATTTTTGATCGACGGTTCAGTTTTAATCCCACTTTAATTGGTGGACGATCAAGATTTAATATTATATAAAGCAATGAATAAACCATCCGCCTAATTCAAGTCCAGTTGTATTTATCCTATAGGAGTAAGTTGATATGACATGCATTTAATGCAAAGCAGAGTTCAACAAACATAGCATAAAATGTCGTGCATTTAATGAAATCGTTTATAATAAATGACATTCTCTAAGGCATTGAATACGATGCTGAAAAGATATCATAACAACATTAGTTACTGGGTTGACTACTGAAAGAGATACACAAACCTGTCAGCTGAACATTATAGTCAGCTGATACCTCGTGTAGTTGGTTTCTGAATCTCTGTGTACTGAATGAGTCCAGTACTGAGAGTAGACAATCCCCCTTGCTGAATGTTTCTCTCCTGAATCCTCTCACCAACTTTAGTCAGTAGGGTCTAGTAGACCTAGCTCTATTGAAAGTTCTTTGAATCTGGCTTCAGCTAGAGGCTTGGTCAGTATGTCGGCCCTTTGATGGTCAGTATGGATCTTTTCCATCCTGATGTCCTTCTTTTTGACATGGTTACGAATGAAGTGGTGTCTGATGTCTACGTACTTGCATCTAGGATGAAGAACATGGTTCTAAGTGATTGTAATGGCACTAGAGCTTTCACAAAAGATCGACACTTCATTCTGAATGACGTCATAGTTGCGTAGCTGCTATCCCAGCCAAAGAATTTGGGCACAACAACTTCCGGCAACCATGTATTCAGCTTCAGTAGTTAATGTGGCTACTGAGTGATGTTTCTTTGAGAACCATGAAATAAGCTTACTGTCGAGGAACTGAAAAGTTCCTGAAGTTGATTTTCGGTCATCCTGCAACCTGCGTAGTCAGCATAACCAGTTAGTTCAATATTATCATCTGCTGGATACCATAAACCCATGTCAGGTGTTCCTCTGAGATATCGGAGAATCTTCTTTACTGAGTCCATGTGGCTCTGCTTAGGATTCGCCTGAGATCGAGCGCAGACACCTACAATATACGTTCTTTGCTGAGTCCATAATAGAGAACCAATAATTGCACGAAATTCACTATGGTCTATTGATACTCCCTCTTCGTCAAGATTGATTTTCATGTTTGTGTTTATCAGGATCTTGATTGGTTTGCTGGATGTGCAACCGAATTTCTTGATGAGGTCTAGAGTGTATCTGCCTTGATTGATGAATGTTCCATTCTCTGATTATTTCACTTGAAATCCAAGGAAGTAATTCATCTCTCCCATCATCGACATCTCAAATTTTTCCTTCATCATTTTCTCGAATTGCTGACACACGATGACATTCTTTGAATCGAATATAATATCATCTACGTAGATCTGCACAAGTAAGATATCATCGTCTAGACGAATGCCGAAAAGGGTGCGATCCACTGTGCCTTTCTGAAAACCTTTCTGAAGAAGAAACTTAGACAGGGTATCGTACCATGCCCTGGGTGCTTGTTTTAACCCGTACAGAGCCTTTCTGAGTCTATATACTTGATGTCCCTGCTGAAAGTCGAGAGGCTATTCTACATAGACTTCTTCTTTTAGTACGTCGTTCAGGAATGCTGGCTTCACATCCATCTGATATACTCTAAAGCGTTGATGTGTTGCGTAGGCAAGGAATAGTCTGATTGCCTCCAATCTTGCAACTGGAGCGAACGTTTTGTCGAAATCTATCCATTCGGCTTGACAGTAGCCTTTTTCCACGAGTATAGCTTTGTTCCTTACAATGACGTTATTTTCATCTCGCTTGTTTTTGAAGAACTATTTAGTTCCGATCACATGTTGATGCTGGGGTATGTCAACAAGTTCCTATACGTTGTTTCCTGTGAACTGATTCAGCTCCTCTTGCATGGTAGTGATCCAGTCAGCATCTTTAAGCATCCTCAATTGACTGAGGTTCTTCAGTAGACAAGAAGTAGGAATATAGAGCACTTTCTCCCTGATAGAATCTAGATCTTGTCTTTATACTTGCTGAAGGATCTCCTATGATAAGGTCTGAAGAGTGAGCATCCAGCCATGATCGACGATGTTTTATCTCTTAATCTGAAATTTGTTCAACACAGATAGTAGGAGAGTTAGGCATTTCAGTTGTACTATTCTGAGATTGAAGCAATTCAGTGACAAGAGTTGGGTCTACTGAGTCACCAGGTTCAGGGGCATTAAGCTCAAAAACGTTATTTGTTCCCCATGAGTTGTTATTCTCAGTAGAGGTCTCAGTTAACACTTGAGTTTCTTCATCGACCTGAGTTACCTGGGATTGATTCTGTTCAGTAGAATCAATGCTTCGCCACGTTCGGCTGCTTGGCCGTGATTCGATAGTCTTGACTTCATTATCCTCTTCTGAATCATTATCTCAACAAAGTTGGATCTTTTCAACATTATCCTTTAAGCTTAGATCATGTAGTTGTTTACTGATGTCCTCAGATTCTGAATTTGAGTTTCTGCTCTTGTTCTCAGTAGCAAACTCATTAAAGACAACATGAGGGCTTTCCTCCACGCAAAGGGTCCGGTAGTTAAAAACTCTGAAGGCTTTGTTGACCCGGGAGTATCCTAAGAAAACTCCCTGGTCTGACTTGCTATCAAAAGTCTTTAACTGCTCCTTTCCATTATTATGGATAAAACACGAACACCCAAAAATATGGAAATGAGATAAAAGAGGGCTTCCTGCCGTTCCATAGTTCATATGGTGTCTTCTCATGTTGCTTTATCAGTAGTGATCTGTTCTGAGTGTAACATGCATTATCAGTAGCTTCTACCCAAAATTTAGATGGGAGTCCTGAGTCTGCGAGCAGGGTTCTTGCTGCTTCTTTGAGTGTTCTATTCTTCCTTTCAGCAATCCCATTTTGTTGAGGCGTGCGTGCAGCAGACGTTTCATGCTCTATTCCTTCAGTATCACAGAACTCTTTAACCATCGCATTTAGGAACTCTATTCCTCTATCTGAACAAATCTTTCTGATTTCGGTGTTGTTCTCGACACTGAGTCTTTTCAGAAGCGTAAGCAACTATGTTTCGACGTTAAATTTATTGGCAATAAAGATGACCCATGTATAGCGCGAGTAGTCATCAATGACTACTAAAGCATACTTCTTTCCTCTGATCATCACAGGAGAGACTGGACCGAACAAGTCCATGTGCAGGAGCTGAAGGATTCCATACGTGGAAGGTGATGGAACTGCTGGATTAGGTTCCTTTGTTTTCTTTCCCTTCAGGCATGCCACGCACTGAGTGTCCTTGCTGAACACTTCATTCGGCAGTCCTCTCACTAGAGCGTTTCTAGCAAGCTTGTTGAGCGTTTTGAAGTTAAGATGGTTGAGTCTTATGTGCAAGAGCCACCTCGTTCTGCTATCATTCTTCGCCAGCAAGTATGCTTCAGGTTCTGCTAAATTTCAGTCAGCATTGTATATGTTCTTTTTGCGGGAACCTGGCAACATTGTTATAGAAACCAGTGTCAAAAATCGCTCTGTTCGAGTTATCACAAAATTGACTAACAGAGAGGAGATTATGTTGAAGTCCTTCAACATATGATACTCCTGGAACTATGGTGGTTCCAATGCTGAGTATTCCGTAGCCTCTGGTATAGCTTTTTGCGTTGTCTCCAAACTCGATTTTGGGTCCTTCTTCTGTGATATAATTCTTTAGTAGACTCCTCTGGTACGTCATGTGTCTTTATCATCCGTTTTCCATGTACCATGGGTCCCTGTGCACCTGCAAAACATAATTTTTTTTAGGTACCCTTTATTTTGAATTTGGGTCCTTAAGCTTTAGTTTTGGAAACCCAAATCTGTCTAATGACCCTGGTGGCCTCATACATTTTCTTTCCACTTTTATCAACATATTTCACCGTTGGGCTAGGTGAAGTTCACTTCTGAGGCTTTATCGGTTCAGCAGTCCTATTCTTCTGAGTTGGTGGACTGTCGATCTTAGCCTTCTGAACGACCTTTTTCTTCTTCTGACTCTTAGAACCCATTCCGATAATAGAATCATAGTAATATGACCTATACTGAGCTGGATGTGTCAGCTGTGGCGGTCCATACTGATCAACCCATTTTACTCTGCTAGTTCCCCCTTGACTGTGCTGGGGTGATTTTCAGCTGAACTTTGAGTCAGACTTCTGATAGGTAGGATGAGGTGCTTTCACCTTCTGTTTGTTCTTTGCTAGGGGATTCAATTATTCAGCATTGATCGTTGCCCCTTGAACAAACCCATCAGCTAGCCGATCTTCTAAGTGTGTGGAAGCAGATGTGGAGGCTTCGTGTTTGAACCCGAGCCCTCCTTGTAGTGTTTAGGCTTGTTGTTGGCTAGCATCGCCTCAAGCTTTTTCTCAGCTCCCATGTAACGCTCTGTCATCAGGTTCCTCCAGACATCATCACTTCTTTTCAGAGTTTCGTGCTTGGTCTGAACTCCTGAGAACTTCTGCTTCAGCAGACTCAATTCAATATCTTTCTGAGCCAAGTCTTTGGTCAGTACTGAGATCAGATCTTCTTGTTGTTGAGACTTGGCCATCAGAGAGTTAATCTCCTCCCTGAGTCTCATAACAAGTCCTTCTGACTCAGTAGTAACCTGACTCTCCTGAGAAAGTCTCTGATTTTCCACTTTCAGGGCTTCCAACTCCTGAAAAGTCTTGCTGAGCTGCAGACTCATCTGAATCTGCTGGTCGAACAGTTCTTCGTAGGCTATCGCGACGTCCAGATTCTCATCTGCACTTGAAATAGTATCTTGTGTGCAGTGTGAAGAATAGTAAAATAGTACTGGAGAATTTACCTCATCCTCTTCTCCTGCCATCAGACACTTTTCAGTATCTTCTTCAAGCTCTTGGGCCATAAAGGCAGCTTCATCATCTGATGAATCCATGAAGGTATGGACGTCTTCTGAGTCGTTTGAGAGTTCACCAGCAATGTAGGCTTGTCTCTTCTTAATGAACTTCTCCCTTCGAGTTTTTCTTGCAGCTCTTTCAGTTGTAATGAGCTCAAGACAGTCATATTGGGGTTCAGCAGACAGAACTTCTGAGGCTGGACCATGCTGAACAAAAGTCTACTGAGTTTGAAACTCTCCGAGACCAAGGCATTACAATTACAATGGAATGGTTCACCAATCAAATTAGGGTTTTGGGATCAGCCAAATCTTCTAAACAATCTACTGCTGAATCATCTCCCAACAAGGCTCATATTGGAGTCAAAGTGGACAAAGTTTTTGGAGGATAAGGAAACAAGAAGATAAGGGAAGATTTGGGAGATATTTATCTACAAAACATTTGTTTCTTTATAGAGATGGAAAACCCTAGCATTTGGAGGAGTTGGCGCAGCTGTATAAATGCCTTGGAGAGGAATGAAAATTAGAACCTTTAATCATATCATTAATTCTGCTACTGTTGAGATTTTGTATACTGAAAGCAAGTTTTATACTTGTATACAATGTGTTTTTTGTCCTTACCACTATTTTATTCTCCTATCTGATAAATATATATATATTTGCACATGTAATCATTTATCTTGTACAAAAGTGAGATTTGTGTAGTGTGTCGGGTATCACAGAAGACAACACAAATTGGTTGAACTGACAATATATAAACAATTATCACAGCTGAGACAACTTAAGGATAAGTTATCGGTCTAAGCTGCAGTTTAGATAAGAAGTGGCTTGTCTTGACAGCTTGTCTTTACTGGTACACTTAAGGTGGTGTATTGAAGGATCACATTGGGATGTGTTCTCCTAACTAACCTTAGTGGAGAATCAAGATCTCGGTGACTTAGTTGATCTTAAGCTTGGTAAGACTTCAGTTGAGTGCATTTGGTTGTCTATCACTTTAACCTGCTATGGTGAACGTCATCGCGACCGGATCTACGTATCTTGGGTGCTAATAGTCATTTGTGGCTCAGGCCGGTTGTCTGTATCTTGCAATTGTATCTTAGTAAAATGGGTTGATAATATCCCCTGATGAACTCGTAAGGATTATCAGGTGTGTTGATTAAGTTCAGGTGTGTTAATGAGGTCAAGTGGTACTATTCAGGAATATAATAAGATATTAATTAATTTAAGTTGTTAGTGAGCTTAATTAATTAACGGATATTTCTATCTTAAATACGGGGATGGATTAAGTCTAAAATACAAGCATGTGTTTATTAATTAATTTTACTCAGGGCTGAGCATAGATAATTAATTAATTTGAGTCCCTGCTTTATTTCTTGTATTAGATCCCTGATCTTGCCCAATTAGTTGCCTAGTTATTTATTGTTTCTCAAAAATTATTATTAAAAGATTAATACTTTTGTATTATTTAATAATGTTATTTATCTGTAATTAATTGGTTGGGCCAATTGATTGGTAAATAATAGTAGCCCAATAAATTAATTAATTATATTATGGGCTTATTATGTGGAAGCCCATTAAGAATATAATTAAATTAATGGGCTACAAATATTAATATAATATTGGTTTTTGAAACCTATATATATTAGTATTCTGTTCATAATCAGAATATATAGAAATCATAACTCATGCACACCTTTTGAGAGAGAGATGGTAATCTTATTTTTCTCGAGTTCTCTGACCACCCAGAGGGAGAAAAAGGTTGGGACACAGGTCAGAAGAATTGAAACACGAGCAACAATCAGAGCTGCAACAACATACGCGGAGGAAGGTACAATTCCTCTCCCTCATATTTCCTTCAATTGGTATCAGAGCTTGATTTAGGCTCTGATTGTTGCTTTAGGGAGCATGTCTAGGTTTTATTTCAGTCGTTATCAGGTTATTTTTCGTGTTTGGGGCGACCTGCGAGCCACTGTTTTGAGCCCGTTGTAACGTTTTTATCTTGAGAAAACCCACGAGTAGTTGATAGGACGTATTTGTTATGTATTTGTACTGTTTTTGTACTGTAATTTTGGTCCGGGAGGTATGAAAATTGAGGCGCACGCGTGACGGCGCGGAAAGATGAAAAAGGGCGAAACCCTAGTTTCTGACAGAACACGTGGGGGTGTGTGCCAATTTATACTTCTGATCCATTCAAATAGATTTGTTCTTTGTTGCATTATCTTCGTCTGGATAGGTCGCACAACCTATTCTGACTTTTGGTTTGTCCGAAATAGCGTCGGAAAGGTGAGGTGGTCATGGTGTCCAAAAAAGCCCCAATTCGCTGAAAACCCTAGTTTTCTAGGGTTCAGCCGCACCTTGCGGGGGCGATTCCCGGCACGTCCGGCATCTGATCGGCAATATTCTTGCAACTTTGGATTCCTCATCTCATCAGCTTCGCGTCGGTAGGTCGTATAGGGTTATCTGATCTCGGATGCGATCGAAATCGACGTCAGAAGTTTGCTGCTTCTCGTGAATTCTCTCCGGTGATTCGTTTGAAATTCGGGAAATTGAGGAACTAATCTCGGCCGAAATCCGTTACATGGTGGTCGTGAGTGTTCCAATTATGTTTCCCCTCTTTCAATTGATCAAAATCGCGCTCGGAAAGGATAAATTTTAGCGGCGGAGGTTGCGGCGGCATGCGACGCAATTTCTCGCGTTTGCAGCGCACAGCGGCGACTCCAGGCTACCGTTCTTCATGGATCATGGTGCCTGGGAGTTAGAGGGAGGGCGTACAGGGTTGGACGAGGTAGGGGAAGGCGGTGGCAGCGCCCACGCTGGCGCGACACGCAGACAGCATGCAACCGCGCTCTTCAGCGGTACTGCGTCGAGTCTCCAAGCGGCGGCGTGCAGCGTGGATGACGGCTTCTAGTTTGCCATCGTCCGGCGCATCCCTGGGTGCCGACAACCGGTAGAGAACCGGCCTGGAATGACGGCGGCGGCGGCATGCAGAAGGTTGAAGATGATGCTGATGTGGTAGCTAACGTCAGCTCTAGCTGACGTGACACTAATGTGTCTGCCACGTTTCTGACACGTGGCAGACACCCTGATGACGTGGCGACAATGCAATTTTCAAATTCAAAGATTTTTCAAGATTTTGAAGAGCTGTATTTATTCGGGCTATGTAATAGATATAATTTGATTTTTTCTGTGTCTACGCCCGATAACGACATTTTTATTTTCTATTTGCGTATTTATTTATTATTATGCTTGCGATTATGTGATTAATTGCGCTTATAGAAGCATGTAAATAGGATGTATGTCGTTTTAAAGCATGTTTTATTTTTGGCGATCACGTTTTATTATGTGCGCTTAGAAATTGCATGTTTTAGGATTTGTGTGTTTTTTGCGTGAATCGTAACAAACCTTTTGAATAAAAAAACTAAGCAATATTAAATTAAGCGTTTAGTTAGATTCCATTAATTTGGATATTAAACACTTAATCGGACCTCCATTAATTGGACTCTACACGAAAGTAGTAAGATTATGTGAGTAAACGTCCACCTGCGTGGCTTGCTTGCATCTTTGAGCTACCAATTTTGTGAGATGAGTTTTTCAAAATAATATTTAATTATTATTGAGTAGTGGGAGCGAAGCCGTAAACGTCCACCTGTGTGGCTTGCGTGCCTTATAAACACGATTACTCTAGAAGATAATAATTAAATAGGATGGCTAATTAGATCGAATTGAATGCGGCATGGTTCTCGTAAGTACATCAATTTCAAGAATTTGATTCTAATTAGGTCAAATTAATGGTCAATGCTTACAGGGTCTAACGGTCTTATGAGCCAACCCTTAAAGGGTCTAAGTAACTATAAAGAGTGGAGGAGAAACCTTACACTAATGTTCCAAAATGAGAGAATCTTGTACGTTCTCAATACCTCTGAGCCTGAACTCCCCGAAGAAGGGGCGACTGAGGAGCAGATAAGGGAATTTGAGAAGTGGGTATAGGATACTGACAATACTCGTTTTGTCATTCTATCCACTATGGTTGATTCTCTTGCTTCACGGTATGAAAACACACATTCCATGGCTGAAAAGTTCGGTGAGACCGATAGATCTCAGAGATTTCATCTCTTGAGGCAGGTTACGACCTGCCAAAATGGCTGAAGTGCATCCGTGCAGGATCATATTTTACATATGATCGAGCTGCTATATCGCCTTGCAAATGTTGGTGTTATCTTGGATCATGGCATCAAGATAGATATCATTCTTCATTCACTACCTAAGTCATATGAGAATTTTTACCTAAATGTAGAGATGTCAAGGAAAAACTACACTCTGAATGAAATTTCGAGTGAGTTAATCACTGCAGAAGGAATCATGGGTCAGCCTAAAAGTAAGGGGACCCAAATCTTAAACACTACTAGCAGCTCAAGGAACCCTCCGAAAGGTGGATTCCAGAAAAAGGGCAAGAAGGCTACGAACGTCAAGAAGACTAGTGGGAGTACGAAGTTAGCACCTACCGGAGGGGTTTAAAAACCTAAGGAAGTGTTTCAAGTGTGGTAAGGTTGGACATGACATTGAAAGACTGAATGTCCCAACTTCAAGGCAAAACAGAAAGGTACACGCATCGCCTTAGTAACTAAAATTGTTCTTGTTTCCGCATCTACCTATAAATGGATAATAGACTCGGAGCAACTGATCATGTTTGTTACACCTTGCAGGGGTTTCTGCAGAAAAAGGTTCTGGCTGATGGCGAGGTGGTGGTTTCCATGGGCAATGGATCGCGAGTTCCAGCTGTTGTCATAGGAGATTTACATTTATCTATTTTAGACTCTAGTTTAGTATTGAGAGATGTTTTATTGGTGCCTGAGTTTAGGCGAAACATCATTTTTGTTTCAAAACTTTTCATTGTGGATGGTTATAGATCTATTTTTGATGATCAAATTTTGATTTCGAAAGGAAAAGATTTGATCTGCAATGGACCTTTAAATGGATCTCTATATACTATTACATCTAATCCATGTACATTTGTTAATGCTACTTCCTCATCATCAAACAATAAGAAGAAATAATCTTCTAAGGTACATCAAACTTATCTATGACATCTACAACTGGATCATATCAATCTGAATAGGATCCAAAGGTTGGTGAAATATGGATCATTGGAGTCTCTTTGAGTTGAACCATTTCCAACTTGTGAATCCTGCTTGGAAGGAAAGATGGTGACTAGGCCTTTTAAGGCAAAAGTTTATAGAGCCATAGAAGTACTAAGTTCGTTTCATTCTGACTTGTGTGGACCTATGTCTACACAAGCTCGTGGAGGGTATGAGTACTTCGTCACATTTACCAACGATTACTCGAGGTATGGATATGTTTACCTTCTTCGCCACAAGTCGGATTGCTTTGAAACCTTTACGGAATTCAAGGTAGAAGTGGAGAAGAAGTCATGTAAAGAAATCAAAACACTGCGATCTGATCGTGGTGGAGAATACCTATCCAACGAGTTCAAGGACTACTTGACAAAATGTGGGATTACATCCCAGCTGACAACACCGGGCACACCTCAGTAGAATGGTGTGTCAGAGAGAAGGAACCGAACACTCTTAAAGATGGTTCGATCGATGATAAGTTATGCAACTTTGTTGATTTCTTTTTGGGGATATGCCTTACAAACTGTAGCATATTTACTGAACCGTGTGCCATCCAAGTCGGTTAACACGACTCCAGTCGAGTTGTGGAGCGGGCAGAAGCACAGTATGCACCATAAAAGACTTGGGGGTGTCCTGCCTAAGAGTTAAATAAGCAGGCTAACAAGTTAGAGTCACGTTCAGAGGTTATGCTGTTTATAGGGTATCCGAAGGAATCAAGGGTGGATACTTTTATGATCCCAAAGAACAGAAGATCGTTGCTAGCACTAACGCTCGGTTCTTAGAGGAGGATTATATTAGTAATCACAACTCTCGAGTCGGGATCATCCTTGAAGAATTACAAGGTGATCGAGATTCACTTATAGAGCTAGTTATGCAAAATAGAGCTCCATGAGCAACTGCACAATCTTTTAACACAATGCCTGACACTCTTCGGCGTAGTGGGAGGGTGATATTTACACCTGATAGGTATATGTTCACAGTGGGAGATGTAGATGCAGATTCATGGCGAATCGCCATGGACTCGGAATTTAAGTCCACAATTGATATGGATGTATACGAGATCACTGAACTACCTGAGGGCTCCAAGGTCATTGGTAATAAGTGGGTATACAAGAGAAAGAGAGGACCGAATGGAGAGATCATGGCATTTAAGGCTAGGCTAGTGGTTAATGGTTTTACCCAGAAAGAAGGTATCGATTATGAAGAGACCTTCTCGCCTGTAGCAATGATCAAGTCCATTCGGATTCTCCTTGCATAGCAGCTCACATGAACCTAGAAATCTGACAAATGGATGTCAAAACCGCATTCCTAAATGGTCACCTTGAAAAAGGAAGAGACATCTACATGAAACAACCAAAAGATTATGTGAAGGAGGGCGAAGAGCATCTAGTTTGGAAGCTTAAGAAATCTATTTATGGACTTAAGCAAGCTTCTGAAGGAAATAGGAGAAGAAGAACGATTACCTTGCTCCTTCGTATGTTGTTGCAGCTCCGATTATTGCTCGGGTGTCAGATCTTCGGATCTGTGTCCCGGCCTTTTCGCTCCTCCGTGTGGACAGAGATATGAGAGGAATTGTTTTTCTGCTCTTTGTAACTCACATGCGTGAATGATTTTTATGAAATCATAAACTTAATGAACGTGTTTTTTCCTCCATATATAATGTATAAAACATTATATTATAATTGTGGTCCATTAGTAATTATAATGCTAATGGGCTTCTAATAACAAATTAATATTCAACCCATAATATAATTAATAATAACTGGATCACTTATTTATCAATTAATTAGCCCAACCAATTAATTCCAGATAAAAAAAATTATATTATTAAATAATGTATAAATATATTAATTTAATAATAATAATTTTCGAGAGAGCAGAATAAATATTGGGCAGCTAATTGGGCTAGACTAGGGATCCAATACAAGAAATAAAGTCGGGCCTCAAATTAATTAATTATCTATGCTCAGTCCAGAGCAAAATTAATTGATAAACATAGATTCATTCCACTAGAGAATCCATGCTGACTTACCCCTTTATCCTAACTTTAGCATGGACTTGTATTTTAGACTTAATCGATCTCCGTATTTAAGATAGAAATATCCATTAATTAATTAAGCCCACTGACAACTAAAATTAATTAACATCTTATATATTCCTGAGAAGTATCACTCGATCTTATTAACACACATGAACTTAATCAACCGGTCGGATTTAGTGTGCTAATCCTTACAAGTTTCTCATGGGATATTATCAACCTATTTTACTAGGATACGGTTGCAAGATACAGTCAACCAGTCTGAGCAACAAATAACTACTAACACCCAAGATACATAGATGCGGTCGCGATGACGTTCACTATAGTAGGTCAAAGTGGTAGATTGTCAAATGCGCTCAGTTGAAATCTTACCAAGCTTAAGACCAGCTAAGTCACCTAGATCTTGGTTCTCCACTTAGGTTAGTTAGGAGAACACATGTCACTGTGATCCATCAATACACCACCTTAAGTGTACCAGTAAAGATGAGCAGTCAAGACAAGCCACTTCTTATCTAAACTGCAGCTTAAACCGACAACTTATCATTCACTTGTCTCACATGTGATAACTATTTAAATCTTGTCAGTTCAACCAATTTGTGTAGTCTTCTGTAATACCCGACACACTACACAAATCTAACTTTTATACAAGATAAAGGATTACATGTGAAAATATAAATTTATTTATCAGATAGGAGAATAAAATAGTGGTAAGGATAAAACACATTGTATACAAGCATAAAATTTGCTTCCAGTATACAAAATCCCGACAGCTTCCCGGTTGGGGCACAAGTGTTTCGATAAGGTAGTCAAATCCTATGGTTTTGTATCTTGTCCTAATGAGGTGTGTGTATACCGTATCTGTGTTAACGGATCAGTGGTGTTTCTTGCACTTTACGTAGACGACATCCTTCTCATTAGCAACGATGTTGAAGTGTTATCAGACGTAAAGATGTGGTTATCCGAGCAGTTTCAAATGAAGGACTTGGGTGAAGCTGCTTACATCCTTGCGATCAAGGATATACGAGATCGCCAGAAAAAGATGTTAAGCTTGTCACAAGTGTCCTACATTGACACTGTCATTGCTCATTTTAGCATGCAAAAATGCCAAGATAGGTTCAGTACGTTTTAGACATGGCATGTTTCTATCCAAGCATCAGTGCCCTAAAACGCCTGAAGAGATAGAAAGTATGAGTCTAGTTCCATATGCTTCCGCTGTCGGTAGCCTCATGTATGCAATGCTTTGTACGAGACCAGATATCTCATATGCCATAGGCATGGTCTCAAGATATCAGTCTATCCTGGACAAGCGCACTGGACTACGGTCAAAAATATTCTCAAGTACCTTAAACGGACTAGGGATTATAGAATTGTTTACCAGTCAGACAGTCTTGTGCCTTTGGGTTATACAGACTCGGATTTCCAAGCTGACATAAACGAGAAGAAGTCTACCTCGGGTTATGTGTTTACCTTGGGAGGTGGAGCCATTTCTTGGAGGAGTGCAAAGCAGAAATGCATTGCGGACTCAATCATGGAAGCAGAGTATGTGGCTGCTTCAGAACCTTTGAAAGAGGCAGTTTGACTCAAGAATTTCCTCCTAGATCTTAATATTGTACAGAATTTTCCTAAGGCAATCACAATTTATTGTGATAATGCGGGTGCAGTGGCAAATTCTAAGGAACCCAGATCTCACAAAGCGTCTAAACACATAGACAGAAAGTACCCATTATACGAGAATTCGTAAATCGAGGAGATGTGTTCATTAAGAAGATCGGAACTAAAGACAACCTAGCTGATTCATTCACGAAGAGCTTACCAATTCCGGCTTACGAGAAGCATGTTCGTGACTTAGGAGTGGTAGAGATGCCCCCCACTTAGGACTACAGAAACTTTTGTATAAGTAGGAGAAGATGCAGTGATAGATAGGATAGAAAGCTGAGCATGTTTGTTTGTACTACTTAGTACCAGAACTGACACATTGTATACTAAAAGTTTGCTTTAGTATAAGTGGGAGAATTGTTGGGATTTTGTATACAGGAAGCAAGTTTTATGCTTGTATACAATGTGTTTTTGTCCTTACCACAATTTTATTCTCCTACATGATATATATATATATATATATATATATATATATATATATATATATTTGCACATGTAATCCTTTATCTTGTACAAAATTAGATTTATGTAGTGTGTCGGGTATCATAGAAGACAACACAAATTGGTTGAATTGACAAGACATAAACAATTATCACAACTGAGACAACTTAAGGATAAGTTGTCGGTCTAAGCTGCAGTTTAGATAAGAAGTGGCTTGTCTTGACTGCTTCTCTTTACTGGTACACTTAAGGTGGTCTATTGAAGGATCAGAGTGAGATGTGTTCTCCTGACTGACCTTAGTGGAGAATCAAGATCTCGGTGACTTAGTTGGTTTTAAGCTTGGTAAGACTTCAACTGAGTGTATTTGACTATATATCACTTTGACCTACTATGGTGAATGTCATCGCGACCGGATCTACGTATCTTGGGTGCTAGTAGTCATTTGTGTCTCAAGTTGGTTATCTATATCTTGCAACCGTATCTTAGTAAAATGGGTTGATAATTCCCCTGAGGAACTCGTAAAGATTATCACACTAAATCCGACCGGTTGATTAAGTTCAGGTGTGTTAATAAGGTCGAGTGGTACTACTCAGGAATATAATAAGATATTAATTAATTTAAGCTGTCAGTGAGCTTAATTAATTAACGGATATTTTTATCTTAAATAGGGGGATGTATTAAATCTAAAATAAAAGCCCTTGCTCACTTTGGGATAAATGAGTAAGTCAGCACGGATTCTCTAGTGGAATGAATCGTGTTTATTAATTATTTTTGTTCTGGGCTGAGCATAGATAATTAATTAATTTGATGTCCTGCTTTATTTCTTCTATTAGATCCCTGATTTGGCCTAATTAGTTACCTAGTTATTTATTGTCTCTTAAAAATTATTATTAATAGATTAATACTTTTGTATTATTTAATAATGTTATTTATCTTGAATTAATTGGTTGGACCAATTAATTGATAAATAATAGTAGCCCAATAAATTAATTAATTAAATTATGGGCTTATTATGTGGAAGCCCACTAGGAATATAATTAAATTAATGAGCTACATATATTAATATAATATTAATTTTTGAAACCTATATTAGTATTCTGTTCATAATCAGAATACACAGAAATCATAACTCACGCATGCCGTTTGAGAGAGAGTGACGGTAATCTTATTTTTCTCGAGTTCTCTGACCAACCAAAGGGAGAAAAAGGTCGGGACACAGGTTAGAAGATCTGAAACATAAGCAACAATTAGAGCTGCAACAACATACGCCTATGAAGGTACAATTCCTCTCCCTCATATTTCCTTCAACTGCAACATCATGGAGCCAGAGAGAGAGATTACTCGTTCATCACCTTAGTATAGAGTTGGAGAAAACAAACACTTACAACTTCCTTCTCTAGTTTATTTCGATTTGGAGAAGAAATCTTTATCGCCTTTTGCTTCGTTACTCTCGTGGATTTGAAGATTTGGATTCTATCATTAGGTATTTCTATTTATTCAGTTTTGTTTCTTTTAATTCGCATTTTAATTTCGCTTAGGTAGCCTTAGTTGATTTTCGTGCATTATGTTTGTTCAGCATGTTTTAGTTCTTGCCCAGTTTAATCGTCCGCCTACCCAGTCACACTAGTATGCGTAGCTAAATTAATGGAATGTGAAGCACACACATAAATAGTTTTGTGAGACTTAAGACTTAATAATTAATCTCTAAAATTTTGAAATAATCTTGGTTAGTAGAATCGGGTTAGTAATATAGGCTTGATCACCCTAGGTTAATTTAATTCATTGCTAATTTAGTGCTTCCAAAATTTCTCGTTGAATAAGGCTAGATAAGTAGTACAATTGTTCTTCTAACAATATGATTAATTTGGTCGGAGACTATTAGATGTCCACCATACGAGTACGCTCCTAAATTGAGTTATCTTAGTTCTTAATGTTAATTAGTTAAATCTATTGGTTGTCCACCAACGTAGGTTGTACCTAATTTAGAGAAGTAGTCGTTTCAATGCTCAACATGACGACTATCGATTAATTAAGGAGGAATAGGGGACGTGTATGTTTAATTACTACTGCCTACAACTAATTGATTTATAGGAATTAATTCATCTTAGTGTCAAGGATCGGACTTGTGTGTGTGGATCATCTTGTTGGACCTCTTTGCATATTTTTATCCGTATATTTATTTTAGCTTGTTTATTTTCTTGCATTAGTTTAGAAAAATCACCAAAATTGCGTGGTCGCTAACCAACCCCTTAGATTGATAGAGATTTTATGTCTAAAATCTTCATTCCATGTGTTCGATACATGTTTAGCATATTAGCAGGATATATTGGTGACTCGATTCGGTATTTGTATTCAAAATTTGATATCCGTATTCGAATTTTTGATATTCAAATTCGATTCGATTCGATTCGATTCTATTAGTATTCAAATGTGAATATGAGATTATAATATTTGATTCGATATTCGCAATTATTCGATTAAAATTTTAAACATTTAATACATAAAAATATAATAAATAAAATATACTAATGAAACCTATTAATAATTTATGCCCCATTTAGGAAAACAACTTAAATAAGTTCTTATGACGTAAGTGCAAATGGCAAAAGTGCTTATGTCGTAAGCACTTAAGTTAAATAAGTTGTATGCATTTGGATACATTAATATATAAATACTTAATTAGATAAATATATATATGTCTTGAAAGTGCAGTACATTTGTTTTTAAAGTGCAGTGTTCACACGTTTACACGAAAATTCTAGTTAGTGGGATTTGATATGCAGATCTATTTCCATAAGATGTTTTTAGCTTATTTTCATAAGCTATTAATGCTAGCTTATGAAAATAAGTCAAAAAAACTTTTTTTTAGAATAAACTGTTTTCATAAGCTCTCCCAAATGCGCAAGTGCTTATTTTTTAGAATAAGCTAAAATAAACTGCTTATAAGCTTTCCCGAATGGGGCCTTAGTCCCTATATAAAAATATTACTCCCTCATTCCCATTATTGTAGGCTTATATTCCTTACCGAGGTGTCCCGCTATTGTTGTTTTGTTTCTAAAAATGAAAATAATTTGTCGACCACAATCAAAGGAAATAAGTGGACCAACCACTTTAATACATTTTTACCCACTTTCTTAATCTTCGTGCTAAAAGAAAAAATACACTAATAATGGGACGGAGGGAGTAGAATGTATATGATTTATAATCTTACTTTTTGAATATTATTTATGTTGAACTTGATAATTAATATTTTTAGAATATTTTTTTAGTGGAGTCATAAATTGAATTGAATATTATTATTAATTATCAAAAATAAATTGAATATTCGTATTAGAATAAAATACTAATAAAAAATAAATATTGAATTCACTTCGAATATTTGAATAACAAAAATAATTGAATACAAATCAAATTTAATATTCGAAAAATAAAAGAATATGAATACCCTAATAACAAAATGAATATAAATCCATATATGGTTATTCAATTCATTTTCAACTCTAATTTAGATAGCGTTAACCAAAAGTTGAAGGGGTCTAGAATAGCTTAAACTTTTTTAAGTTCTTAAATTAAGGAGAAGTTAGTAAAAGTAAATTAAGAAGATGTTGGTAAAAGTGGCTTATTATAGAATTTGAAGGGTGTTTGCAAAAACTGCTTAAAAGTAAAAAAAATTTAAAAAACAGTATTTTGCAATTTTTATACTGTAGTAACTTATTTTGATATTTATAACTAAAATGTCAAATCATAACTTCTCAATAATTACGTATATGCCATTAAGGAGGAGAAGTTGACTCACTCCAACTTCACCAACTTCTTTTTCAACTTAATTTAAAAAAAATTGTATAATTTTAAGTTAACCAAACGTTCCAAAATCAACTTATTCTTAAATTAAGCTATAAGTTGCAACTTATAGGCCCCGTTTGGAAGAGTTTAAAAATAACTTATTTCAACTTCTTCTAAATAGTAAGTCATTTTGCGAGTTATTCTAAATAATAAGTCATTTTGCATATGTTTGTGAAAGCTTATTGGAATAACTTAGTTACTTTTGACTTATTTTTATAACTTAATATTTATAACTTATGAATAACTTATAAGAAGATTATGCAACAATCCACCGCGGATCCTGACAGATACAATTTTTTGCATTAAAATTTTTATTTTATTTTACCGTGTAAGTTATAACTTATTATTAATGTTCGTATTTTACTATACAAAATTCCTTTTTATATAAGCATTTTCCCGAAGGGGCATAATCGATTGCAAACACATGGAACAAAACCAAAATTCGAGGGGTTAACTAATTCCCATATAATAAAAAATAAGAGCCACCGTCGATGATTGAGTGATTGTCGAACTTCGTCCGCCATAATTTTCTGAGAGTTTCACTTACAATTTTTGAGTTGCAAATATATGAATTGTTTCGACGGTAATTTTCGCGAAATCACTCAGATCCCGTGTTTCCCTCTAAATCCTAATCATTCTGGGAATTTTTGTAGTTTTTTTGTTTTTGTTTTTTTGTTATAATGACGTTAAATTTGTTTCTCATTTCTATGCAGTCTAAAATGCTGAAATCTACTGAAGAAAACCACGGAATCCGGTATGATTCTGATTTTGCTAGAATCGAGGAGTTGATCAAAGGCAACACTTTTACTAGGTACCTTTTTCGTATCTCAGAGGTTTGCCCTAGTTTTGGGTTGGAAGTTCGTTTTTTAGGGATTAATTTTCGCTTTGGCGCGTCATTGATTCGATCTATCTGGTTAATACTTATTAGTTGTTACTAAGTGAAACATGCCGTTATAAGTACGCTGGACTGTGAATGCCGCGTAGCAACTTGTTCTATAGAATGTTATTTGTTACGAGGAATTATTTGTACTGGTTCAATACTTTGAGCCCGAACTGCTAGATGTAGAGGGTTACCGAGATTGAGATGTAATGGCTGCTTTTGTAGTGTTTTTTATTCCTATTTTGGTCTTTGCCATTAAAAGATTTCTTTTGATTTCTTAATTTTGATGGGTAGATAGCAAGATGTTCTTTAATTGTGTTTCACATAATGTGGCGTATTTTGTGATTCTAAGAATGGTCTGCTACTATTGTAAAATGAGAACACATAATTGAACTATTAAGTAAATGTAGACTGATTAAGCATGCCTTCAGATAGTTTCCCTTCTATGATGGAGAAAATATGCTTTCTTTCCCTCTTTATAGCATGTTTTTGTTTAGTTACATTGTGGGTATAAATTAAAGTAGTAATAAAAGATGAAGTACACTTTGTTTTCATAGTGTTCAACATGGTATACTTTTGTCTCAATCTCCAGGCTCAAATATTAAATTATGGGAACGACCGGGGAAACAAGTTCTCCACTATCTTTTCCCATTTCCAAACAACATTGTCTTTATTACTCTAGAGTCTCTAGTTTAATGTGAGTAAACTTGTTTTTTCTGGTTCTAGTAGAATAAGCAATCTGAAATATGCTTATCTGTTCTCTTAACTCACTGGGGGGCTAGAACTCATTAAAAGTTGCGACTTCACTTAGGAAATGTCAGTGGTTTTTGCCACTATGGTTGTAAGTGTATTTTCTAGTCATACTAAATTATATAAGTTGTACACCCAAAAAAAAGAAAAAAAAAAGGCTCGAGGCGTATGCCTCGAGGCACGCCTCGGAGCGAGGCGCCAGAAAAAAGCTCTGAGGCGTATGCCTCGTTGAATTCGCTTCGCCAGCCCGCCTCAGTCCGTCGAGATGCGTCTGAGCCGTACGCCTCGAGTCGACTGCTGAGGCGTTCGAAACATAAATTGAGCTTATTTTCTTTGACCCATTCTTCAATTTCAACTAAAAAATTCAAATTGACCCAAATTTCATACAACCCAAATGTTTATTTTTCAAAATTTATCAAAATCGAATCAACCCTAATTGACTTATCCCAATTTTCTTCCAAATCGAAACAATTTACCGCTCTGAAACCACCGCTGCCTGCCCCTGAAAATGCCGCCTCCGCGACTTCAAGCTGCCGCTGCCTTCAAGCCTCTGCCGCCGCCGCCGCTGCGATTTCACGTTGGGTGAGTTGATTTTCTAGTTATGCGCCTTCAATCTCTCTAAAATAGACACCACATTTCTCCAATTAATAATTTAAACTAACTAATAATTTAAACTTTTTTGTATTATAGTATATTGCTAATTTAATGTTTTAATGTAGGCAAAGGAAAAAGTCACCAACGATATTTGGTTGATGAGGATGACGATGAAGAGAATTATGATGATGAAGATTGATGATGTTTAATTTGTGATGTTGACGTTTAAGACCTTATAACTCTTTTTGTTGGTTTGAATTGGTCTTTTGTTGGTTTGAACTTGGAAGAAATTTGATTTTATGTGTTTGTGTGGTATTATATGTTTATTAGGGGAAAAATGGAATTTACGCCTAGTCCGCCTCGAGGCTTATGCCTCGTGAATCGTAAGGAAAACGCCTCGGAACCCATTTACGCTTTTTTGAACTTTGGCTATATGACCTCTTTGTGCGCCAATAGGCTTGCTATTTTCCTCTTTTGAGCTTCTCAGCCTTTCTTTTCTTGTAATTGACTGATGTCTAGTTTAATTATGCTTAAGATAACTCACTTTTAACAGGATGGTTTCTTGCACTACTATAGAGTAGAGTGCAGAATCATGTTGAGCTTGATTGCTAGATAGTTCTATTATGACCTCGAATTTGATAAATGGATGTAATTTGATGGGAGGGGAGGCCATTTTGTCATAAAAATAGAAAGAAGCAGAAAAATAGAGACCAAAATACCCAATGAGAAGCACACTACCACCCTTTTCTATTGTATTCTGGCAAGTAAACCTCCTAGAGATTCCTCTTACCAGGAAAGTTATGCCAAAAGAGTCGACCTACATGAATAAGCATTTGGTATCCAATATGAACAATTTTGTGATTGGTGGTGCAACTTAGATGCCTAACATGGCTCAATTTTCATGATCAACATGCACATCTACCTTTAATTTTCTTTAAATGCATTGTTAAAGCAAATAGCCATTACTAGTTGTATTTGTCAAATTGCATTTAATTGTTTATGATTTAGGGAGGAAATCACTTGTTTGATGGGGATATTAAATTCAAGGGTGGACAAGGAAGGGGAGCATAAACCAAGCAGTAATGCTGAGGGAGATGCTCAACTGGTTCTGCGGTTGCCCGAACTACTTAAAACACCATCTGAAGGGAAACACCAATATATTGAGAGAACTGTAATCTGTGGTTATCGTGAAAAGACAGATGTGAGTACATATTTCTGTATTTGTAAATCTTACAGAATCTGCCCTCTTATCTACTAAGTACAAACTATACAACACAGTGAATTTCTCATACCTTTTATGATGAACTGTTGGGATGGATGTAGTTTTCATTTCATGTTAGTGCAGTAGAGTCTGTACAGATTCGATCCAGCTCCTTGTATCCTTTCACCTGACGATTCTTATGAATGTAGAAGTTCATTTCGTGAGAAAATGATGCAGGTTCCAGTTGGAGTTAGTGCTTCCCCAATCGATATTGCTCGTGCATATATGGCTGGTCGTACCACTGAAGAAGGCCAATCTCTTAACAATTCTATTTCTAACATTGAAAGACCTCATCAAACTAATGAATTTGCAAGAAAGCCACTACTTTTGCCATCACCTTCACCTAAGCCGTCCATATGTTGGCCTGGTGCTGTAGTGCATGACCGTCATGGTTATAGTACACCACAGAGTCAGAGAGCAAGGAATAGACTTCATGATTTCCCTAGAACCCCCTATTCTAGGACTATGCCGTCAAAGTCTACAACCAAGGTACACAATTGTTACAATGCCATATATTTTTTTTATCACCATTACATTGCCAGTGTATGTTATTGTTCAGGGTTTCTCATTTTACTGTTTATATTATTTGGCAACTCAGTTGCAAGCTGATAGTGGGTATGCAAACATATCAACTCCCTTTCAAAAATCTCAGACACCCCTCTATGGGCAGGTACAATTTTTTTCTTCTCATAAATTCCAGCTCCATTAGTATGTTTTTCCCACCGGTAATGCCATAGGCGTCCCAAAGGAATGGTCACGTTTATTTTTCATTATGTAATCAAGTGTAATTAGTTTTTTCTTATTATGCTAATCAAGATTGCTTTAAAACATACAAATTGTTTTGGGTTTATTAGCATGTACATTCCCTGCAATGATTTTAAATGATGTTCAGGGGATATTGAGGGGTGAGACAGTTGATGCCTACGGCTTTGTAGGCCCTATTCGTCGTATCAGGAATAAATTTACTTCTGAAGTCCGGCCTAGAGGATCCATTTTTCTTAGTTCGCCTAAAGAAATTCCTCCTAAAGTGTCAACAGCCCAAGCATTTGAAGGTTTCTTGCCTAGTGCAGAAAAGAATCTTGTACAAGGTGAAATTAGTGGTGTATCTAAGTACTGGTCAGGAGACAATGTTTCACATCCCTCTGATAGAGGTATGTTAATTGCGAATAAATGCTCTAGTCAGGCAGTTAGGAAAGCAGCGGAGCTCCTCGATCGAAACAAGCCCACTCCTAAACAGAAAGAGGCTGAATTGAAGTTGGTGACTGCATTGGGATCTTCTTCTAACGCCACTGATCTCACCAATGTGGAAGATAGAACTTCAGTGAATGTTGAAGAGCCTGCTTCCCATTCATCTGGTCCAGGATTTAACAAAAATAGCAGCAAGTTCAGTTCCTTGGAGAATTTTCAAGGAAAAGGAGTGAATGACGCAAGAGATGCATCCACTGGAATTGCTAAAGCGTCTAGCTCAATCTTTACTGACTCTTCGAACAGTATACCAGTTAGTCAGGCCAACAATAAGGTATATAATTGTTCCATGTTCTGCAGCATCTAAAATCTGTTATCCTATTATGTTCACTGCATAAGCGATTATCTTAATTCTGTAGCTTCCATAGTAAATGTGATTAGGGTCTCCAAATGTCAACAAACAGAAATTTGATTATGCTTAACTGATGGAGCTCTCGAAATGTTTACTACCAGATGCTTGAACATTTCTCCACCTGGTACGCTCTGATTGACATCTCCTTGTTGCAGAATGCTCTTGCCACCAATCATAAACAGATTGAGACAAGCATGCAGTTTTCTCGTTCTCCTCCATATAATGGACAGGATGAAGCAGAAGTTTCAAAGAATCATGGGACCAAACCTTCTCTGCCATCAATATCTACCAACAGGCTTGATTTTCGAGCTGCTTTCTCCAACAACGGACCAAGCTTCACTTTCCCAATTTCTGCTTCTGCAGGTGTGCTTTCGGAACTGCCAACACCTTCTATGTCGCTGTCATCTACTTCAAGTAAAATGTATTTACCAATCGGGACGCCTAGTATTCCTTCCTACAGTTTTGGCTTCAAGAAAACGGCACCAAGCGTAGTCTTTTCGTTTCCATCAACAAGCAGTGCCTTAGACCATGAGGATGCTGATCTTAAATTTAGTTTTGGATCAGAGAAGAAGACTAGGTTGTCTTTTAGTTCTTTGGGAAAAGATGCCATATGCAATTATTAACCTGTGGACATTTTCATTCTGATGTGAGTAATATTTTTGGATGGGTATAAATGCTCTAAAAAATTTTCCTTGTGAAATTATCGAGTAATATTTTCCCTTTTTTTGTTTGGTTTAAGTACATTGACTTGGTTCTTTCTTTGTTTCTGTCTTTAGATGTGCAAAGCACGCTCTACTAATTATGTATGAGCAGGTCATACATACTGGTATTAGTAAGATCCTTAGCAGAGATGTTTAGCTACAAAATAAAGAATATTCAACCTCTATATTCACCTTTCTTTCGAAACATTGCTACGACAGAACCATCATTTTTTGGTACCAACTGAAAAGTATAGTTGCTAAAGTTATTGAGTTTATTTAGCGATAACACAATTGGAATGGGGTAGAGAGAGAGAGAGAGAGAGAGAGAGAGAGAGGCTATATAGGCGACATGATTCTGACGTTTGCCGTCCTATTCCGCACTAGTTGAGACAACCAATCCTCCACCCAGCAATTGTACAACATAAGCCTCACCACATCGCCCACTACTACTACTACTACTACTACTACTACTACTATTGTATCATATCATAGATGAGATTTTTGAGATAATTTTATATATTTAAGTCCCGAAACATTCTCCTTAATTACTATCATGTCTTGAATACTCCAAACCATAAATTCTTGTTTTATTTATTTATCATGAATTTCCTATGTATGCGAGTAAATCCGAAGCGACAATGCAACCAAAAAGCAAATTATTTTAAGAAAGACAGGGATGAAACAGTCAACAGAAGTAGCCACAACAGTGAGGTCACAAAGTGAATACAAGAAATAAAATGATAATGTTAAAATTATTTAATAACAAGCTGGGTAGAGCAGCTTGAATTTCTTCACACCGATGATTGATAATGATGAAGATCATCATAGCGATCATTTGTTCAGGACGGCAGCCCTTCTCATTTGATGCTTCTCAGATCCCTATACCATCATCCAAAAAAGTCACACACATATATTTTCACCTAAAAAATTCCAAGAATCACACATAAAAATCGGACGGAATTATGCATGATTTGCCTCCATTGGATCCCCCATGTATATATAGTAACTGGTGAGACAAGAATGTAAGCTTGCAATATTGATAAACATAACATTTCCTTAAAAATATCAAATATTAATTGTTGAGCCCTTTAATTAGGTTACCTCCAGTTTATCCTTTTTATCGGTCTCCAGCATGAGTCCAAAATGAATATGAGGATAGTGTGCCCACTATATATCAAAATCCATCACTTGTTACTTATATTACCCATAAAAAGATATTTAGCTCGTTTATTATTAGCATGGCTTCTTACATTTTTTGCAGCAGTGCTGAAAGCTTCCCTGTGGCTAATATCTGGATTATTTGCCTTGATTCTTTGAATCTCCTCCCTGAGATTCATCTTCATATTTAAGTATCCAACAAGAAATTAATGTTGAAGAGAACATTTCAAGCAGTAATTCATGTAATAATGGAGGAAGGAGTTGATTAGGGTTGCATATATTACTTAATGAACTGATTGTAAGCAGATGGAACGCGCTGCCTCTTCTCCGGGGCTGTCACAAGAATTAAATCAGACATTGTTGGTGAAATAATTAAGCAGTAAATAACATTAAATGTGATTGAATCTTTGTTTGGGAAAATTATGGAACTCCTAGACAGTAATAATTGTTTGAAGAGAGAGAGAGAGAGAGAGAGAGAGAGAAAACAACATACGACGATTCACGAGTCTCTGATCTGTTCTGTTGATGAAGTTGGGAGGGTGGATGGGCATCCTAGGGTTCCATTTGGAAGAGGAGCCTGGATCGACTCTGTATTCAGACGACGCGTAGCTAGGAACCTAATACAGTTAAAGGAACAAGAAAATTAATAAAATTATGTATGTGAAACCTGCAAATTAAAACATGCATGATGAAAGAATACAGAATAAAATGGGAATCAATTATTATACCGCTTGAATATCACCTGAAAGGCTAAATCTTGGAAATGAAATTTAAGTAGGATAGTAGCTGGTATGTTAATTAGCTTACAATTGAGTGAAGAATACAAACGAAATACAGTAAGAGAGAGAGAGAGAGAGAGAGCACGGGAAAGATGTTTTGGCAGAAAAAGAAAAGAATAAACTAACGACATTGAAGTGACTGAATCAGTTAGGAATTGATGAATAAAAATAGGAGTTGTATCCACAGTAGCTAATATGTGTTTCCATTGCAGCAGACAGTTTCCTAATCACGAGAAAATTCCTCAAATATTTTTCCTTTAAATGTCTAATTAATTAATTCAATCACCATAATAAATTAATATACAGACATAATAATAAACACATCGAACCAATAATCATGCCCATGAAGATAAGCTCATAAAAGGAAAATGATAAATGAAAAATGTTAAAAATATGCATTCAAAGGGAAAAAAAGCAGATCAAGTGTATGTGTATAGGTACTTGCATTGTGGCGGCTGTTAGGGCTAGGGTTCTGAGATGCAAGAAAATTACTTTAACTAATTCGTCGATAATTAAAAAGGGTTTGATTCGATTCCCTGAAAAGAAGCAAAACCCTAGATTTCAGAATTTAGAGAGAGAGACAGAGACAGAGAGAGAGAGAGAGAGAGAGAGAGAGAGAGAGAGAGAGAGACCTGAAGATCTTGGCAAGAGGGCTGGTGCAGATACTGGAAAGCAGCAGCCATGTTAACAGTCCAAAGGTTAGAGCAGTGCCCACACCGAACTGTCACAACATCAAACAGACTGTTGCATGGAACACTCACCTGCACATATATTTCCCAAATTAAAAACAAATTTCAAATTCCCAAGTATCTAGAAACCCTAATTTTGAGATCCCTATTCAGAAAGAAGAAAAAGCTTCTCTATAGAAAACCCAGAAATTCACAAGGTGTTAGTTATACAACTCTAAATTAATTTCGAACGAGCGTCCACTTGTGAAATATTGATAGGAAATCCACTGATGAGATGTCTTCATCAGTTTAGAACAAGCATAATCACTTTCTTGATTTCAAATAAGAAAAGGAGAGAGAGAAGAAAATCTGCAGGTTTTCTCTATCAAGAAATGAGCCTAGCTAAATGAAGATCATGAGATGTGACTTTATTTTCTGTTCGGCTGTAAAAGAAGCGAAGGAAAAAAAATAAAAGGCTTAACGATGTAGACATGACTGCATCAAAAACACAAAAGAAACCCTGAAGATTAAAACTTTTTTTTTTTTTTGTAGCACAATACCACCAAAACACTGATTTCTGAAACAAGGGTCAGCTTTAATCATCCCCAAAATCATTCTTTCTTTGAAGAAAATACAAGAGAAATACGAAACAAAAAAGAGCAGGCTCGGCCCACAAGCGCAAAACACGCGCATATCAATGCATAGTGAATTAAGGATGAAATTAAATGCAGAAGAATGTTTGTGTGAGTCTGACCGCAAGAATGATATTGCAGAAGTTGCAAGGAATGTAACACAGCTGCTCCGAGGCTTCCATTTTTATCTCAAAGAATTTAAGAAATGAAACAAGAAATAGTAATGGAGGAAAGCAAGAACAAATTAAGGGCCTATGCTACACTCTCTCTCTCTAGATAGGTGGTTGATTTGAAGATGAGTAATGCACATCAGAGCAGCGCAACTGCCCCCAGCTATATAGAGAATTCGGAGGGCTGAAAACGAAAAAACATTACTTTTTCGAGAGACCCCCCGGAAAAGAAGAGAGCTATCATTCATGTAAGTAAAATTAAAACTAGGGTGTTCTTCAAGGATAGCGGTAAATAAATGTACAAGGACAATAGATTTATGAGAGAGGAGAAAAAAGTTTTGTTTTGGAAGCATTATATTACACCAAAAAACAGATGAAAAAAACCAAAACAAAACAATGCATGTGTCTTTGGGGGGCGAGGGGGGGGGTTGGATTGTTGCAATTATTTGTGATGAATAATGTGTTGACCACTCTCTTTCACCATTATATACACACAATACATAGAAGACATAGTGTTTAAATTTCGATACCAATTTTAAGTCGGGCATGTTGCCTATAATTAGTCTTATATCTTTTGTTTCTTACGTGTTGTTTGCATGCTATTCTATACAAGGACGAGGTTTTCTTTGTAATGCCAAAAAAACCCACAAAACGGACGCTTAATTTGAACAAATTATATTCTTTTATTAGATATTGAAATTATGTATTTCAATTGCATAGAATTTGGGCATATATAAATTTTGTTTCCGCCTTTTGTATTAGTTTAATGTATTATGTATAGATGTAGTTGTGAGGAGAGCAAAATGGTGTGTTCCCCAATTTCTAAGTTTTTAATTAGGGTATGAATTATGATCAATGTGTATACAAATTAAACATGTTTCTTGTAAATGCATATTTAATTCGATGCGCCAATATATATTGCTTGATCTTATTTAGTTGGCTAAACATTTAAATTATTTTGACAGGCTAAAATTTGTTTTATATCGTCTAACGGGCCAGACGCTGCAAAAATGTTAATTTATATAATAAAAATTAATTTCAATTGATTATGAATCCGTTAACAAAATAATATTATTATTTAAAATAAGAAAAAATAATCTCTATGCTATGAACAAAATACATTTCGTGTTTATATATGTATAATTAATTGGCAAACTTCTTAAGCTATCGCTTTACATTTTGATTCGTCGTTAACATTATCTTAAGATATTTTTAAAAAATAATCACACCAAATTTCGAAATCTACCAGTTTGAAAGCTCAATCAACATGAAATTAAACAAAAATAAATAAATAGTGATAAGTAGATGAAAACAAATATAAACGCAATGATCATCTGTGCCATTATCCTAAATTAAATTTGTACAATACCGTTGCAACATAGTTACGTCGAAGACTATATATGTATATACAAAAACTACAACAAAAGATTTAGGTATAAATGCAGTAGACTCTATATAAGATATTCTTTTTATTTTTATTGTTTTATAATGAGAGAAACTACTACATCTAACGGAAATGCATTTTGAGTAAATTTCAAACTATGACATACTTGACTAACATAAAATAAATGGAAACAATGTGTTATATATAAATTTCGGGTATACAAAGTTAAAAATAATGATAAACATGTTGTAATTAATTTAAAAGTGAAGCTATAAGACGAATGTGGGATGAGAATTTATGATTTTGGGTTTCTGTACTTTAATTATATCATTGGGAGTATTCATATCATACTCACTACTCACTACTCAGCAATTAATAGACCGCTGGCTGCCTTCTTACCAAATTGCCTTCCATATCTAGGCCAGAGAAAAGTTTATATAATTCAAGTATTTGGAGAACTTATTTCTTTTAAATAATTAAAAGCAACTAATTAATGTGCCTTTTCGCTTTGTCTATTACTTGGCCAGTAATAATAATTATATAAAAGATAAATTGATTATTTTCATAGCCGAAGACGAAATAGCACTACAAAATTTTCGGTAATTACCGACGGATTTACCGACGGACAAAACACGGGTAGGCATTTACCGACGGATTACCGACGGAAATTCAAAATTTAAGTTTACCGACGGATTACTGACGGAATTTTTCGTCGCTAAATACCGACAAAAATTCCGTCGCTATTTCATCTGTTACCGACGGATTACCGACATAATTTTTCGTCGGTATGTAACGACGAAAAATTCCGTCGGTAATTTATCGGTAAACTTAAAATTCTGCATCCCACATTGAATTTTTGACAAACTTTTTCCACCTTTATATATCAAACTACTTCATAAGCTATTAAGAATCTTGCTATACACGTGCGTACGCGCGCGCACAGGCCTCCACCGCCGGCCACCGTCAGCGTCCGATCTCCGCCGGCTAGTGTCACCACCGGATCACCGCCGACTATCAACTCCGATAGCCGGCGGGTCAATTGTCGGCTTAATTTCAAAAAATTAGTCGACAAGTGTACCGACGGATTACCGATGGGATTTTTCGTCGGTAAATACCGACGGACCTCAATTCCGTCGGTAAAATTTACCGACAAACTCTATAACGACGAATTATTTTCTGTCGGTAATTTCAAAAAATTAGTCGACAAGTGTACCGACGGATTACCGATGGGATTTTTCGTCGGTAAATACCGACGGACCTCAATTCCGTCGGTAAAATTTACCGACAAACTCTATAACGACGAATTATTTTCTGTCGGTAAACCGTTTTTCGACGGATTTTTTAATGTTTACCGACGGATTTTTCCGTCGGTAAAAGACAGATTTTTTGTAGTGTGGTATCTGCCATGTATTGGGATTCATCTCCTTTTTTTTTATGGGTATAATGGGATTCATCTCTGATTCTAATGGTGGGATATCATATTCTTAATTATTTGTGTACTCCGCTACTTTAACAAATTTTCGTTTAATACAACATAATTGTTGAAAGGACACAATTGGGGTGGAATTTGGACATGTTTTTTTAGGATACTTGAACGTGTGTATTTGAATGATGTTAGTCCGGAGACGAGTATCAGGTGTGTGGGGGTGGTGGGGGGGAGGGGGGGGTTGAATACACCTAATTATAAGTTTTGTCTCAAACGTGAAGGTCAACTGAGCTGAGAAATGCAACTGAATGAACAGTGCTAAATAAGAACTTTCTGATCGCGTGTCAGAGTGTCTCAACTACTGAGTCTGTTCTACTGACTTTTGTCAGTACAGAGAGTTCAGTTGATGAATTTCAGTGCGGATAAGTGTGGAGCCCGTAGGACTTCGTCTCTTTTGAAAATATATTTTCGCAAACCAAAGTTGTTTTGGCTGGTGCACTTTTAATACGTTTTATGCAAAGTATGAGTTTGTAAATCGGTTTGAGCATAATGCAATAAAATAGTAAACAACACAAGCAGTTTTTAACGTGGTTCGGATACGCAAGATCCTTCGTCCACGGTCCTGCAGAACATGAGTTCTTATTGATTAATCTAAGCAAGCCTCAACAAAGAATCTGTACACCGGACACACCATTCTAAGTTATAGTCCTTAGCGACTTTACAAATCAAAACGAAGTTTGAAGGGGAGGGGATTTTCTCCAACAATGAAGGAGTTCTTACAATAAGAACAATTCACAGAAAAGTGAACTCCTTCGAAGGTTCTAAGCTATAGATATAAAAGTGGAGCTTAGATAGAGAAGAGGGAACTAAAGAATCTCTAGAGATAAGAACTATAGATATTCAACTAAGCAAGTTCTTCGCTGGTTCGGCTTTAATGCGCTAGAGAGTGTATGCAATGAGCTTGTATTCCTTTGATGTCCCGTGCGTTGAGTTTGAAGACTCTTCTCTATTTATAGTTGTGACCCAGGCATGTATCCGTTGGAGAGGACGATGCCATGTGTCACAAACTTCCAAGGAAAACGGCCATAAGTTTTCGAAAGAGCGCTGCAGAGTGGTTGGCTTCTGTACATGAGAGCAGCTTTAATGTTAGAGCATGTAAGGCTTTGGTTGCTTCTCATTTGCCGAGGTTTGTGGTAGGTGAGACTTGTCAGACATTAGTCTTCATCTGAGTTGACTCTCTCTGATCCTCGTATTGAATAAACTCTGCTGACATTCGAATGATAAGAGTCGGGCAGTTGTTTCCTTGTCGGATCTGCAACTGAGCTGCCTGCGCTCAGTAGATCTGGACCGATCATACTGACTTCTTCATCTGAGTCTACTGATAAAAATCTTCTACTGAGGATAGACAACTGGTAACTCTGAAGATGCTGAACTCTCCACAAATTCAGTAGATAAATAATCGTACTGAGTCTTCAACCGAGGTCTGTTGAAAGAATTCTTCTACTGAGGATAATCAGCGAGAGGACCTGAAGACATAAGCTCTACAAACTGATGAAATGAGGTTCTGGAATTTAACTTCTCTATTGAAGTTCAGACCAACAACACCCCGTACAAGACTTAGACAAATTAATCAATGATGATAAGAACAAGTCTAACCTATTACATCATCATGTTCAAACACACATCGGGTTCAGGACAGGTTTTGAGATATTCAATTCTATAGCGATGAAAATCACTACAATTTTCCCCCAAAACTAATATTACAATATGTCCTAAGTACATGAACTACTAACGTCAGTTCTAAGTACCCATAACAATGATCTAAATGACCACTGACTCATAACCCAACAAATGAACTTTAATTAATATAGCTAATTAATTATTTTGACGTGTATAAAAAACATTTTCATAACTATACAATTTGAATAACAATTTCAGATTTTATTTAGAAGAAGTTTTTGTATTCTATGAATCTTTAAATAATCGGTATTGCATCAAGACATGGAGTATAGTATTAACTTTTTATAATCTTAATTTAAACAGTTCAAATTCTCATTCAAGTATTCAATGAAATAGGTACGTGACTTACCATTCTACGTACGATATTTATTTGGTATCAACAACCATCCTTGAATAATGTAACATTCAATTAATAGCTGGAGTTACTAAATTTGATGCAGATAAATAATCTTTTTTAGTCAAATAAAGAATAAAGTTATTCCTCCCTCTACTATATTTTTGCCTCACCTACTAATGTCAATTAATTTCCCATATCAATTTTATTAACTATGGTTGTACTTGTACGTATATATACTTGTATAAAATGCATCGTTAATCAATCAAATATAAATTCATAAACTTTTATTTTAAATCATTATTATATTATAATTAATGTCACCTAGCTATAAATTGACAACTGAAAAATATCATTGTGCCAATTCCAGCAATATTTATTATTTCCCTTAACAATTATCAGTATGATAATTACGAATAATTATATAGGTTACTAATTAGTATTCAATAATGATAAGTTGTCGAGTAGCTTGTACGGAAAATCTAAGATAATTATAAAAAATTCTTACACTTAGTATCTGTGTTCTCCGTAAGTAATTAACTGCAGTAATAGCATTTTAAAGTAAACATTTTGAGAATTTTGACAAAACTATCCTCCATCTATACCTATAAGCCTCCCCGGGTTGTGTTAGTAAATCCAAAAAGGGGGCCTTATTGGAAATTATAGTCCAAGAGATGATAATAGGGATAATCATCAAACAGGGGCGGGAGGCATTCAAATTTTATAGTATATTATATTTTTCATATGAAATTTTTGATAAAAATGCATTGGCTCAATACAAGTCTTATTACTACGTTTTGTACAAAGTTGAAATTTTGTGCCCCTTGTCCCTATGGGATGGCGTAGTGGTGAAGGTGGGTGGTCCGGGACCGAAAGATCATGAGTTCAATTCCCACTAGACACGCTATGTGTCTGTTACCTTAGGATGATTTAACTCTCCTATGTGGTTTGTAGGCTATTGCACAGGAGCGAGGTTTACCCTTTGTGCACCAAAAGTAGCGCAACTGTGAGTTCCTCGTTATCAAGAAATAAAATAAAAAATAAAAATTGTGCCCATTAATTTCGTGGACCCTGGATGGTTGCTCAAATTCACCCATCTCAGCGCCGTACCGAACATTATAAATCATAATTCAATAGATATGCAATGTCTCCGTTCCTTTTAAAGTGACACATTTATTTTTTATACGAGATTTAAAAAATTAGTGTGATATGATGTAGATTGTTGGACTTTTTGGTAGTTAAATGTGGTATTCGCATAATTTTTATCATTTTAGGAAACGTATTACTTCAATTGAAACATTCCGACAAGTAAAATGTGTCATTTTAAATGAGACGAGGAAGTAAATTTTATTAATTCAGGGAGAAGTAACAAATATTTTTTATATAATGGGATCAGGGAATTATTTATCTGACAAATTTACTGATCAGAAATTAGATAATGTACATTCAGTTTTCATTTACTTTCACAAATGTCTTTTTAATATAGCTAGCTAGCTAGCTAGTTATAAATAATTTTGCAATAACTCAAGGTTTTAGATTTTTAGACTGCAACTATGATATGGTTACACACATAACTTTATGATTGGCTGAAATAAATAAACAAAAAATTTACATATTCGTAACAAAAAAAGAGTGATGCACATTGGCAACATGAAAAAATCAAGTACAGATATTGAACTACTCGAAGTCGACTCGTGTTCGACAAAGCTCATTTGAGTACTATTCAATAGGTAACTAAACAAGCTCAATAAATTATTCACTATTTTCATGTTTTTCTTTAAAACTTATTATATGGTACAAGTAAATTAGTGAGTATATTTATACTTAATTACTATGGTTGGTGATAACATAGAGTGGGAAATAAGTAAAAAGCATAGCACAAAAGAGTAATGGATCCTTTTTGTCGGCCATTGGTCACAATGATCTCGATTGGCTTTTTTATAGGTTTGAGTTGTTTGATAACGAGGAAAATCATAATCACTATTTTAGGTGTGCGTTGGGTATATCAATTTTTATATAATTAGAGAAAAAAAAAGCAAAATGTATTACACTAAGGGGCCGTTTGGTTGGAGGGAATCAGAAAATGGAAAAGGAAATAGAATGGTTGACTCTGTTAGATAGTGTTTGGTTCAGTTTTTTTCGAAACTTGATTCCCCCACTTTAGGGAATCAAAAACCCCGGTAAAAGCCTTTTTCATTTCCTCCCTCCCCGATGGGATTTCATTTCCGTTTCGCTTCTCTGTCCCTCCTTCACTCTCTTATGACACCATCTCCTCTCTCTACCACATCTTCTTCTCCAAAACCTCCGACTGACTTCTCACTCTTCTCCATCCTATATTTCCGACGAGTTCTCCTCTCTCTCTCTCTCTTCCCCCCTTGAACTCCGATGAGTTCTCCTCTCTCTCTTCCCCATTCATCTCGTCGACTTCTCCTCTCGTTATCCCCCCCTCTCTTCTCTCCTCGTTGTCTCCCTCTCCTCCCTCCACAAGCGGCCGTGGCGGCGAATCTCTCCACAAGTAGCGTCATTTTGCCCAAACTCTAAAGCGCAAAGTCTGCCGTAAGCGGACCTCCACAAGCGACGTTGTCTTCTCCCTGTTGGTCCCGAGTCAAACTTTCAGGTTTAGAGGGGGGGGGGGGTTAAATACACCTGAAAACCTTTTTCCCAAACTAGAACGCGAACAGTTCGATAAACAGAGATTGCCTACTGAATGAATTCAGTAAACCAGACAGGCTGTTCCGGATCGCGTGGACAGAGTGACTTAAGGTGCTGAGCTCTGCTAGCTAACTGACGTCAGAATTCAGAAGCGTTCAGCATGGTTCAGTAGCGTGCGGAAAGTGTAGGCCCAGTTTAGTTTGGCTTGAAAACGTTTGTTTATAAAAACTATTTCAGTAGATTAGTGCAATCGGTTAAGCTTGTTACTGAGTCAAACAACTGAATGATTTTGTAAATAGTTTTCAGTATGAACGATTAAATCAATGCAACAGTTATAGACACAAAGACTTTTAAAGTGGTTCGGATACGCAAGATCTTACCTCCACTGTCCTGAACAAGGCAGGAGGCTACTTTATATACTGAGTTAGTCTCAGTCGGTTTGTACACTAGACAAACACAATCTTGTGATTATAATGAGCAAGTCTCAGTTTACAGGGTCAAACAAAAATATGTTTGAATGTATCTCCAACGATGAAGGAGTTCTTAACACTAATAACGGTTCAATAAATTGAACTCCTTCGTTCTAAGCTATAGATAAATACAGTTGAGCTTAGGTTAGAGGGAAAGGGAACAAGAAAGACTTCTAGAGTGAAGAACAATGAGGAATAATCTCTCTGGGTTCGTGTTCTTCACTTGGATGCAAGAGGCTTGAGTTCTATGTAAGCTTGAGTTCCCTTAGAGCAAGTTATATGCTTTTCACGCTAAGATTTAGCTCAGAACTTCGTCGCGTATAGCTTGTGTTCTTGTTAGCTTGATGCTCTGTTCGTATGTCGTTGTGTTATATCTTTTTTCATCAATTTGATTTTCCATCTATTTATAGACGTGAGCTATGGATAGATCCGTTGGAGACGAACTGTCCACGTGTCAATCATTTGGTAGCTAACGACTCTTTTGAATTTCCGCAGAGTTTACTAACTTTTTCAGGAAAGTGTTGACTTGCAGCTTTCGACATATGCTTTTCCAGCTGGCTGCTTGTCATTGGTCGAGACACAGAAAGTGGTTGAGACACTTGCAGACTTCAAGGTTGATACTGAAGCTGACTTCTCTCAGTTGTACGACCTCGTACCACTCTACTGAAATGACATTGAAGTCCACTGTCAGTCAAGGAAACTGACAGGCCGTTGTTGAGTCTGACCCATAGGTTCAGTAGTATACTCCTGCTGAGTTCAACTCTATTGAAGGTCAAGACTCTGAGTACAGTAAATTGCTTCTGCTGAGTCCAGTTCTACTTACTCCCGAACACCATTCGGTGTCTTTGCTCTGCCGAGTCCAAAGACTCACTCGAATCTTCACTCCATGGCCTTTCGGCGGATAGTCTAGTGAAGAACATCAGACAAAACTACTGAGTCGGAACCATGCTGAAGGCTAGTCTACTAAGCCTGAAACACTCAGAGACAAAGGTGTTTAACTTTTACAAAGGAATGGTTCACCAATCAACATAGGATTTTGGATCAGTCAAATCAACAACTGAATCACATCCCATCACTCCCTCTCTCTTCTCCAGCGGCAAAGTATTAAATCAAACTACCATAGGCTGATTTCTCGTCCCCTAAACCTCCTACCGTATCAATTTCTTAAATTTGTGAGTAACTTGTCGGTTTGCAATTTAATTTTTGGTGGATTTGTAGTTTAATCGAAATCTTCTTTTGCTCTTCTTTTGGTAGATTTGCATTATAATTATTGGATTTGCAATGTAAAAAACAACTACAAAAATGAGTGAATACATCCATTTTTAGTTAGATTTGCAGTGTTCAAACCTCTTTGGAATTGCAGTGTTCAGATCGTATTTGGATTTGTAGTGTTCAAACCACCTTGTTCTTCTTTTGTTAAAAAACAATTTCATTCCCTCCTCGGAACCAAACAACTACAAAAGAATAGATTCCGTTTCTAGGACCGAACCAAACACGAGGCGATATTGGTAATAATTCTAAGCCTTTCATTTCCACTCCCTTTCTTGATTACTTTCCGTTTCCTTCCACAAAAGAATTAGACCTAAAGAGATTGATCGATAAAAACTAAACTTCTAATATTTGATCATAAGACAACTTAATCCACCGCTAAATCTTCCTCAATGATGTAGATTGTTCCAACACCAAAGCCAGTATTGATTTGGTCATATAATATGGTTTATGTCCATTTTTGGTTTTATAATTTGGTTGTTTTCTTGGACCCATAAACAATCATCCGTTTTTTTTTTTTTTTGTCTTCAAATAAAAAGTGTATTACTGGTAAATCCTAAGTTAAGAGTAACATAACTACATTACTGAAAAAATAGGCAACAAAAAGGGGTGTGTAAAATACATTATCTGCCAGAAAATCAAAACAAACGTTTTGAAAAGTTACAGAGTAGAAAACGAATGCAAATACATTTTAAGACCATAAATAAACAGATGCCACAATAAAAGTCGAAAACGGATGCAAATACGTTTTGCATGATTGCTACATACAACATATCCTTTTATCGACGTACATATAAATAAAAATCCAGTTATGCATTATTAAGATTATAGCTGAATAGAGTGTATTCAGTCTACACTACTTTAACGCGTAATAAATTTGATTAAGAAAAAAAAATAGTCTTTTTCCCCAATTTATCTTTTATAATTCAAGCTCTCATATATATTACTATATAAACCCAAGTTTTGAGATGCGTAATTGTCACCCATATTCCAACAACATGGCCTGCTTTATTTTTTAACAATCAAGAGAAAATACAAATCAAAATATAATTTAGGACATGTATCGTGTTGTTTAAAGATTGTGTCGAATTTATAAATTGATGCAAAGATTGTGATTCTTTGTGCAATCAATGCTATAAGAATAGATCTAGATTCCCAGGAGAACAACTTGTATAGCAAGTTTGTCAATATATTGTATTGAAATGATGAATTAGTAATAAAATCGTGTAACATTAAAAAAAGTGATTTAAGTTAAAATAATTGAAGAAAAAGAAATATAAATATCATTCCGCATATCTAGACATGCCCATTTTCGGTTCCGGTTTCGGTTACGGTTTGAAACCGTCGGTTCCGGTTTGCCAAAAACTGAAGCCGAAATCGAACCGCCTGTAGACGGTTGACGGTTCCGGTTTGAAACGTCGGTTCCGGTTTACCGGTTTCACGGTTTTCATAATTTTTTTTTATTACTGAATTAGTTTTTTTATTAATTTTTTTTAAAAAATATACCTTTTTCGATTTCGAATCAAGTCAGTAATAAATTATAAATAAAATTGTACAATCTCATGAAAGAATTGAACAATTAAATATATTAATACAATCTCATTGTTGATTCTTCATTATCATCATCGTTTTAGAAAAAAAATTTATATCATTGTTTTCGATTCTTTGTCGTGTAGTAATTATTAAACAATATTTGATATTCTATATTTTCAGTGATAAAATTTGAACAATTTTTATCCCATATATATTTTTTGGGAACATTAGTATCCATTTGCAATTATACTAAATACATAATAATTTTTTATCCTTTTGTATACCACTTTAAAATATCAAAATTAGTAGGATTTTTGTATTTTTAAATGAATAGTTTGTTTTAAATATATGTAAAAATTAGAAGATTTAGATCTTCAATAATGTTTTTAATTTAAAACTCATTTATCTAATTTATTAGATATCTGATCTTTGATAATTTTAATAGGTGAAATCGTCGATTTCACCCGGTTTGGAACCCACGGTTTGAAACCGGCGGTTTCATGGTTTGAAAAAGAGTAAACTGAAAGCGAACTGCAAACCAATGGTTTACGGTTCAAGACTGTTCCGGTTTGCACCAATTCCAATTTATGCCTGTTTCGGTTCCAATTTAAAATCCGAGTTTAGCTGATTTCAGTTTGAAAATGGACATGTCTACGCATATTTGCGCTGCTTGAAGCTAGTTGGACTATTTTATATTTTAATTTTTAGTTTTTAATAGAAGGAAAATACGCGGTGCTACTTATATGCATGTACCAATATATTTTATTCATACAAATAAAGTCAATTGAAGTAGACTAATCAAATGTCACAACTCAACTATAGATATGGTACCGGGACTTGGGAGAATAACTTTCCTTCCCAAGCATCTATCAAAATATTCCTTAATGATCTAAGATCTAAAACTAATCTTGGAATGCATGACTCTTCATATTCCTTGCATGTGACTAAAAAAGTTCACTGATTAGAATATAAGGCAAAAACTTGTGTGCATCATGTTGCACATGCAACATGATCCAATTACCCAATTTTGATCCGCTTTGATCCGTATTTGACCCGTTGACCCGCATTGACCCGTGTTTGACCCGCTGACGTCAGCATGCCATCATTAATTAATTTATTTATTTTTTATACTTTTTTTTTACGTTTTTTTTCTTTATTTTAAGGACGGATGTGTCACTCTTTGCATACGAAAGTGTTAATCGTAACAAACAAAAGTATCAATCGCAACAAACAAAAAAATTTTCATTTTTTTTTCATTTTTATTCCCTTTATTTTAAGGACGGACGTGTTACTCTTTGCTTATGAAAGTGTCAATCGTAACAAACAAAAGTGTCAATCGTAACAAATAATTTTTTTTTATTTTTTTCCAATTTTTTTGATAAGTAAGGCGTGTCATTTGTAATAAATAAATGTGTCATTTGTTACTTATCCAAAGTATCAATCGTAACAAACAAAAATGTCATTTGTATTTGAATAAAGTGTCATTTATATCATTTATTGAATATCAATTATTTTTTTTAAAAATGCGATTTGTTTCGAAAAAAAATGTCACTTGTTTATGAAAAAAGTGTCAATTACAACGAACGAAAGTGTCATTTATCTTAAAGTGTAAATCACACTGAAGTAAATTGGCACTCAGAATTAAGGAACGTGTCACTTTCATCTACTAATCAATATGAAGCATAATAACCAGAAATATTACATAAAGTGTCAATTGTAATAAACAAAAGTGTCAATTGTCCCGAATGAAAATGTCATTGTTTAGAACAAACGAACAAAAGTGTCATTGTTTAGAACAAACGACACTTTTGTATACAAAGAGTGACAATCTCGTCCTTAAAATAGAGGGGAAAAAAACGAAAAATATTTTTTGTATTTCAAAACGAAAAAAGTATCGTGTCATTTTTTGTATTTCCGAAAAGACGAAAAAAATGAAAAAACGAAAAAGACGAAAAAAGGCGAAAAAAGACGAAAAAGGCAAAAAAAAACGAAAAAAAAAACGAAAAAAGGCGAAAAAAGTGAAAAAATGAAAAAAGACGAGAAACGAAAAAGGCGAAAAAAACGAAAAAGTAAAAAAAAACGAAAAAATGCGAAAAAGACGGAAAAAACGAAAAAAAGAAAAAAGACGAAAAAATGAAAAAGGCGAAAAACAAAAAGACGAAAAAAAAGGAAAAAATAAAAAAGATGAAAAAAAAGACAATTAAAAAAACGAAATAAGAAAAAAAAAGCAAAAGAAAAAAAAGAAAAAAAACAAATACGAAAAAAAAAATAGGTCAACATATGAGTCAAAGCGGGTCAACGGGTCAAACATGGGTCATAATTTGGCAATTGGTGCAACATGATGCACACTAGTCCATCTCAGAATATAATTAAGTAGATTATATATTAATGGAATAAAACAGAAAAAATACATCTCGGAATAAAAAGGTTAAGAATTCGGATCCAGACTAGAAATGGATGGATTCATGTGTTCTTCAAACATAGAAATGTCATTAATATAATGTTTATTGTTAGACATTGTATTATGCAATTAATCCAGATAAAAATCTGTTGGATTTTTAATCCAATTTAGGGTATTTTCTTAGTATTTATTTTAATGCAAATTGAAAATTCATATTTGAATTTATGTTGATTTTCGAAGGATTCTAATATCCTATTCCTTTATTCTTGGAGGAAGTTTATTTATTAATAAATATTAGATTAGATTTCAATTTTTGGATGGAATCAGAATTTCAAATTATAAGGAATTAGATTTGCATTCTCGATTGACTAAGTCTTAGACTTTGTAGATATTTTTATTGATAAACAAATTAGAATTTGAAATTCAATTTTTTGAATATATCTTCCTAGGATTAATGTTATTTGTTTTCTCCATTATCTAATTCTCCTAGAGTTGCTCCACAAATTGTTCAAACTTAATTTTTGAATCACGTTCTTCACTTATTATAAAAGAGAACTGATTAATCTATTATCTTACGGAAGAAACTTACGCAATATTTCAGAAAACCAATCTACAATTTTTCCTTCACTTTAATTTCCTTCCTTCCTTCCTCAAGAAGAGCGGACGGTGTTACAAGAGCAGTTCACAAGTGCTAGTGTATTGTACCGTACGTTTTAAATTTCGACGGTTGTTTTATGCTGCAGCACAATTCCGAGCCATACCCGAAACGTCTTAAGAAAGAGTTTTCCCCTACTCAACCATTTATTGGTAAATTCGTTTCATTTTCTACTCTTTCTTTAATTCATTCCAACAAAATCATAAAAACCTTGTCTACAACTGATATAAGCGAAAATACTTTGTCAGTTTTGAAAAAACTCCGAACATTTGGTTAATCATTGACTATTGATTTTGAATTTAACTGTAAATGCTCCACTTGGCTGGGCATTGATATAGATAGGTTGGTAAAGTTCCGCTCTTGCAATTGCACCTTGCAAATACGGATTAAATGTCTAATTATCATTGTTTTGGAATACGATCGTTCATCACAACCAAGTCTAAGTAACTACTCAAAAGCCAAGACGTTAACAAAGTTGATTATGATATATCATTAAGTGTTTTATTGATTACCATTGTAGCACCTCCATATCAAAAAAAGGCTTTTTTTCTCTTTCTGTGAAGTCTTCTTCTTCCTTTATACAAAAAAGGAATAAAATAAATTTATGGATATTTTCTTTAAGAAAGTGTATATTCAAGTTGTGCACAAATAAGCAAAATGAAACATAGCAAGTAACAAATACAAGTGCTGTGTGGAGCCTCATGTCTAAGAATAATGGGAAGCACAACTATGATATGCAAAGGAAAGATGTGTGGTTCCAAAAGAGCCTTCCCTCTCTAGGGCTCACCGCCATTTTACTTGTTCCTTGGCATATTATCATTTATTTCATGTCCAAACCGGATCCAAGATTAAGATATAGCAAAAAAATGCGAGATTTTGCACTATTTAACCCGTATCTTAGATCCACCCCTATTCCTTCGTTCATGCTTGATTTAATTTTGGGCAAATGCACATGGAATCTAAACATTAAAGCCTAAAACAAAAGATTTAGAAACAAAAATGTACGCACATGATCAGCGAATTCTATTTGGTCTTATAGTTAGAACGCGCATGAAGACGCCCCAAAGCTATCATTTTGGAAAACTGCCTATCTCCTAAATTCTTGAGAAGGATAACATAATGCAGTTAACTTGTCCAAACAATAATCTCCCCAACACAACACTCATTCTTGAATAATGACATGCAGGGATAGATAGTCGAGAAAACTTACTCACATTTGAATCAGCGTTACTACATATACGATTTCGATCCGTATTGAATTTGGTCACTCATCCCTTTAAAGTGGGAGAGAATTATCCAAACTTATATTAAGGAGACAATATCATTATCAAGTCGATATAGGACAATATATAATGAGCTTCAACAATACATTTATAGGATATGTGAAACAATATCACCAAGACATTAATATTTATCGCACATTAGCCAATTTTGCAACCGTATTCCTTTTTGTTTGCATTTTACAAACCTTAATCATAATCCAAACATAAAATAAGCTTTTATTTTTGATAGTTTATCTACCTATACTAATAAGCATGACTCCAACCTTAAGGAGTTGATAACATAAATGCCATGTGTAGACAAATTATTGGTTGAGTGAGAGCTTCTTATCGCCTTTCCTAATCATCAGTAGTGTGTCTATCAGTTTTCAGTTTGCCTCGTAAATGAAATAAAATGGACTTCCAACAACTTCACATTTTGTATTACATTGTCTTTCTCATTTTCTTGTGTGGTTTGTTCGGATCTTGATCTTAGCTTGATTTATCAGTCAATTCAAACCAAGTTTAAACTAAATTAAAGAAGCATCACCAAGAAACATAGGGCTACACAGCATGACGGTCTAAATTTTGAAGTCAGAAGAAAAATATACTGCTGAGAAGGCTCTTATTAAATATGTGAAATTAAGACTTTCAAGATTAAATCAAACCAAATTTCCCTTGAGCAAGAGCTTCACCGTTCCTAAAACCCATCACTCCTTTGAACCCGTAGGTCACATGAATTCTATATAATTTAGTCCACGACTCCTTCATAACCCTCGATATCATATCTTGTAGATATGTTAGCTACAATTATATACACACGCCAATGAGACTATACCAAATGGTTCGGATTTTTGAATTGCAAGAGGAGATCTACACGACTGTGCAAGATAACTCTCGATGACTACATATTTTAACAAACTTGATTGTTTGTGGAAGGAACTTCATCAGTATAGTCCTATATATTCCCAGATGCACTTGCACATAATGGCTGAACAAGTAGATCGTTATATTGCACTCAAATTTCTTATGATTCTCAATGATGTCTACTCTTCTATTTGTGGTCAAGTCTTGGTACATCAAATTTATAGCCTCATAGTTCAAGATGAAAAACGCTGCATGGTAGGCTATAATTCTCATGGATCACTTGACTCTGTGGTCATCATCAGTAAACGTATATCCTCAGACGATCATGCATCCTCTGATAATGCAATAGCTTCCAATAGTGTTGGAGGTTCTGAACCAGTTTGTACTTATTGTGGAATTTATGGCCATGTGTTTAAGCTTCGTGGCTTTCCAAAATGCTCCATCTGCTCGTAGAAAGGACAAACCTACTTGCTCTCACTGTGGTATTACTGGTCAGTGGTCATTTAAAGGACAAATGTTACAAATTACATGGCTATCCTCCAGACAACAAGTTTAAATCTAAGAGTGCACCAATTCAGTTATCCACTACAAAAAAAGTTAAATTTTCGTTACAATAGGTTATTGTGATGAAAAAGTTTCGTCACACGCCCGTCACAATAGCCCAGTCATTTTAGGTGATTTGCGAGAAAAAATGTACTTTTGTCACAATAGAAGATATCTTATATGACAAAAAATTACTTGCATTAGGTCACATTGGTGATCACTGTTTTCACCAAATAATCCTGCAAGAATTGCTAGAACTAAAATTAGTATAGCAACAGGTATCGAACACAGGGAACGGAGTATTTTAGACCTAAAATTCCTATTAATCAAGGGTTGGTTAGCGACTACGCAAGTTTTAGAAATTATCTAACCTAAATCAAACGAAAATAAATAGCAGGAATTAATCTCATGTCAGGCGCGATTCTACAATTCATGCAGGGTCGCGTGCGGGCGGTTCGACCTTCTCTGTAATGCTCGGTCTGGTCAGTTCGGCGATCTGTTCTGCTGCAGATCTAATCTCTTGGGGACTCGCTTTCGTTGTTGGTTCGGATAACTCTTTTCCACTCCTCAACATGATGTGATTGCAACTATGGGCAGACGAATTTGGCTGAGTCTGAGAAGGTAATTGCCTTTGATTTTCCTTCATTTTTATCTAGCGAAGTGGTCATCATAGACATTTGCTTGGTCAGATTGTCCAAGATATTTTGTTGTTCCCACTTCAATTGTTGCACCTCTCTCTTCACGGCTTGGAGCTCATCATGATTTGAAGTTATTTCCTTCTGCATCTGCTTTTGATATGCAATGACATCTTTTTGAGAAGCAATCATCTCGCACATCAATCCTCAAGCATAGAGGATCCCTGGTCGGCTTGGTCGGGCGGACGCATGATTGAGATTTTCGGCTTCAATGCCATTTGATGCGAAGCTCGGTAAGGTTGCTCTATACCGAGGGTAGGTGTCCGATATAATTTGTCATAGCGGTGGATGGGTTGTTGTACTTGACTTTGTGGAAATTCTACGTGTTTGTGTGTTCGGGCACCTTGCTCTCCATCAATTTCCTGCTCGAGCTCAGTCTTCTTTTTACCGTTCAAGCTAATTTGACTTACGTTAGCCCTAGCATTCGGATTGGGCTGGACTTGTGACAGTAATTGCCCTTGACTTGCCTTCATCTCTTGAATTGAAGAATTCAACTTGGAAATCTGCGTGGATAAATTCTCGACGGTGATTTGATTATCCCTCTTGGTCTGATTAATGTCCTCTTGCATCTGTTGTTGATAGGCAATGGTACTCTTCTGAGAAGTAATCATTTCAGCCATCATTTTCTCCAATGGGTCGCTCTGGTCCGTCCGGCCGGCGGGCCACGATCTGCTTTGAAATTGCTGCGGGAATTGCCTTTGATGTGGAGGTCTGTAGGGTTGTTGAAACCCTTGTTGCTGCGGTGGCTGATATTGTTGATGATGGTATGTAGGTTGTTGGAATGATTGCTGTGGAGGATTCCTTGGCAGTTGTGGCGCTTGATCATCTTGTCTCCACCTTAAGTTCGGATGAACCTTGTTCTGTCCATTCTAATTGCCAGCTGCATTAACATCCTCGCCTTGACATTGCAGAGATGTGTGCCCTCTTTGACCACATGCACCACATGTGTGATCAACCATTGTGCGCGCAGATGAAGAGGAAGAGGAAGGAGGATTCCTCTCCTTAAATAGACGATTCAATTTGTCTTCGAATTGGCTGAATTTTTCCTCCATTTTCATCCCAACCTTCATATCAAGATCGTCTAGAAATTCTCCACTCGAAAGGTTCACAGATTTCCTTTGCATCATTGGTCCTTTGTATTGTGATGTTGACTCGGCAAGGCCTTCAATGATTGCCTTAGCATCACTATAGTAGCTATTAGCAAAGCTACCCTTCAATCCGACATTCACCATGGTCTTGGACTCATCTGTCATTCCTTGGTAGAAGCATTGTAGCAGATCCACATCAGAAAAACCATGGTTTGAGCAACTATCAACTAGCTTCCCAAATCGCTCCCAGTATGCTCCAAAAGATTCGTCAAGCTCTTGAGTAATCTCGAAAATCTCCTTTTTGAGTACATTCGTCTTGGATTGAGGAAAATACTTGTCCAGGAATGTCTGACGCATCTGAGCCCAAGTAGTAATCGACCTAGGTCGAAGTCCAGAAAACCATGCTCGAGCTCCATCTTGAAGAGTAAAAGGAAATGCTTTGAGCTTGAAAGCATCCAATTGACCTTGCTTGTGCAGATCACAGACCTGATTGAATCCCTCCAGAAAAGCAAAAGGATTCTCGTTCAGCGTCCCATAGAACTTTGAACATGCCGCGACCAAATTCAGCTTCACATCTATCTGCTCAGTGGTGGTTATGTTGATTGGTCCGGGCAAGTCCTCTCCCAAGTTCCTCGAACCTGAGTTCATCTTCAGATTGGCTCCTTCTTCTTCAGCCATATTTTCTTCTTCAAATTCAGAATTGCTGCCTTCAGAAAACGGGTCTATCTGACATGTCGGACCGATTTCCGACTCTGACTCACTGGTTCTTTCCTCTGTCTGGTCAGTCGGACCTGTTTCTGCTTGTGACAACACTGGTTGCTTTTGCAGCTTTGTTGTCTTCCGGTTCCTTTTCGCAGTCTTTTCAATTTCTGGATCGAAGTGTAGAAAAGGGCGGGAAGACCTGCTCATGCAACACTTTAAAAGCACAAAAGATCAGTAGGAAAAATAAGCTTAAAAATAACACCGTTCCCCGGTAACGTCGCCAATTTGGTGATCGCTGTTTTCACCAAATAATCCTGCAAGAATTGCTAGAACTAAAATTAGTATAGCAACAGGTATCGAACACAGGGAACATAGTATTTTACACCTAAAATTCCTATTAATCAAGGGTTGGTTAGCGACCACGCAAGTTTTAGAAATTATCTAACCTAAATCAAACGAAAATAAATAGCAGGAATTAAACAAGAAATGAACTAATGCAAATAAAACGGGTCCAGCAAGATGATTCACACACACACAATCGATCATTGACACTATTAATTAATTAATCCCCTTAAATCAATTAGTTGTAGGACACCGTAATTAAACTGACACATCCCCTATTCTCCCTATTCGGTAATCGCCATGGTGGGTATTGAAATGACTACTTCTCTAAATTAGATGCAACCTACGTTGGTGGACAATCAATAGATTTAACACCTAATCAGCTTTAAGAACTAAGGGAACCCAATTTAGGAGCCTACTCGTATGGTGGATATCTAATAGTCTCCTGCCAAATTAATCCAATTGCCCTAAGACAATTTGCTACCTATCTAGCCTAATTCCACGAGAAACGATGAAAGTACTAAATTAGCTATGAATTAAACTAACCTGGGGTGATCAAGCCTAAATTAATTAATCCAATTAATTAAACCTAGATTAATTCAGAAACTAAGTGATTAATTTTAAGCCCTAGTCTCACGGAAATAAGGTGGTGTGTGTTTCATATCTCGCCGGCCCCTTAAAAGACTTAGCTACGCATATCGGCCGGACTAGCCAGACAGACCGATTTACTAGACAGAACACAAAATATGCTGAAAATCTCGAAATAAATATGCACGAAAATTTAAACTATCATAAATCAATTAAACATAAATTGAAACGAAATTAAATCCTAAAAATCAAAAAATACCAAATTAAAGTCTTCAAATCATCCTACAGGAAAATAAAGCGGAAGCAATCCAAATATGGGAATGTAAAACGGAAGCAATAACATGTTGTTTTCTCCAAATCAAACTAAAATCAACGAAATTAAAACTGAAATTCGAACTCTTAAAATATGATGAATACTCTCTGACTTGCGTGAATGATCATATCATGATGTGGTATGAAATTAATCTCTTCTTCTCCTTCGGCTCTTGTTGGCGGCGTGAATGTGATGATGAATTCTCAAATTGATTTCTCCCTTGGACTCCTTCGCTGACTTGCTATGAAGATGATAAAATAATGATCTCTCCTCAAGGTGGTGAAGAATATGATATATATAATCTCCTCTCTCCCCTCCACGGTAATATGGTGATGATAAGGAAAGAATAAAATAATCAAATCTTCTCCCCCTCTTCTCAGCGTGTGAATAAGATGATTTAATGGAATGATAAAACTCCTCCTTTTTGTGCGTGTGCGGCGGTAATATATCTAGGATTTTAATTCTTTGATTCCTTGTAGAAGTAGAAATCTTATCCCCAAGTATGGAAAGATATTATTGAATATATCATATCCAAATCTTTCCATACTCCTTTCCTTATCCGTCACTTTCTTTCTACGTAAATTTCGCCCAAATTAAACCCTTTTAATCCTTAATTTCATGCATGCCACCTCATCATCTTGTCATCGCCACATCAGCTCGGGAATATGTAAAACAACACAGAAATGCAACCCAACGGCCCAAATGGCGCCAAAATAAATAGAATTTGCATAGTACGAATTTGGACTCATCACACATGCAAGAAAACAAAATCCTTACATTAGCCATAAATGAGAAGACTAGTTCCTCACATTAGATCATGTGTGAGAAAAACCAAATTCCTTACATTAAGCCATACTTGTGGAAACTAATTTCCTCACATTGGGTCATGTGTGAGGAAAAATATATCTCACATTAGGTTGTATATGAGAAAAGATATTCCTCATGTTAGACTACATATGAGGAAAATAGTTTCTCACATTAGCCCGAATACGTGGAAATAAGTTCCTCATATTAAACCATAAATAAGGAGACTAGTTTCTCACATGAGAGCTCATGTGTAAGAAAATAAACTCTGTCACATGAGACCACTAGAGGAGAGTAGTTCCACACATTAAACCATTCTATATTATCCACAATTGAAACAGAGGCTAGGGAAATCACAACCCATATCTTGCATGTATAGAAAATTGATGAATATTAAGATTTCATACTACCAAACACAGTTGATACGAGAGCAAGAAAGCATAGGAAAATTCAACAAGTTCTGAAATATAACTTGTCATGCCTATACAAATAATAAAACAAGCTCAGATAGTTTAGAATCCATCATTTTGTGTGCATGTCTTCTCCATTAGCTTTATTACGTATATCTATATTTTTGGCGGCTATTGTAATCATTCTTTTATAACATTTAATCTTAGCCGCCCCTTGATTTTGAAAGATTAAATTTGAACCGTGCGATTCAAACTAAAGATCAAACTCAATATACAAAATCTTTCATCTTCTATCAACTCCTCACTTTTCGCCATTCTCATATCTTAGAGCTTTTTCTTAGCGATTCAGTTACCTTCCTTACATCCTCATTCAAACTGCATTGCTATATCTCTTTTCAAGCTCTATTTCACGGTAATGTATTACTATCCGCTGATAGCTACTAACTTACTCTATTTTCAAGTGCTAACAATTTGTTTTGCAGATTTCGATGGCGGTAGTACAGACTCCTGAGAAGATGGTTGAGATCATGACCATCCGGGTTCAGTTTGAGCCGACGATGGCTCTCCGGCAGGTGGACGTTTCATATTTGGAGCCGGTTTTTGGCGCCCTTGAGAAGTCAGGGCTGGCAACTCTTGTGTCGAGGCATCCTCGTTCTCATCTGCCGAGACAAGTTGTGGAGGCCTACTACAACTGGAAATCATTAGCCTCAGGAGGAGAAGAAGCATCCTTTGGATACAAATGGAAATTGCCCCAAATCGGTGGAGGGAGGCTACCCACTCTTTCAATATCTCGAGGCTCTCGTTCAAGCTTTTCAACTCCCCTCGGTGGTATCTCTCCCATTGGTTATAAGGAAAGGGAGATAAATAACTACGTCCAAAAGTTACGTGGGACGCAGGCGACATAGTGTTCAAGACGGCGTTTCGGAGAAATCTTTTGTTACCTCGATGCGGGGTTTAGCTTACGTTGTCTCTCATATTCGACGAGCTCAATGGATCCTATGATCGGCTTTCTAAGCCGAGGATACAACCGATGATGATCATAGACGATGGAGTAGAAGTGAACCGGGCCGACTACTATACTACTCAGTGAAGGCCCAAGCCCGAGAAGTTCACTACTTCGCCATCGGAGAGAGGAAGCTAACCAAGACAGGGCAAGCTCCTTTTCGGCACCAAGATGTCGGTGCCGATAGAGAGTGTGGTACGTAATCGCTCAGCCTTTTGAGGACTCGAAGTCTTTTGATCTCAAGAGTATTAAATTTATGACAAAGGCCGGAGCGAAAAAGTCAATTGGCAAGGGGGCCACCCGAACCGAAGAGAGCGGCGTCTCGCTCCGCCCCCTAACCGTCCAAGTGCCAAAGAAGAGGAGGTTGGCTAAGACTCGACTGCTGAGGTCACAGTGGCTCGGCCCACTTACCATTATTCAGCCAGCTCCTCCTTCTATTCAAGAGGGAGCAACTACTCGATTCGAATCGGAATCGAGGGAGCGACGATCAAGGACAAGGTCCAAGTGATCAGCTCCGAGGAAACAGAGTCCGACAAGAGGGAACCGTCACCCGAACCTACTGCTTGAGTGGACAACAACCGACACCACTCGATCATGCGTGCTGCGGCGAGATTCAGCTAGAGATACCGAAATTGCCGAGCACGCAGATCCGGTTGAAATAGCGAGTAGGGACAAGAGCTCGGATGCTCTTAAGGTTTCTGCACTGGGACATTCTTATTGACTTTGCCAAATCCCAAGCAGTCACCGGATGAGCTACGACGAGGAGCAAGAGCTCCAAGCCAAGATTGGATTTGGAGAGCCACCGATGTGGCGTCTTTCGAAGATTTGAGAGCCGCAATGCTCTATTTATCGAGCTTGAGAGCTCCGATCAAACAGCCTCCGCCCCCATCTCCACCTTCCGATAAAGGTGATAATGATGATCAAGATGAGGAGATTGATGGCAAACCCAAGGAAGCGGACCAGGGGAGAATGCGCAGAGGGACAAACTCCCCAAGAGAAGAGCCCAACACCACCCATAGTCACATCTCGGTGAGGCTACAACCGCTCCGGAGTACGGTAGGGGAGCGCTTGATCTCGTTCTCCGAGCAGAGGCTCGGAACCAGGCTCTTATCGATACAACCCATCGGTTCCGTGTCCTCACGTTCGTCAACAAGGGCTATCAAACGCCAAGGTGAGAAAAATCGACTCCTAGCCAAAGATGTTCATTTTAAATGGGAGAAGTACACCAAGGCTCGAACGAAGCTCTAAGTAAGTTGGCCGCTGACATCTCCACCCCTAAAGAGGCTTCTCGGCCCGGATTTCAAGGAGATAGTTGAGCAGGGCCCTAAGTGCTCAAAAGGCCGATTTAACAAAGACAGTCGTCAGCTGCTTGCCACTCAAAGATAAAACTTTCTCGAACCAATGACTCGAGGCCATGAAAACAATTCAAGGCTTCATTGATGAGAGAAACAAGATAGCAACCACCTCTCTTCAAACAACCATCAAGCAACAGGCGAGGCCTTAAAAGCCATTCGTAAAGAAATGACGAATCAAATGATCAAGCTCGCCGACACTCCGACAGGAGTCGGCCGCTCGATTGCGAAATCTAGAGCCGATCGGGAGAAAGACTGGGAAAACTACGCAACTTGGTCCCGTGATTTTGATGACACGGTTACCCGTATCAAAGATTCTCGTGCGCATCTGGAGCAGGACGTAAAAGCTATCCGCACCTCCCCGGCGAATATTGCGATGCCAAAAAGGGGGAAGATATTGTGAAAGATGAACCCGATACGGATACGGTCGACGTCCGGATCCTTGAGGGACAGCTCGGGAGAGGGGACCCTCCTCGCCAGCGCAGAGCCCTCAACCGCAGAGATTCGGGGGAACAGGCTCCGGAGGCGGGACCAACTACTCGAGAAGGTACATCTACGAGGTCCTTCTCCTTGATTTCCCACTACAAGCCACCCCATCTCCTCTTCGGTGTGCACATAGACGAAATCGCTCAATTCCTTGAAGAGCCGGTGAAGAAGAAGAGTCTCAACAGTGCCGCCGCAGAGGTCGGGGAAGGAAATCGCTACTGAATCCACTACTCCTTCCTCCCCGATCAAGAAGTTTAAATCAAAAGCGGAGCAAGAGGCATTCGACCTCAGAATAGCCCAAGAGCTGCAAGACAAGCTGGACCAGGAGCGTCAGCTAGAGGAGGCAAGCGGCGAAAAAAGCCCAAGGGCAAAGGCGTCGGGGGCAAAGGAAAGAGAAAGGTCATTAATACGGTCGAAGAGCAAAAGAAGAAAGCCCAAGAAGAATTTGCTAAGGCTCTTCCGATCGAAATCAAAGCTACTTGCTCGTAGTATTCCCATATCTACTCTTACACTGAGCGGATAGCGTAAGATCAAACGACACGGGAGGCGACGCCGCAAGGACCGAGTCTCGAGACGAGGAGACACTAGAGCAGCCGCTCTCCGTGAGAAGAAAAGGATGGATGACCTGGCAAGAATGAAAAGCCTATCTCGATAAACCAAAGGCCCGATCCAAGAAGGCGGATCCCGAGAGGATCTAAGTTCATCGGGGCCCCCACATCAAGCAACAACCGATTCAAAGATGTGGATAAGTGGGTGCCGGCTGATATGAATGAACATTGGGAGAGATTGAAAGAAACTTTTATCAAAGGCTACTACGTATGGCGCATTTACCCACTTGATCGCCCACCGATCAGCTCTTTGAGGAGTTGATTACGAGATTTAATGTTGAATTCGGTGAACGGCTGAAGCAAGTCATGGAATCACGAATGTAACCTTCCGTGCCCCAGCTTTCCGACGTATTCCACCGCCGAGACTTGCTAATGGACTCGCTGAGCACTAAGGACATAGAAAGAGAAGTGGAGGAAGCCGCCTACGATCCCGAGTCCGCTCCCGTAAAGGCCGGATGATAACTTGGAGATCCGGGAGATTCGAGCTAGAGTGTATAAATACTATTACCTGGATCCTCCCGAGGAAAAATCCACCGACTTCAAGAAGAAAACGCAGAGTTCAAGAAGCGAAGAGTGATTTTTTTCTCCTCATCTTTTGTAATAGCATAGGAACTCTGTAATTCTTGATATATATATCGGTTCCTTCCGCTTGCTAGACAATTACTCATTGTCTCTCAGCCTTTTACTTTGTGTTTACACTACTGATCACCAAGTGATCTGACACACACTCACATCAGTTTCTCTGATCTTGCCTTTCTCTCACCTGCTGAAGTTCATTTACTATTATCAGTTTTTCCTCAGATGCTTTAAGGGGGAAATTGTTGTCGATAGGGACAAGATCTTTAATAGATATTAGAGTATAGAGGTTTTGGCATCATCAATTAGGGGGAAATTGTTGGATATGAGTCAGTAGATTGATACTCAGCTGTTCTAGGGTTAAAAGAAATTGGGGGAAATCATTGTAGTACTATGGAATTGAAGATCCCAAAATCGAGCTGATATCAATAGATTAGTGTGTCGATAGGATTAGCTGATGTATAGGTTAGACTTGATGTAATGATTATTATTTTGTCTAAGTCCCAGTACGGGGTAGTTGTTGAACCGATCTTCGTCGAAGATACTTTTCGAACCCCACGTCATCAGTGTAATCGCTTGCATTCTTCGTCAGCAGCTGATATCAAACTCAATTGAAGATCCCGCATCAGCTGACTGGACCTCAGTAGAAGCATTCTCTACAAGCTGATGGTCATCAGTAGAAGAACCAAGGTGCAAAGTATACCTTCGCAGCGACCAACCGATTATCGAAGCTCACTTTATCGGTCCGACGACTCGGCCGAAGAAGACAGAGCTTTCGAGTGCGTATCCGACGTAAAGTGACCCAAAGACTTAAAGTCCCTTCAAATGTTCGGCGAGAAGACATACGAGGTAGTTTGAACGGTCAACTCGACACTCACCAACTACAAACCTCGACCAATGAGAAGCCGACAACGCTTACCTACTCTACACAAGTAAAGCTGCTCTCATGAACGGTGCATTAACCGCCTGCTTTGCAACAAAGTTGAATAGTGGCCGTTTTCTTTGGACGCTTGTGACACGTGGCATCGTCGTCTCCAACGGACATATGTCACAACTCACAACTATAAATAGAGAAGGATTTGAAGATTTCAAAAAGGAGGAAAATACGCGAAATCAAGGGAAATCATTCAAACTCACAACGCTCTAGAACCTTCAAGCTTATCCAGAGACGAACTAGTTTTCATAGAACACTTCTTGTAGTTCATCTCTCTAGAGCACTTTGATTCCTATCTTCTCTAGACTAAGCTCATTGCTAGATTCATAGCTTAGATCCGAAGGAGTTCACATTTAGTGAATTGTTCTTGTTGTAAGAACTCCTTCTCAGTTGGAGAATATTCCCTCCCTTCTAAACTTAGGTTTGGATTGTAAAGTCGCTAAGGACTATAACTTAGAGGGAACTGTCCAAGGTCACGGTATCCCCGCCGAGGCTTGCTCGAGAATAATCAACAAGTTCTCCTGCCTTGTTCAGGACCGTGGACGTAGGATCTTGCGTATCCGAACCACGTTAAATCGCTTGTGTTCATTTACTGTTTTATTGCATTGCATTCAACTGACTTGAAAATCATAAGTTTGCATAAAACGTATTTTATAAAGTGCACAGCCAAAAGATTTAACTTGCAAAAACGCGTTTTCAAAAGAGACGACTCCGGGCCTAACACTTATCCGCACTACAGTCTCCGACTGAGTTTCGTAATACTGACATCAGTCAGTAGAAGAGCTCAGAAGCTGACTCACTTTGACCCCAGTGATCGAAGGCTTACTTGGCACTGTTCATCAGTTGCAAACATCAGCTTCAGCTGACCTTCACTGAGAAAAAGAAACAGAGCTCAGGTGTATTCACCCCCCCCCCCTCTACACCTGACTTTTCGTCTCCGGACCAACATAATAGTATATACTATATATAGATGATGAGAAAATAATTAAATTTATGTTTAAAAAAAACAGTCAACATTAGAATCGTATTTCAGAAAATTGTCTTAGCGTTCTGCTAATTTAAATGATTATTAACTTATGATTTCGATGGAACCATATATTTACATTGAAGTTTTCTGAAAACTATTCTCTTATTATCTTATCGAATTTGATGATTTTTCACATTGGCCCAAATTGAGACCGGAGAAAAATATTATCTTAGAGAGGTTATTAATTTACCGAGTATTAAATTACGGAGATTTTACTGTATACGTTGGAATAAATAAGTACATTAATGCACCATCATGAAAAATATTGTAGTTGTTACCATTTTATGCAAAAGTTACTTTGTACATTAAATAATTATTTTGTTAGATGGCATAACATTGATTTCTAAGTGATCACTTTTAGCATTTGTGTAATTTTATATATATTAATATTAACAATGACGAGGCGTTGTTTTTAGGAGAATTGGATTAACTTGTTTGCATGCCTCCCTTCCACCTAAATCTATTCTTATGTGCCTTCACCTGACCAACTCTACATCATGATGAACACATAGGATATGTATATATTAACCCCATTTCTTTCTACACACTCTAATCTCTAGAGAACTAACATTCCCCAATCTCTCTCACAAACATCAAATTTTTGATTTTTCCCTAGACTATTTCATATTGCCATTCTTCCTAATTTGTTCTTCTTAAGTCTACTTGCTGCAATTCTTCTTCAGTTCCTCAAGGTCTAATGCAGGTTAGATTTAAAATATAATTTCTATCTTGTTCTGTTAATGGTGAATTGATAATTTTGAGATATTCTTCTTTGCTCTTTTGCTTTTCGTAGAATCTGTTAAAATTGTGGTAACTAGGAAATAGGAAGCATGGATAGATATCATTAGCATGTTTTAATGTTATTGAGAACAAGTAGTTGATTAGGAACATTTTGGTGATTTTTGGAGCTGTCTTTATACTTTTCTCTGCCCAAATCCTATGACTTTTGGATATGGTTCATTAGATTGGCCATATCTCACTCCACACACGAGCTTTATTCCCAATTATTTTTCCTAACTAATCTAGTCATGTAGGAATTCTAAAAAATGTTCAATTGATGTTTTTTGCATACACATATTAAGTCAGTTTTGACTTTAAAACTGGTTGTCCGGCAGAGCCTGCACTTTTTGTAACTCTGTTTGTAAGTTGAGATTGTCCTGTAGTTTCAGAGGTCATTCCTAATCCATCTTATGTGAAATTTCTAGATAAAGCTCATTTACCTGCCCCTGCTCATGTGTAAAATTTTAGAATTTTTAGATTAGATTAAGGTCATGAACGAATGGCTTAATTACAATCTATCAAAATTGTCTGAGTTTGAACCTTGTTTACCAATTGCATTATATCTTCTTAATGGCTAACTGTTTTGGCATGAAACTAGTTCTAAAATTACATAGACACTCTAAGGTACCTATATATATGTGGGTTGAATTTTTGAATGAGCATATAATTTGTGGGACCAATGTTAATGAAGGCACTTTGCACTAGCTTTTAAGGGCAAGATGGAACTTGATCACACGAATAGGATATGTTAGGCCTTGGTCATGATCTTATGAGTTTATAAAATAGGTAAGTAGGTTATGTATGCAAATTTCTGGAATATGTCATTAGGACCACAAATTAATAAGCTTAAGTAAGAGAGCATGGTTTAGTTATCGCGCTCTAAGATTTGAAACTTCTTTTCCCAAAACGAGTTATCACGCCCTGATTATGTCGAATTTAATATGTTTTAGTATGCTAAAGTAGGCCTTGATGAGTGGTTTTTATACCATCACATCATGTTCTTTTTAAGCCTATTTCTATCATTTTCTATCCAATTTTAGCTTTTATTTTGCTTGGAATCGTATACCTTTGATGGTTTTTGATTTTGTAGGTTACCTACACGTTTTGAGCATATTTGGAGGTATTTGACACCTAAATGAAGAAAACCATGACCATTGATGCATTGTGGGCAAAGATGGAGTTGTTTGGATTAAGAATGAAGAAGATTTGAAGTCGGAAGTTGAAGAAATCGAATTTCGGAGGTCTTGAAATAAGGCAGTCGGGAAAGCGCATAGCAGACGGGTCTAACCATCTTAGAATCCGATCTCCATTGTTCGCATTGTACTTCTATGTGTTAGGACTATTTTGGCAAAGTTACGTGGTGATCCAACAGTTATCGAAGGAGATATCGCGATTTTCCCAACGTTGGTCAGTGTAGAAAATTGTAGCCGAAGATAGAGTTGGCTGAAGCACTCGGACCACGGTCCCGGGTGTTCTGGCTCAAAAATTAATTTTCTCGTAGCCTTCGGTCCGCGGTCCTCCTTTTGTGCTGGACCGCGGTCCGCGTCTGTAAAATCCCAAACTCGCGTTTTTCAGCCCGAAACTTATATAAACCCCTCCGGACTTCTTTCCTTCATAACATACACCATATTTTCGAGTTTTTCCACCATCCAGAGCAGAGAAACACCCAAGGCATCCCTTCGTTGAAGATTCAAGATGAAGATTGAAGACCACAACTTGAGAATCAAGAGTGATGATCAATCCGCTAGATTCTAGGTTGTATTATTCATTCTCAGTTTTGTTTAGGGTTTTTGATACTTGAATTATATGGATTCTTTTTGCATATCTTGTTGATTGTCTTCCTAAAAATATGAGTTGCTAAATCCCCTTGTGTGGGGGTTTAGCAGGATCTATGTTTTTGATGAATTGATTCAAACCCTAGTTTTGGAATGAATAATTTCTTTTCTTAATTGTTGAGCTTGCTTTTGATTTCTCTGTGATCTTTAATGTGATTGACCATCATCTTAGATAATTGTAGAGAATATAGGGTAATAGGTAATACGGATATCATACCCGATTATTTATTTAGACCTGCAATTAAGAGTTTAGATTAACACCATTGGTTTGGGATAGTTTAGATGGTTCCTTAAATCCTTGAGCATGATACGATCATTAGGTTCATGATATGATCACTTGATTGACCCTTAGGATTATAAGTTAGAGATCTTCCGCCATCATACGGAATCCCTAGAGCCTTAGTGGATGAACCAACAAATGAGATTCATAAATGCTAGCTAGAGAATGGTAACAAATTAATCATCTTAGGAATAGGATTGTTAAACCTCCGCACTCTTCATCAAACTTGAAACCACACCCGTAGTCTGCTTCGTTTTGCCTTTTACTTTATTTACTTTCTTGCTATTTTTATTTTGTAGGTTTTAATAAACCAAATCCAGTTTAGGACCAAGTAGATAGTGAAATAATTAGGATAATTAGAACCCAACCGAGTACTTGTAAGATCGACCTCGGGAGTTGCTAGATTAGGTGCTATACTGATTCATGCTCTTGCGAGAATTATAATTTGTTCATCAGGCCTTGAGCTACGAACGTATTTGATAAGTGTTTTAAAACTTGATGCTTATATATAAGATGGTATTGGTTTTTAAAGAAATATCTTTAAGCTTCCTTTAGAAGTGTTCAAAAAAAATTGTTTCTTTATTATTTTCAAAAAATGTTATAAAAATGATTTTCTATTTATTTTCTCTCGCGTCTTGATTTCCATGTGGTTTCGTGGGAATTGGGGCATTACATATTATCTGATTGCTAGACAATCGTAAAAGGTTTATGTTGGATACGACATGATTAACTATTGAGATTAATGAGTGGTTAATAAAGAATCCGTTACTCAATTTGATTGAGAGAACCTTCTACGATTTCATTATTTATAATTTGAAGACCTTTAGTCAATAAATAATCTATTACTTCATTGAGATGATCTTCTACAATTTCATTATTTATAACTCAAAGACCTTGGCCAAAGCATGATGAATATGATTCCTAAATGAGTTATTAAATCGAATGAAATGTATATATAGAATTATTGAGATTTCGATTTAATTTCATACTCGATATTCATTTTGAAGATTATATGACATAATGCTTGTACGTGTATAATAATTCATAATCAAAATAGGTTTACTCGCTATTTCACCTAATACTAGGTAACCATGCTACGTACTAGGTGTTCCCATGGTTCGAAGGTTCTTGAAATTAAAGAGTTATTTATTGGATAAATTAAATATAAGTTATAACTTGTTATAAGCCTATTACTAATATTAGTTGTAAACCTAAGAAGGTCGCACACAAACGATTAGAACATGTCATTTAAATTTATTCAATAGTTGAATCCAGTTAATTAATTGAGACTAGATCCAATTCGATTATTTGGATTAATCTGATTAGACATAAAATTAATTTGATTAATATTTTTCTATTAAAATCAAGATGTGGATAATGGAGATGATTGAAATTAGATGGGATCATGGGAAAAACGGTTTCTCGTATCTTTAGAAGTATATCATATCCATCTGATTAAAGATAATTTTTTTTATTTTATAATTATTAATTTATTTGTTGAGTAATAATAATATTATTATATACTTGTTGTTATTAAAATATAATATTTGAAAAAATTAAAGTAGTGGAACCCAATAAAGTAAAAAATATTTATATTGATGGATGAAGGAATGTAGTTGAGTGTTTAAAAAAAAGTTGATGTGGCGGAGAGAGAATGTGATTGATGGATGTTTAAATGATGGAGGAGTGTGGATGCTCTAAGAGCATCCACATCCATCCCCAATTTAATCATCCATCCATCACATTCTCTCTCCGTCACGTCAGTTTTTTTTTTAAACACTCAACTTTTAAACACTCACCTACATTCCTTCATCCATCCATATAAACAATTTTTTACTTTATTGGGTCCCACTACTTTAATTTTTTCAAACATTATATTTAAATAACAACAAATATATAATAATATTTTTATTACTCTACGAATAAATAAATAATTATAAAATAAAAAAATTACTAATTAATTTAGATAAATTCATTAAAAATAAATACTAAGAAAGTAAAAAAAAAAACAATTTAAAAACTTGCAATAACATGGAAAATTAAACAATACAACACTTAAAATAAAAATTACGAACTAGTACATCAAAATATTAATCAATCAATTGTTGTTGTAGCGATTCCATATATGTTCAACCAAGTCGTGTCGAAGTTGGTGATGCACATTGCTGTTACGTAACTCAGAGTTAGTTCGAATCACATTTCGAAATTCTGGATTTGGACCTTGAACGAATTGTGGGGGTTCATCTTCTTCATCATTGGGAAACGATGCAACCATATCCCCCTCATCCTCAACAATCATGTTGTGCAAAATTACACAAGTTAACATGATGAATTTTATTCTTTTCATGTACCAAGATCGAGCTGGCCCTCTAACGATTGCCCATCGACCTTGGAGCACCCCGAACGCTCGTTCAACATCTTTCCTAGCAGCCTCTTGCCTTTCTTTAAAAAGGCTCCTCTTTGGATCGTCTGGGCAAGGAAAAGACTTCACGAAAGTAGCCCATGTTGGATAAATTCCATCTGTCAGATAGTACCCCTGATTATAATGTGTGTCATTCACCGTGAAATTAGTCTCAGGCGCATTTCCTGAGAGCACATGGTTGAATAACGGAGATTCATTTAACACATTAATATCATGTCATGAACCAGCTACACCAAAAAAGGCATGCTATATCCATAGATCTTGGGAAGCGACAACTTCTAGCACGATCATAGGAGAACCATGTCCCCTCGTAAATTGACCTTTCCACGCGACTGGACAATTCTTCTATTCCCAATGCATACAATCAAGACTTCCCAGCATTCCCGGGAATCCATGTCTATCATTGTGCATCTGAGTAAGATGTTGAACGTCACCGCATTTGGCCTTCTCAAGTATTGACTGCCCCAGATCTCTACCACATTCTTACGGGAATGTAGAAAGACATTTGATTGCAGTTGATTCCCCCATTCGGAGATACTCGTCAAGATGATCGGCTGGTACTCCGTAGGGCAATTGACGAATTGTCGCAGTGCATTTTTGTAGAGGAGACAAGCCTCTTCGATATATTGCATCGTTCCTCTGTTGGAAATATGACGAGTGATTCTCAAGTGCACTCACTATTCGGAGGAATAAGTCTCTCCGAATTCGGAATCGCCGTCGAAATATGTAATCGGGATACACGGGTACCTCAATGAAATAATCACTGAAAAGTCTTTCGTGTCCGTCTTCACATTCCTTTCGATGTACCTTCTCAGCTGACGCCTAGCTTGGAGACACCTTCTTTCATATTCTACCATTACTGCATGACTATGTTGAAGAATCGCTTCATACAAATCAGACTCTGGATCATTGATTTGCTCTTCGTTGTTACTGGATGAACTAGAACTGCTTGAGGAATATTCAGTCATTTTTTGTAGTAGAAAAGTTTGAAAAGAATCATTCACTACTCTATATAAGGCTAGTGTGCAACGTATAGTTTATAACGGCTAGTTTGTAACGGCTAGTTTATAACGGCTAGTTTTCTAATGGATATATTTTTTACATAAGAATCAATATTTATTACAAGAAATCACTTAGCTTCTATATTAATAAAGATTACTTGCGACATTAGTAAGAAAATGAAATGCAACACATACTTGAAGATCAATTACGACATAAGAAAAAAATTAACTAGACTTAAGGTCATGATTGCAACTCTGCCATAGCTTCTTTGCATTCTATGTCATGGAAATGACGTTGCTCAGGTGTCATGTTGCTTGTATCGCGTTGGATGATTTCAAATAGCTTGGACCGCCTCTCTCTCTTCTTCTCTCTCTTCTCCTCTTTAATTCGCTCTCTTTGCATCTCAATCTCGGCCTGACGCAATTCAATCTCGATTTTTTTTGATGCACTTCAACTCAGAGATACTCTGAAGAATGCCATCAAAGTTTTGCTTTTGATCATTGTTGCCATCGTCATGACTGTGGCTTGCATATGCTTTTTTCTTCGCCTTTCTCTTTGCAGCCTTTTGTCCGATTGGACGTGTTTCTTCATTTAAATCAAAATCAACACTTACGTTTTGCGTGGAAGATATGTTGCTCGCCCCCGATTCAGAGGTCCTTGACTTCTTCGTTGCAATATCAGCATAATCAGACTGGGATCGAAAGGCTGGATGATCTTTGATGATTTCCCACACGTGATCAAGTTCAAATTTGGATCCTTTTTCTTTGCGGTACTTTTCCAGTGCCATTTTGTAGACGTCTTCGCTACTGGACCCGCTTCTATACATACTTGATATGAGATTGTAGCACTCGTTGAATTTTACTGCAAGCGGCCTAATGTAATGCCAATGAGATCTCAAGACCGGCGCCGGACGAGTAGGAAGGCTATCGGGTTTATTTTCATTGTAGTAGCAAGCAACACGATTCCAAAAGGCCGCTTCCTTTTGGCAATTACCGGTGATTGGATCTTCAGATACCGTGTACCATGCATTTGTTAGACGCGCATCCTCTTCTTTTTTCCAAACCAGTCGCTTGTTCTTACCGGTCTCACCGGTAGTTGCTTGTTCCATAGAGCCAACTGAAGCGGGTGACTCTTCCTCTTCGAATTGAGTTTCTGGAACCGAAGATGGAGACCCTATTTCAACTCGTCTAGAAGATCGGGACTATTTATTTATTGATGGTGGAGTAGAAAATCCAAACATGTGTGACAGATTGTGAGTGACATTTGACATATTAAGCGGGTTGGATGGAAAATTCGGAATATTTGTTGGATTGGGAGTGAAATGTGGATAATTAGTTGGCATACCATAACTCCCAAAATTTTGGGTATATGGATAATTGGTGGAAAAATTTGTGGTGGATGGTTGAATTGACGGTACATGAAACTTGGAGAAACTTGAGAATTTGGAGGAATTTGAGAATTAGGAGTAGATTCATCTTCGTCCAAATTATAATAATTTGGCCAATTGAAATTGCTATTTTTATCCATTTCGGATAAAAATTTATCAAAAGGTGGATTGGAAAATGAAGTGAAATTGAAATAATATAGAGAGAGAATAAAATTTTATTAAAGATATGAGAATGTAAGATTGTGTGATTTTTGTTTTCAATACTTACAAAATATATAGAAATTTTTTTGTAACGTTAAAATTAATTAACGGCTATATTCATCAAGAATTGTTTTATAATTAAACGATATATACTTAATGTTGGTCCCGAGAGCACGTTCAGGTGTAGAGGGGGGGGGGTTGAATACACCTGAAAACCGATTTTCTCAACTTAAACACGAACAGTCCTTTTTCAGGATGATGTCGTACTGAACAGGTTCAGCAGACCAGATAAGTTGTTCTGAATCGTGTTGGCAGAGTGACTGACTCTACTGAGACCTGCTAGCTGACTGAGAGTCAGAATTCAGTATCGTGCAGATAGAGTTTAGTGGTGCGGAATAGTGTAGGCCCAATTCAGTTGAGTTAGGAAAACGTTTTTATTAAAACAGTTTCAGTTGATTAGTGCAGTCTGTTAAGTTTGCTAAAACTCAGTTGAATGATTTAAAGAAGGTTTTCAGCATGAACAATAAATCAATGCAACAGTTAAAAACAGAACACAAGACACAGAGGTTTTTAAAGTGGTTCGGACACAAAAATCCTACGTCCACTGTCCCGAAAGATCAGGAAGTTATTTATTATACTGAGATAGTCTCAGTCGGTTTGTACGCTGGACAAACGCTGGTCTTGAGATTTATACTGAGCAAGTCTCAGTTTACACGGTTATCAAACTGAGTGTTTGAAAAACTCTCCAACTGTGAAGGAGTCCTTTACAATAAGGATTAGTTCAAAGGTGAACTCCTTCGTCTAAGCTATGAATATATTCTATTGAGCTTAGGTTAGAGGGATAGGTAACAAGGAAGTGGCTTCTAGAACGACGAACAGCTGAATATAGCTTTGGGTTCGTGTATCGTCGTTTGGATACTAGAGGATGTATTAATCAGTTCTGCTTGGTTCCCTAAGAGCTGGAATGAAGTCTTTCGCCGGAGATAGATTCTTTGAACTTCTTGCGGAAGACTTAGGCTTTTTGAATGCTCTGTATGTTTTCTCGTAATCTTCCCGTGAGCTTCAAATTGCGATTTATCCCTCTATTTATAGAGAAGAGATTAGGATAGATCCGTTGGAGACGACGATCCTTTGTCTCTCTCTTTTGGGTAGCTAACGGCTCTTTTGAAGTTTGGTGGCAGTGTCCTTTCCCTCCTTTTCTGGAAAGTTGTTGACTTGCAGCTTTAGTAGATATAGGATACATGGCTGCTTGTCATTGGCCGAGGTTCAGAAAGTGGTTGAGACAGCAACGTACTTCAAGGAGATCCGAGCCGACTTCTCTCTTCTTCGTATTTGACTCTGCTGAAAAGTGACTTCAAAGATTCTGACAGTCAGCGGACTATCTGGCCGTTGCTGAGTCTGATATCTGATTCAGTAGCATTCTCCTACTGAGTAGGCTCTACTGAAGATCAGCTCTGAGTACAGTGAACTACTCCTGGTGAGTTCAGTTCCACTGACTTCTTTCGATATCTTGCTCTCCGCCGAGTCCAAGATACCGAGTCTTCTACTTCCGTGCCGAGACGGATAATCTACCGAGTGCCCGAACCAGAGCAGATGGTCTGCTGAGTCTGAAATCTCAGAGACAAAACAACTTACAACGTAATGGTTCACCAAACAAAATAGGGTTTTGGGATCTTCAAATCTTCACGACTTATTCGGAGCACCGGGCTACCGAGTCGTATGTTACCACAGAAGACTGACTCATTTCCCACTATTTATCAACACTGCTGTGGATAGAATCATCACCCAACATTTTCCCCCTATTTGATGATGCCAAAACCTAATAGCTATCAACCTAACACTATGACTTATCAGAAACAGAGCTCCTTACAAAATTACAAGTAGGATCAGTGGATTCGTTCTTTAAGTCCTAGACTACTGAGGGGATCAGGGCAGACAGTCAGAATAAATACAGAGTCTGAACAACACTTCCCCCTGTCTTAACAACATTTTCCCCCTATGCTATCAAGTCTATTAGAATCTAGCTAAGCAACAACGAACAATAAATAATAAACAGTGAGTGTATGAGTCAGTAATCACTTCAGTGATTCTGAGTGTTAAGAAAAGATAAACACGGCTATTCAGACAATAAGATATTGTCAAAGCCAAACATAGATATTATTTATGTAAAGAGGTTCAGTACAGTTACATCTCTGCTAGACTAGAAGAAGAAAAAGATACAAAGAGAACACAGAAGCCAGAAGTCATTTGAACTGCCTAATCCTGTCTTTGAAATCTTGGGATTGAGATTCAGGAAGAGGCACTCCATACATGCGATAAGTGACTTTTCTCAGCTTCAGTATCTCAGCAAAGTCCGCTTGGTCTTCTTCATCAAGAAATTTGGCTTCAGCAGCGTCCTTCACTTCTTTCTCTATTACTCCACAGTGAATGGATTCGTCAAGTCTCTGTGGGGGTGGCAGGATTCTAAGGTCTTGAACTCTGACTTCGACATTTTCTTTGACAGCTCTCTGTAATCTGGCATACATGTCTAAGTCGACTCTCATTATCCATTCAGTATAAGCCATAGCTTTGCGCTTCTTAGACCAGAATCTCAAGAAATAGTTCCTTTTAATGAACTCGATTTTCAGCGCTTCCCACCTCTGCATGAATTCCACTGGCATCCATTCATCTGTTCTAGGCCATCTGTGAGTCTTCAGATCCGTAGGCTTTCTGAATCTCTTGTATATGTAGGGGATGTCAGCCTTTGAGGGGATCCTCTGACTAGCTTCATTTTCCGTTCTCAGCCTGAGGGCTTCAAGATCTGCTATATGTAATCTCTCTCTGGCTGCTTCAATTTTCCTGGCCTCTTCACCTCTATATAAGTATCTGTCTAACTGAGCCCAGATTTCTTCCATCTCTTGTTCCTATGCCTTAGAGGCAGTGTAGGAGGGCTTGTGAGGTGGCTCTTCTTCTGAGTCAGCGGGAGTTGATGATTTTTCTTTGGAGGTGCCTTGCTGCTCAGTAGATTGCTGCTACTGCTGCTCCTTTTCCTTGTTAGCTTCGTCGCTGAGTTTAAGCGTTTTGGGAGGCAGCCTTGCACTTGTTCTCTTGCCTCCAGCTGGAGCCTTAGATTTGCCTTTGACAGGCTTTAGTTTGGGTTTGTTGGCTGCTTCAGCTTCGTCTATATCCCTAGCCAGCTTCTCTTCTACGGCTATCTGAGCCTCCTCCTCCGGGGTAATGAACCTCCTGGGTCCTTTCTTCTTGGAGGGAGGGGTTGGGAGTTTCAGAACTTTCTTGCCTTTGCCGGCAACAGGAGGAGGAAGAGGAGCTTCTTCCTCTTCTGAGTCCTCCTCGTCAGCATACTCGGTAACTTCCTTAATAATGTCAAGGGGAGTCTGTGTTGCCTGAGTAGCGACTTCTCTGGCTCCTGAGCCACTTGGTCCAGTCTCAGTTGATTCTGCAGCTGCAGCTGACTGAGTTGAGGTTGCCCCTGCTACTGACCTTGCTCTCTTCGGAGCCTTCAGTATCAGCTCCTTGGCAGCTTCCCCCTTAGTTGATTTCTCTATTACACTTTCCCTTTTCTTCGCCAAACTTTCCCCCTTTTTGGCATCAACAAGTAGGGTTGGGGGCGGAGCAGATACCTTTCTGTTCAGCCTTTTGTAGGAGGCTGACAGATCGTCTAATCTTGTATGAATCTTGGTCAGTGCCTCATGCAGCTCATTTCTCTCGTTGGTCAGCTGATCGCTGTATTCTTTATGTGAGAGATCTGCTGCAGCCTTGAACTCTTTCAGCTGCTGCTCAACCTTTTCTTCAAGATCCTTCTGAATAGTTTGGATTCTGAGTTCGTTGGCTTGAGAGATGGTTGTGACTGATTCAATGTGAGCGGTTTGAGCGGCCTTATATTGATTCATCAGTTTATCCTGGCCTTCCTGAATCGCCTTGAGCTGAGCTTCAAAATCAGCTCTCTGTGCAACTAAGGCATTCGTCAGAATGTTGGAGAAGTCAGGGACTTGGGATGAAGAAATGGCGGTTCTGAGTCCCTGCAGCTCTGCACTCTGTGCCTCAGTGGTTTGCCGCCAAGTTTTGTGGACGGTACGGGCAAGAAGGCGATTCTGAGTGCCTTTATTCTTCAGTGCCCTGGCCACTGTTTTCGAACGACGGCTCTTTGGGCTGGGCGCTACTTCGAAAGCAGATTGGACAAGAAGCTGAGCAGGATCAGCTGCCTTCGAAGTACCAGCCACCGTCTGCCCAGGACCAAGGATGCTGAGTGGAGGGTCAGCAGTAGATGCAGTGACATCCTTGTCCTGTTGAGTTCCCTCATCAGGCTTCTCAGGGCCTGAATCATGGGGTTGGTCCTGACCATCGGGGTCAGACCCATCTGAGGGCGCGGGTGCTGAGACTGGTTGTCTCTCATTCAGCAAGGCGAGCATGGCCGCCCTCAGATCCTCGAGTGTGCCGAGGTCAGATGGCTCTGAGTAGCCAATCTTCCCTCTTATCAGCAGCTCTTCTTCATGGAGTTGTTCACAGGAATGGTGTATGATCAGTCGCTTCAGATTGTGCCATTCCTGGAACCTGATCAACATATGGAGTCTCGCCTGCCTAGCCAATATGACAAGATCTGAGTGGCTGGCGATCTCCGATATTACTTCAGCAATCTCCCGGGAGGCTCTGGATTTGAGCGCTGAGGCCTCCATCCCGACAGACTCTGACTCCGAGGCTGTCTCCGAGCTCTCGACTTCGATAGGAGATGCCTGTTTCTCAGCAGATGGGATGCCAGTGTTTGGACTTCTTCAGTCTGGACTTCTGATTGGATCTCTTCAGCTTGGACCCCTTGGTCCATTGTCTCTCCATGTTCAGTGGAAACGATTTTCTCCACTGATTGAGTCTTCTCAGAAGACTCAGGCTCGTCTCTCAGCTATAGTGGTGGCTGAGTAATGATGGCCTCTGTTTCCACCACAGTTTCAGTGGGCGCAACCTCACTGACCTTCTTCAGCTTTTTGGTTGGCGTCTTTGGTGTGGATTTTGATGGGGACCTCTTCTTCTTCGGCGTTGAGGTCTGCTGAGTCCCACTCGTAGGTGCAGCTGGCCCTGAGCCAATCTGTTGAAGGGCTGCTGACCTATTCTGGAATCTGACTTTCTTCACGTTGAAGTATTGTTTGTCAGCAAAGGTGACCTTGTCAGATGCGCAAAAATCCTCTATCATCACTGAGAGTTTAAGTCCGTATGGGAGCTTTCCTTTGACGCTAAGCCTATTGGACCCCTTATCAAATTTGGCTGACTGCATCATGAACTCTCTGAGGAAAAATTTTGTCCAGTTGATCTTGGCCCGATCATATATGGCCATCATCAGTTGCAGTTTGGGTCTGGACACTTGGTCAAACGAGCCTGTTTGACTCGTCAGCAACTGAGTCACAATATATGCTAGTGCTCTATACTGAGGGAGCATAGCGTTCTTGGGAAAAGCGGCTCTGAACACTGTTGGCTTCCCGCAGAACTCGGTGAAGTACTCATCCATCAAATCATCTTTGTAAGCGACGGTGCTGAATCCTGAGTTGGGGAGGTTGAAGCTTTTCTGAAGAGCTTCGCGGATGGACATCTGCTTCACTTCAATCATGGAGCGGGAGGGATCGCCTACTGTGTGGACGATGAATCTCCCTCTGATATCTCCATCTACTGAATCAGAGTTCGAGTAGATCTCTGCAACTTGGCGCGGGAAGAAGAAAGTCGGCCTTCTCGTCAGAAATTCTTCCAGACCGGTTTCTCTGAGAGCATAGAATATCTCCTCCATAAAGTCCAGGCCGCACTCATCAAATTCCATGACAGGCTCGCACCAGACTCGATCCTTTTCGAGGATCTCTTGCATATCTGCCGGAGCACCTACTTGAGTTCCTGTCATTTTTGTAATCTGCATACACAGCATAGGTCAGTATCGATTAACATATAAGAGAAATAAAAATCATACGATACTTAATAATCATAGAAGAATTACCAAAAGATTTTCTGAATATTTTGAGGAGAATTTGGATAGAAGGTAATAAGTATCTCAGAAAATCTCGGGTATTTAAAATATTTGCAGATATGAAATGGCGGTGTCAAAGATTTGAACGCATATATATCTATATTAGAGAAGATAAACAGTTAAAGATAAATGGTTCAATTTGAACGCGCTTTTTAGATGGACGGCTAGGATTAAGTTTTATAAAATAGGCAATGATCAAATTAGCCGCCTAAGTCAAAAGCCTGTTGAAAATAGCCTAAGTAGTAACTTGATACGACATGCATTTAATGCGTGGCAGAGTTCAGCATGCTTGTACATAGAATGTCGTGTATTAAATATGACCCGTTAAAATTAAATGACATTTCCTAAGGCATTGAATACGATGCTGAATTTGATCATAAATGCAAAGAATTAATATATAGGATACTGAGTAGAGATACGCAAGTCTGTCAGCTAAACATCGTAGTCAGCTGATACCTCGTGTAGATGGTTGCTGAGTCTCTACTTACTGATTTTACTCAGTACTGAGAGTGAACATTCCCCCTTACTGAATGCTCCTCTCCTGAATCCTCTTACTGACTAGAGTCATTAGGGTCCAACAGACCTAGCTCTACTGAAAGTTCTCTGAATCTGGCTTCAGCTAGAGGCTTGGTCAGTATATCAGCCCTTTGATGATCAGTATGGATCTTTTCTATCCTGATATTCTTGTTTTCGACATGGTCACGAGTGAAGTGGTGTCTGATGTCCACGTGCTTGCATCTCGTGTAAAGTACAGGAATCTGAGTGATTGCAATGGCACTGGTACTGTCGTAGAAGATCGGCACTTCATTCTAAATGACGTCATAGTCGCGTAGCTGCTGTCTCAGCCAAAGGATTTGGGCGCAGCAACTTCCGGCAGCCATGTATTCGGCCTTCGTAGTTGACGTCGCTACCGAATGCCGTTTCTTTGAGAACCATGAGATCAGACTTCTCGCCGAGGAACCGACACGTTCCGAAAGTTGACTTTCGATCGATTCTACATCCTGCATAGTCAACATCAGAATAACCAGTTAGTTCTATATTATCATCAGCTGGATACCATAAACCCATGTCAGGTGTTCCTCTGAGATAGCGGAGAATCTTCTTTGCTGAGTTTAGGTGACTTTGCTTCGGATTCGCCTAAAATCGAGCGCAGACACCTACAGCATAAGTTATGTGAGGACGAGTAGCTGTTAAGTATAATAGAGAACCAATTATAGCACGAAATTCAGTTTGGTCTATTGATACTCCCTCTTTATCAAGATCGATCTTCATATTCGTGTTCATCGGGATCTTGATTGGTTTGCCGGATGTGCAACCGAATATTTGCCTTGATTGATGAACATCCCCTTCTCAGATTGTTTGACTTAAAAGCCGAGGAAATAGTTCATCTCTCCCATCATTGACATCTCGAACTTATCCTTCATCATTCTGTCGAACTGCTGACACATGATGCATTCTTCGAGCCGAAGATGATGTCATCTACGTAGATCTGCACAAGTAATAGGTCGTCTTCCAGTCGAATGTTGAATAATGTGCGATCTACTGTGCCCTTCTGAAAACCTTTCTGACGAAGAAACTCAGACATGGTATCGTACCAAGCCCTGGGTGCTTGTTTTAACCCATACAAACCTTTCTGAGTCTATAAACTTGATGTCCCTGCTGAAAGCCGGGAGGCTGTTCCAGATAGACTTCTTCTTTCAGCACACCGTTCAGGAAAGCAGACTTCACATCCATTTGATATACTCTGAATCTTTGATGTGTTGCGTAGGCTAGGAATAGTCTGATTGCCTCCAATCTTGTAACTGGAGCGAAAGTTTCATCGAAATCTATCCCTTTGGCTTGATAGTAGCCTTTCGCCACGAGTCTTGCTTTGTTCCTTACTATGACGTTGTTTTCATCACGCTTGTTCTTGAAGACCCATTTAGTTCCGATCACATGTTGATGTTGGGGTCTATCAACAAGCTCCCAAACTTCGTTTCTCGTGAACTGATTCAGCTCCTCCTGCATGGCTATGATCCAGTCAGCATCTTTCAGTGCATCCTCAACTGACTAAGGTTCTTCAGTAGACAAGAAGCAGGAGTATAAGGCACTTTCTCCCTGACAGAATCTGGATCTTGTCTTTACTCTTGCTGAAGGACCTCCTATAATTAAGTCAGAAGTGTGAGCATCCAGCCACGATCTACGATGTTTCAACTCTTCATCTGAAATTTGTTCAACACAGATAGTAGGTGAGTCAGGCATTTCAGTTGTACTGTTCTGAGATTGAAGCAGTTCAGTTACAAGAGTGTGATCTACTGAGTCACTAGGTTCAGGGGCATTTAGCTCAGGAACATCATTAGTTCCCCCTGAATTATTATTCTCGGTAGAGGTCTCGGTTACCACCTGGGGTTTCTTCATCGACCCGAGTTACCCGGGATTGACTCGCTTGCGGAGAGTCAACTGCTTCAGCTACTTCGCTCTTGGTTGAGATTCGATAGACTTGTCTTCGGTTTCCTCATCTGAATCATCATCCCAACACAGCTGGATCTTTTCGACTTTATCTTTTAAGCTCAGATCCTGTAGCTGCTTACTGATGTCCTCAGATTCAGGTTCAGAGTTTCTGCTCCTGTCTTTAGTAGCAAACTCATTAAAAACAACATGAGGGCTTTCCTCCACGCAAAGGGTCCGATAGTTAAAGACTCTGAAAGCTTTGCTGACCCGGGAGTATCCTAAGAACACTCCCTGATCTGACTTGCTATCAAAATTCTTCAGCTGATTTTTCCCATTATTGTGAATAAAGCACGAACACCCAAAAATATGGAAATAAGATAGAGAAGGCTTCCTGCCATTCCATAGTTCATATGGTGTCTTCTTATGCTGGTTTGTCAGTAGAGATCGATTCTGAGTGTAACATGCAGTGTCAGTAGCTTCTGCCCAGAATTTGGTTGGGAGTCCTCAGTCTGCGAGCAGGGTTCTTGCTGCTTCTTTGAGTGTGCGATTCTTCCTCTCAGCAACCCCATTTTGTTGAGGCGTGCGCGCTGTAGACGTCTCATGCTCTATTCCTTCTGCTTTGCAGAAATCCTCCACCATGAAATTAAGGAACTCAGTTCCTCTGTCATAACGTATTTTGATAATCTTGGTGTTCTTCTCGACACTGAGCCTTTTCAGAAGCGTTGGTAACTCTGTTTTGACGTCAGACTTGTTGGCATTAAATATGACCCATGTGTAGCGTGAGTAGTCATCAATGACCACTAATGCATACTTTTTGCCTCTGATCGTCACCGGAGAGACTGGACCGAACAAATCCATGTGTAGCAGCTGAAGGATTCCATCAGTGGAAGGAGATGGAACAGGCGGATTTTGATTCCTTGTTTGCTTTCCCTTCAGGCATGCTTCACACTGAGTGTCTTTGCTGAATACTTCATTCGGCAGTCCTCTTGCTAGAGTGTTTCTAGCCAATTTGTTGAGCGTTTTGATGTTGAGATGGCTGAGTCTTCTGTGCCAAAGCCACCCTGTTCTGTTGTCATTTTTTGACAACAAACAAGCTTCAGGTTCAGCTGAGTTCCAGTCAGCTACATAGATATTCTTCTTACGCGAACCTGATAACACTGTTTTCCCTGTAGATTTATCAATAACATCACAGAAACCAGCGTAAAAAATCACTCTATTCGAGTTATCACAAAATTGACTAACAGAGAGAAGGTTATGCTGAAGTCCTTCAACATATGATACTATTGGAACTGTTGTTGTTCCAATGCTGAGTGTTCCATAGCCTCTGGTGTAGCCTTTAACATTGTCTCCAAACTCGATTCGGGGTCCTTCTTCAGTAGTATAATTATTCAGCATGTCCTTTTGGTACGTCATGTGTCTTGAGCATCCGCTGTCCACATACCAAGGGTCCTTGTGCACCTACAAAACAGAATTATATTTAGGTACCCTTTATTTTTGATTTTTGGGTCCTTAGATGTTAGTTTTGGTAACCCATATCTGTCTTACGACCCTGGTGGTCTCAGACAGTTTCTTTCCACTTGTGTCAACATATTTGACCACTGGACTGGTCACTGCTGACTTCTGAGGCTTTTCAGGTTCAGTAGTCCGGATCTTCTTAGTGGGTGGACTGCTGACCTTTGCCTTTTGCACGGCTTTCTTCTTCTTTTTCTGACTTTTGGATCCTCTCCTGACTATTGGATCATAGTAATATGACCCATACTGAGCTGGATGTGTCAGCTCAGGAGGTACATACTGACAGTCCATTTAGCTTTGATGGTTCCCCCTTGACTGAACTGGGGTGATCTTGTGCTGATCTTCTTGTCAGAGTGCTCATGACTAGGATGAGGTGTCTTCATCTTCTGTTTGTTTTTGGCTAGGGGATTAAGTATGTCTGCATTGATGGTCCCCCCTTGAACAAACCTATCAGCTAGCCGGTTCTCTGAGCGTACGGGGGCATATGAGGAGGGTCCCTGGCTGAATCCAAGTCCCTCCTTGCAATGCTTGGGCTTGTTGCTTGCTAGCATAGCCTCCAGCTTCTTTTCAGCGCCCATTTATCGCTCTGTCATCAGGTTCCTCCAGATATCATCACTTTTCTTCAGCATTTCATGCTCGGTCTGAAGTCCTGACAACTCTTGCTTCAGTAGACTCAGTTCAGTATGTTTCTAAGTCAAGTCTTTGGTCAAGACTGAGATCTGATCTTCTTGATGCTGAGACTTGGTCATTAGAGAGTTTATCTTCTCCCTGAGTCTCAACACAAGTCCTTCTGACTCAATAACGACTTGACTTTCCTGAGAAAGTCTCTGATTCTCCACTTTCATGGTATCCAATTCCTGAAGAGTCTTACTAAGCTGCAAACTCATCTGAATCTGCTCGTCGAGTAGTTCTTCATATGCGATCGCGACGTCCAGATTCTCGTCTGCACCTGAAAGAGTATCGTGTGTGCAGTGTGAGGAGGAATTAAATGGTTCATGAGAGTTTACCTCATCCTCTTCTCCTGCCATGAGATACTTTTCAGCATCTTCTTCAGCTTCAAGCTCTAGGGACATGAAAGCTGCTTCATCATCAGATGAATCCATGAAGGAATCGACTTCATCTGAGTCATCTGAGAGTTCACCAGCAATGTATGTTTGTCTCTTCTTGATGAACTTCTCCCTTCTTGCTTTACGTGCTGCTCGTTCAGCAGTACTGAGCTCAGGACAGTCATACTGATAGTGTCCTGGCGTCTTGCAGTTATAGCAGGTGGTGACTCTTTCTTCCTTGCTTTCACTGTCTTTCGACTGTGTTGAGTCATCCTTTTTCCTGCATTCAGAATTATGCGAGTTAGGAGTGCGCTTAGGCGTGTATTCAGACTTACCCTTGGATTCTCTGAGGGCTTTAGTCACTTTTCTGCGCCTCTCCTTCTCCTTCTGATACTCTACGGCAAGCAGAGCGTACTTCTTGGCTAGATTTCCTTCTTGTATGTCAGTGAGTGAAGGTTCAGCCTTGCTAGATACTGGAGCTACTGTGCTGACTGATGCTTTAAAGGCATGGTTGATTTTAGTGTCAGCTTCAGCTCGCTGCTTCCTTTGAGGTAAGCCAAACTCGAATTCCTCTGCTTTAAGTTCTGAAAAGATATGGTCAGGAGTAACAATATCTAAATCAGAATGACGCAATAAAGTAGCAAAGGGAGTCCAATGACCGTCAGGCAGTGCCCTCAAAATTTTGATATTCATCTCTCGGTTGGAGAATGTCTTTCCCAGCCCGTTGATATAGTTCATCAGATCTGCAAATCTGACGTTGAGATCTTCAATGGTGTCACTAGGCATGAGGGACAATCTCTCCAGCTTTTGGAGTTCCAGCGCAAGTTTATTTGCTTTGATCTTCTGAGTCTCCCGACTCAGTAGCGCTAGAGCATCCCAGAGTTCCTTCGCGGACTTGCAGTCCTGAACTCTCCCGAGATAGGAATCAATCAGGGTGGTCAGTATGGCGTTTCTGGCGACGCGGTCTAAGTTGTGAAGCTTCTTCTCCTCTGGGGTGAACAGACTTTTGTCCTTGGGAATCTTCTTCCCGGTCACCATTCCACCTCCATCTGCTGGATCCTGAGCTACGACGCTATCGATCATGGGAACGATAGGTCCGTCCTCTAGAACCTCTGTCATGCTGTCGTGGAGAGAGGTCAGATGAGCTTCCATTCTGACTCACCATACACCATAGTTCTCTACTGAGAACATGGGAACCATCCTTATCCCTGACATATCAGACATGATGAATAATCATGTGAATGAAGAATGATATGTAGTGAAAATGTTTTCCGGATCCGTTCAAGTAGACCAGTTTCAGAATAACAAGAGTCTTATAGAACTCCTGCTCTGATACCAATTGTTGGTCCCGAGAGCACGTTCAGGTGTAGAGGGGGGGGGGGTGAATACACCTGAAAACCAATTTTCTCAACGTAAACACGAACAGTCCTTTTTCAGGATGATGTCGTACTGAACAGGTTCAGGAGACCAGATAAGCTATTCTGAATCGTGTTGGCAGAGTGACTGACTCTACTGAGACCTGCTAGCTGACTGAGAGTCAGAATTCAGTATCTTGCAGATAGAGTTCAGTGGTGCGGAATAGTGTAGGCCCAATTCAGTTGAGTTAGGAAAACGTTTTTATTAAATGTGTTCCAGTTGATTAGTGCAGTCTGTTAAGTTTGCTGAAACTCAGTTGAATGATTTAAAGAAGGTTTTCAGTATAAACAGTAAATCAATGCAACAGTTAAAAACAGAACACAAGACACAGAAGTTTTTAAAGTGGTTCACAGAGGTTTTTAAAGTGGTTCGGACACAAAAATCCTACGTCCACTGTCCCGAAAGATCAGGAAGCTATTTATTATACTGAGATAGTCTCAGTCGGTTTGTACGCTGGACAACCACTGGTCTTGAGACTCAGTTTACACGGTTATTAAACTGAGTGTTTGAAAAACTCTCCAACTGTGAAGGAGTCCTTTACAATAAGGATTAGTTCAAAGGTGAACTCCTTCGTCTAAGCTATAGATATATTCTATTGAGCTTAGGTTAGAGGGATAGGGAACAAGGAAGTGGCTTCTAGAACGACGAACAACTGAATATAGCTTTGGGTTCGTGTATCGTCGTTTGGCTACTAGAGGTTGTATTAATCAGTTCTGCTTGGTTCCCTAAGAGCTGGAATGAAGTCTTTCGCCGCAGATAGATTCTTTGAACTTCTTGCGGAAGACTTAGGCTTTTTGAATTTTGCTCGTTTGAATGCTCTGTATGTTCTCTCGTGTTCTTCCCGTGAGCTTCAAATTGCAATTTATCCCTCTATTTATAGAAAAGAGATTAGGATAGATCCGTTGGAGATGACGATCCTTTGTCTCTCTCTTTTGGATAGCTAATGGCTCTTTTGAAGTTTGGTGGCAGTGTCCTTTCCCTCCTTTTCTGGAAAGTTGTTGACTTGCAGCTTTAGTAGATATAGGATACATGGCTGCTTGTCATTGGCCGAGGTTCAGAAAGTGGTTGAGACAGAACAGACTTCAAGGAGATCTGAAGCTGACTTATTTCTTCCTCGTATTTGACTCTGCTGAAAAGTGACTTCAAAGATTCTGACAGTCAGCGGACTATCTGGCCGTTGCTGAGTCTGATATCTGATTCAGTAGCATTCTCCTACTGAGTAGGCTCTACTGAAGATCAGCTCTGAGTACAGTGAACTACTCCTGGTGAGTTCAGTTCCCATCGACTTCTTTCGCATATCTTGCTCTCGCTGAGTCCAAGATACCGAGTCTTCTACTTCTGGTGCTGAGGCGGATAATCTACTGAGTGCCTGAACCAGAGCAGATGGTCTGCTGAGTCTGAAATCTCAGAGACAAAACAACTTACAACGTAATGGTTCACCAAACAAAATAGGGTTTTGGGATCTTCAAATCTTCACAGACTTATTCGGAGCACAGGGCTACTGAGTCGTATGTTACCACAGAAGACTGACTCATTTCCCACTATTTATCAACACTGCTGTGGATAGAATCATCACCCAACATTTTCCCCCTATTTGATGATGCCAAAACCTAATAGCTATCAACCTAACACTATGACTTATCAGAATCAGAACTCCTTGCTGAGTCTGATCTCTGATTCAGTAGCATGCTCCTACTGAGTAGGCTCTACTGTAGATCAGCTCTGAGTACAGTGAACTACTCCTGGTGAGTTCAGTTCCACTGACTTCTTTCGATATCTTGCTCCTCGCTGAGTCCAAGATACCGAGTCTTCTACTTCTGGTGCTGAGGCGGATAATCTACTGAGTGCCTGAACTAGAGCAGAGGGTCTGCTGAGTCTGAAATCTCTGAGACAAAACAACTTACAACGTAATGGTTCACCAAACAAAATAGGGTTTTGGGATCTTCAAATCTTCACAGACTTATTCAGAGCACAGGGCTACTGAGTCGTATGTTACCAAAGAAGACTGAGTCATTTCCCACTATTTATCAACACTGTTGAGGATAGAATCATCACCCAACTCTTAACGAAAACATATATATAACAGCTATAATCTACTTTTCACATATCATGTGGGCCAGACCTGTGCTAACTTTCTCTCCATTCAACCAAATATTGGCCCACCACTGACAATCCTCTCTCCATTTAAATTATTAGATGAAATTTACTCTCTCTCCATCCACATAAATCTCACATTGCAGCATACCATTCATCCATCCATATGGATGGCCTCTCAAGTTGGCGATGCGGATGCTCTAAGTGAATTGTGAAGTGAAAATAATGCAAAATAAAGTGTTATTTAATTAACTACAGCCCATTAGTAATATTATAATAATAAAGTGTTATATTACTAATGAGCTTAAAATATATATATATATATATATATATATATATATATATGCCCATAATATAATTAATTATATCTAGGCTACTTATTTGTCAATTAACTATGTCACACAATTGATTTCAGATAAATAATTCTCACATTATTAAGTAATGTATAAAATATATTAAGCCCTTAATAATTTCACGAGAGTGCAAAAAACAAATGGACATTTACTGGGGACAGACCATGGATCCAATACAAGAAATATAGTACGGCCTCAAATTAATTAATTCTCTATACTCAGGCCAGAGCAAAATTAATTAATAAACATGCACTATAACAAAAACGTTGGTATTTTAGTTTTTGTAACCATTATCGTATATATGTTCAACAACATTTTTAAATCGTTGTCTTTTAGTTTTTCTAATTGTTGTTGTATGTATGTTCCACAATGGTTTTCGACCGTTGTCAAATGTACTTTTTAACCGTTGTCGAATGTATATTTTGACAATGGTTTTTAACCGTTGTTGTAAATATTTTCAAGCGTTATTACAAGTGTCTTTGACAATGGTTCTCAGCCTTTGTCGTAATATATCCCGACCGTTGTGGTATGTCTTTTTGACAACGATAGAAACTGTTGTCGTAAACTTTCCTACCGTTGTTAGATGTGGCGTTGTCGTATGCATAGATCATAGACAATCGTAAATACTTTTAACAAGTGTTTCCTTTAATAGACAATACTTATTATCTATTACCGTATTTATTCACAATAACGTATTTTCACCAAAAAACAACGGTTTTAATGTGTTTTTATTAGAGCAGGCAAAATGGGCCCAGTCCGATAGCCGGCTCGGAGTACTCGTATCCGGGGGTCGGGTTGGGCTTCGAGAACAGAGACTGTTGGTCCCGAGAGTACGTTCAGGTGTAGAGGGGGGGGGGTGAATACACCTGAAAACCGATTTTTCAACTTAAAACGCGAACAATCCTTTTCAGGAGAGTGTCGTACTGAATAAATTCAGCAGACCAGATAAGCTGTTCTGAATCGCGTGGCAGAGTGACTGACTCTACTGAGACCTGCTAGCTGACTTAGAGTCAGAATTCATTATCGTTCAGACAGAGTTCAGTAGTGCGGAAATGTGTAGGCCCAAATTCAGTTGAGTTAGGAAAATATTTTTATCAAAACAGTTTCAGTAGATTAGTGCAGTCTATTATGTTTGCTAAAACCCAGTTGAATGATTTTGAAAGATATTTTCAGTGTGAACATTAAATCAATGCAACAGTAAAATAAAGAACTCAGAACACAGAGATTTTTAAAGTGGTTCAGATCCAACAATCCTACGTCCACTGTCCCGAAAGATCAGGAAGCTATGTATTATACTGAGATAGTCTCAGTCGGTTTGTACACTGGACAAACACTGGTCTTGAGATTTATACTGAGCAAGTCTCAGTTTACAAGGTATCAAACTAAGTGTTTGAAAAAATCTCCAACAGTGAAGGAGTCATTTACAGTAAGGATCAGTTCAGAAGTGAACTCCTTCGTCTAAGCTATAGATTTAAACGGTTGAGCTTAGGTTAGAGGGATAGGGAACAAGAAATTGGCTTCTAGAGCGACGAACAGCTGAGTATAAGCTTTGGGTTCGTGTATCGTCGCTTGGATACTAGAGGCTGTATAATTCTAATTAAGCTTGGTTCCCTATGAGCAGGAATGTAGTCTTTTGCCGGAGATTATCTCTTCGAATTACTTGCGGAAGACTTAGGCCTTTTCGAGTTACTCTATTGAATGCTCTGAGTTCTTGGTTTCTCGTGTTCTTGGTGTGCGAAGGTGAGCTTCAATTTGATTTTATCCCTCTATTTATAGAGCAGAGATTAGGATAGATCCGTTGGAGACGACGATCATTTATCTCTCTCTTTTGGGTAGCTAACGGCTCTTTCGAAGTATGGTAGCAGTGTCCTTTCCCTCCATTTCTGGAAAGTTGTTGACTTGCTGCTTTAATAGATATAGGACAGGTGGCTGCTTGTCATTGGTCGAGGTTCAGAAAGTGGTTGAGACAGAACAGACTTCAAGGAGATCTGAAGCTGACTTCTCTCTTCCTCGTATTGACTTTGCAGATTTGACTTTTAGAGAATCTGACAATCAGAAGACTGTCTGGTCGTTGCTGAGTCTGATCTCTGATTCAGTAGCATGCTCCTGCTGAGTCGTCTCTACTGAAGACCAGCTCTGAGTTCAGTGAACTTACTCCTGCTGAGTTCAGTTCCACTGACTCCTTTCAGTATACTGTTCCTGCTGAGTCCAGTATCACTGAGTCTTCCACTTCTGGTGCTAAGGCAGATAATCTACTGAGTGCCTGAACCAGATGCAGAGTGTCTGCTGAGTCTGAATCCTCAGAGACGACACTAAAACAGATTACAACTGAATGGTTCATCAATCAATATAGGGTTTTGGGATCTTCAAATCTTCAGTACGTTTTTAGAGCACAGGGCTACTGAGTTAATTATCAACTGAGAAGACTGAATCATTTTCCATCATTTTGTGCTATTGCTGGGGACTGAAACATCACCCAACACAGACCCAAAATAAAGTCGGGTCGAAATAAGCTAGCCCAGGGAGCCCATTGGGCTTACCGGGCTCTAGCATAAAATGGCCCGAGGTTTTTGGGCCGCCTGTATTTTTTTTAAACTAAAAGCATCTTCTAATATTTTTTCTTAAAGAACAAATAAATAAAATGAAATAACAGTTCACTTCTCAACCCAATTAGCTACATCCCTAATTTTGAGATTTTTGGTACAATTACACGATAATAATGATAGTAAATATTGAATTTGGCATCAGTTCTAATATACAAATGCAATACAACACTATTGGTAAAATGGTACAACATAAATTTAAAATACTTAGAATCCATGTATTTACGTGTGAAGAACAGTCACACCACACTTGACATGCATGTTGTATGTATCGTATATACACATCTCTTCAACTCTTTTAATAGAGCACTCATAATACACAAAAAGAAAGTCTTGAAAACCGTACTTAATTCATTTAGTTTGTCTTGGTTTATTTTTAAAAAAAAAATTATAGGAGTTAAGTCTGCCCGCCCGCCTAAAAGCCCAGAGTTGGGCCAGGCTTCACATTTTTACGACCCGATGAATTTAAGGGCAGGCCTAGCCCAGCCCGACAAATCAATTTCGGCCCGATGGATGGGCCAGGTCTGGGAGCTAGAGTTGTGATTATCTATAGGAATGAGGAAAATATTTTCTTATTCTTATAAATACTAACTCGTGTCTTGTTGGATGATGATTTAGTATAAGATTCAAAGATCTCAAAACTCATGGCTGAGTGATGAGCCATCATAATGTAATAGCTTAGTTGAGCTCAGCTTATTAGGAGCTCAGTAGGCTAGATAGAGTTCAATAGCTGCAAGACTCAGTAGTTTGTTATACTTAGCTGTTGACGAACTCAGTGTTTGAAGACTCAGTAGGATTTAGCAGAATCTACTGAATGTGTTTTGAGTGTCACTACCAGAAGGATCGGCCTACAAGCTGAATCTCTCAAACAATGTCAGTAGAGGACCACTCAGTTAAAGTGTCTGAAGTATCAGACGAAGTCAACTCAATATCAATCTTGGAGTTTGAACAAGCTTCACCTACCAATCAACCTCGACCAATGAGAAGCTGTCATCACTATACTTGCCTTGACATAAAGCTGACCTCAAGCTGAAAAATAGAGAATCTCTACATTGATGTTCAAATTTGAGATGGCCATTTTCCCTGTCATTTTTGACACGTGGCTAGGTCCTCTCCAACAGGCCAAGACAACAAATAAAGATCGATCTTCAAGCGTTGAAGACACCGGGAATATAAAGCATTCAACTGATCAAAGCTCTAGCATTCTCAAAGCATACAAAGCGAAGAACTCTCTTAACCGTAGAAATCAGATATAGTTCTTCACTCTAGAGTATTCTAGTTCCCATTTTCTATTTTAAGCAAACCTTGTTAGATCTTAAGCTTAGATATCTAAGGAATTCATATCCGAACTGTTCTTATTGTAAGAACTCATTCTCAATTGAAGAAACTCAAACCTTGTGCTTGAACCCATTGCAAATTCACTAGGATTCTAACTATGATATTTCTGGTGCACGGATTGATTGAAACTTGCTCAGTATAATCTATTCAAGACGTCTTGGTAATTCAGGGTAGTGGACGTTGGATCTTGCGTATCCGAACAACTTTAAAAACTGTGTGTCTTATAGTTACTTTTCATCTTGCATAAAAATATTTTGAATACTCATTAGTCTGGATTTTCAGAAAAACCTCCTAAAGCATAAATTGAAACAGTTTACAGTAACAATGTTTTTCAAAGAGATGACTAAAATCAGGCTTACACTATTCTGCACAACTTCTTGTACTGAGTCGCTTGTGGACTGACTGAAGTCAGTAAACAGTGTTTAGTATCTTGAACTACTCTATTCACGCGTTCAGAAAGCATAACTGGCGAACTGACCTATTCAGTAAGCAAACTCAGTATCAGACTGAATTTCGCGTTTGAGTCGAAACTTAGGCTCATGTGTATTCAATTCCCCCCCCCCCAACCCCCAAACCTGATGACTCGTCTCTGGACCAACATGTCTATCTAAGCGACGCACGAAATAAGAGCTTGGTTTGACTAGTGAAACTCTTTAGGGTTGACACTTTCTATCAAGTGTGGACTTGATAGAGAGGAGACGAGTGGATCCCTCGAGTAGCAATTAATTATTCAATCCCTGAATAAAACGGAGCGCAAAAATGTATGATCAATTAGATTGTTTTACCTAATCATCATATTAATGCGAAGATCGATATAATTGTTTTATCGTTCTAATTGATCGAAAAGTTTTAAATTCTGCTAAGCTCTTCGATCCGATCCCAACAGTGGATGAGAGCAATGTTCACGTTGATATGATGTGTTTTGTTGATTGTAAGTATGTATTAATTATTGATTATGCTAGATTTGATTTCATGTTGTAGAACAATAATAATTAAATCTGGAAGTTGAGTTTGGTCTGCGTATCAAAATTGTTATACGTATAGGGTTTCAAGATGATAATTTGATTATTCAATCTAAATGGTCCACAAATATAAAATTAGTTTGGAACAATATCTTTTTGCTCTTGTCCACCACCACCGAGAATTAACCTTCCATGTGATTGAATATTTAGGGGGCGTTTGGTTCACAACTTATAATTGTTTTCAGTTTTATTATCATTCCTTCAGGTTTGGAATGAGCTGATTCATTCCAATTAGAGATGGCAATGGATCTTGGACCCGGTCCAGATCCGTGGATCTAGATCCATTTTTCTGGATCTGGATCTTAAAATACTGGACCCATTGGATTTGGATCGAATCTGGACCCATTTTAGAAATTACGGATTTGGATCTGGGCTTTACAATCTGAGATCCGGATCCGGTCCAAATCCGTCAATTTTTATAACTAAAATATTATTTTATTATCATATCTAAAATATTATATTTATATTATTCTATTTAAAATATCAAATTATATTATTTGTTGAGCTTGAAAGAATTTACTAGTAATCTAATAAATGGAAAAGAGTAAGACGTTGAACGTCAGCTGCATTTGGCCTTCTCAATTATTGACTGCCCCAGATCTCTACCACATTCTTACAGAATGTAGAAAGACATTTAATTGCAGTTGACTCCCCCATTCGGAGATACTAGTCAAGATGATCGGCTGGTACTCCATAGGTCAATTGACGAATAGCCGCGGTGCATTTTTGTAGAGGAGACAAGCCTCTTCGATATATTGCATTGTTCCTCTGTTGGAAATATGACGAGTGATTCTCAAGTGCACTCACTATTCAGAGGAATAAGTCTCTCCGCATTCGGAATCGCCGTCGAAATATGTAATCGGGATATACGGGTACCTCGGCGAAATAATCATTAAAAAGTCTTTAGTGTCCGTCTTCACTATTTCTTTCGATGTACCTTCTCGACTGACACCTAGCTTGGAGACACCTTCTTTCATATTCTATCATTACTGCCTGACTATGTTGAAGAATCGCTTCATACAAATCATACTCTAGATCGTTGATTTGCTCTTCGTTGTTACTGGATGAACTAGAACTGCTTGAGGAATATTGAGCCATTTTTTGTAGTAGCAAAGTTTGAAAAGAATCAATATTTGAGAATGTGAGGAACAATGAATCATTCACTACTATATCTAAGGCTAGTTTGCAACGGCTAGTTTTTAACGGCTAGTTTGTAAGGACTAGTTTTCCAATGACTAGATTTATTACATAAGAATCAATATTTATTACAAGAAATCACTTAGCTTCTACATTAGAAAAGATTACTTGCGACATTAGTAAGAAAATGAAATGCAACTACATACTTGAAGATCAATTACGACATAAGAAAAAAATGAACTAGACTTAGGGTGATGATTGCAACTCTGCCATAACTTCTTTGCATTCTATGTCATGGAAATAACGTTGCTCAGGTGTCATGTTGCTTGTATCACGTTGGATAATTTCAAATAGCTTGGACTGCCTCTCTCTCTCTTCTTTTCTCTCTTCGTCTCTTTAATTCGCTCTCTTTGCATCTCAATTTCGGCTTGGCGCAATTCAATGTCAGTTTTTTTGATGCACTTCAACTCAGCGAGACTCTTAAGAATGCCATCAAAGTTTTGCTTTAGATCATTGTTGCCATCGTCATGACTGTGGCTTGCATATGCTTTTTTCTTTGTCTTTCGCTTTACAGCCTTTTGTCCGATTGGACGTGTTTCTTCATTTAAATCAAAATCAACACTTACGTTTTGCGTGGAAGATGTGTTGCTCGCCTTCGATTTAGAGGTCTTTGACTTCTTCGTTGCAATATCAGCATAGCCAGACTGGGATCGAAAGGCTGGATGATCTTTGATGATTTCCCACACGTGATCAAGTTCAAATTTGGATCTGTATTCTTCGCGGCACTTTTTCAGTGCCATTTTGTAGACGTCTTCGCTACTGGACCCGCTTCTATACATACTTGATATGAGATTGTAGCACTCGTTGAATTTTACTTCAAGCGGCCTAATGTAATGCCAGTGAGATCTCAAGACCGACGCCGAGTAGAAAGACTATCGGGTTTATTTTTATTGTAGTAGCAAGCAACACGATTCCAAAAGGCCTCTTCATTTTGGCAATTACCGGTGATTGGATCTTCAGATACCGTGTACCATGCGTTTGTTAGACGCACATCCTCTTCTTTTTCCAAACCAGTCGCTTGTTCTTACCGGTCGCACCGGTAGTTGCCTTCTCCATAGAGCCAACTGAAATGGGTGACTCTTCCTCTTCGAATTGAGTTTCTGGAACCGAAAATGGAGAGCCTATTTCAACTCGTCGAGAAGATCGGGACTGTTTATTTGTTGATGGTGGAGTAGAAAATCCAAACATATTAGGCAGGTTGGATGGAAAATTCAGAATATTTGTTGGATTGGGAGTGAAATATGGATAATTAGCCGGCATCCCATAACTCCCAAAATTTTGGGTATATAGATAATTAGGTGGATAAAATTGTGGTGGATGATTGAATTGAGGGTATGAGAAATTTGGAGGAACTTGAGAATTTGGAGGAATTTGAGAATTATGAGTAGATTCATCTTCATCCAAATTATAATAATTCGGCCAATTGAAATTGCTATTTTTATCCATTTTGGATAAAGATTTACCAAAAGAATGATTGAAAAATGAAGTGAAATTGAAACAATATAGAGAGAGAATAATATTTTAGTAAAGATATGAGAATGTAAGATTGTGTGATTTTTGTTTTCAATTCTTTGCATATATATAGGAATTTTATAACGGCTAAATAATTTAACGGCTAAATTGGGATATGTTTTCTCTCTACTACATCACTCCACCACATCAATCACATGACATCTTCTCTCTCCGTCCAAAAGTGGACTGCATCGCTATCTGTCATCCATCAATAATTATGGATGGGTGTCCAACACTGCAGTGTGGATGCTCTTACGCTCGTCCCAGAAAAGAGATAGAACAAACACGTGAATTACATAGAGTGTCAATGTAATTTTGGGATACATACATACCAAAAGGTCAGATACTTGAGTAGCAAATCAAAATTGGCTAAAGAACGCAAGTATATATTAAATCCTTTTAACTCCTTCACCACATAACAAATATGCAAATGAGAGTGTACCGCGTGCATGTAATAATCCAAATGGTTGAATGAGTTTGTTGAAGATTGTTGAAGATTCTTCTAGATATTTTAGTTATTGTTGGGTGATGATTCCATCCTCAGCACTGTTTCACTCAGTGGGAAATGATTCGGTCTTAGACACTGATCTTAAGCTCAGTAGCCTTGTGCTCTGTACTTGTCTAAAGATTTGAAGATCCCAAAACCCTATCTGAATGATGAACCATTCCCTTGTATCTGTTTTGTCTCTGAGGTTTCAGACTCAGTAGACATTCTGCTCTGGTCAAGGCGCTCAGTAGCTTATTTGCCTCAGCACCAGTGCAGAAGACTCAGTGATACTGGACTTTGCAGGAGCGAGATATGCGAGAGAGTCGGTTGAACCGAACTCGGCGGGAGTAGTTCATCGAACTCGTAGCCGATCTTCGATAGACTTATCTCGGCGCCTATCTACTGAATACAAGGTCAGACTCAGCAACGGCAGATAGTCTTCAGGACTGTCAGAATCTTTTGAAAGACAATCAGCATTGTCATGTACGAGGAAGAGAGAAGTCAGCTTCAATCTGTCTCGAAGTCTGTGCTGTCTCAACCACTCCATCCACCTCGACGAATGACAAGCATACACGTGTCTTCTCACCTGCTAAAGCTGCAGTCAACCTTTTACCTAAAAAGGTGGGAAAGTACACTGTTACCTACCTACACAAAAGAGTCGTTTGCTACCAAAAAGAGAGAGAGAGAAGAAGATCGTCTCCAACGGATCTATTTCAATCTCTGCTCTATAAATAGAGGGATCATTCAAGATTTGAAGCACGCCTAGAACACGAGAGAGCGCGAAAAAGAGCGAATTCCAAAGAACAAAGTCTTAGCAAGAACTTGAAGAACAATCTCCGGCGAAAGACTACATTCTAGCTCATAGGGAATCAAGCTATACCGACATATAAAGCCTCTAGTATCCAAATCGACGTTACACGAACTCAAAGCTTACCTTCAGCTGTTCGTCGATCTAGAAGCTACTCTCATATTCCCTATCCCTCTAACCCTAAGCTCAACTGTTCTTATCCATAGCTTAGACGAAGGAGTTCACATTTGAACCTAATCCTTATCAGTATAAGGACTCCTTCACCGTTGGAGAAGTTTGTCAAACACTTTAAGTTTGATAATGTTGTAAGCGAGACTTGGATCGATATAAAAACCAAGACGCGGTTTTGCCCAAAGCAGTAAGCCGACCGAGACTAACTCGGGATAATAAATAGCCTCCCGATCATTCGGGACAGTGGACGTAGGATTTGAGCGATATCCGAACCACTTTAAAAATCTTGTGTCTCTTCTTGCTTTCTTAAGCGTTGCATTGATTTTACTATTCATACCGAACATCATATTTAAAATCAATCAACTGTCTCAAAGATACTTGAACTTTTAATCTACTCGAACCGATACTTAAAACGTTTTCTCACAAAAAGCTGATTTGGGTCTACACTATTCCGGCACCGAACTCTTCCGTAGATACGGAATTCGACCTAGTCGGTTAGCGAGATCTCGCCGAGTCAAGATTTCTTAGCCTTTAACTCGATTCGAACGGTTATGCAGGGCTCGGCCGAACTGATTCGGCCGACACCATCCCGAATAGGACCGTTCGAGTTCGAAGTTGAGAAATCGAATCAGTGTATTCACCCCCCCCCTCTACACCCGACCGTACACTCGGGACCAACAGTTAGGTTTGCTTAGCCTTCACGTCAGAATTATGTATAAATAGCTTAGAGTTATTTCATTTGTAAGTTAACACAATTACTCTTTCTCATCTTGAATATACAGTTCTTACGTTTCCCTAAATTGCTTCTCTCTGTTCATCGCTTCTTGTTTGATCATAGAAAGCATTATATCCTTCAACTATTTATATACATAAATATTACAACAAAATAAATAATTTTCTTTAGATTGGGTAAAGTGTGTTACTGGGCTCGGAAGATGTTATGGGCCTATACGCCTAATTGTACAATACCAAGAATCTGAAGTAAACTTAAACGAGAAATAGCAACATTAATATTTGTATAAAGAGAAACCAAAAAATAAAAAATAAAAAAATAAAAGAAGAAAGAAAAAAGAAGTTGAATATTCGAACATGAAATTAAAGGTGAGGCGACAAAGCGTATGGGATGCAATTGGGTAAGAGATAGAGAGAGAGTGTGCGTCGAAAAGTGATTCCTCCACATTATTGACACGAGTAAAAGCACCACTTTGATTAAAGCAAGATTGAAATATTACAACCTTAATCTCAACAAAGATCTATAATCAAACATACACCTATAAAGTCATTTCTTTTACGTCCGATCTAACGCGCACACCATGTACACTTCCACTTTTTCTAAAAAAAATAAAATTGAAAAGGAATAAAAGTGTTCGATCTTAATTGATCAATTATATGGTGACGATTTGTATGTGATTAAATTCTAAATCCGGCAGTTTATTTTTTAATAATATTTGTATGCGATCTTCAACTTGACGATAAAATAAATCGCGAAGGAATAATAAACTCGTCTCAACAAAACATACCCAAACTAACGTACGGTAGGTTATAAAATCTAGATGACATTTTCTCCCAACTGATTATGAAACTGAACCACTCTTTCAACTATTTTGCAACAACCCCAAATGAGAGAGAGAGAGAGAGTGGAATCTTCATGTTAAGACTGTCATCAAATTGATCTTTTGTGTAAGCATAATGTATGACGGTGTCCCAATTAAAAATCTTTTAATGACTCAGACTGTTTGACTGAGATTATTAAATTTAACAGGTTATAATAATTAAGATGGCAAATTTATTCTTAAAATAACTTAATTGTTGAGTTTTATAATAATTAATAATAGAAAAGTTGTAAGTACAACAATTAATTATATGTTAAGGGTTTTCAAAATAATTTCTTCAAAAAATATTGGAGTTCCTTTACTTCTCCTCAAAAAGAGTCATAAATTCATTGTCGACCACTTCAAAACAGCTATAACAAAAATTATTGCAATCTATACATCTTATAACTTATAAGCAAATCATGACAAGTATGCTGATCTATCAAAGTAGATCATTTCGGATAATGAATTGTCGACTTAAAAATATATTAATTTTTTATCAATATATATGTGATGTTCTCAACGAAAAAAATATTACTCCCTCCGTCCCGCTTGACTTGTCTAATTTTTCTTTTCGGGTCGTCCCATCGGATTTGCCTTATTTCTAAAAAAGGAAAAAAATTACTATACAAATTACCACTTTTTCTTTGTGGGGCCTACCTCTTTACACACAATCACCCACTCATCTTAATCTTCGTGCCGAAAATAAACAAAACAAGTCGGGCGCGACGGAGGGAGTATTTACTAAAATTTTTTAAAAAACTAGCATAAACCCGAATGAATTTCTAAAATAACATTCTCCGAAAAATTAAGTTCTAACATAATATTCTTTAAAATATGATTCCTAATATAATCTTCATTTTGTCACTTAAACACCCGTTTGACAAGTAAGTAGTCCATGTGGATTTTATTATTCTCAATTTTTTTTTCTTTCTCTTTTTTGCTCAATTATAAAGGAAATAAAATTAAATAATTAAATCTGATATTTCCGAAAATTTGAGATATTATATAGATTGATATAGAACAAATCAGTTACTAATTTAACTTTTGTATTATTTATTATTTATATATTAGTAAATTCTTTACATTTAATAAATAATTAATGAATGAACTTGCATTGAAATAAAATTAAAAAATTTAATTGATGTAGGTGGTTTTAGGGAGTCTCAGTTTTAAATTAATTATTTTATTTTCTTCAAGTTATGATAGTTATCTTTTTATGTTGGAATTCTAATTAGTCCAAATAATAAGTTCTATGAACTGATCGCATGCTTAAAAAGTAAAATGCTTTTGTCTATTGTCTTTATTCAATTAAAATTTAAATGGCAAAAACGATAATCAATTAGAACTTTTTTTTTTAATAAATACTAAACAACATTTATTGTAAAATTTGTGTTTTGGTTATTTTTGTTGTTTTGAAGCTAAAAAAAAAAAAGAACAAAAAATGTAAAAAATAAATAAATAAATAAATAAAAACTTGCAATGTACGATCAACTTATATGACAAACCAGTGACTAGTGAGTATTATTTTAATATTTTGAGGAGTGTTATTTTAAGAGTTCACTTGCATAATTTGGAAATTTCTATTGTAGATCAAGGTTTTGTAGATTTTGTTTTGTAAAACAATGTTATGTCATATTATAAATCTGAAATATATAAAAATATGTTAAGCGAGATCTTTAACCATAAATTCAGATTTGACCGACGGTTTACCAAAATCATTGAGATTGATTGCTAATTTTCATTTTCAAAATAAATTGTTGCGTTGAAAGTCTTCTCAAATCCAAAAATAAAACGCGTGATGGAGCGTGAAAGCCACGGGATTTAGCTTGAGAGTCGCCTTAATTTCTCTAAAAGAGAATAATTCTCCTTTTTTCCATCTGTCCAGTTTCAATAAATTAAAAAGTACAAAAATATGTAAATAAAAAGGGTGTGAAAAACAAAACTCAAGAAAACGACCGTTAAACCCACCCCTTAAACCACCGCCTCTGCCGCCGGGAACCTCCGTCTGTTTTTAGAAATTGCAAGAAATTTCGCGAGTCGAGTCGAAATCGAGTCCTCATATGGGAAAGTTGAGAACGCAGGTAGTGGTTGCTGGTTTAGTAGTTGGGAGGAATATTTAGAGAATTTTAATTTGAAGGAAAAATAACTTACTGAAGCGATGAGGATTATTAGATTTCTTTTCTTCGTTTTCTTTCTCGTCCGAGATGGTAAGTGTTGATTTCTTGATTAATTGATCACTTTTTGTTTATTTTTCTTCTTATTTGTGGAAGAAAACAATTAATATATATAAGATGTATATGCTTAGTTTTGGATCACCGATCATGTTTTTTTTTCAAGAAGTATAATTTATTATTAAATTTAATTTTTATATGTTCTGTATCTATTTGTTGCGTAGTTTTTGTTCTGAGTTGAAATTGAAATAGAAGATAGATTATACTTTTATTGGCATATAACTTCCTTTGATGAACTACGGTTTTGTAAACCAGATCTAATTCTGTTTAGTCTTGCAAGACATGGTAGCTGTGAATGAATAGCAATTAGAACATTTAAGCTTATTTATCGATATTTTTAGTGTTCTTATTGTGGGAAATATGAATTTGCAAGCTCTGGCTTTTAGTATTTTGAATTGAGTTGAATGAAGTGTTTATTATCTATTGGGGTTGTACAATCATGAAAATTGTGAATTGAGATGAATTAAGTGTTTGTTATTGTCATTTGGTTTATGTCGTAAGCAATTAAGTCCTTTGTTGCTTATGGTATTTTCCACTCTTTGTTGCAGCCCATCTGGCTATAGCGTTTACCGGAACTTTTGGGATCAATTACGGTAGGATAGCAGATAATATCCCTTCCCCAGACAAAGTTGTTACGCTGCTTAAGGCTGCAAAGATCAAGAACGTTAGGATTTACGATGCAGACCATAGTGTTCTGAATGCCTTTAAAGGATCTGGGCTGGAGTTGGTTATTGGACTTCCCAATGGATTCGTTAAGGAAATGAGTGAAAATGCAGACCATGCCCTCACTTGGGTCAAGGATAACGTGAAGGCGTTTCTTCCTGAAACGCACATTGTTGGGATCGCAGTAGGGAATGAAATTATGGGAAATGATAACGATCTTTCACAGGCCTTACTAGGTGCAATGAAAAATATATACAATGCCACAAAGGAGCTTGAAATAGACAAAGTAGTTCAGATCTCTACAGCTCATTCACAGGCTGTTTTCATCAATTCGTTTCCTCCTTCTTCTTGTATTTTCAAGGATGGCGTTGCTCAGTTAATGAAGCCTCTCCTGGAGTTCCTTTCACAAATCGGATCCCCTTTCTGTCTCAATGCGTACCCCTTTCTGGCTTATACTTACAGTTTGGGGAAAATTGATATGAATTATGCTCTATTTCAGCCAAATGAGGGAATAGACGATGAGAAAACAGATTTACATTACGATAACTTGCTTGACGCCCAGATTGATGCAGCTTATGCTGCTCTAGAGAATGCCGGCTTCAAGAAGATGGAAGTTATAATTACGGAAACTGGTTGGGCTTCTCATGGGGACCAAAGTGAACCTGCTGCTACACCGAGCAATGCAAGGACGTACAACTACAACCTGCGTAAAAGGCTAGCTAAGAGGAAAGGAACTCCACTCAGGCCAAAACATGTATTAAAAGCCTACATATTTGCCTTATTCAATGAGGATTCCAAACAAGGGGCCGGTTCTGAGAAATATTACGGACTCTTCAAAGCAGATGGGACTATATCTTATGATCTTGGGCTTCCTGGACTTAAATCTTCATCTGCTTCTTCTCCACGTGTCTCCTTTAAGGTAATGAATTTCTTTACCATAATACTATTGATAATTCAGTAATTATGATTGTTTCTAGATCGTTTCATTGGCTTGGCTTGCCAATGTTTTACTTTACTAAATGAAAATCCTGCTGTTAGATTACTATCTACATAGTGCATTTAGGCTCAGGCAGAAAGATTCACCTCCGCTCATTTAGGCTCATGCAGAAAGACTGCAAGTTTTGTGTCATACATATTTGTATTTCAAAGCCCACTAACTTTTATTATACATATATAAACTAAGAAGTATTTATTGAGACTTTGAGAGTGCAAATGTTGCTTCCTCAAAATATGCTCTTCCTGGGATCGGCTTCTAACCTATGTCCACTTTCTCCATATAGTTGTTTGAAAACCAAATCTTTGCTTCATATGACATCTGCTTAATATTGATCCATGTCTGTACGTGTTCTCAATATACTCGTCTTAGTATAACTGAGGTTAAACTTCATGGAGGGTTGCTGATGCTAGAACTAGAAATTGGTCGAATGTGAACAAGAAATGGACATCTCTATACTGCAGAAAAAGTAGATGCATATTATTGAAGCGTGTTGAGGTTTCAAATTTTTAATAATGAGGTTTAATGTAAAAGGACCATGAACCTATTAGTACTGGTTCTCAACTATTGTGATGTCTTTATGCAATCAATCTTTTTTTTTTTTTTTTTGTTCCAACTGTTTTCTGTATTTTCAGGACCTTGGAGCTGGAAATTGGCTTGGATCGTATTCCTTTTTATTGATAGTCTCAGCTTCTACATTAGTTATGGTCTTGAGATTATAAATGGTATCTTCAAGCATCAAATAAGATCTCTGGTAAATAGCTTCCTTCCAAAATATATATATTTTAGGACAATGCTGCTGCAGATAGTTTTCTCTGTCTCAGTCATAGTAGTATGTGCTCAATTTCAGAAATGAAATGCTACTGCTTTTCATCTTCTTTGCCATCATATGAAATGTTACTGCTGATACATACGTATCGAACTTATATCTGGCGTTTTTAATTGAGATTAGTACCTTATAAACTCGAGCTTCTCAAGTTTTTACGTTAACATATGGTTAGAGGTGGCAAAATGGGTGGACCGGAGCCCAGCCCCAGGCTCATCGGGCCAACTCAATTTTTCGACCCGCCCAAGCCCTTCCGGTACCTTACCGGGCCGTGATATATGAAGTCCAATCTGACCCTGGGCTTTCAGGCGGGAAGACGGGCCTAGTCCACTAATTTTTTTTTTATTATTTTTAATTATATATTTGTTGTATAAAAGTAAAATTAATATATCAAATTTAAATTAAATATGTTAATGTCGATCAAATAAATCATACTATAAATTTATATACAAATAAATATCAAAATTTAAAATCGTACGCAAATAAACATTACAAGAATTCAAGCTAAGGCGATAAACATATTAAAATCTCACGACTTTCAATATATATTAATTGTATTTTGAATCTTTATTTGATAAGTTTTTCTTTTTTTCATTTGTACTTATATAATAATATTAATATTATTTAACAATTAATTTTTTTTCAGGCGGGCTTTTTAGCCTAAAAACCTCGTTTTTTTTAGCCCAAAGTTCATAGAGTCTGTGGGCTCTATGGGCGGACTTTTTAGGCTCAATACACCTTCGAATTTCAAAGCCAAACCCAATCCTTTTTTCGTGTACTCCGAGCTGGCCCACCGGGTCGGTTCTATTTTACCGGCTCTACATATGGTATAGTATTTTGGGATGTTACCGCTAATGGTTAAATAGGTACTATTGTACTTTTAGAAACATTTTTCTTAGTGTGTTTCAGATTGTCTTTGATCAGAATATTATCGATTATTATTTTCTGAGTCATAAATAAAATCAAGAAAAGAATATCCATTTATTCATAGAAGTATGAAAAGTTGGCCAAAGAAGATACTATTAGTGATAAGGAATTGACGCCAGGAACCAGGGACAACTGGTGCATATTTATGGACAATATTAGACTTGGTCCCACATCATGACCCACGTTCAAGTCAACCTCAGACTTCAACTTTTACTCGAATTCCTACTTTTCTTTAACAATATATTTATTTTCATAAAATCCTCGTTTTCATATTGATTTTTCAACCCAAAAGATTACGTAGAGATATGCAAGACATTGGATGATTGTAATGAATTTAATCACACGTGATAAATTTGATATGTAGAGACGTGGTTATGAGTTAACTTGCTCTATATCAAGATGAGTTTAACTCCTTTCGTCCCATTATTCATGTCTACTTTGAAATGGACACTTAAGTATTGAATATAAATGTATGTAAAAAATAGTGAATTTAAAAGGTTGAAAAATCGTATAAAGTTAAAAAGTGATAGATTCAATAATTTGAAAAAATGTGTAAATTAAAAAATGATGGTTTATGTGCATAGTAAATATATAGATTAAGTTCAAATTAATAATATTATATGGTGAAAGACCGACATTGATGTTGCATTAGAAAGCAACTAGGGAAAGAACCATGCGTTGCACGGGTAATGGAGTCGCGGATAATGGAGTCGTCGTTTATTAGTAAGATTAGGATCGCATTAGTCAAGCATGGCACCAATGTCTTGCATAGGGACGTGGCAACATATTATTATGAATGAATTGGAGACACTTAATAGTTCTTTATTTTTTTTTTTTGCACGGATAATGAAAGTCGTAACTTATTAAGAACTCATGCCTTGCACGGGTAATGGAAATCGTAATTTATATGTAAGATCCCAATCATATTAGTAGATCATGGTTCTGGTGCGTTAAAAAGAATTCGTGCACAGAGTAATTTGATTGTTTATCGAATTAATGTTAAATCATTTATTTTTATCATAAATAGTACCCCTCTGTCCCAATAGTAGTGTCTCATTCATTTTCAGTAGGGTTATTAAGAAAATGATGTTTTGAGGTGTGTATTGTTTGACTTTTGAGTGGTTGATTTTTGTCCACATTTTCTTACCTTTTTTAGAAATGAAACAATTCTAATGGAACAACCAAAAAAGAATAATGGGACACTACTAATGGGATAGAGGGAGTATTATATTAATAATATATAACTTGAATTTGAAAATGTAGACCATTATTAATTAAATGGATTAGATTAAAATAATTCTCAAGCAGTCGACAAAGTATATTTAATCGAATAATTAGTATTATACTTTATTTTTATAAAAAAATAGAACTAATAATATACTCCCTCCGTCCCAAAATTCTTGTCCAATTTGTTTTTTGCACGGTTTTTAAGGAGAGTTGTTAGTTGTGTGTAGATTGATATAAAGTTGTGGGTCCCACAAAAAAGTTGTGTGTAATAATTTACTAAAAAAGGAAAGTGGACAAGAATTTTGGGACAACCCAAAATGGAATAACGGACAAGAATTTTGAGACGGAGGGAGTAATAGTTAGAGGCACGACTTTTTACGGCATTTAAGCGGCAATACAATAAATCCTGCTTTAAGGGGGTGTTTGCATTAGCTTAAAATTTTCAACTTATAACTTAATTTAAGGAAAAGCTGTTTTGAGGTGTTTTCAACAGCTTAAATTCATAAAAATTCTCTACATTTAAGTCAAATAAGTTGAAGTTGGTTAAGTTGGTTTTTACTAACTTCTCCAACTTAATGGCATATTTGTAATTTCGAATAAGCTATGATTTGACATTTTACTTATAAATTACAAAATAAGCTACTACAGTATAAATTTTGCAAACACTATTTTTTCAACTTTTCCTGTTTTTAAGCAGTTTTTGCACACACCTCAAATTCTCTAATAACCCACTTTTACCAATTTTTCCTTAATTTAAACACTTAAAAAAAGTTTAAGCTGTTGCAAACACCCCCTAAGTACCTAGTGCTACCGTTCAGGAGCAAACAAAAATCGATTTCAACCATATACTTCCCGACGAAATGCAGTCGTATTGGCCGAAAGGGTTAGAAACGACATGGTTGATCCTGCGACGACTACCAGCTAAAATATTACAATGCTTAAAATGTGTCTGTAGGGACTCCGGACGCCGGGCGCCAGATGCCTAGGATACGGTCTGCTTAACTCTCGCTCCCTGATCCCTCTTCTGTCCTCTGAAGTGTCGTTAATTCACTATCCTCTGAATTATATCTCAATTCTTGTTGTATAGGATTATTGTTGTTGACTTGTTGGACCATTTAATTTAATTGTTGTTGTTGGACAATTTAATTTAGTTGTTGTTGTTGGGTCATTAAACTAATATATTTTTAAATTCGCTTCAATATATTAAAATTTCATAAAATAAGGGGTGCGAAAATAACTTTTTCGTAAAATTTACATATAAAATTAAAATTTATGTTGAAATGGGTTTCAATTATAATAAATTTGCAAATCATTTGGGTTAGATTTTTTCTGGGCCGGAGTTGCACTGAGCTGGAGCCCAGTCCAGCCCACCCCTATATCCGCCCATGTCTGCAACCCTCTTACAAAGCATAGCACAGAACTGCCGTGGCTAGATTCATTTACGCGGAGAACGAATTTTACAAGAAAGACAAAGACCAATTGAACATATATACGTGCGAAAGAGCTACGCGATGATTTTCGAAACGCCGTCAACAATCAAAATTTTAAAACCCTAAATCGAGCCAAGTGGTTGGATATACATGGAGATTTTGAGTAATGATTGCCAAAAGTGCGAAAATTCCAAGACCAGTGAAATATAATATTCAAGCAAAAGACCCCACACTAATTAAATGCTCATATCATAATATACAATAATGTGCAATTATGCAGTTTCGTTTATTCAGTAGAACGTCCGAATATGTTGATGTTATAATCAGCAATACCCCCACCCTGGGGCCCCTCCCTGGGGCCCCTCCTTACGACCCATCCGTTTACGGAGTCACAACCTAAAGGTTGCATACAACTCCGCCGAAATTAACAAAAAGGCTAAGGAAATGAGAAAAATGCTTAATGTTGGGTTATGAGTCAGTGGTTGATTAAATCATCACTTAGAGGTACTTTGTTTTACCATTAATAGTTCTTGTATTATGACTTACTTATTTTTCTGTAATGGGCAATATCATAGTGATTTATTGCTATGGAATTGAAGATCTCAAAACTTGTCTTGTACCCTTAATGTGTTGTCATCGGACTAGATGATGTAATAGGCTAGACTGTTCTTATTTTCATTATCTGTTTGTCTAAGTCCTGTAAGGGGTAATTGTTGGTCTAAACTTCAGTAGGAAGTTAAATTCCAGAACCCCACATCATCAGTATGTAAGAGCTCATGTTCTCAGGTCTCCAGCTGACCCTTATCAGTAGAAGATTTCTCATCAGCTGACCTCCAGTAAAGAACTGTTGGGTTATGAGTCAGTAGATGATACTCAGCATGTTATCAGGTAAAAATAAGATTGGGGGAAATCATAGTAGTACTATGGAATTGAAGATCCAAAAACCCAGCTGATATCAGTAATGTAGTGTCTCGATGATGTACAGGTTAGACTCTTCGTATTAGATTATCTTTTTGTCTAAGTCCTGTACGGGGTAAAATGTTGCACTGATCTTCTGACGAAGTTACTTTCCAGGACCCCACGTCATCAGTGTAATCGCTTGCATTCTTCTTTTTTCAGCCGAATCTGACCCTCAGTAGAAGATACCTCATCAGCTGGTAGACATCAGCAGAAGAACTTAATGCAAAGCTCAGTACCTTCGCAGTCATCAGCTGACCAACAGAAACAATATCTCGTGTCAGCCGACTCAGTCGAAGAAGACAGAGACTGTCCTAAGTCTACTGTATCCGACAGAAAACGACCCTGCTGCAAAAGTCATTTCGAAGTTCAGCAGAAGATCATACGAGGTTGAAGAATAGTCAACTCTGACCACTAACACATTCTCACCTACCACAAACCTCGATCAATGAGAAATCGACAACGCTTTACCTGCTCTGACCAACTAAAGCTGCTCTCATGTATAGTGTCAACTGCCCTGCTGCAACAATTCGAAAAATATGGCCATTTTCTTTGGAAGCTTGTGACACGTGGCATTGTCTTCTCCAACGGACATATGCCGGCTCACAACTATAAATAGAGAAGAAAACCGAGCTCCACGCACGGGATACATAAGGGAGAAACGCTCAAGCTCAAGAACAAACTCTAGCAAACTTAAAGATCATTCAAGCGAAGAACTTGCCTTCATAGAATATTTCTAGTTCTTCTCTCTAGAGTTCCTTAGATCCTTTCTTCTCTAGCTAAGCTCATTGCAAAATCTATAGCTTAGAATCTCGAAGGAGTTCACTTTCTGTGAATTGTTCTTATTGTAAGAACTCCTTCCTAGTTGGAGATTATCCCCTCCCCTTCAAACTTAGGTTTGAATTGTAAAGTCGCTAAAGACTATAACTTAGAAAGATCTGTCCTGTGCACAGATTCCTTGCTGAGGCTTGCTCAGATAAATCAACAAGTTCTCCTGTTTCATCAGGATCGTGGACGTAGGATCTTGCGTATCCGAACCACGTTAAATTGCTTGTGTTATTTACTGTTTTATTGCATTGCATACAAACTGATTAAAATCATATTTTTGCATAAAACGCATTTTTCAAAGCGCACCAGCCAAAAGACTTTAACTTGCAAAAACGCGTTTTCAAACTGAGACGAATCTCCAGGCCCTACACTCTTATCCGCACAACGTCTCCGACTGAGTTTCAAATACTGACAAAAGTTAGTAGGAGAGCTCAATAGTTGGCACACTTCTGACCCGTGATCGAAGGTTACTATCTGGCACTGTTCATCAGTCGCAACCTACAGCTCAGCTGTCCTTCACGTTCTGAGAAAAGAAACTGTGATCAGGTGTATTCACCCCCCCCCCCCTCTACACCTGACTATCGTCTCCGGACCAACAAGAACATAGTACAGAGCTCAGTTCCTTCGGCGTCATCAGCTGACTGCACTTAGTAGAAGACTTGTTATCAGCCGACTCAGACGAAGAGGACAGTATGATCGTGCCAGATCTACTGTATCCGATAAAAAACGACTTGACTTTTAATATCATTCGAAAGTCAGCAGAAGATCATACGAGGATGAGTGAGAGTCAACTCAGATGAAGACTGATGTCTGACAAGTCTCACCTACCACAAACCTCGACCAATGAGAAGCGGTCTAAGCCTTACCTGCTCTGACCAACTAAAGCTGCTCTCACGCACAGTGACCAACTACTCTGCGACACTATTTCGAACTTATGGCCGTTTTCCTTGGACGGTTGTGACACGTGGCATCGTCTTCTCCAACGGACAAATGCCTGAGTCACGACTATAAATAGAGAAGCTTTTCCGAGCTCAACGCACGGGATATAAAAGGGATTACACGCTCAAGCATTCAAACTCTCTAGCGCATTCAAGAAGATCCAGTGAAGAACTTGCCTAGTTGAAAATCTTTAGTTCTTCTCTCTAGAGTTTTCTTTAGATCCCTCTTCTCTATGTAAGCTCCACTATCATATCCATAGCTTAGAATCTTCGAAGGAGTTCACTTTTTGTGACTGTTCTTATTGTAAGAACTCCTTCATAGTTGGAGAAAATCCCCTCCCCTTCAAACTTCGGTTTGATTTGTAAAGTCGCTAAGGACTATAACTTAGAAGGATCTGTCCAGCGTACAGACACCTTGCTGAGGCTTGCTCAGATTAATCAACAAGACCTCATGTTCAGCAGGACCGTGGACGTAGGATCTTACATATCCGAACCACGTTAAAAATCGCTTGTGTTATTTACTGTTTTATTGTATCTTTCTCGAACCTTTTACAAACTCATACTTTGCATATAACGTATTTAAAAGTGCACTAGCCAAAAATATTTTGGTTTGTGAAAAACACATTTTTAAATCGAGACGAAGTCTATCGGGCCCTACACTTATCCGCACTAACTCTCCATCTGAGGATTTAATACTGACAAAAGTCAGTAGAAGAAACTCAGTAGTTGAGTCACTCTGACCTGCGATCAGAAGGTTACTATTTGACACTTCATCAGTTGCAACTTACAGCTCAGCTGTCCTTCGCGTTTGAGAAAAGAAACTTGTACTCAGGTGTATTCACCCCCCCTCTACACCTGACACTCGTCTCTGGACCAACACTTAAGCAGCGATTTTTGAGACGACATCGACAATCAGATTTAGAAACCATATAATTCAACGCTATAAGTCAGTAGAGCACCCGACTCGACTGAGATTCTCATCAGCAATCAACCCTACCAAGCCTCCCTTTTACTGAGCGATCATTTTACTAAGTCGCCACCATTTAATTGCAACATACGAAACGTGTAACTACACATATGGCATTCTCTAATAACACTACCAGTCAGCAAAATACTAGAGTAGGTTGTTACTTTTGTCAGCAATCAACCCCACCCAGAGTCCCTCTGACCAACCGATCCTTTTATCAAGTCACAACCTCTTATTTTCTGAAATTCATTATGTATTATTATAAAAAACTAAAAGTTAAACGAAGTTCATAAGGTAGGGGTAGAAATATCCATATAGCAATTAACGAACAGTCGTAGTAGTACCGATTACGCGCATACTTTCCTAAGTAATCACCCGCACCCCGCGTGCCAATTACCGAACGACAATCCCTTAAATTTACAAAGTCCATTATAATGTTTAAGAACAAAAAGAAATTAAAAGTATGTTTATAAGGTAAATGAGCGATACATATACGGAACAATCCCTTAAATTTACAAAGTCCATTATACTCCCTCCGTCCCACCCATCTTGACGCGTATTCCTTTTCGGGACGTCCCACCCATCTTGACACGTTTCCAAAAATGGAAATAATTACTTAACTAAACAACATCTAATTACTTCACTTAATTAACTTATACTCCTAATTACACCACCTAATTACTTTCACCAACCCAACCCCATCTACTCATTTCACAACTCCAAATCGACTTCCTACTTCTATCAAAAAGTTTCTTGTTCTTGCGCCGCCCCCTCCCCAAATCGAAACCCTACTTTGCTCCACTCCTAATCCCGACTTCGCAACCCCTCTGCTATGATGAACCGCATGTCCTCCGAGGAGCCACCATCGTTGTCGCCCTTGACTTCTCCATCTGAGAACTGCGAAGTCAGTTCTGTGTCGTTGCCGTCCTCCGCGATTGATGTTGTTCCCAAAACCAATTTAGATCCGGCAGATCTAAGTTTATTTGGTTCTGATACCGACGATAACTACGATACGTTGTCAGAGTTGATGATGAATCGCAACCCTATTGTGCCCGACCTGATGCTAGATTCATCAGATCTAGGTTTCGGCGGCTCTGAAACCAACAGATCTAAGAATGTTCTCGCACGCGGCCACGATTTGTGATACGGTCGTTCCTGAAACCGCTCTGGATCCGGTCGATCTAAGTCTCCAGATGTGTGAGGGCATCGATAATGTGAGGCCTCTGAGCGGAGAAGTGGACGACGAAGCTGCGGTACTTCGGGTTAGAGCAAATCGATTCCTGTCCTTGATTCCCAAAGAAATTAAGAGGAGGGAGAGGGAAGAGGCGGCGCGGAAGGAAGCTGTTGAAATGATGCTGCGTATTTATCTACCAAGATACTTTGAGCTGGTGAGATCTTTCCTAGATCTTCTATCCTATTTGTTCTGCTACTGTTTTGTTATGAATATGTGGCAAGAGTATGGTTGGAACCATTGAGTTACGGCTCTTGAGATGATAGAATGCATGCTCACACTTAGGCTGTTCTGGGTGATCCATGTGATGGCAACCTGCTAAAAATGTCTGATTAAATTCTTTGGATATCATGTTGCTTGTTAATCACCAATGGCTTATCTGCGCAATTATGGCTACTGATGCTGTGCTTGAACAAGTTATGTTGTGTGGTTATGAAGATGCTTGAAGTATTTTCTGTTATGTGGTTATGAAAATGCTTGAAGTATTTTCTGTTATTGATATTCGGCTATGAAAACATAAGTATACAGTAGTTATCTATACTCAAAGATAATTACACAATAGGAGTCTATAGCAAAATATAATTACACAATAGGAGTTTATAGCAAAAGATAATTACACAGAAAATACTATAGCAAAAGATAATTACACACTAGTTGTCTATACCAAAACATAATTACAGACTACTTGTCTATACCAAAACATAATTACAGACTACTCTATACCAAACCTTTAATTACACACTATTCTGCTTATTTTCAATCTATTATTGTCCAATCATCAACAAGCAAACCAAGCCTATCCCGAAGCTCAATTATATCATGTAGGAGCCCATTTTCAATCATATGATGGATGCATTCATCAACCAAACTAGTAGGTACTTCCAAAGTCTGTGGAAGTGCTTCTTGCCTTATGAGCCTATATTTTCTCAGATGTGGGATCTTGTAGCAGTTATGGCCTTTGTATTTCATTATCTCAACCATGCAGCCTTGTAAAGACAAGATAACCTTGTCTAATGTTAAAGGGTCTAGTTGTTCAAATGCTTGAACAACTGCATTTACTAGCTGCACTACATTGTAGCATGTTGTTTGTTGTTGAATGCTTTGAATAGCTCTGAAGAACCCTAGATCCAAGACATTAGTATCAGGAGAGTTTGGTGGTTGATGAATTATTCTAATGTCAAATCCCTCCATGCTAGCAGCATGCCTAAAATCAGGATCACTGTCCTTGACGTGAGGCTTAGTATTGTCTTGTTGTATGAAGATAATCTTGCTAGTATTGGTTGGCCATTTGGCTCTAATTGCTGGTAAAATCTGTGCAAAATAAGAGCACATTCTGAAACAAATATAAAATTCTTACAATATCCTATCAGTGTTCTGATTCAAATGTTACAACATCAAATGCATATATGTTTTGCTTACACTTCATGCATATTTTAGTAGTCTTCCATACCTGATTTATAAGGCATGCCTTAGTAACTGCCCTGGTAACAGATTGTATAGGTATTGTCTCCATAGTCCCCTTTTCTCTATTTTTGCTGCTTCTTTGTGCTGCTACTTGTTCTGTAAATGGGAAAATCCCTATTTTCCCATCAAATATGAGACTGCCGTCCTCTGCAAATAAAGGCCGGCAGACAGCACACATAAACATGACTTTGGTTATGAACTTTTTATTTTTACAACTTCTGTGTGGTTCTGCTTCTTCTGGAGTAAGATAGAATCTGTGGCTTGCCTTAGTAATATAAAACCACTTCTCGTCTATATGCACAATATTATGCATGCTTTTAAACTTCAAAGTATTGAAGACCCTATCAAACTCTAGAGCCTCCATTGAGAATTTGAGCCTCAGCAACTTGTTTGGACCAGTTAAAGCGGGCCTAATTGCGCTAGTGTGAGCTTTGATCAATCCTTGACTCACCCGCCTCCACACCGTACTCTTGCTACAGTTAATGCCACTTGCTAAACTTCTAATTGTTGACCTTTTTTGTAGCTCTAAAGATTTGATTAACTCTAAGTCGATTATTACCCTTTTGCTTCTCGTTTTTGTTATTTTCGCACTTTGAACAAAGATTACCTCACCACGATTTCTTTGTTTCTTTGCTTCGGCCCAAAGCCGACTGACGGTGCTTCGAGAGCAACCCCATTTGGTATAAGCCTCTTTCTGCTTACCCCGTTCTGGCTTTCCATTCTTCGAGTTCTCGAGCAGGAACTGCACGATTTGATTCCGCACTTCGGTACTCAAATCTTTGGAGACCATTTCGGTTGATGTATTTCAGATTATGAAAAAATAAGGTGTTCTGTGATGTATTTATGGAAGAGGATAAGTGCAGATTTTTGAATTCTATAGCATGAATTGCCGCCACATTTTCGCACTAATATCTGTATTGATAGTTGCAGATTTTCAATTTTTTCAATTGATAGTTGATGGATATTTTCAGTTTTCAATTTTGGTTGCCGCCACATTTTTCGGTCACATTCTGTTCTTGCAATTTTTCATTCACAAATTTTCCATGCGCATTATAATTGTTCCACTGAATTAAAATAAAGAATATTTTATTAAATCAATTCGTTAAAAAAAAATCAGGATAAGTTAAAAATTGTTAAGTTAAAAAAATTAGTAAATGGAATAATAATTAAAACAAGTGGGCCATGGGGGTTTAATCACTAATTTCAACCGCATAAATTACCGCGCCGAAAAGAAATGTGTCAATATGGGTGGGACGGAGGGAGTATTATTTAAGAATAAAAAGAAAGTAAAAAAATTTCAAATATCCACAAAGCAACTAAGACAAATCTAATAAAAAAATAATATAATCATAGAGATACGTGCGTCTATGTTGTCATTTTCATTAGTAAGGAATAAATTAACAATAGAACTCTACCATGATTAGGAAAAACCATCGTCAGTGCTTCAAAAGAAAGAAAAAAAATAAAAAAATAAACATTATCGGTCCGAAAAGCCTACAAAGAAACGCAGCAAATCCGAATTTATTATTAGATAATCTGGTCAGTCTAAAAAACTAACATTTTGAGAAAGAGCATGAAAAAAGTCCCAACACAGTAACCTACAAGATCATAATTCTGAAAAGCCTACAAAGAAACACAGGAAAGCCAAAATTAGTCTCCCACAAGAATCGCCAAAAAATACAAGAAGCCCAAAGAAAGAACCCGCATACCTGATACTCCCAAACTGCGCCGTCAAAGAACACCTATAACAAAAATACAGAAAGAAATGTATAGAAAACTGAGAACACATCAATGTCCAAAATCGAAAAGCATAAACGCTAAAACTATAGATAGGCACCGGTCCCAAACATCCAAGGAACGCAAAAAATAGGGAACAATACAAGATAAGTGGGCACTTACCCGTAAGCACGGAATTGCAAGAACAATGCGCGAAAACACCTACAAAGAAACGCGAAATAGAATACATAAATTATCTGCACGCATCCATATCAACAAAAAACAACATGCGATGACATAAAAACTACACCGAAGCACCGTGCCGAGTCTCCGACCACGAAAATAGTTGTAAATACTGGACCGTAAAATAGATGTAAATACCGGTGAACCAGGAATAACCCACTCAAATAAATGGCGGGTGTGGAACGTCCGTCCGGTATAATAGTCAGAAAATTGGCGCCAGGGATGGCGCGATAATCGAACTACGGATGAGACGCAAAACAAAAGCGCGTGAGTTCCGCTAAAAGTGCGCGTGAAATCCTAAGGGAGGAGGTGGTTTTGGAGCTGAGCGAAAAAGTGGATATACGATATGATGGCACAGAGTAGGGATTTTGTGTCTGGTATAGCTACGATAACAGTGTCAAAAGCTTCCTTCTTTAGTAGAATATTTAGTAGAATAGTACTCTCTTCGTCCCATAAATAATGTTCCTTATCTTTTTGGCACGTGATTTAAGGAGAGTGTTTGGTTGTGAGTAAAAGTGATGAACCCCTTAAAAAAGAATAGTGGCTATGTGTAATAATTTACTATTTTTAAAACGGAAAGATTATTTGTGGGATGTTCCGAAAAGGAAAAAGGGACATTATATGTGGGACTGAGGGAGTATTAGATTTCGCTATCACGTAAACTTTTGAATGAGCTAGAAGAGTTGGACACAGACCAGTCTCTCTCTGTGGTAAACTTTTGAATGAGCTAGAAAAGTTGGACACAAACTACTCTCACCTAAAAAAACTTGTTAAGTTAGATGCAGTTAGTCGGCAACTCCACAACTTCTCCCTCTATCTCTCCCCTCTCTAAAAGAAGACTTTTCTACTCTATTTATAGATGAGATTCGGATTTAGCCTTTGACATTTAATCACAACTCCATTGACAAAAGTTGATATACGTAGCAGGGCAGGGGCGACCAGAGAACATAAAAACATGGCGGCTTTCAATCTTTTTACCGTGTTGGTGGCGGCGGCGATGGTCGGGAACGCGGCTGCAGCCACCTATGTTGTCGGCGACAGCCTAGGCTGGACGGTTCCCAATAACCCCTCCGACTACTCCAACTGGGCTAATCAGCATGTGTTTAGAGTTGGAGATGTTGTTGGTATTACTCTCTCTCTCTCTAGAATCTTCCGGTTTTTAATTTCACCAATTTATAAAGTTCATTTGGTGGATATTTGCAGTGTTCAACTTCACGACAGGGGCACATGATGTAGCTGAAGTGAGCAAGGCAGCCTTTGACAGCTGCAGCTCCACCAGTCCTACCCTTCTAGTCACGGTGGGGCCGTGGAATACAACTCTCACCTCTGCCGGTGAAAAATATTACATTTGTACGTTTGGCAGGCATTGCTCTTTGGGCCAGAAATTGGCTATCAATGTCTCTGCCTCCTCGGCCAGCCCGGCTCCTGCACCAGCTCCCTCCTCTCCTATTGCTCCCACACCGTCCCCTACACCGTCCGGATCACCATCACCGGCAACACCAACACCAGCGCCAACGCCAATGCCGTCACCGGGATCAGCACCTTCTCCCACACCTACACCTAGCGGCAGTGCCACTCCTGGGCCATCCCCGCCACCCCTAGAACCTACTCCGCCTGAGAGCCTCAGCCCGCCTGCACCGCCACCTCCACCTCCGAGCGCTGCCGCCCTTTCAACTATTACTGCTTCATTGCTAGGGTTTGCATTCCTTGTCATTGGCCTCGCTATCTAGGCTTCTTGTTTTGATCAAGTAGATAATTTGATTTATGTCGTATTTACGTATACCTGTTTGGTTTTGGCTACTATTGTTGTTTATAATCATACCTTCACGTGGTGAGGACCATTGTTTTGATTTCATTTTGTTCAGACATGAGACTCGTGTGATTGTGTAGTTGATTAAATTCATTGGGTTTTCTGTGTTAATTTCATTTCATTCAATCATTGATTTTACTGTTGTTAATACATGCTATTCGCATAGCTTAGAGAGAAAAACGCCAACTTCTTTCTTATGGGTATACTGCAATCTCGATCAAACAAGATCAAGAATTGAGGGACGAACTAATAAATTTTCAAAAAATATGAAAGAAAATTCAAGCGAGTTGCAATACAGAGAAGCTCTTCCATACACACATTCCAGACTTATGACTTGAGATTGGGCCGAGCAGGCACAGTAATTTACCAGGGTAGATGATAGATAACAAAATTTACAAACGAGACGAATCTACAGAAACATCTCATCTATGCGCATCACACCACATCCAGCTTACATACCAAATAGGTCAATATCAAGCTCTGGTTTGTTGATTTTGTTACCAACCTTAGTAATCTCGAATTTGGGATGGCACGATAACAAAAGCTTAAATGGGATCTCAACGAAACGCCGTTTTGAATGCAAACCTAAAGAATTTCATCATTCAGTCCCCAGCAGTTACATACATTAAGGCGTTTTCTCTTGTTCCTTCTTATTTATCTTACTAAGTGCCTTGAAGTTCTGATACAGCCAAGTTTTTATACAGAAGGCAGTGAATTTTTTTATGAGAACACCGTCAAATGGTCAATGGACTACTTGATCAGAAACTCCTTATGGTCTAACAGAGCTAACAATCAGAAGACAATGCAAAGGCTTCAAGGATTTGAGAAATTATGCATATTGATCATATAATTTTCGTCTTAAGAAAAGATCAAAGATAATGAAAAGGATATAAGGAGGTCCATGTTCATCGTGGATAATGAAGGCCTTCTCATGCTAGACTCGAAAGATTGGATTAAGAATGCTTCAAACAGTCCCAATATCCAAGGTTAGCTCTGAGAAAGTTGAAGTGAAAACAATTATTTCTCACATATTGAAATGCATTACTCACCAATTTGTTCAAAGTGCAGGAAGTTCATACAATACTTACCTTAAAATGTCTGACCAACCACAGTGGTAACTCAATTTGAGAATCAGAAAGAAGAATTCCAGCAACAACTAATGGTAATCAGGGATGAAATGCTGTGTATTTATCCTGCAATACAATGAGCCAAGGAGTTCAAATTATCATCAGAGATAGCCAAGCTGTATAAATTTCAGATTGAACAACTCGTGCTGCAACTCCTACCTAGTTTATGATTTTGCAACAAATTTGAAAAACAACGAAAATTTTAACGAAGGGATGCAAACAAAGAAGAGTAAAAAAATAGAAGAGAGCAACAGAAAGTTCAGTAAGCTTTCAGTAGAAACTTTTGCAGGACATTACCAGAAATCTCTAAATAAAAATCAAAATTTTAACCTTTTCCACTGTTGCAGCAGAAAACACCTTTTAAAATGAAGAATTTCATATCAGACATGCATATAAAAATAAGTTATGGAATATCCAGATTGTGTTATGAAAGAACCAAGTGGTTTTAACCTAGTAAGGTCAAGTATAACAAAGTCTAAAGTATGAGTCTGTCATAAGGTAGCAGTCCTACTATTAAAGTGAGTTGGTAGCATAAAGGACAAAAAGACCCACAACAGAAACTAATTCACATAAAGACAAATAAAATGCTTGAGTTTTGCTGAAATCACATAATATCCATGACATGAACCTAACATACTGAATACAAGTTTAACATGCCAGAAAACCGTTACATATACAATATAATACAGTGGCACAATAACAAAAGGGGGGCATTAAGAAACACGGACAAGATAGTGTTCAAGTGTTCCCCAGTGGCTACTTCCGGAGCTGCATCAAGAGAGTCATGAACTAACTCATCTTGTGATGAAGTCAACAGAAGACCATATGATTTTCGATCTTTTCTGAGAAAAACAAAATTTTGCTCTTTGAGAAGTCTCATTTGCGAAATATAACTTGAGACCTCCAAAGATTATGAAAAGTCTACAGAGGATAACTGAAGAATCGTCTAATCCACTGCTCGATAATAATATTTGTTCATATAGGGGATGGAAATAGAACAGATAGCAAACAAAATATTTACTTACCCGTGCAATGAGGCGGATAGCTTACTTGGGCAGAATTTCAATGCTATGATGATAAATACCCTTTCAAGTTCCCTGAACATTAGTCATAGTTTGAATAATCAACACATTGAAAAAATTAAGGAGCTAACATTTTCTAGTGCCAGAAGATATAAGAAGGCAACCTTTTAAGACCAGAACCTTTCCAGAATTTGAGGATCACCATAAAAGCCATATCATATGAACTTGATTCAACCAACAGATAAATAAGGGCTGATGGTTTATTGGTTCCTGGATGAAAGTTAACAAATGAAATAAACCTGAGCATTTCTAGGCTGTTAATAAAGTACTCTAATTATAACCCATGGCACCACTAGCTAAAAGATAATGTTGACTGAGACTCAAATTTCACCACATGACATGTTCACATTTTGGTTATTTTAAACAGTTCAAAATAACCAATAAATGGGTAGAAGCAACAGTGAAGTAGTCTTTGCATAGTAATACCAGTAAAAGTCCACTTAATGTTTGACAAAGAAAGCAAGTATTCTGCTGAAGTTAAAACAAACTCCTTTTCAAGTTTCTCAATATCCAAATAAGATGTCAGCTTCTGTGGCAGAGAATCATCATCAGGAGCTGAAGCAGACAGAGAAAAAAATAGATAAATGAAATATACAGGAGGATGAGAATAACATATCACAATAATCAAGGAGCTTAGGATGTGTGGGGTCTAGATTTGAGAGAGAAATTTCAGATATTTGATTTACATTGTCCTTGCATGGTTATCCTAGCCTTTTTATTATGACAGGTTTCTCTATCGGTAGATATTTCATCAACAAGGGCATCAATCCAAGCATATGAAGGATGAACAAGTTGCAACGCATTGATAGCAGAAGATAGCCCATTCAGCCTCTCTTGCAGAGTAAAATTCCTGAGTTGATGATCTTTTACTGCTGCTACAGGTAAATGTAACTTGCAGCTCTACACCAGTTATGTCTATGCACCTCAAATGCATAAAGTAATTTGTACGGATTTGGCTTTGCTGAAATATCAGAACGCTCAGCCTGCCAAGCAAATGAGTTGATAATTTGAGATATTGACGGTGTTCTAAACATATAGAAGTTTCCAATTCTTTGGTAAGTGAAATAGCAACCTTCCAGGCAAGCTCTCACTCTACTTTCTCCACTAAACCAATCAATGGTAACTGGCCATTACATAGTATCTGCATGGAACAAAAGAACATCAACAAAAACTATGAGAAATAACTTAAGTCTTAAAATCAGTTATTACTCAAAATAAGTGGGAAGAAAGGAAGGGCATGAAAATGAGGGAAGCCTAAAGTAAACATTTGCAAGCTTAACTCCACCATATAAGATCTTCCCAGCATCAATAACATTCATGTTTATTCTTTTCAATGTTTCACCTAGACGAGCAAGCCACTGATGCAGCACGATCCATACATGAGGTAATAGGCTTTCAGATATGCATAAACTTATGTCCAACAAACGAATGAATGATGAATAACTAATTAACTGGAGATAAAATCCTAAACTTGGTTCAGTTATCTAAAATGTAGAATTCAATATTTTTTACTCTGCCAATAGGTTCAATAGCAATTAACAGCATGTGCATGGAAAGAGCTGCATCAAGTGCAGAGAGAGCAACCTGGCAGGCAGCTTCACTCAAATTATTGTGTTCAAAGAGCTGCATCACACATTGATAATATTGAAGCTTACATGCTGCAGTTGAGGGGGAACTGCCTGGGAGATTAGAAACAATAAACTACATCAATCAAAGACACAAGAATCCAGGGAAATCAATTCGGAAAGGAAAAAATACACTAAAAATTATCAACAGCTGACGTAACTGAAATCCATTCGAAACCATCCTTCTTCATCTGGCAGACTTTGCAATGCTTTGGAAGATCCTTCCGTTGATGCAGCTCTTAACACCAAACAAGGTAAGAAAATAGAATTACCTTTCATTTGCTGATTCAGATATTTGATATTAGAATTTTTCTAATATAGAAGGAAGCTTGCCAGCCATCGATCTAAAAATTCATTTGAACTATATTAAAACAAACATTTAAAAACAAATCTTTAAGTAAAAGAATGGCTAGAGTTTTATAAGTCTTGTTTCCAAATATGCAAAAAGCTGTATAGCATGTCATCAAAACATAGAAAGAGAATACCACATCTACTGATCTACATATTCAAACAACAATTGACCCACCATTTACCCAGTTGGAGACTTGGAGTAAATATCATATCTCCTAAAAGCTCTGGTAATGTTACAAATATTCCATGACATTAGCATATCACTATTCTTCCACATGGACAAGCAATATCTATAAATCTTTACGTGATTGTCAGCTTGGGAAAAAATGGATTGTGATATTCCATATGGTTTGCTTAAGGAATCACTACTGATTTTTCTTGGTCAGATGAGGTGTTGAGCGTTTGTGGATCGAAATCGAAAGTTTATTAAGGCTCAGACCACCAGTTACAACCACCACACCAACCAAAAACACAGCGCCAACAAGCCCTCACAAACTATTATAGGATTACACTCACGAATCTCTCACAAACACAATCTTGATCTCACAAAGAAAGAGAGGAAGACAAGTAAAAGAGAGAGTAGAGATACAGAGAGAAGCTGCGCAGACACTCGTCTCACACACCAACACTATATATAGGTAGGGTTATGAAACGGGCCGCGTATAATGTGCAGTAACGGGCGCAACCATTACGGGCCGTCTAAAGAGCTGGGCCGAGATCATAGTGGGCCTATAGTAGTGATGGGCTCGAGCACGAGGTGTTCTGGGCCTATCAGTTTTACATTCTCCACCTTAGGCCTAGAAGTGGTGTGCCTTCAAATATGAAGGATGGTTTGTAGCTGGATCTTTAATGTCATCATCGCCCCTTCTCCACAGACCCGCAACCTATTTCCTACAATAAGAAAAACACAAGCAGTAGTAGGAGCAATATATACAGATGAATACTTATCCTAAATCAATATTAAGAATCTTAAGACAGTATTCGGTTCTCGAAGACTTAAGCACTTAGTGCCCATGTCTGTAGGGTTAAGATCTGTGTGGATCTTATCTAACATAACAACTCCTTTATCAACTATATCCCGTATAAAATGTGTTGGAGATGTGATCTATCGGCGTAGGAAGAAGAAGGATTAGCGGAATAACGAAGCATGGGAAAGGAAGATGTCGTGCATGGGACTCGTGTGCATGGGACTTGTGTGCATGGCGGCTTGCGATGGAAGTATTATATATAGTTTATTATTAGGGTTTATTATTATAGTTATTAATTATAAGCCCATGTAAAGGGGCTGGCCACGTGTGAGGCCTTTTCCATATTGGTTTCGAATTTGTTTAGTATTTATAGGATGGTTATTGTAGGAGAGAATCAGCTAGGGTTTTATATTCGTAGACTTGAACTCGGCGTAAGCTTGACGGGAAGAGATTTCTTCCGTGGGATTGATCTTTGCTTTCGTTTTCTATTAATAATCTTTATTAGGTTAACTATCTTGTTAATCGATTCCTTTTACTCTATCAATTTGGTCCGACCTGCCGAATGACAAATACGCGACAACAACAAATGGATTCTCGAATGGATGAATTAGAGAAGGGACTTAAGGCGATGGATGTTCGTTTGAGTGGCGAATTGTCCACAATGAAAGATTCGGTGGCCACGATTCGTGAATTACTAAAAGAATTGGTTGCCGACAAGCATAAGACGGGCGAGAGTTCGGCTGGGGGTTCGCATATGAACCCTAATCTGGAGAAACACCAGTCAACGGAGGTTCCGAATAACAACAGTACAGGCACGACCATGGGATCGACAGTCTGTTCATCCGGCACACCGCAAGTAAACTTACCCATGTTCTATGGGTCCGGCGCGGAGGGCTGGCTGACACGGGTGGAGCAATATTTTCAATTACATGGCACACCTGAGGCTAGTAAGTTGGATGTGGCACTTGTAGCGATGGAAGGAGATGCCCTACCCTGGTTTCAATGGGTACAGGCGACGAGCCCGATGATGGCATGGTCGGGATTCAAGTTGGAGATGGTGCGAATGTTCGGTTCGAATCCATTAGCAAACCCGTTTGAGACGCTAGTTCAAACTAGGCAAACCCATTCGGTTGGCGACTATGTTACGACGTTTATTTCGCGAATGGTTCATGTGCCGGGCTTGGACGAGAAGTATTGTTTAGGGTTATTCCTTAATGGATTGCGGGATGAGATTCGACTTAAGATTAGGTCACGGGATGCGAGGACTCTTTCAGACACTGTTCATCTTGCGAAGGAAATTGAGCAGGAAGTCACGATTCTGGGAGGGCTTGGTCATACGCGGTCCGGGGAAGTGCATTGAGCGGGAATAGCGACTGTATCCAAGACCGCTGGACAATTTGTACAAGCTTACCCTTCTTCGTCTTCGGCGCTGTCCAATACGGGGTTTTCGGCTGGGAATCCTAAGAGTGAGTTCGTCAAAGACAACGCTAGAGCATCGACACCTTCGGTGGGTTCGACGGGAAGGACCGGTGGCGCGGGTAAGGCTCGGCCGGTGCGGCAGATTATGCACCGAGACTATCTAGCCAAGCGGGCTGCGGGAAAGTGTTTCCGCTGTGACGAGAAGTGGTCGCCTACCTACCGTTGCGCAGATAAAACCTTTCAGGTCCTTATTATATCAAACCCAGAGGAGGCGGATGAGATTATATTGGAGGGCGAGGGGAATGTTGTTGTGGATGGAAACGGGTGTTCGGATTTGGACCCAGAAGCTAATGCGATGATACTGACTCGATTAGCCGCTCAAGGGGTTTGATGGCCCGCAAACGATGAAGCTTACCGAACGATTGCGGACCAATAGGTCTCGAGTTATGATTGATAGTGGTGCAAGCCACTGCTTTATTTCGGCACGGAGTGTTACCGATCTCCGATTCTGCCGATTGATGGCTCCAACAGGCGGCGGTCCGATTGGGCGATGGACCGCATGCCGCAATTTTAGGCACATGTGCAGGGGTGAAGTTGAAGTTGCAATGATCGAATTTGAAACGACATGCTATGTATTTGAGCTGGGGGGTGTTGATGTGGTTTTAGGAGTGTCTTGGTTGAGAACGTTGGGAGACGTTCGAGCGAATTGGGAGCATATGACTATGAAGTTTACGTTTAAGGGCGAATTGGTTACATTGATGGGCAATTCTTCACTAGTCCGCAAGGAGGCTTCTTTGCAGCAGCTGATTAAGATGGGCGAGGAGGGAAGTCGATGGTTAGTATGGATCGGGAAACAAGCTTCGACGGAACGGTCTGGGCGTGTGGCATTGCGGTCGGTGCAGCTTCAGGCTGCTAGTAAGGGCTTACGCGAACAGATGGAGGCCGAATTTCCATCGGTAATGCTTCCGCCGAGTGAACTTCCTCCTCATAGAAGTGTGGATCACCATATCCCATTACAATCGGGAACGTCTCCGGTATCGGTTCGGCCTTATCGGTACAGTTATTCGGCTAAAGATGAAATGGAACGTCTTGTGCAGGAAATGCTAGACGCTGGAATTATTCAACCAAGCTCGAGTCTGTATTCAAGTCCAGTGTTGTTAGTGCGCAAGAAGGATGGTAGTTGGTGATTTTGTGTGGATTACCGTTAACTTAATAAGCAAACCATTCCTGGACAAATATCCCATTCCAGTAATTCAAGAAATGTTGGATGAATTACACGGGGCTGAGTGGTTTTCGAAATTGGATTTGAGATCCGGTTACCACCAAATACGGATCGCCCCTAAGGATGTTTCTAAGACGGCGTTTCGAACTCATTCCAGCCACTAGGAATTTTTGGTTATGTCATTCGGTTTAACTAATGCGCCCTCAACTTTTCAATCGGCTATGAATGATTTACTACGGGCTTACTTGCGTTAGTTTATTTTGGTTTTTTGATGACATTCTTGTTTACAGTCGAGATTGGGATTCTCATTTAGTTCATCTTCACACGGTGATGGAGTTATTGGAGCAAAATTCTTATGTAGTAAACCCTAAAAAGTGCGCGTGGGGTCAGAGCGAGGTTGAGTATTTGGGACATATTGTTTCGGGCCATGGGGTGCAGATGGATCCCGAAAAGATTTCGGTCATCTTGCGTTGGCCTCTACCTAGTTCACTTCGAGGAGTACGGGGTTTTCTGGGGCTCACGGGCTATTATCGGCATTTTATTCGCAATTTTGGGCAGATGGCACGAGGTTTAACGGATCTATTGAAGAAGGACAAGTCTTCGGCGTTTATTTGGACTCCCGAAGCTCAGGCGGCTTTTCAAGCGTTACAATCGGCCGTGACTACGGCGCCGGTTCTGGCCGCACTAGATTTTTCAAAATCGTTTGTTGTAGAGTGTGATGCGTTCGGCCGCGGCCTTTGGCGTATGAGTTCGGCTTACCATCCGGAGACGGATGGTTAAACGGAGGTGGTTAATCGAAGTGTGGAGACTTACTTGCATTGTTTTGCTTCGGAGAGACCAAGGCAATGGAGCCGTTGGTTGTCGTGGGCGGAGTATTCGTATAACACTAATTTTTATTTGGCAACCGGTATTACTCCGTTTGAGGCCATATATGGACGGCCACCGCCTACGCTTGCAGGGTTTTTGCTATCGGAGATTCGGGTTAAGGCCGTGGCCGATGATTTACAAGCTCGTGATGGGGTGCTACGCCATTTGAAGGAGCATATTGTGCGAGCTCAAAATTACATGGTTCGTGCTGCTAATAAGCATATACGAGATGCTAGTTTTAATGTTGGTCAACGATTTTTCTTGAAGTTGCGACCTTATCGGCAATTATCGCTTTTTAAGCGCAAGAATGCTAAGTTGGCAGCCCGTTATTACGGGCTTTTTACGGTGGAAGAGCGCGTTGGTACCGTGGCTTATCGTCTCCGGTTGCCGGAAGGGTGTCGTTTGCATCCGGTATTTCATGTTTCTCTTTTGAAGGCGGTCTTAGGCGATCATGAGCTTGCGGAGAAGTTGCCCGAGGAGATGTGGACGGTGAATCCCGAGTTTGATCCGGAATGGATTTTGAGGGATCGATGGGTTGGGTGAGGCGATGACCGCGTGCGAGAAGTCTTGGTGCAATGGCGTGGAAAGTCGGTGGATGAGGCTACGTGGGTGGACGTGTCGAAATTATTGAGTCTATTTCCGAATTTCAGCCTTGAGGACAAGGCTGTTTGGAAGGGTGGAGAAATTGTTGGAGACGTGATCTATCGACGTAGGAAGAAGAAGGACGTAGCGGAATAACGAAGCATGGGAAAGGAAGATGTCGTGCATGGGACTCGTGTGCATGGGACTCGTGTGCATGGCGGCTTGCGATGGAAGTATTATATATAGTTTATTATTAGGGTTTATTATTATAGTTATTAATTATAAGCCCGTGTAAAGGGGCTGGCCACGTGTGAGGCCTTTTCCATATTGGTTTCGAATTTGTTTAGTATTATAGGATGGTTATCGTAAGAGAGAATCAACTAGGGTTTTATATCCGTAGACTTGAACTCGGCGTAAGCTTGACCGGAAGAGATTTCTTCCGTGGGATTGATCTTTTCTTTCGTTTTCTATTAATAATCTTTATTAGGTTAACTATCTTGTTAATCGATTCCCTTTACTCTATCAAAATGATACATAACATCAATATGTTTAGTACGATCATGAAATGCAGGATTTTTACATAATTGAATAGCAGACTGGCTGTCAGAAAACAGAGTCACAATATTATTCAAGAAATCAAGTTCAGACAGAAGACCCTTAAGCCAAACAACTTCTTTCAAAGCTTCAGCAACAACAACATATTCAGCTTCTGTAGTGGATAAAGCAACAATAGGCTGTAATTGAGACCTCCAACGTATACAAGAGCCACATAAAGTAAACATATAAGAAGTAGTAGACTTTCTATTAACTCTATCATTAGCATAGTTGGAATCTACATAACCTGTCAGTTTGGTACCATCAGAACACTTTGAAAATTTTAATCCTACAGTTTGTGTAGATTTCAAGTACCTAAACAACCACTTTAGAGCATTCCAATGAGGCATACCAGGGTTAGACATATATCTGCTCAAACAACTAACAAGATAAGCTATATCTGGCCTAGTACTAACCATGAGATACATGACAGAGCCTATAGCATTTGCATAAGGGACCTTTTGCATATCAGTAATTTCAGAATCAGTTTTGGGAGACTGATCCTTACTTAATATAACATGAGAGGCAAGAGGCACATTAACTGGTTTAGCAGCAGACATATCAAATTTACTCAAAATTTTATCCACATAGGAAATCTGATTAATAACAAGTGTACCAAGTTTCCTGTCTCTATCAATATTCATACAAAGTATCTTCTTGGCATCTCCCAACTCCTTCATTTCAAAATTATCACTAAGACACTTCTGAATGTATTTGATAGATTTTACACAAGGACTGGCAATCAACATATCATCCACATATATCAGCATGTACACAAGAATAGATGCATGTTTAGTAAAATACAGACAGTGATCAAAAGAGCTTCTTGTAAAATTCAGAGAGAGCATACATTGATCAAACTTTTTGTTCCACTACCTAGGAGATTGTTTCAAACCATATAAGGCCTTTTTTAACAGATACACATAATCAGGTTTTGAAGAATCAATAAAGCCTTCAGGCTGCTTCATGTAGATTTTTTTTTATCAAGATCACCATGTAGAAATGCAGTGGTCACATCCATTTGCTTTAATTCCCAGTTAAAATGAGCAACTAAAGACAACATAATTGCGCACAGTAGTCAATTTAACAACATGAGCACATATTTCAGAATAATCTACCCCCTTTTTTTGAGTAAAGCCCTTAGCAACTAACTTAGCTTTATATCTAAGAGACTTAGGTTCATGCTTAAGCTTAAATAACCATCTACAATCCACAACAGAACAGGAAGCAAGTTTGGGAACAAGGGTTCAAGTATTATTCATATGCAAAGAATTCATCTCAGATTGCATAGCAGTTAGCCACTTATCAGATGAAGTAGAGTGAATAGCATCAGAATAACATGTTGCTTCATTATCTAAAGATTCACAAGCATTAAGAGCATACATAACATAATCATCATACTTTGAAGGAGCATGTATATCTCTCCTAGATCTATCTCTGGATTGCATATAATCAGAAGGAACATAAGCAGACACAGTATCATAATTATCATGCACTTCAGAGTTAGACAATGAATCAGAATCACCAGACAAAGACTCAGTAGTACCACTAGACTCAGCAGGATCAACTATAGAGTCAGAATCACAGGCATCAGGTTCAGAGAACAGAGGCTGAGGCTCCACCTTAGAAGGAGTGTCATTATCAGAAGAAGAAACAGAAGTAGGCAGACAAGGAAATTCAGCTTCATTGAAAATCACATAACTTTAAAACCAGGCTGACTTTTATCCCAAAGCCTATATCCATTTACCCCTTCTGGATAACCTAGAAAAACACATTTCTTAGATCTAGGATCTAATTTATCACCTTTGTGATGGACAAAGGCAGAACAACCAAACACTCTAAGGTGGGATAGATCTAGAGGTTTTCCTGTGAAAATAGATTCAGGGCACTAACCCTTAAGGGGACTAGAAGGAAGCCTATTAATCAAATAGGTTGCAGTTAAAGCAGCAAGACCCCAAAAGTGTTTAGACTGCCCTGAACTCTCAAGCATACATCTAACCTTATCAAGCAGGGTTCTATTCATTCTCTCCACTACCCCATTTTGCTGAGGATTATAAGGAATAGTTCTATGTCTTCTAATACCAGACTTTACACACAAGTTATCAAAGGGAAAATTACAGAATTTAAGGCCATTATCTGTTCTAAGGACCTTAATTCTTCTACCAGTTTGGTTTTCAATTTTAACCTTCCATTCAGAGAACATTTGAAACACCTCAGACTTGTGTTTTAAAAGAAAAGGCTAGGTTTTTCTTGAAAAATCATCCACAATAGACAGATAATATCTACATCCACTATGGATTGGGGTACTAGATGGGCCCCACACATCAGCATGAATATATTCAAGAATATCAGAAGAAACTGTTATATCAGGTGAGACATTGACATGAAAAGAGACTTTACATTGTTTACCAAGCACACAAGAGTCACAAAATGGCAAATCAGAGAGCTTATCTTTACCAAAAACACCAGTTTTTCTTAAAATAAACAAGTTCTGGGGACTGGCATGTCCCAATCTTTGATGCCATAAAACTGTTTTATCAGAAAAAGAAGCATTCACATTTGATGCAGAAGTGACAGGGTAGCAGTAAAAGGATACAAATTATTGGTCCTCTTAGATTTAAACACAACTAAGGACCCCTTTTTAACTTTCATCCACCCATTCCCCCAATTCCCACCAAAACCATCATTTTCCAAAGTATTAAAAGACAAAAGATTGCATGCAACTTCAGGTACAAACCTAACCTCTTTCATGGTATATTCAAATCCAGATTGAAATCTTAAACAAATATCACCAATACCAAGCACAGAACACTTATGTTTATTTGTCACAATTACATAACCAAAATTGCCAGTTTTCAGTTTTGAGAAACACTGTTTAAAAGGAGAAACATGATATGCACTGCCAGAATCCATGATCCATTCATTGAGTAATTCAAAATTCACATTATTCACAGAAGGTAAGTCAGGTTTAGAAACCATAAAGTACTTTCCTAGAATATTAGTTTCAGAATTATCACCTAAAATTGCATTGGAAACACTTTTCTGGTCAGCATGTTGTTTTCCTTTTCTAGGAGAAGGACAGTCTTTCATGTAATGCCCATATTCCCCACAATTAAAACACTTCCTACCTTTGGTTTTAGACTTAGATCTAAACCTGGGGTTCTGTTTCTCCCCCCCCCCTTTCAGAACTGTAAGAAGAGCTAGTTCTTTCACTAGTTCTACCCCTCACTTGATAAGATGTACTATGTTCAGTGATCCTAAGTTCCCTATTAAATTTCAAACCCATTTTCTTAGACTTAAGTGCACTGATAACAGTCTCAAGTTCTATTTTGTCCCTCCCATATTTAATGGCAGACTGAACATCATTATAGGACTCAGGAATGACATTTAACAATGCAATAGGAGCATAATTGTCAATGCTAGTGTCTCCTGTTTGTTTAATCAACTGCATCAATTTATTAAACTCATCTAGGTTTTCATCCATATCCTTAGACATATCTAGTTTGAATTTAAAAAAGCTCGTAGTAAATACATCTTAGAGGGAAGGGAGGTTTCGAGTGTATAGTTCATTTAGTCTCGTCCCATACTTCTTTAGCGTGAATCAAGATGTTCTACTTTCCTAAGCACACAATCACCAAATTCAAGGTAATGGCGGATAACACAAGATCATTCATTTCTGTTTTCTTCCTTTCGAGATAAATCAAATTCATATGAATGGTTAATGGCAACGGAAACACGTTTTCAACCGTAATAGCGGTCATTCTCTTTTTCCACAAATTAAAATCAGCTTTTCCATTAAAAGTGGCAATTCCACTAGAGGATACAAGAGCCATAGATAATGAAAAAAGATATTAACCCTTCTGGGTTGATATCTTACAGTATATCTTGCTAAGGGATTTCCCAGATCACAATCACAGGATCAAGTCCTGGGCGCAGGGGGTCACCTTAGCTACTGTTAAGATTTTAAAGAAAGGAGAAAAAATCGTATTTAACGATTAAGAGATCTGATCTTTACAGATCAGTGACACAGACGATATAACACAAAATATGAAGTTTCAAATAGCAGCGAAAGCACAGTGATAGAAGAACCACAGATTTCAGAGAAACAAGTTTGAAACGCAGACAGATAGAAACACAGAGTCCTAATTGCACCAGTTGACAGATCTATCAACAGCAAATCCCAAACCTAACTGCTCCAATTGGCAGATCTAAAACGCGATAAAAGTAAATTGAAGAACAAAGTTTCAGCCGCTTTACCAGAGCGGGGTTCGGAGACTTGAACCCCGATTTACCTGAAAAACTTAGAAGTTGACTTTCAGATCTAGGGTTACGGTTTTTAAACCGCCCGTTCGCGATCTAAGTCGTTAACAAGCGAAGGTGGTCGAGCGGTGATGAACCTGCTCTGATACCAGTGTTGAACGTTTGTGGATCGAAATCGAAAGTTTATTAAGGCTCAGACCACCAGTTACAATCACCACACCAACCAAAAACACAGCGCCAACAAGCCCTCACAAACTATTACAGGATTACACTCACGAATCTCTCACAAACACAATCTTGATCTCACAAAGAAAGAGAGGAAGGCAAGTAAAAGAGAGAGTAGAGATACAGAGAGAAGTTGCGCACACACTCGTCTCACACACCAACACTATATATAGGTAGGGTTATGAAACGGGCCGCGTATAATGTGCAGTAACGGGCGCGATCGTTACGGGCCGTCATAAAGAGCTGGGCCGAGATCATAGTGGATCTGTAGTAGTGATGGGCTCGGGCATGAGGTGTTCGGGCCTATCGGTTTACATGAGGTTAAGGCATATCTCTGTCAGCATAAAGTTCAGAGTAACGAGGGAGAAACATGCAAAAACAATAGTGACTGAAGGACAATGGGTATATAACACATTGCTATGTAATGAAAGAAAAATTATGTTTTTGAAGCATTGACAAAGGAATTATCCCAGTGCCAGTTTCAAATTCTCCCACCTACATCCTAACAAATGCACCTGGATGAAACACATATAAGGTATAACCGAGGCATGAAAATCAAGAAAATTCTCATAAATATAAAATATGATTGAAAAATCAGACTAGTAAGACGAAGATGTAAATATTTAGTAAGTAATAAAACTGGTGTCTACGTCCTTAGGAAAAGGAAATGAGGCATAACTCTCATCACCTACTTGACAGAAAACCTCATTGATATTAGATGAAGTGAACTTTAAAAGTCCCCATCATTCTCATGCATATGTCATCCCCCGTCAAGGGACTCCAAGACCTGCCCTTAGAAGTTATTGCGGTACAGTTTGATTACAGTTCAATATTCCTGTTCTAAATTCAGATATTTTCAAGGTCTGAGTTATAATACCATTTCTTTTACTGGATACTACTAATGGCTGCATTGGAAAGGCAAATACTGAAAGAAATTCACCTAAAGGTATGGTGGCAACATGATATTCGCAGTGTATACAGTCGTGATTCATTTATCTGCCAAATAGAATCAACAGGTTCATTGCTTTCGTATTTGAGAATTTGCTTTTCTCCCTTGATAAGACAGCAAATATGTATAAGAACTTTACCTTGTTTCGATAAAGAACCTTAATGAGTAAATCCATGTAGATCTAAAAGATAAAGCAAAAATGTGAGAAAGCAATTATTATACTGTGATACTAAGCACTGTAAACATTGTATAATATGTTACGAAAATCTACTTCACTAAGAGAAAGTAAAGAGAAAATAAGGTAGGATACTTGCCTTAGTTCCTGGAACTGTCATGGCATGGTTTAAAAGTTTACTGCGGCTTAGAAGGTCCCATACCCGAAAAATCCCATCAGAATGAAGCACAAAGAGAAGTTTTCTCTGTTGTACCTCTGAATCTGATACTACCAAATCCTGTACAGCAGTCAGAGTCGGACCCCTAAATGACAATATATTCATAAAATAGTACATTAGTATGAGAACCAAATATTGCAGTCCGCAGAGACTAAGAGAGGACATGATAGATACAAGATACATTATTCAGTCACAAAAGAACTGGTTGCCTATTTTAGGAATTATCTTCTTATGTAGATTTTTTTTCTACTTTAGCTTCGTAAAAATGTATATATTTATATAACACTTCACATCAATAATACACGACTCGAGTCTAATTAGTTTTATGTGACGACGGAAATGAGTAGCAAATACGTGTTCCAACTTCAAACGTTGAACTGAATTTATAAAACATCTGCTGCAAACAAGGAAAGACCAAAAAAATAAAATAATTAATTTAAATTTAAATAATGCCAATTTCAAATTCATTTTGTAGAAATAAAAAATATAATTAACTTAGAAGATAAATAAAGTAAAATCAACTTACTCACACGGTACATCTCTTGCATGTATCCTTTTACCTTATTTTTGATACATGAGTTTGTACTGCATTTTCCTCACCTGCAATCACAGATCAACAATTTCTTTTTTAAAAATACTCCGTCCAAAATAAATACGAGATTGAAATACGGACAGTTTTGAAAAAACAAGTTACATTTTCCGAACAGGGCAATGAGTTTGGGAGCCAGCGTGCAATAGGAACGGTGGCTCTTCCTCGCTATCCCAATTCCTTCCATTTTGACTTTCATGTACAAGGAATTAGGCCTTCTCCCGCCGCCGCTGTTCTCGACGTAAACATAGTTGTGGTGGCGCAGCTACTTTCTCCACGACTTCACCGGCGGCCAACCCACCACAAATTCATCCTTCACTTCACCATTTCTGTATGAAAATCAATTAAATAAATCAATATTGTGTTGGAAAATCGTTAATATATATATATATATATATAGAGAGAGAGAGAGAGAGAGAGACTCGATATATATCCGATTTATGAATTGAGATATATGACGTCGATCAACGTTTCGAGTAGATATTTATAGTGTGCTTAATTTCTCGATTTCGATTTTCGGTGAGTGAGAAATAGTTGCTTGAAGTTTGGGGGACAAAACTTAATTGTTACCTAAAACGAAAAAACTTATCTTATTCGGGTTTTGGAGAATAAATACATTAATCAATGCCCCACATTGATTAATGAACAATGAATTGTGTGGTATTTAAGTCTCTACCACTTTGTAGGAGATAACAAAGTGACATGTGGTGGGCTTGGACCACATATGCTCATGCGTGCGAGCCTTTTCGCCGACCGCCTGACATGCGCCGCACCGCTCCCGTGCCCGGCCCCGGTTCCGATCCTTGTCCTTGGACTTGGATCTTGACAATTAGTTCTTTGGGTGGTCCGTGTGCTTGTCCGTTGGGCCTTGACAGTTGGGCTTTGGCATTGGGCTTGGTGGGCTATTTGTGGACTGGCCCAGCTCGTAATTGGTGGTCTGATCCAACTCATGGTGCAGTGCTCTACGTTCACCTGCCTTAATTGGCAGCTCCAACAACTTTTCACCTAGGCGGAAGATGCCTATAAATAGGCACTCTTCACTTAGATTTCAACACACAACATCATAAGCATTCTCCCTGCATTCTTAGCTCTAGTTGTCCAGCAGTTTCTGCCCTCTCCTTGTCCAGTTCGCCGGAGCTCGACGATTTTGCGATGCTGCAATCTTTGAGACGTCGTCGTTTTATCTTTGATTTTAAACGTTTTGTTATGTTTTCATTTTTTCGACTCAATTTTCTTTATCTTTTCAACTGTAATAGCAGCTTGTAACTCAACATAATTAATTTGTGAAAATAATTGTTGATATTTATAGGCCCAACCCACTTACCTGTTAGGCCTGCTTGCTCTTGTGCGGCCCAGCCCATGTCCACAGTCCAATTGTGCGACGTTGCCCTATGTATAAGTAGCTCAGCAACTCGCCCTTCTGCCCGAGCTTCTGTGTGCGCATGATTGGTTGTTTATTACCCTTCTTCGCTTCCGCTTGTTGTTGTCTCTAAATCTTCTTATTTTTCTGTTCTGTTAAACCGTCTCACAAACGGTTGGTTCTCTTGTGTCCAGAGGTCCGAGGTACCCCCTGCGCCCAGACCTTGAGTCTGCGATTGTGATCTGAGTAACCTTCGGCCACATTTCTAGACTAATCGTTAACTCCTAACCAGAGTTAACAATTTACTTACATACAGTGAGTGTTGCTATGGCCTCCTTTAGTGGTATAACACCTTTCAATGGTAAGTCTGACTTTACTCTCTGGAAAAAGAGAATGAAGGCTATTTTGTTGAAAAACTTGTTGCATGTGCTATAGATCACTCTTATGATGAAAAGGAAACATATAAGAAAAATGATGAAATGAATGAGCTTGTTTTATCTGCTATAACTCTTAATTTGACTGATTCTGTGCTAAGGAAAGTTGAGCATCTTACCTCTGCTAAAGATACATGGGACAAATTAACTGAATTATATGTGGAAACATCTCTCCCTTCTAAGATGTATTTGCTGCAATCTTTCTTTAGATTTAAACTTGATATGTCTAAAGATATAGATGAGAATCTAGATGAATTTAACAAACTGTTGCAACAAATTAAGCAAACTGGTGATCAGAGTATTGATAACTATGCCCCCATTTCACTTTTGAATGTCATACCTGATTCTTACAGTGATGTTCAATCTGCTATTAAATATGGCAGGGATAAAATTGATCTAGAAACGCACTGAAAAGTAAGGAGTTGGATTTGAAATTTAATGGGGGGGGGGGTTAGAAACTCTGAGAACAGTACAACATTTCATGTTAGAGGTAGAGCTACTGAAAGAACACATAACTATTGTTGGTCCCGAGATAAACGTTCAGGTGTGGGGGGTGAATACACCTAAAAACTTTCTCAACTTAAAACGCGAACAATCCTATTCAGGAGAGTGCCTTGCTGAACAAGTTCAGTAGACCAAGCAAGTTGTTCTGAATCGCATGGACAGAGTGACTGACTATACTAAGGCCTGCTAGCTGACTGATGTCAAAATTCAGTACCGTTTTGTAAGAGTTCAGTAGAGTGCGGAAATGTGTAGGCCCGATTCAGTTGAGTTTGAAAACGTTTTTATTAAAACAGTTTCAGTATATTAGTGCAATCTGTTAAGCTTTGCTGAAACTAGTTGAATGATTTGTAAATTGATTTTCAATATGAACAGTAATCAATGCAACAGTAAAAACAGAACACATCAATTTTAAAGTGGTTCGGATATCAAACAATCCTACGTCCACTGTCCCGAAAAGATCAGCAGACTATTTTATTATACTGAGTTAGTCTCAGTCGGTTTGTGCATTGGACAAACACTGGTCTTGAGGATTATAGTGAGCAAGTCTCCGTTTACAAGTATCAAACTGAAGTGTTTGACATACTCTCCAACTGTGAAGGAGTTCTTAACAATACGAACAATTTAGGAATGAACTCCTTCGGTCTAAGCTATGGATATATTCAATTGAGCTTAGGTTAGAGGGAAGGGAATAAGAAGGTGGCTTCTAGAGTGACGAACAGTGAGGAATAAGCTCTCTGGGTTCGTGTTCAATCATTTGGATACTAGAGGCTATTGAATATAATTCAGCTTGGTTCCCTTGAGCAAGTATGTCGCCTTTCGCTTCAAGTGTTTCTCTGAAGTTCTTGCGGAAAGCTTTGAGTTCTATAAGTGTTTTGCTTGTAATTGCTCGTTCGTGTTCTATTCTTTCTTCGATTGATTTTCCCTCTATTTATAGAGGTGAGCCATGGAAAGATCCGTTGGAGACGTCGATCCATGTGTCACTCTCTTTTGGGTAGCTAACGACTCTTTCAAAGAATCTGGCAGAGTCTTTCTCCTCCATTTCTAGAAAGTGGTTGACTTGCAGCTTTAATCAGAACTTTGACAGTTGGCTGCTCGTCATTGGTCGTGGTGTAGAAAGTAGTTGAGACAAATAGACTTCAAGGTAGATACTGAAGTTGACTTCTCTGATTACCTCGTATGACTCTACTGATTTAACATATAAGATTATCCGACAATAAAGAAGGCTGTCAGGACGTTGCTGAGTCTGACCTAGGTTCAGTAGTATATTCCTGCTGAGTGCAACTCTACTGAAAGTCAACTCTGAGTTCAGTGAACTGCTCCTGCTGAGTCCAGTTCTACTGACTCCTTTCAGTATGCTACTCCTGCTGAGTCCAGCACTACTGAGTATGAACACCTCTCAGTATGCTGCTCCTGCTGAGTCCAGCACTACTGAGTCTTCATTCCATGGTACTGAGGCTGATAGTCTGCTGAAGGGTCAGCAGACAGAACTCTATGCATGAACCATGTTGAAGGATAGTCTACTGAGTCTAAAACTCTCAGAGACAAAGGCATTACTATTACAACTTAGTGGTTCACCAATCAAATTAGGGTATTGAGATCAACCAAATCTTCTAACTAATAAATAAGTCTACTGCTGAATCACATCCCAACAATTTCCCCCTATTTGATGATGCCAAAACCTAACACTACAAACTATCAGATACAAAACTCCTTACAAATATTACAAGTAGAATCAGTGGAGTTGTACATCAAGTTCTAATCTACTGAGGGAAACAGAAAAGAGCTATCAGAACCTATTACAAGTTCTAATAACAATTCCCCTAAACAACATTTTCCCTTATACAAAAGAAGTCTATCAGACTAAGGAAAAACAGACAAAAACAGATAAAAGTAGTGAGTGTGTGAGTCAGTAATCACTTAGGTGATTCTGAGTATTAAGCTTAAATAGACAAACAGGCCATGGAGACAATAAGGTATTGTCGGGCCAAACAACAAAGATGTTTTATATATGTATGAAATTCAGTAAATTAGATCACTTGCTATTCTAAAAAAAAAAAAAAAAAAAAAACTAGAAGCTATCTCCTGAATCTCTGGATCCTTGCCTTGAAATCTCTTGACTTGTCTTCTGGCAAAGGGAGTCCATACATCTGAAAGGTATCCTTCCGGAGGTTCTGAATCTTCAGCACATCTTCAGGATCAGTCTCATCAAGTTCCAAAGCTAAGATAGCTTTTCTGACTTCTCCTTCAATAACTCCAGTATAGAGTGAGCCATCAAGTTTATGAGGAGTTGGCAGAGGTCTGAAGACAGGATTTTGGACATCTTCCATGTCATTAATGGCCTTCGCTACTATGTCATAAATCTGTGGATCGCATATGAGTAGCCATTCAGGAAAGGCTTCGTTCTTGTGGGTATCAGGCCAATATCTCCACACATAGTATCTTCTGATAAAATCAGCCTTTAGTGACTCCCATTTCTGAGTCTTTTCCCACGGCATCCACTTATCCACCCTCGGCCATCTATGCATCTTCTGATCAGTAGGTTTCCTGCCTCGCCTATATCTGTAAGGTATTTCAGTATCCTTCGGCGGTGGTGGCCTAGGCTTCAGTCTCTCTGCTTCCCTGGCTGCCTCAGTAGCCTTTTCCTTTGCAACAGCCTCTTGACGCATGTATTCTTCTAGATGATAGTAACGAGCTTTCTTGTCCAAGGCGATCATGCTAAAGTTAAGCATTTCTTCTATAGTTCGCTCAGCCCGAGGTCTCTCTTGCTGCTGCTGATCCGATTGTTGTTGCTGCTGAGTATCAGTTGCATCTTTCTTAGATTGTTCAGCCTCTTTCTCCTTCTCTTTATCGGCCTCATCGCTGATTTTCAGCTTTTTGGGAGGAGGCCTAGTACCAAGCTTCCTTCCTGAGACTTTAGTTTTAGCCTTAGCCGGGGTTTTCTTCGGTTTGTTTGCTGCTTCGGCTCCACCAATCTCCATGGCTAGCTTCTCATCAGCTTCTATTTGAGCTTGTTCTTCAGGGCTGATGTATCTTTTAATCCCTTTCTTCAGTGGGGTAGTAAGTTTCAGCTTCTTCTTTCCTTTACCCACCACTGGAGGAGGCAGAGGAGTCTCTTCCTCATCCGAGTCCTCCTCAAGGAACTCAGCAACTTCTTTAATATGTTCTGCGGGAGTCTGGGTTGCTGAATCCTTGGGCTCCTTCGGTCCTGATCCACTTGGGCCAGTCTCAGTGCGCTCTACATCTCCGGCGCTTGAGACACCCTGGGCCTGACCTACTGCTGTTCCTGAGGGGTCAGTAAGAGCTGATCGGCTTCCAGTTGCTCCTAGTACTGATCTCTTCCCCCTAGGTGTCCTTTCCCCCTTTTTGGCATCATCAGCTGAGCCTGGGGTCTGGACAGGAACGACTTTGTTGTTCAATCCAGTGTATGCAGTAGCTAGCATGTCCAAGGCTTTCTGCATGCCTTCAAACTTCAGATGAAGGTCATTCCTCTCTATAATAAGATCTTCACTGTACTTCTTGTGAGAGGAATCAACCAACTCCTAGATTGACTTCAGTTTGGCATCTATCTTCTCTTCACAGGCCTTCTGAATAGACTGGATTCTGAGCTCGTTGGTCTGACTCAGTGAAGAGATGGTAGCGGTATGTGCTGACTGGGCTGCCTTAAATTACTCCAAAAGTGACTTCTGATCAGTAGCCAGTGATGCCTATTGTTTCTCAAATTCTGCTCTCTGAGTGGCTAATGAATCTGTGAGGATTGCTGAGAAATCAGGAACTACTGAGTTTTGAATTGAGGTCCTTAGTTCCTTAATTTCCTCACTCTGAGCTTCAGTTGTCTTCTTCCAACTGCGATGGACAGCCTTGGCCAAGAGCCTATTCTGTGCTCCTTGACTCTTCAGTGCCTTGGCCACTGTCCTGGACCGTCGGCCTTTGGAGCTGGGCGCAACCTCATACGTAGACCCCAGCAACAGCTGAACAGGATCCACAGCCCGTGAGGTTCCAGCTGCCGACTTACCTGGAGGAAGGGTGCTGATAGGTAATTCAGCAGAGGTTGAGCACCCTCCTTCAGTTGAGTTCCCTCAGCAGGCTTCTCAGGGCATGCATCATTGGGTGGGTCCTGATCATCGGGATCAGAACCCTCAAAAGGCGCGGCTGCTGATGGGATGCGGTCGTTAAGTAATGCCAACATCGCCGCCCTTAGATCTTCTAGGGAGCTGATGTCCGCAGGCTCTGAGTAGCCTATCTACTGGCGGATCTCCAGCTTCTCTGAGTTCAGCCGTTCGCAGGATCGGTATTGGATAAGTCTGTTCAGAGTAAACCAATCCTGGAACCTAATCAGCATTTGAAGCCTGGCCCTTTGAACAATGGACACCAAGTTTGAATAACTTGTGATCTCAGGTATGGCCTCAGAGACTTCTCGGGTGGCTCTATCCTAAAGAGCTTCAGCCTTTAACCCGATAGTCTCTGCTTCTGTGCTGGTCTCTATTTCGTCCAAGTCTATTGGAAACGTAGCCTTCTCAGCAGAAGAGACGCTGCTGAGTGATGTAACATCCAGTGGGGTTGAGGGATAGGCATTGTAGGTTCAACTTCTGACCCCTGTTCTGACGAATCTGAGTCGTCTCGCAATCTGAAAGGAGGGATTATCACAGCTTGTTCAGAAGACTTTTTTTGCTTCTTTTGTGGAGTCTTCTGAGTAGTCTTCTGAGGTGGAAACCTCTTTTTGGTGGGAGTGGAAGTCTTCTTCTTCCCTTTCCAAACTTCAGTAGGCCCTGCCCCAATCTGCTGGAGGGCCGCTGCCTTGCTCTGGAAGCGTATTTTCTTAGGATTGAAATACGCCTTGTCTGCGTAAGTTATGTGGTCAGCACCATAGAAATCCTCAATCATAATCGTCAGCTTCATTCCATACAGAAGCTTCCCTTTGACACTTAAGATGAATGTAGATTTGTCGAACTTTGCAGCTTGTGTCTGGAATTCTCTAAGGAAGAATTTCGTCCAGTTTACCTGAGCTCTGTCATATATGGCCATCATCTTCTGGAGCTTAGCTCTGGATACTTGATCGAATGAGCTAGCTTGGCTTGTCAGTATTTGTGTCACGATATATGCCAAGGCGCGATACTGTGGCAACATAGAGTTCTTGGGGAATGCCGCCCTAAAGGATGTCGGCTCCCCACAAAATATCTCCAGATATTCGTCAATGAGATCGTCCTTATAGCCAGCTATGCTTATCCCACTGTTCCGTAGCTGAAAGCTCTTCTGAAGTGCTTGCTCGATGAACATCTATTTTATCTCTTCTTCAGCACGGGTGGGGTCAGCAACATGGTGAATGATAAATCTCCCCACGAAGTGTCCATCTACTGCCTCTGAGTTTAAGTATAGCTCAGAAATCTGTCGGGGAAGGAAGAATGCCGATTTCCTCGACAAGAAGGCCTCAAGGCCTGATGCCCTCAGCGCATTGAAAAATTCTGTCATGATCTCGAGCTCGCAGGTGTCGAACTCCATGATCGGTTCACACCACACTCTATCCTTCTCGAGAATCTCTATCATGTTTGCAGGAGAAGCGACTGTGACGTTGGATTGCGCCATATCTAGAATCTACAGTATTCAGTATCAGTATCGAATCATATATAATATGTAAGTATAAATACTGAAAAAGCGAAAAAAATCTACCGTAATAATCTCTGAGAAAAAGTGAATGCAGTTTGCAAGTAGGAGGTTTTAATTCTCAGAAATCTTAGGGTTTTAGTTGCAGAGGATAAAATGGCGGTTTTAGAACTTTGAACGTGATATATATGAAAATGAAGATGAACAGTTCATGATCAATGGTTCAGTTTAAATCCCGCTTTATGAGATGGATGGTTAGGATTTGATTTCATAAAATAGGCAATGATGAACTTAGCCGCCTAAGTCAAATTACAGTGTATATAGCCAAAGAAGTAACTTGAAATGACATGCATTTAATGCGCAGCAGAGTTCAACAAACTTAGCATAGAATGACGTGCATTTAACGAAACCGTTTATATTAAATGACATTCTCTAGGACATTGAATACGATGCTGAATCACAGTCATAAATGTATTAAATACTATGTTGGCTACTGAAAGGAGATACGCAAACCTGTCAGCTGAACATCGTAGTCAGCTGATACCTCGTGTAGATGGTTGCTGAATCTCCGTGTACTGAATGAGTTCAGTACCGAGAGTGAACATTCCCCCTTGTTGAATGCTCCTCTCCTAAATCCACTTACTGACTTGAGTTAGTAGGGTCCAGCAGACCTAGCTCTACTGAAAGTTCTCTGAATCTGGCTTCAGCTAGAGGCTTGGTCAGAATATCAGCCCTTTGATGATCAGTATGGATATTCTCCATTCTGATATCCTTCTTTTTGACATGGTCACGAATGAAGTGGTGTCTGATGTCCACATGCTTGCATCTAGTATGAAGAACAGGATTCTGAGTGATTGCAATGGCACTGGAACTGTTGCAGAAGATCGGCACTTCCTTCTTAATGACATTATAACCGCGTAGCTACTGTCTTAGCCAAAGTGTAACGCCCCAAAATTTTCAATATAAAATGCATTGCATATCTATTCATGCATGTTATCAAGTGTTTTAGTTTTGTAAGTCGCGCCTTAGAAATTTAAAGGAAAATTAAAGCATATGTCTCATTTGTCATTAAATCATTTTTGGTTTGTAAATTTATTTTTGATCTTAAAGGTGTTTATTTATATTTATATTATGATTTTAATGTTTATTTATTTATTTATAAATCATGTTATAATTAATAATTATAGGGAAAGAAAAATATTTATTTTAGATTTCCTAAACCTACTGGGATTCATAAATTGTTATAATATTTTATATTGTATTTAGTTATTATGATATAATTTGAAATTATGTTTTATGAATAAAATAGATATTATATTTGTGATATACATGTTTTAGGATAAAAATCTAGTTGTGTTTATCCATATCCTAATTTATCTAGGATTGAATCTCTTATATGGTAAGTGATAGACTAAATTCTGTACAAATTATATAAGCACGAAAATAAATATGGGTAAAATATATTTGATACCTTATAGGATTAGGGATATTTAGATAATGATTTTTAGTCCTATAAATACCCCTTAGTCGCTCATAATATAGCATCCCATAAAATTTTCGAAAATCTGCCAGCATATCTACGAACTGTTTCAAGAATTATTTACACATCTTTCCGTCGCCCTATCATCGTGAACATTTAGGTTCGTCTTCCTCGGTATTTCTAGTATACTTTTTTATTTTCTTATAATTTTTCAAGCATGATAAGTATTTGTTTAAAATTGTTCTTCGTAACCTTCCAGTTTCTGACAGCATGTTCATGATTATGAAAGAAAATTAATTTTTCATGTTTTCTTACATTGTTTTAGGCCAGGTTTAATTTTAATAGGATATAATACATGTTAGTTCATTCATGTTAAAAATATAGAATTTTTATGATACGTTTACTATTTATTTTTTTGTTTGTTTCTTGATGTGCCAAATTCTTTGCCAACATGCATGTAGATTGAAAAAACAAAAATTTAAAGTTACTATTAAATGAATGCTTGATTATGGTACGTTTTATTGTGATGAATATGTAATATGTTGTTTATGTTAGAGGTCTATAATTTTTAGGACAATATTTTTATGATTTTATTTATTTATTTCATGAATTGTCGAATTACTAAATGCATGAATGAATTGTCAATAGAAGTAAGGTTGTGCTTAATATATCGCATGTTAATAAGTAGATTATCTATAATATATAGATTATTTGATTATTATGAAATATGTACATTTATGAGTTATATGAATTATTTATGCATACATAACATTCTTTGACCAAATCATTAAGATAACTTTTCATGTTAGGATTGGCGCGCAGGACTTAAACATTGATATCCATTGTTTTACATTAAAAATCAAGGTTAAGGTGGGGAAGTTTTCTTACACTACATTTATCCTTATTATATTTTATTCTCGATATTTATGAGTTAATGACAGGCATGATAAGGAAGGATCGAAGTTAATCCGCAATCGAAGTTGATCGGTACACATATTATGGTCGAAGTTGACCAGGATCGAAGTTGATCCGCGATCGAAGTTGATTGGTACACATGTTTATGGTCGAAGTTGACCGGGATCGAAGTTGATCCGTTTTAAATGTTTGAGTCGAAGTTGACTCGGTGGTCTGTGTGACTACGTAATTCTTACATGTTCTAATTTTCCATAATATGTTGGTATATTATATAGTTTGGATAAGTGTATACCCCACTGAGTAGTCGTACTCACCCCCTTATATTTTAACATTTTTCAGGAAATGGCTCGGCCGATGCGTAGAGGTGTTGGTGGTGATGGTCACACGAGGAAGGATTTATGAAATTTATTATGGCATTAAAACTAGTTTTAACATGAACTGTGCATTTTATTTTCGAGAACTAATAGTCGTAATTATTTTTATTTAAGACTTCCGCTGAGTATGAAAATAAATTGAGTTTTTTTAATGATTCTTTTCCATGCAAATGTTTTGAAAGAATTGAAATAAGCATGTTAAGTATGTAGTAACGTCCCTAGTTAAGTTTTGAAAATTGGGGCGTTACACAAAGGATTTGGGCGCAGCATCTTCCGGCAGCCATGTATTCAGCTTCAGTAGTTGACGTCGCTACTGAATGTTGTTTCTTTGAAAACCATGAGATTAGCTTACTGTCGAGGAACTGACAAGTTCCCAAAATTGATTTTCGGTCAATCCTGCAACCTGCATAGCCAGCATCAGAATAACCAGTTAGTTCGATATTATCATCTGTTGAATACCATAAACCCATGTCAGGTGTTCCTCTGAGATAGCGGAGAATCTTCTTTGCTGAGTCCATGTGGCTCTGCTTAGGATTCACCTGAAATCGAGCATAGACACCTACAACATAAGTTATGTCAGGTCTAGTAGCAGTTAGATATAATAAAGAACCAATAATTGTGCGAAATTCAGTATGGTCTACTGATACTCCCTCTTTGTCAAGATCGATCTTCATGTTCGTGTTCATCGGGATCTTGATTGGTTTGCCGGATGTGCAACCGAATTTCTTGATGAGGTCTCGAGTGTATTTTCCTTGATTGATGAATGTTCCCTTTTTGATTGTTTGACTTGAAATCCGAGGAAATAATTCATCTCTCCCATCATTGACATCTCGAATTTATCCTTCATCATCTTCTCAAACTGTTGACACATGATGACATTCTTTGATCCGAATATGATATCATCTACGTAGATATGTACAAGTAATATGTCGTCGTCTAGACGAATGCTGAGTAGTGTGCGGTCTACTGTGCCCTTCTGAAAACCTTTCTGAAGAAGAAACTCAGACAGGGTATCGAACCAAGCCCTAGGTGCTTGTTTTAACCCGTACAGAGCCTTTCTGAGTCTATAAATTTGATGTCCCTGCTGAAAGCCGGGAGGCTGTTCTACATAGACTTCTTCTTTCAGTACGCCATTCAGTAACGCAGACTTCACATCCATCTGAATACTCTGAAGCGTTGATGTGTTGCGTAGGCTAGGAATAGTCTGATTGCCTCCAATCTTGCAACTGGAGCGAATGTTTCGTCGAAATTGCCTCCAATCTTGCAACTGGAGCGAATGTTTCGTCGAAATCTATCCCTTCGGCTTGACAGTAGCCTTTTGCCACGAGTCTTGCTTTGTTCCTTACTATGATGTTGTTTTCATCTCACTTGTTCTTGAAGACCCATTTAGTTTCGATCACATGTTGATGTCGGGGTCTATCAACAAGCTCTCATACTTCGTTCCTCGATGATCCAATCAACATCTTTAAGTGCGTCCTCAACTGATTGAGGTTCTTCAATAGACAAGAACCAGGAATATAGAGCACGCTCTCCCTGACAGAATCTGGATCCTGTCTTTACACTAGCTGAAGGATCTCCAATAATAAGATCTGAAGTGTGAGCGTCCAGCCACGATCGACGATGTTTTAACTCTTCATCTGAAATTTGTTCAACACAGATAGTAGGTGAGTTAGGCATTTCAATTGTACTATTCTGAGATTGAATTAATTCAGTTACTAGAGTCGGGTCTACTGAGTCACCAGGTTCAGGGGCATTCAGCTCAGGAACTTTGTTTGTTCCCCCTGAATTATTATTCTCAGTAGAGGTCTCAGTTACCACTTGGGTTTCTTCATCGACCTGAGTTACCTAGGATTGATTCTGTTCAGTAGAATCAATTTGTTCAGCTACGTTTGCTGCTGGCTGAGATTCAGTAGTCTTGTCTTTGGTTTCCTCTTCTGAATCATCATCCCAACACAGCTGGATCTTTTCAACATTATCTTTTAAGCTCAGATCTTGTAGCTGTTTACTGATGTCCTCAAATTCTGAATTTGAGTTTATGCTCCTGTCTTCAGTAGCAAACTCATTAAAAACAACATGAGGGTTTTCCTCCACGCAAAGGGTCCGGTAGTTAAAAACTCTGAAGGCTTTGCTGACCCGGGAGTATCCTAAGAAGACTCCTTGGTCTGACTAGCTATCAAAAGTCTTTAACTGATCCTTTCCATTGTTGTGGATAAAGCACGAACACCCAAAAATATGGAAATAAGATAAGAAAGGCTTCCTACCGTTCCATAGTTCATATGGTGTCTTCAGATGCTGCTTCGTCAGTAGAGATCTATTCTGAGTGTAACATACAATGTCAGTTGCTTCTGCCCAGAATTTAGATGGGAGTCCTGAGTCTGCGAGCAGGGTTCTTGCTTCTTCTTTGAGTGTTCTGTTCTTTCTCTCAGCAATCCCATTTTGTTGAGGCGTGCGTGCAGCAGACGTCTCATGCTCTATGCCTTCAGCTTTGCAGAACTCTTCCACCATTGATTCAGGAACTCAGTTCCTCTGTCTGAACAAATCTTTTCTGATTTCGGTGTTCTTCTCGACACTGAGTCTTTTCAGAAGCGCATGCAACTCTATTTTGACGTCAGACTTATTGGCTATAAATATGACCCATGTGTAGCGCGAGTAGTCATCAATGACCACTAAAGCATACTTCTTGCCTCTGATCGTCACAGGAGAGACTGGACCGAACAAATCCATGTGGAGGAGCTGAAGGATTCCATCCGTGTAAGGAGATAGAACTGGTGGATTTTGCTACTTTGTTAGTTTTTCCTTCAGACATGCCTCGCACTGAGTGTCTTTCCTGAACACATCATTCGGCAGTCCTCTCACTAGAGCGGTTCTAGCTAGCTTGTTGAGCGTCTTGAAGTTGAGATGGTTGAGTCTTCTATGCCAGAGCTAACCCGTTCTATTGCCGTTCTTCGCCAGCAAGCATGCTTCAGGTTCTGCTGATTTCCAATCAGCTACGTGTATGTTCTTTTTGCGCGAACCTAATAACATTGTTTTCCCTGTAGATTTGTCAATGACATCACAGAAACCATCGTAAAAAATCACTTTATTCGAGTTATCACAAAATTGACTAATAGAGAGAAGATTATGTTGAAGTCCTTCAACATATGATACACTTGGAACTGTGGCGGTTCCAATGCTGAGTGTTCCATAGCCTCTGGTATAGCCTTTTGCATTATCTCCGAACTCGATTCTGGGTCCTTCTTCAGCAGTATAAGTCTTCAGTAGGTTCCTCTGGTACGTCATGTGTCTTGAGCATCCGCTGTCCACGTACCATGGGTCCTTGTGCACTAGCAAAACAGAATTATATTCAGGTGCCCTTTATTTTTTATTTTGGGTCCTTAGATGTTAGTTTTGAAAACCCAAATCTGTCGCACGACCCTGGTGGTCTCATGCAGTTTCTTCCCACTCTGATCAACATACTTAACCGCTGGACTAGTTGATGTTGACTTCTGAGGCTTTACTAGTTCAGGAGTCCTGATCTTCTGAGGTTGTGGACTGCTGACCTTATCCTTCTAAACGGCTTTCTTCTTCTTCTTCTTCTGACTCTTGGATCCTCTTCTGACTATAGGATCATAATAATATGACCCATACTGAGCTGGATGAGTCAGCTGCGGAGGTCCATATTAATCAGCCAACTTGACTTTGTTGGTTCCCCCTTGAATGAACTGGGGTGATTTTGAGCTAATCTTCTTGTTAGATTTCTGATAGTTAGGATGAGGTGCCTTCATCTTCTGTTTGTTCTTTGCTAAGGGGTTCAATATTTCAGCATTGATTGTCTCCCCTTGAACAAACCTATCAGTCAGCCGATTCTCTGAGCGTATGGGGGCAGATGAGGAGGCTCCATGGCTGAACCCGAGTCCCTCCTTGCAGTGTTTGGGCTTGTTGTTGGCTAGCATCACCTCAAGCTTTTTCTGAGCTCCCATGTATCGCTCTGTTATCAGGTTCCTCTAGACATCGTCACTTTTCTTGAGCGTTTCATGCTCGGTCTGAAGTCCTGAGAACTTCTGCTTCAGTAGACTCAGTTCAGTATCCTTCTGAGTCAAGTTCTTGGTCAGTACTGTGATCAGTTCTTCTTGATGCTGAGAGTTGGCCATCAGAGAGTTAATCTCCTCCCTGAGTCTCAACACAAGTCCTTCCGACTCAGTAGCAACCTGACTCTCCCGAGAAAGTCTCTGATTCTCCACTTTCAGGGTATCCAACTCCTGAAGAGTCTTACTGAGCTGCAAGCACATCTGAATCTAGGCGATCGAGACGTCCAGATTATCATCTGCACTTTAAATAGTGTCGTATGTGCAGTGTGAAGAGGAGTTAAATGGTGCAAGAGAGTTTACCTCATCCTCTTCTCCTGCCATAAGACACTTTTCAGTATCTTCTTCAAGCTCTAGGGCCATGAATGCCGCTTCATCATCTGATGAATCCATGAAGGAATCGACTTCAGTTGAGTCGTCTAAGAGTTCACCGACAATGTATGCTTGACGTTTCTTGATGAACTTGTCCCTTCAAGCTTTTCGTGCTGCTCTTACAGCTGTACTGAGCTCAGGACAGTCGTATTGTTAGTGTCCTGACTTCTTGCAGTTATAGCAGGAGGTGATTCTGCCTTCTTTATTCTCACTATCTTTCGATTGTGCAGAATCCTCCTGTTTCCTGCAATCAAAAGTATGCGGTTTAGGAGTGCGCTTAGATGTATATTCAGACTTACTCTTCGAGTCTCCGACGACTCTAGAAAGCTTTCTACGTCGCTCCTTCTCCTTCTGATATTTGACGGCAAGCAGTGCATATCTCTAAGCTAAGCTTCCTTCTTGTAGATCGCTGGTTGAAGGCTTAGCTTTGCTAGATGCGGGAGCTGCTGTGCTGACTGATGCTTTGAAAGAATGGTCGATCTGTGTGTCAGCTTCAGCTCGCTGCTTCCTTTGTGGTAGACCGAACTCGAACTCCTCAGCTTTTAATTCTGAAAATATATGCTCAGGAGAAACAATGTCAAGATCATAATGTCTAAGCAAAGTTTCAAATGGAGTCCAATGTCCGTCTGGCAGTGCTCTCAAGATTTTGAGATTCATCTCTCAGTTGGAGAACGTCTTTCCCAGACCGTTGATGGTGTTCACCAGATCCGTAAATCTGACGTTGAGATCTTCAATCGTGTCTCCAGGCATGAGGGACAGTCTCTCCAGCTTCTGAAGTTCCAGCGCTAACTTGTTAGCTTTGATCTTCTAAGTCCCCCAACTCAGTAGCGCCAGAGCATCCCAGAGTTCCTTGGCGGACTTGCAGTCCTGAACTCTTCTGAGATAAGATTGCTTAGGGTGGTCAGTATGGCATTCCGAGCAACCCGGTCAAGGTTATGAAGTTTCTACTCTTCTAGGGTGAAGAGGCTTCTATCCTTAGGGACCTTCTTCCCGGTTACCATTCCTCCTCCTTATGCTGTATCATGGACTTCGACACTATCGATCATGGGTACGATAGGTCCGTTTTCCAAGACCTTTGTCATGCTGTCGTGGAGGGAAGTCAGATGAGCTTCTATTCTGACTCGCCATACCCCGTAGTTCTCTACTGAGAACATGGGTACCATCCTGATTCGTTACATATCAGACATTTTAAATAGTGATATGAATGAAGAATGATATGCAGTGAAAACATTTTCAGGATCCGTTCAATTAGACTAGTTTCAGATAACAAGAGTCATAGAGAACTCCTGCTCTGATACCAATTGTTGGTCCCGAGATAAACGTTTAGGTGTGTGGGGGGGGGGTGAATACACCTAAAACTTTCTCAACTTAAAACGTGAACATTCCTATTCAGGAGAGTGCCTTGCTGAACAAGTTCAGTAGACCAAGCAAGTTGTTCTGAATCGCGTGGACAGAGTGACTGACTATACTGAGGCCTACTAGCTGACTGATGTCAGAATTCAGTACCGTTCAGTTAGAGTTCAGTAGAGTGCGGAAATGTGTAGGCCCGATTCAGTTGAGTTTGAAAACGTTTTTATTAAAACAGTTTCAGTATATTAGTGCAATCTGTTAAGCTTTGCTGAAACTCAGTTGTTGAATGATTTGCAAAATGGTTTTCAATATGAACAGTAATAAATGCAACAGTAAAAACAGAACACAACAATTTTAAAGTGGTTCAGATATCAAATAATCCTACGTCCACTGTCCCGAAAAGATTAGGAGGCTATTTTATTATACTGAGTTAGTCTCAGTCGGGTTGTGCACTGGACAAACACTGGTCTTGAGGATTATACTGAGCAAGTCTCAGTTTACAATTATCAAACTGAAGTGTTTGACAAACTCTTTAACTATGAACGAGGTCTTAACAATAAGAACCGTTCAGGAATGAACTCCTTCGGTCTAAGCTATAGATATATTCAGTTGAGCTTAGGTTAGAGGGAAGGGAACAAGAAGGTGGCTTCTAGAGTGACGAACAGTGAGGAATAAGCTCTCTGAGTTCCTGTTCAATCACTTGATACTAGAGGCTATTGAATCTAATTCAGCTTGGTTCCCTTGGCAAGTATGTCGCCTTTCGCTTGAAGTGTTTCTCTGAAGTTTTTGCGGAAAGCTTTGAGTTCTATAAGTGTTTTGCTCGTAATCGCTCGTTCGTGTTCTGTTCTTTCTTCGATTGATTTTCCCTCTATTTATAAAGGTGATCCATGGAAAGATCCGTTGGAGACGTCGATCCATGTGTCACTCTCTTTTGGGAAGCTAACGGCTCTTTTGAAAGAATCTGGCAGAGTCTTTCTCCTCCATTTCTGGAAAGTGGTTGACTTGCAGCTTTAATCAGAATTTTGACAGCTGGCTGCTCGTCATTGGTTGAGGTGTAGAAAGTAGTTGAGACAAACAGACTTCTAGGTAGATCCTGGAGTTGACTTCTCTGATTACCTAGTATGACTCTACTGATTTAACATATAAGATTATCTGACAATAAAGAAGACTGTCAGGCCATTGCTGAGTGTGACCTGGGTACAGTAGTATACTCCTGCTGAGTGCAACTCTACTGAAGGTCAACTCTGAGTTCAGTGAACTGCTCCTGCTGAGTCCAGTTCTACAGACTCCTTTCGATGTATCTTTGCTCTGGCTGAGTCCAGCACTACTGAGTATGAACACCTCTCAGTATGCTGCTCCTACTGAGTCCAACACTACTTAGTCTTCACTCCATGGTACTAAGGCTGATAGTCTACTGAAGGGTCAGCAGACGGAACTCTATGCCTGAACCATGCTGAAGGATAGTCTACTGAGTCTGAAACTCTCAGAGACAAATGCATTACTATTACAACTCAGTGGTTCACCAATCAAATTAGGGTATTGGGATCAGCCAAATCTTCTAACTAATAAATAAGTCTACTGGTGAATCACACCCCAACAACCATAAAAATTCTGAAAATGGTGGTGAGAAAAAGGTTCAGAGAGGTAGGTCTAAGTTTAGGCCTAAGGCAAGAAAGTGTTATAACTGTGATGAGTATGGTCAATTCCAAAAGGACTGCCCTAATCTTAAGAAGGGAAAACAGGGTAGTGATCAGAAGGGTGTATCTGTCTCTAATGTTGTATTAGGAGATGATACCAATCCAAACATTCTAGAGAAGTATTTTATGGTTTCTGATCCCCATAATTTGTCTTCTGTGAATTTGGTGAATTCTGATTATGTGAATGAATGGCTTATGGACTCTGACAGTGCTTATCATGTTTCTCCTTTCAAAACCTGTTTTTCAAAGTTTAAAAGTGGAGATTTTGGTTATGTCATTGTTGCAAATAAACATAAGTGTGCTATCATGGGAATTGGTGATATTTGTCTTAAATTTGAATCTGGCTTTGTTTACACCGTGAAAGATGTGAGATATGTACTTGATGTGGTCTGTAATCTACTTTCATTTACTGCTCTTGAAAATGATGATTTTAGGGGTAGTTGGGGTGATGGCTGGATGAAAGTTAAGAAGGGTTCTCTGGTTGTTTTCAAGTCTAGAAGGACAAATAATTTGTACCATTTCACTGTTGTCCCTATGCATGATGTTAGCACTGTAAATGCAACCTTTGATGTTAAAACTGCTTTGTGGCATAACAGATTAGGTCATGTTAGTAATAAAAATCTGGAGATTTTAAAAAGGACTGGTGTATTTGGTAATGATAAATTGTCTTCTGTACCATTCTGTGAAACTTGTGTTTCTGGTAAACAACACAAAGTGTCGTTTCCTGCTTCTGATTCTGCTCTGTGCTCTGGCTCTTCTAATATTCTTGATTATGTTCATGCTGATGTGTGGTGTCCTTCTAGCACTCCAACCCATAGTGGATGTCAATATTATCTGTCTATTATTGATGATTTCTCTAGGAAAACATGGTTGTTTCTCTTAAAACATAAATCTGAAGTTTATGAGATGTTTGTTTCCTGGAAGAAATTGGTTGAAAATCAAACTGGCAAAAAGATTAAAGTTCTTAGAACTGATAATGGACTTGAATTTTTCAATGCCTCTTTGAATGATTTGTGTGCTAAATCTGGAATAAAAAGACATAGGACTGTTCCTTATACTCCTCAGCAAAATGGAGTTGCTGAGAGAATGAATAGGACCATTTTAGATAAGGTCAGATGCATTCTTGGGTCTGCAGGTCTTTCTAAGACTTTTTGGGGCATTACTGCTCTTGCTGCAACTTATTTAATCAACAAACTTCCTTTTGCACATCTAAATGGTAAGTGTCCTAAGTCAGTTTTTTCTGGTAAGCCTCTTGACTTGTCCAATCTTCGTGTGTTTGGTTGTGCTGCTTTTGTGCACCAAAAATGTGATAAACTTGATCCTAGAGGTAAGAAATTTGTATTTCTTGAATATCCAGAGGGAGTTAAAGGATATAGACTGTGGGATAAAAGTCAATCTAGTTCTAAAATAATTGTCAGTAGAGATGTGATCTTTAATGAATTTGATTTCCCTTTTTGCCTTCATTTGTTTCTCCTGTGAATGATTCTGCTTCTAGTGATGAGTTTAAGGTGGAGCCTCTAGCTCAGTCTATGTCTGATTTTGTGAATTCTGAGTCTGTCAATGTGCTTGTGTTTGACACTGAAACTGCTTCTGAACATGATAATGATTCAGGAACTGATTCTGATACTGTACCTGATCATGAACCTAATGTGAATGCTGATATGCTAAATGGTGATAATGTGTTTGGAAGTGATCCCTCCCTATCTGATTATGAGCTCACTAGGGATAGATCTAAGAGGAACATTAGAACTCCACCAAAGTTTGATGACTATGTGATGTCAATGTATGCTTTCAGTGTTTATGATTCTTATCCTATTTTGATGCTATTAACTCTGTGAATGCTGATAAGTGGTTAAATGCTATGAAGTCTGAGATGAATTCCTTGCATGTTAATCAGACCTGGACTCTTGTACCTAAACCTGATAACTATTTTGTTGTGGACTGTAAGTGGTTGTTTAAGGTAAAACAAGAAGTTAAATCTGTTAGGTTTAAGGCTAGACTTGTAGCAAAAGGTTTTACTCAAAAGGAGGGGGTAGATTACACTGAAATCTTTGCCCCTGTTGTAAAATTTACCACTGTGAGAATCATGCTTGCTCTTGTTGCTCATTTCAATTGGGAATTAAAGCAAATGGATGTAACAACTGCTTTTTTGCATGGTGATTTAGACAAGACTATTTATATGAAGCAGCATGAGGGATTTGTTGCTCCAGGTAAGGAAAACCATGTGTGCCTTCTTAAAAAGGCTTTATATGGACTGAAACAATCCCCTAGACAGTGGAACATCAAGTTTGATCACTGTATGCAATCTCTTAACTTTAACATAAGTGCTTTTGATCACTACCTTTACTTTAAGGAGTCTTCTTCTGTTCATGTCTACTTGCTTATATATGTTGATGATATGCTCATTTCTGGTCCTTGTCTGAAAACTATTAAGCATGTTCAAAAATGTCTTTGTCATAATTTTGAAATGAAAGATTTAGGGGATGCTAAGAGGATTCTGGGTATGAACATAGAAAGAGATAGGAAGAATTTTACACTTGTGTTAAATCAGATTTCATATGTTGAAAAGATTTTGAGTAAATTCTCCATGTCTACTACCAAGTCTAAGAAATGTACCCATTGCCTCTCATTTTGTTCTCTATAAGGATCAGTCTCCTAAATCTACTTCTGATATTAATGATATGAAGAAGGTGCCTTATTCTAATGCCATTGGTTCTGTCATGTACTTGATGATCAACACTAGGCCTGACATTGCCTATGTTGTAAGTAGCTTATGTAGATACATGTCTAATCTAGGTATGGATCATTGGAATACTCTTAAATGGCTTCTTAGAAACTTGAAAGCTACTATGCATGTTGGTTTAAGGTTTTCTAAGTGTGTTGCTGGTACCAAACTTGTTGGATATGTGGATTCTAACTATGCAAATGATAGGGATAATAGGAAATCAACCACTTGTTATGTGTTTACCTTATGTAGTTCTTGCATTAGTTGGAAGTCACAACTTCAATCCATTGTTGCCTTATCTACTACTGAGTCAGAGTATGTGGCTGCAACTGAAGCATTAAAGGAAGCAATCTGGCTTAAAGGCCTTTTGTCTAAAATTGGTTATTTGTGTCAAGACTTAACCCTGTTTTTAGATACTCAATCTGCCATTCAACTGTGTAAAAACCCTGCTTTTCATGATAGAACAAAACATATTGATGTTAGGTTCCATTTCATTAGGGATATAGTTGATAAGGGCATTGTTAAGTTGGAAAAGATTCACACAGATTTGAACCCTGCTGACATGGGAACTAAATGCCTGAGTGTGGAAAAACTGAATACATGTCTGAAAATTCTGAACCTTAATCTTGGTTAATGTGTGTGTTTGTGTCTTAAAACTTTAGATGTTTTTTGTCTTTGTTTCTTTTTCCCCTTCTTTGTTCTTGGTTTGCTTGTGTGCTCCTATTTTTTTCTTTTTTTTTTTTTTTTTTTTTTTGCAGGTCTCTGAGGAGTTTGAGGTATGTGAGACCGTCCCTATGGCGTTGATGACACTAGTTCATGTGGGTATCTTCCTTGTCTACCCAAGGCACACCACTGTTGGGCCTAAGGTGGAGATTGTTGGTATTTATAGGCCCAACCCACTTACCTGTTCGGCCTGCTTGCTCTTGTGCGGCCCAGCCCATGTCCACGGTCCAGTTGGGCGACGTTGCTCTATGTATAAGTAGCGCAGCAACTCACCCTTCTGCCCGAGCTTCTGTGTGCGCAGCCAAGGTGTTTCTACATTGTTCTTCCTCTCCATTCTCTTCGTGAGATTGTCTCTGAGAGTGTGTGTGTGTGTAGTAACTTGTATAGGCGTGCCACCGGGCTCGTTTGGCCGACTGTGTTGTTGGGTTTTATAGTGGTGTGTGTGAATCCTAATATTGAGGGTGTCTGAGTCATTGTAATTCTAGATCTGTAAATCTATGTATACTTAATTCGACGAATGAGTTCCTAACAATAACCTCTTGAAGAAGGGAGATTGGTGATTTTGTTCGAGACTGCGTTCATTGTTTTTGCCAGGATCTTGAATCGAGCCGGTGGAGAGTGTGAGATCCAATTGGAGCTCCATTAATGATGGAATGTATTGTGTCCTCCTAGAAAGAAAGAAATATGAAGAACAATTAGAGTGAAAATATTCACATTTGAGAGACGTGTGTGTGTATATTAATATGTTGGGGGTGGAGATGTGGGAAACATTTTGACAAGGATGTCAGCATCAATGCCACAGTTTTAGCCGACCCAAAACAAACTGCTGTTCCCAACTCTCTCCCTCTCTTAATTCTTTGTTTTTTTACAGTTATTCATTCGCTCCACTCGTCAGTTCTCAGTTTCACCCATATCATCATTTTATTACCTTTGCAAGATTTTCTCGGACACGGGCCCACGCACTACTAATCTAAAATCAATTAGACAAGAGTAACTTATAAACCATTTAATCCCACGAAATGATTAATCAATTCATTATTCGTTGCGTAACTTTCATTCATCATGTAATGTGAATATGTGATTATTATCCCTTTTTATTTTGTAATTTTTAAATAAATTTATCTAATATTGTCAAAAAGGGGAAGACAACTTATTGCATTGCTTGTCATATCCTATTATATTATGCATTGTGAAAAAGGAGTACCAAATAACATCACAAATAAAATATATTAATAGTTGTGAGTCGTGATGAAAAGTAAAAAAGTGTGGCTATTTGCATAACTAAAAAGAGAAAGTAAAAGTGAATGCATTTTTATTCACCACCTCAACACAATGTTTTCGACAAAATACCGGCCATGCATGTTTTTCCTAAATTACATTTGTTTGCTAGGGCACTTACTTTTGGGAACCATATATATTGTTCACTCATACCACTCATCGCCAAAAGAAAACAATTAAAATATTTGTTGGTGAATGATTCAGTACATTATGTTGTTTTTGACGTTGCTAAAAAATCATATTTCAATTCTCGTAAGAATAAATAAAAATAATGAACTCAACTTTGTTGGCTTTCGCTTTTTCCAACAATGTTATGTTCAATGTTTTTAACAAATTAACAATAACATACCAATTCAACGGGAATGAGAAAATAACAAGTGAGGAAAATAAGACAATTATGTGTATAATATTTTTGCACATGCATGTATGATGTATGTACATGTTTTATTGCGGAGGGTACTTGTTTGTATTAGGTGTTGCTACCTTTGAACTTGACATTTTTGTCTTTTAGGAACCAAATTCAATCCCCAACGTTGGCAACAAATACATACTGAGAGGGAACATTTTTTTGGATGACGAGGATAACCCGCAGTCGTTATCGAAATGCGTATTGGATAAATCCCGCTCCTGTGTTTTAGTCTGCAAACAACATAAGAGGGTTCAAACACCCTAGGCTAACCATAGGTGACAAGCTCACACATAGCGATCTTGGTGGGTTTTGAACCCATGACCTTCCGGCCACAGACTACCCACCTTAACAAGCTATCCAATACTGAATTCTTGGTGGATATACATGTGTGGTTTCGGCCCACGTGTACACCTCATGTATTTCTATTTATTTTAAAATTTCTATTTTTTAAAATTAAAACATTTAATATTTAGTTATTTCTAAATTGTTAGTAAACCCAAATTTAATTTGCACACCTCTTCGCTAAATAACACTGGTTAATGAAAACAAAATTCAGCTGTAGACGTATGTATAGGATTGAGTGGCTAACACTTCCTAGCAAACAATTTTCATGGGATTCTTTGATTTCGAAATAAATTCTAAATTGTCAGTGATATTCTGCCAACTTACTTTACAAGAGGTCCCCTACTTGGGCAAAATAATATCATTAAAAGAGGATCCAAATTTGAGAGTTTGTGGTTGACAATCACAGAAGAAACCACGTTGCATATAAAACGTGAGGTTATATTCCATTACATTATTTGTCTTATTGGAGGGGGATAAATAGATTGTTTCTCGATCATCATAAGATATTAATTTTTTAAATTCTAGGTTTAGGGAGGAGTTAAATGATTGTTTAGTTCAATCGTTTCTACTAGTTTGGAAATGGCAAACAGAATAAGAAGACTTAAAGAAAATAACACAAAGAAAAATAGGAATTCAGAAAATTAAATAAGATTCAAGGACTAAATTTAAGTTTTTTTAATGTGGTGATGAAACTCACACAGTCATTATATGAAGATGTGCGCATTGGATAACATTTATTAAGTATTTATGTTTAGTCGTTTGTGACAAAGTTTTGTTTAGATCAAATATTGGAGAGTTAAGCGGACTCTCAACCTATATACAAACAGACCAAATAATGTTGAGAAAGTATCCAAAGGCGATGATCTGAAAAACAAAGTATTACCTAAATAGTAATAATAATGAAATTTGAAGTTACGATATCCCAATAAATACATCGGTAATACAATGAATTCCGGCACCGGAAAGCCCCAAACAAGATAAATCATGAATAGACAAGATATTTTCGATTTCTTTTTTCTTTTTTACTCATAATTATTAAAAGTTAGCTCATTGGTTGATAAATTTTGACATTGATCTGGGCTTGGCCCAAAGCAATGCCCGATGGACTATGGAGTGCAATAAAAATGGGTGGAGTAAGTGAATTTTACCCGTATAGTTTCACAATAAGTGGTTTTAAAAGGTGTAGTGAATTTTCCAATGGTTTCAATTTTGATACGTGTATTTCACCAAACTTTTGATATGTTAAGTGCATTTCATCCATATGGTTTCTCTCAAGTATAAATCTAACCCTATAGTTTCAAAAGTTGCTCTCAAGTGGTTTCTTTATCGTGATACACCATACACTTGAATGTTATTGCCTGAGTTTCAACATGTTAAAGACATAAATACTCTTACATATATATAATTTATTAAATGAACAAATAGAAATATTATTACCAACAATTAGTAATATTTGTATGCTAAAGATAAGTATTTAGATATGATAAGATTAAATGAAATCATGCCGTTTCTTTTAAATGATTAAATATTATTTTTAACTCTTCAATTTTTTAAGATGCTTGAACAGAGATTAGATTGCACCTTTTGTAAATGACAAAGGGGATTAAGTGCACCTTCCCAAAATCATATGGGGTGATTTACGACTAAGAGAAACCACATGGAGCCATTTGCTAATAATCATAAATTGGGTTTTTACAATGTTAGTCGCACAATAGACGTGTGGTCGTCAAATTACCATAAAAAGACTTGACTTGACTTGGTGCACCTTTTGAAACCACAAAAAAATATGCATCTCAACTAAACAACATGGAGCCCATATGCCATTAACCCAAAAAAAATCCCCAAAAGAGAATTCTATTGATGCCACTTTTATGCTTTTGCCTTCAATTCAAACCATGGATTACTATTTCTAGAAACTGGACAAGAAATGGATTGAAACCAAATAAAAAGTAATTTGGAATGATTAAGGAAGTTTGAAAATAGAGGAATATAAATGGTACAAGATATATATGCATCAGGCTGACAGGTCAGCTAGCTGGAATAAAAAAAACTTGTAGGCTGCCAAAGCGTGGATGATTTTTGTGCAGGTGAAACTAGTACTGTTATTTGGCAGTCCAAAAACATTTGCCTGCAAGAAAAGAAGCAGCACTCATGCATGGGGATCTATACATATCTTGTGATGATTCAATTTGTTTTATTAGTAGAATCATATCATTGAGCAATTGATAAGTTGCAACCCCACCCCACGCCTCCATAGACCACATGAAACGAAGGCTGATTTTGATTGTTTGATATACCTCTATGAGAGGGAGAGAGAGAGAGAGAGAAAAGACCACTACAATTTTGATATATGTACTACTGCATGCCATAGTACAATTATGAGCCCATATACTGTTTGCAAGATTGGAAGGTTCAGAAACTTGATTATTTCTTTTTTACTATATATCATGAATTTATCAAACATTGGAAACATTCGATAAGTTTTTGATCTTAGGTGAATAAATGAATAATTATCTATGATCAAATCATAAGAACAGATAATGAGACTAGAACAGATCATCCCAGCGACCCTTTCACTAGATAAACCATTTACTGTAGTTCCTTAGCATTAATTATTAAGAAATGCGAATTAAAACATTTTATAATGAAAATTCTAACTATCAAAAGAACTTGAATCTGTTACTTCTAGTTCTTGTTGCCGTCAACCTGAGTTAATGCGACTCTCTTTGAAAAATTAAGTGTAATTTTATTTTATTATCCCAGATAGCCTAATGTAGATATATTAGTTCCAAAGTTAAGCTGTTCTCTCTCTCTATCACGAATACATATGCATGCAGAGAAGTGACAGTAATTAGTACTCCATCCGTCTTAATTATCTTGTCCACTTTACTTTTGTGCAATTTTTTAAAGAAAGTTGTTAGTTGTATGTAGAGTTAGGGTAAACTTGTTAGTTCCATATTTAAAAAAATGAATAATATATTTGGAACATTTCAAAATGGAAAAATGAACAAGATAATTGAGAAGTGTGAATAATAACTACAGATCAGCTTAGAATGTGATCTTAAAAGAGCATAAAAAATTATTTGTTATATGGATGCATGAAAACACACACAGAGAGAGAATACTGTATTTATATATGCATATCCAAAATTCGAATGATCTGATCTAAATTCGCAATTTACTTTTCAGTGCGAGTGAGTGGATACTTACAAAAGCTGCAAATGTCAGTCGTTATGGAACTATATATTCATCGACATCATAATGCAAAGGAACTAACTTTCCCAGTACAACTGTTCACACCATGACCAAAATTATATATTTTTTTAGTAATGAAAAGCCAATGCTAATAACTCACAAATGCAAATCTAGCTTCTTGATGTATATGTACATATAGATCCAACCCATGTTACACAATAACAAAGTTTATTCACTGAAATACTCAAAACAAGAATAGAGTTAAAGTTATGAGGTAGATTCATCATGCAATCATGAAATCTAAACAATTTAGAAGGTATAAACCCCAAAAAAGAAGGTGCTAAACAGGGGCGTAGCCACATGGGTGCTGGTGGGGGCCAGTGCCCCCATGGAGCTCTTGAAAATCATTAAGTATGTGTAATTCTCATGGAAGGATCTGATAATCTAGTGGTTGAGGTATTTGATGCTTCGTCTGTTGATGCGGGTTCAATTCTTGAACTCAACGTTTTTTCAAAATTCTTCCTCTTTTTCCCTTCTCATTTCTTAATTTTTCCGCTTTCCATTCTCATTTGTTAATTTATCTGGTTATGATCATTCTCCCTTTTCCCCCTCAACTCTTATAAAATAATTTAAATAAGATATTCTTCTAAATCAAAACTATTATATTTTAATTTAAAATCACCATGATAACTTTTATTTGGTCAATTTAATTTAATAAATTGGATAAAAGAAGGATTGTGCTTATATTCTCTACTATTATATTTTAAAAGATAATTTACTAATTTTCTACGTACAGTGACGGAATTAGAACTTTTTAATCAGAGGATCAAAATAGATATAAGAAAGAAATCGTTCCGATCGGAAGGTCGATTGAAGTGAAAAAATTAAAGCGGAACAAAGAATTTCAACCACTACAAAGGCGAAATCCCGGCAGCCGGGGGCGCGGCCTACCCTCCTGACCCCCCTTAGTTCCATCCCTGTCTACGTACAATATAATCACACGATACATTTCATAAAGTAGATATATTTTAAATCCTACCAACAATTCTTCACTCTAAAGTTTACTAATTGATAATAAATTTATTTTAGATTTACTACAATTTGAGTTTTTTAGCTTCATATTTAGAGATGTAGATTAGAATTTTATTCATACTCATGTTGTAAAATTCAAACATTATGTGCACATTGGTACTGTGATAATATGCAATGCACGACATTTATAAAAGACACATCAGTAATATTTTTCAAAGTAGGCTTTTACAAGCACGTTTACTTGTTGGCCCCCACGGGCCGATATCTCTGGCTACGCCGCTGGTGCTAAATGAATGCATGTCATGGTCTGTCTCATTGTCTTCCAATGGTTGGCATATTGAAGTGGAGCGATTGGAGGACGAAGAGGACGAAAGGGAGAACATGACGTCAAGTAATCGATTCAAGCGGTTTTACGTTCGTAGAAGGCGTGGCGAGGAAATGACGTAGGAGCTGCGTGAGGCTGCGGGCATGGCGGCGATATGCGTGCATGCGGTAATCAATAATATTATTATTTTATATTTGATCCTATTTTAATTTCTAGTTGGACTAGTTAATTATATTATTTTGTGTTGGGCTTATTTATTCGTGTCAATAAGTTGTGAGCTTCTATTTTATAAAAGGAGATGAGAACCCTAGTTTTTAGTATGCTTGATTTGGAACTTGTTTTGGGGCAAGACGTGATTGTCTTGATTTTGGGACGAAATCATCTCGGTTTCGTAGGTTACTTTTCCTTTCCGAATTCTTATACAATATCGATATTGAGTTGGGTTGACAAAAGTGATCCATATATTACGTGGCAATTTGAGTCGGGATCCGTTGGGGTCAATTCGCTTCAATTCTTATTAATTTGGTCGGCGATCTTGGATTATATAGGTGGAGAAAAGCAACACATATTTTAATTGGAGTCAGCACTTTCGTTTGCTCTATTTAATTTGCTTGCATCAATTACTTTCGTTTGCTTCTATTTAATTCGTTTGCTTCTATTTAATTTTGTTTGCATCAATTGGTCCGACCTGCCGGATCTGACGGTGTATGATTTCGAACGAGAGCCAGTCGAAATATGCAATCAATTTCATGGCGAAGTGTATAATCACCAATGAGCAATTCATGGGGTTGAGGAATGTCCGAGATCCAGATAGGCCCAAAAATGATAGAGCAGCTATTATTTCGGATACGATTCAAATGATTAAGGATTTGATCTCTCAAGTTGAAAGATTAAACTCCGAATATGTTGCACTCAGTGAGGAGTCACGTGAGCTGACCCAGGAGAAGAATGATCTCAGAGAAGAAAATGCATCTCTTAAAACCGATATTGAGAACCTTAATGGGCAGAACTTGCAGAGAGTGAAGACCGTGTACCCATGGGCTGGAATGGACCACTCTGTTATGATGCATCCATCCTTGCAGCCGCTACCGATTCCTTCGCGAATTCGGGAGGATATTTCAATGAATTTCATTACCAATTTTCCGTCACCAAAGGGATGTTCTTGTGTTTTGGTTGTGGTGGATAGGCTATCAAAGCATGGATTTTTTATCCCACGCCGTACTCCGATCACGGCCCGTAGCGTGGCTACTCGATTTGAGTGGGTCTATGGACGGCCGCCGCCTAGTGGGATGAGGCATTTGCCGGAGGAATACCGCATGACCGCGGTCTCGGACGAAGTATTGTCACAGGATGAATTTGAGAAGCAATTACGGGTGAATTTAGAACGGGCGCAAGATCGAATGCGGAGAATGCGAAATCAAGCAAATAAAAGTCGCCGTGAAGTGGAATTTAGGGTGGGGAATCATTCGGTGGAGTCTACGTTGCTGAAATCGCTAGATCTTGAATTCGGTGACGTCTTTGATCCGGAGAAAGTGTTGTGCGTACGTGATAATGTGTCTTCTCATGGTCGGGTCCGAGAAGTGTTGGTTCGTTGGAAATATCGAGGAGAAGAAGAGTCTACGTGGGTGGAATTTGAGGAGTTACGAAATCAGTTTCCGGATTTCCGCCTTGAGGACAAGGCTGTTTTTGAGGGGGAGGAAGTTGATGTGGAGCGATTGGAGGACGAAGAGGATGAAAGGGAGAACATGACGCCAAGGAATCGATTCAAGCGGTTTTACGTTCGTAGAAGGCGTGGCGAGGAAATGACGTAGGAGCTGCGTGAGGCTACGGGCATGGCGGCGATATGCGTGCATGCGGGAATCAATAATATTATTATTTTATATTTGATCCTATTTTAATTTCTAGTTGGACTAGTTAATTATATTACTTTGTGTTGGGCTTATTTATTCGTGTCAATAAGTTGTGGGCTTCCATCTTATAAAAGGAGATGAGAACCCTAGTTTTTAGTATGCTTGATTTGGAACTTGTTTTGGGGCAAGACGTGATTGTCTTGATTTTGGGACGAAATCATCTCGGTTTCGTAGGTTACTTTTCCTTTTCGAATTCTTATACAATATCGATATTGAGTTGGGTTGACAAAAGTGATCCGTATATTACGTGGCAATTTGAGTCGGGATCCGTTGGCGTCAATTCGCTTCAATTCTTATTAATTTGGTCGGCGATCTTGGATTATATAGGTGGAGAAAAGCAACACATATTTTAATTGGAGTCAGCACTTTCGTTTGCTCTATTTAATTTGCTTGCATCAATTACTTTCGTTTGCTTCTATTTAATTCGTTTGCTTCTATTTAATTTTGTTTGCATCACATATCATGTGTTTTCTCAACCTTTGTGCCACATACCATCAAATTGATCATCAAAACTAATACAATGATTACCACCTTAGAATTTCAGTTCGATATTGAGAGAGTTAATAGGGCCCTACTCAACTCTTAGCTATAACAAATCCATGCATGAGTTGGAAACAAAATCTATCCGCTATTCTTAGCTACTATAAATAATAAAGCCACCTTCCTCTACATATCACCTAAACATAACACAAACAAAAAGGGTCCAAATTAAAGCGAGAGAGAGAGAGAGAGAGAGAGAGAGAGAGAGAGAGAGAGAGAGAGAGAGAGAGAGAGAGAGATGGAAGCCAAAGAAGTGGAGGCAAGATTGAAGAAGGGGTTTTGGAAACCAGAAGAGGATTTAATACTGAAGAAGTATGTGGAGACTCATGGAGAAGGCAACTGGACTGTTGTCTCCAAGAAATCAGGCAAAACTTAATACATTTGGTGTTCGTTTGTCGACACTTGTGTTCACACTATCCTAAAGGCTTTGTGTTATTGTGTAGCAGGTCTGATGAGGGGTGCGAAGAGCTGCAGGCTGAGATGGAAGAATTATTTGAGACCCAACATCAAACGTGGTATGATGTCTGAAGATGAGAAAGACCTCATTGTTAGGCTGCATAAGCTTCTAGGCAACCGGTACGTAACCCCACAAACTACATATTTTATGCTTCTTGTAGATACTAATGCCACACCAATGTTCATTTTACTGATTTCTAATGTACAATTGTGATGAACATTTTTGTGTTATATGTAGAGAAATTTAAGTTAAAATAAAAGTTATTTTTACTTTTTATGGAAATATCCTCCTGTTAAAAGAGGTAATCCGGATCCATCATTTCAAGGTATTTTGGTTACTTTATGGATTTTGGGGCAATATATTCCCATTCAATTCAATGCTACAATTAGTAGTGCAAATAGCTCAAAATTTTATGAGGAAGAGGTTCGACCGGTTCAAACGATTATCTGACCTCTGCTTTCTCTGCAGTTGGTCGTTGATTGCAGGTAGGCTGCCCGGGCGGACCGACAACGAAGTGAAAAATTACTGGAATACCCATTTGAACAAGAGACCCTCCAGGGCTCAAACTCAGGAAACACCGGTGGAAGAAGACAACCAGGTCACGGCGGCGCCGCCCAGCACGAAGCTCCAAGAGGAAGATATCGGTACTACTGCAGCAGATTCGTGGATGGAAGACCTCACAAATGGCGACTGCTATGGCGTCAACATGTTGCAGGAGTATGAGGCCTACAATTCCATGCCCTTTTTCGACGATTTTATCTATTCGGCGTCGTTTCATTGGGCTGATACTATGGATGAGATCATCACGCAGGAGGAGAGAATCTTTAATTTCTGTAGCTTGAATAGTTAGGGTTAGGATTAGGAAAAATAATTTGAATTTAGTTTTAGCACGACTGCGAGCTTCTAGGATTAGCAAATCTATGTTGTACCTTACGGAATAAGTGTGGTACAATTAGGATTCGCAGACCAGTTTGTATTGAAATCGAGTTAATTCAGTTTGTGAGATGTGTACGTTTCATAATTCCTAATTAAATTAAATATATATAAGTACTCCCTCTATTTCACTAATCAAGTCTCATTTTTTATTTCGAGGTATCTCACTAAACAAGTCTTATTCCATAAGTACTCCATCTGTTTCACTAATCAAGTCATACATTTTATTTTCCACCCACTATCTGAATTCTCGTGTCCAAAAGCAATGAGACTTGATTAATGAAACAGAAGGAGTATTTAATTTGGTGCCAAGATCTCTCCATTTATGTCGTACCAAGGTTTTTCACAGTACTACAAATTTTACAATTAGTTTTTTTTTTTCCAGAAATACTTTTGGGCCTCCTCAAACTTTTCGTTGAGCTGGGTGTAATCGACTTATTTGGCGCAAACACATTTTTCTCTTCTTTATTTGAAATATGCAATTACATCATGCAATTAGGGGTGAATTTAGAAGTAAAACTTAGTAGGTGTTTAGAGTAGTTGAAGCTTATATATAAGTGAAAGCTGGTGAAAGCGGTGCTGATTTGAGAATTTGTACGTGTTTGGAAAAAAAAAGATGAGAAAGCTGCTGAAAGTGGTGATAGCGGTAGCTTATTTTAAGTTTTTAAATAAAATATTTGTCATACCCCCATTGTTATTAAACAATTATAATTTATAATAAATAAATAAAAAGTTATTTATTTTACTTTATAATTTCGATTTCAGTAATAAAAAATATTAAATGAAATTAATTTTTATATTACATAAATTTCTAGTATATTATATTAGCATAAAATTATAATACTACTCCCTCCGTCCCATTATTCGTGACTCACTTTCCCGAAAAGGGTGTCTCGCTATTCGTGGCTCACTTCTATTTTTGGCAAATAATTAAGCCTTAATTATTTTACTTACACACTAATTGTGGAGCAACTTATCCCACCCAAAGAAAATAGATCTACATCGTGCCTCATTCTCTCCTCTCTCTTTCTCTCTCAAGAGAGAAAACCCTCTCATCTCGCCGCCTCCACCCTCGTTGAAACCTTCGATCTAGCCACCCCGCGCCGTCGTGAGGACAATGGAGAACAAACAAACATTCGCTCGTTCTGATCCACTACATCTTCACTTCTCAGAGAGAGATACTGCACTTTACGGCGAATATGTGGTGGAAGACTACAATCTGAGCGAAACGGTGGTGGGTGACACCTTCTTGGACGATGGCGACTACGTCGTTCGCCAATCCCTAGTCGAAGAAACCCCCATGTCTCAATTTGGATTCAGTGTTGGCTATGCTAGCGATTCTCGAGTTGAATAGTCCATCATGTCTCAATTAGGGTTCGACGTTGGCTTTTGTTGGTCCCGAGAGTACATTCAGGTGTAGAGGGGGGGAGGGGGGGTGAATACACCTGAAAACCGATTTCTCAACTTAAACACGAACAGTCCTTTTCAGGATAGTGTCGTCGAACAAGTTCGGCGGACCGGATAAGTTGTTCGAATCGTGTGGCGAGTGGCCGACTCTACCGAGACACGCTAGGCGACTTATAGTCGAATTCGATATCGTTCGAGATAGAGTTCGAAGTAGGTGCGGAATAGTGTAGGCCCAAATTCAGTTAAGTTAGGAAAACGTTTTTATCAAAACAGTTTCAGTAGTTTAGTGCAGTCTGTTAAGTTTGCTAAAACTCAGTTGAATGATTTGAAAGATATTTTCAAAATGAACAGTAAATCAATACAACAGTAAAAATAGAACACAAGACACAGAGATTTTTAAAGTGGTTCGGATCCAACAATCCTACGTCCACTGTCCCGAAAGATCAGGAAGCTATATATTATACTGAGATAGTCTCAGTTGGTTTGTACGTTGGACAAACATTGGTCTTGAGATTTATATTGAGCAAGTCTCAGTTTACAAGGTTATCAAACTAAGTGTTTGAAAAACTCTCAAACAGTGAAGGAGTCCTTTACAATAAGGATCAGTTCAGAAGTGAACTCCTTCGTCTAAGCTATGGGTTTAGTCTATTGAGCTTAGGTTAGAGGGATGGGGAACAAGGATGTGGCTTCTAGAACGACGAACAGCTGAGTGTAAACTGCAGTATCAGTAGCTTCTGCCCAGAATTTTGTTGGGAGTCTTGAGTGCGCAGCGGGGTTCTTCTTTGCTTCTTTGAGTGTTCGATTCTTCCTCTCAGCAACCCCATTTTGTTGAGGCGTGCGCGCGGCAGACGTCTCATGCTTTATGCCTTCTACTTTGCAGAACTCCTCCACCATGAAATTTAGGAACTCAGTTCCTCTGTCTGAACGTATCTTGACGATCTTCGTGTTCTTCTCGACACTGAGCCTTTTCAGAAGCCTTGGTAACTCTATTTTGACGTCAGACTTGTTGGCAATAAATATGACCCATGTGTAGCGCGAGTAGTCGTCAATGACCACTAATGCATACTTCTTGCCTCTGATCGTCACTGGAGAGACTGGACCGAACAAATCCATATATAGCAGCTGAAGGATTCCATCAGTGGAAGGAGATGGAACAGGTGGATTTTGATTCCTTGTTTGCTTTCCCTTCAGACATGCTTCACACTGAGTGTCTTTGCTGAATACTTCATTCGGCAGTCCTCTTGCTAGAATGTTTCTAGCCAATTTGTTGAGCGTTTTGAAGTTGAGATTGCTGAGTCTTCTGTGCCAAAGCTACCCCGTTCTGTTGTCATTCTTTGCCAACAAACAAACTTCAGGTTCAGCTGTGTTCAAGTCAGCTACATAGATATTCTTCATGCGCGAACCTGATAACACTGTTTTCTCTGTAGATTTATCAATAACATCACAGAAACCAGCGTAAAAAATCACTCTATTCGAGTTGTCACAAAATTGACTAATAGAGAGAAGATTATGCTGAAGTCCTTCAACATATGATACTCTTGGAACTGTTGTTGTTCCAATGCTGAGTGTTCCATAGCCTCTGGTGTAGCCTTTTGCGTTGTCTCCAAACTCGATTCGGGGTCGTTCTTCAGTAGTATAATTCTTTAGCAAGTCCTTTTGGTACGTCATGTGTCTTGAGCATCCGCTGTCCATATACCAAGGGTCCTTGTGCACCTGCAAAACAGAATTATATTTAGGTACCCTTTATTTTTTATTTTGGGTCCTTAGATGTTAGCTTTGGTAACCCATATTTGTCTTACGACCCTGAGGGTCTCAGACAGTTTCTTTCCACTTTTGTCAACATATTTGACCACTGGACTGGTCGATGCTGACTTCTGAGGCTTTCAGGTTCAGGAGTCCTGATCTTCTGATTGGGTGGACTGCTGACCTTTGCCTTCGGTACGACTTTCTTTTTCTTCTTTTGACTTTTGGATCCTCTCCTGACTATAGGATCATAGTAATATGACCTATACTGAGCTGGATGAGTCAGTTGTGGAGGTCCATACTGATCAGCCCATTTTGCTTTGCGGGTTGCCCCTTGACTGAACTGGGGTGATCTGGTGCTGATCTTCTTGTCAGAGTGCTGATAACTAGGATGAGGTGCCTTCATCTTCTGTTTGTTCTTGGCTAGGGGGTTCAGTATGTCTGCATTGATGGTCTCCCCTTGAACAAACCTATCAGTTAGCCGGTTTTCTGAGCGTACGGGGGCAGATGAGGAGGCTCCCTGGCTGAATCCAAGTCCCTCCTTGCAATGCTTTGGCTTGTTGCTTGCTAACATAGCCTCTAACTTCTTTTCAGCGCCCATGTAACGCTCTGTCATCAGGTTCCTCCAGACATCATCACTCTTCTTCAGCATTTCATGCTCGGTCTGAAGTCCTGACAACTCTTGCTTCAGTAGACTCAGTTCAGTATCTTTCTGAGTCAAGTCTTTGGTCAAAACTGAGATCTGATATTCTTGATGCTGAGACTTGGCCATCAGAGAGTTTATCTCCTCCCTAAGTCTCAACGCAAGTCCTTCTGACTCAGTAGCAACCTGACTCTTCTTGTTTCCTGCATTCAGACCTACCCTTGGATTCTCTGAGGGCTTTAATCACTTTTCTGCGCCTCTCCTTCTCCTTCTGGTACTTTACGGCAAGCAGTGCGTATTTCTTGGCTAGATTTCCTTCTTGTATGTTAGTGAGTGAAGGTTCAGCCTTGCTTAGAGCCGGGAGTCAGTTGTGTTGACTCATGCTTTAAAGGCATGGTCGACTTGGGTGTCAGCTTCAGCTCGCTGCTTCCTTTGAGGAAAGACGAACTCGAACTCCTCTACTTTAAGTTTTGAAAAGATATGGTCAGGAGTAACGATATCTAAATCAGAATGACGTAATAAAGTAGCAAAGGGGGTCCAGTTTCCGTCTGGTAGTGCCCTCAAAATCTTGAGATTCATCTCTCGGTTGGAGAATGTCTTTCCCAGCCCGTTGATAGAATTCATCAGATTCGTAAATCTGACGTTGAGATCTTCAATGGTGTCACCAGGCATGAGAGACAATCTCTCCAGCTTCTGAAGTTCCAGCGCAAGTTTATTTGCTTTGATCTTCTGAGTCCCCTGACTCAGTAGCGCTAGAGCATCCCAGAGTTCTTTCACGGACTTGCAGTTCTGAACTCTTCCGAGATAGGAATCACTCAGGGTGGCTAGTATGGCATTTCTGGCGACGCGGTCTAAGTTGTGAAGCTTCTTCTCCTCAGAGGTGAAGAGACTTCTGTCCATGGGGATCTTCTTCCCAGTCACCATTCCTCCTCCATCTGTTGGATCCTGAGTTACGACACTATCGATCATATGAATGATAGGTCCGTCCTCCAGAACCTCTGTCATGCTATCGTGGAGAGAGGTCAGATGTGCCTCCATTCTGACCCGCCATACACAGTAGTTCTCTACTGAGAACATGGGTACCATCCTGATCCCTGACATATCAGATATGATAGATAGTGATATGAATGAAGAATGATATGCAGTGAAAACGTTTTCCGGATCCGTTCAAGTAGACCAGTTTCAGAATAACAAGAGTCTTATAGAACTCCTGCTCTAATACCAATTGTTGGTCCTGAGAGTACGTTCAGGTGTAGAGGGGGGGGGGGTGCATACACCTGAAAACCGATTTCTCAACTTAAACACGAATAGTCCTTTTCAGGATAATGTCGTACTGAACAAGTTCAGTAGACCAGATAAGTTGTTTTGAATCGTGTGGCAGAGTGACTGACTCTACTGAGACCTGCTAGCTGACTTAGAGTCGAATTTCAGTATCGTTCAGATAGAGTTCAGTAGTGCGGAATAGTGTAGGCCCCAAATTCAGTTAAGTTAGGAAAACGTTTTTATCAAAACAATTTCAGTAGTTTAGTGCAGTCTGTTATGTTTGCTGAAACGCAGTTGAATGATTTGAAACATATTTTCAGTGTGAACAGTAAATCAATGCAACAGTAAAAACAGAACACAAGACACAGAGATTTTTAAAGTGGTTCGGATCCAACAATCCTACGTCCACTGTCCCGAAAGATCAGGAAGCTATGTATTATACTGAGATAGTCTCAGTTGGTTTGTACACTGGACAAACACTGGTCTTGAGATTTATATTGAGCAAGTCTCACTTCACAAGGTTATCAAACTAAGTGTTTGAAAAACTCTCCAACAGTGAAGGAGTCCTTTATAATAAGGATCAGTTCAGACGTGAACTCTCCTTCATCTAAGCTATGGGTTTAGTCAACTGAGCATAGGTTAGAGGGATAGGGAACAATGATGTGGCTTCTAGAACGACGAACAGCTGAGTGTAAACTTTGGGTTCGTGTAACGTCGTTTGGATACTAGAGGTTGTATTAAGCAGTTTAGCTTGGTTCCCTAAGAGCATAAATGTAGTCTTTCACCGGAGATTGTTTCTTCGAGCTTCTTGTGGAAGACTTAGGCTTTTTCGAATTTGCTCGTTTGAATGCTCTGTGTGTTCTCTCGCGTTCTTGGTTTCTCGTGAGTTCTAGGTGAGCTTCAATTTGATTTATCCCTCTATTTATAAAGAAGAGATTAGGATAGATCCGTTGGAGACGACGATCCTTTGTCTCTCTCTTTTGGATAGCTAACGGCTCTTTTGAAGCATGGTGGCAGTGTCCTTTCCTTCCATTTCTGGAAAGTTGTTGACTTGCAGCTTTAGTAGATATAGGATATGTGGCTGCGTGTCATTGGTCGAGGTTCAGAAAGTGGTTGAGACAAAACAGACTTCATGGAGATCTGAAGCTGACTGCTCTCTTCCTCGTATTGACTCTGCTGATTTGACTTTTAAAGATCCTAACAGTCAGAAGACTGTCTGGCCGTTGTTGAGTCTGGTCTCTGATTCAGTAGCATGCTTCTGCTGAGTCGGCTCTACTGAAGATCAGCTCTGAGTTCAGTGAACTATTCCTCCTGAGTTCAGTTCCTTTCAGTATACTGCTCCTGCTGAGTCCAGTATTACTGAGCCTTCTACTTTTGGTGCTGAGGCAGATAATCCATTGAGTGTCTGAACCAGAGCAGAGTGTCTGCTGATCTGAAATCTCAGAGACAAAAACAGATTACAACGCAATGGTTCACCAATTAATATAGGGTTTTGGGATCTTCAAATCTTCACAGACTCCTTCTGAGCACAGGGCTACTGAGTAAATGTCAACACAGAACACTTAGTCATTTCCCACTATTTTCCAGCATTGTTGAGGATAGAATCATCACCCAACATATTCCCCCTATTTGATGATGTCAAAACCTTAATAACCTATTAACCTAACACTATGACTTGTTAGAACTAGAACTCCTTACAAAATATTACAAGTAGGATCAGTGGAGTTGTTCTTCAAGTCCTAGACTACTGAGGGGATCAGGGCAGAAAATCAGAACCTATATACAGAGTCTAATCAACATTTTCCCCCTGTCTTAACATCATTTTCCCCCAACTGTGCAATCTATTAGAATCTAGCTAAGCAACAACTGACAGTAAATAACAACAGTGAGTGTGTGAGTCAGTAATCACTTCAGTGATTCAGAGTGTTAAGCATAAGCAAACACGGCTATTCAGACAATAAGGAATCGTCAAAGCCAAACAGAGATGTTATATATACAAGAGAAATTTAGTACAGATACATTTCTGCTAGACTAAACGAAAGAAAGAAAGATACAAGGAGAATACAGAAGCAAGAATCATTTGAACTGCTTGATCCTATCTTTGAAATCTTGTGATTGAGTTTCAGGAAGAGGCACTCCATACATGCGATATGTGATCTTTCTCAGCTTCAGTATCTCAGCAAAGTCCGCTGGGTCTTCTTCATCAAGAAATTTGGCTTCAGCAGCGTCCTTCACTTCTTTCTCTATTACTCCATAGTGGATGGGTCCGTCTAGTCTCTGTGGGGGAGGCAGGATTCTGGGTTCAGGAACACTGACTTCAACATTTTCTTTGACAGCTTTTTGAAGTCTAGCATACATTTCCAGATCAGCTCTCATTAACCACTCAATATAAGCCACTGTCTTGTGTTTCTCAGACCAGAATCTCCAGAAGTAGTTTCTTTTTATAAATTCGGCTTTCAGCATCTCCCATCTCTGAGTAACTTCCCACGGAATCCATTCATCCACTCTAGGCCATCTGTGAGTCTTCAAATCAGTAGGCTTTCTGAACTTCCTGTATTTGTAGGGAATATCAGCCTTTGCAGGAATCCTCTGACTCGCCTCTTTTTCAGTTCTCAGCCTGAGAGCTTCAAGATCAGCCATCCATATTCTCTCTCTGGTTGCTTCTATCTATCGAGCTTCTTCACCTCTGTATAGATATCTATCCAGCTGAGCCCAGATTTCATCCATCTCTTGTTCCTGTGCCTTCGAGGCAGTATAGGAGGGCTTATGAGGTGGCTCTTCTTCTGAGTCAGCATGCGTGGATGATTTCTCTTTAGAAGCTCCCTGCTGCCCAGTTGATTGATGTTGCTGCTGCTTTTCCTTTTCTTTATCAACCTCGTCGCTGAGTTTGAGCGTTCTAGGAGGCAGCCTAGCTCCTGTCTTTTTGCCTCCAGTTGGAGCCTTAGTTCTGCCTTTAGTAGGCTTCTTCTTGGGTTTATTCGCGGCTTCAGCTTCGGCTATCTCCCTAGCCAGCTTTTCATCGGCTGCTATCTGAGCCTCCTCCTCCGGAGTTATGAACCTCATGGGTCCTTTCTTCTTGGAGGGAGGGGTGGGAAATTTCAGTACCTTCTTGCCTTTGCCGGCAACTGGAGGAGGGAGAGGAGCTTCTTCCTCTTTTGACTCCTCGTCAGCATACTCAGCAACTTCTTTTATAATATCTGAAGGAGTTTGAGGTGCCTGAGTTGTGACTTCTTTAGCGCCTGAGCCACTTGGGCCAGTCTCAGCAGATACTGCAGCTCCTGCTGCTGAGACACCCTGAGCCTCGCCAGTATGTGAAGGTCCAGTGGGGGCAGATGACTGAGTCTGAGACTGAGTCTGAGATGCCCCTGCTACTGTCCTTACGCTCTTCGGAGCTTTCAGTATCAGCTCCTTAGTTCCTTTTTCAATAAATCCTTCCCCCTTTTTTACATCAGCAAATCGGGTAGGGGGCGGAGCAGATACTTTGCTGTTCAGGCTCTTGTATGAGTCGGATAGATCATCCAGAGTATTGTGGAGCTTTGTTAGCTTCGCATGCAGCTTGTTTCTCTTGTTAGTGAGCTGAGTGTTGTACTTCTTATGTGAGAGATCAGCTGCAGCCTGAAATTCTTTCAGCTGCTTCTCCACCTTCTCTTCAATAGCCTTCTGAATATTTTCCAATTTGAGGTCAGCGGCTTGAGAGATGGCAGTGACGGATTCAGTGTGAGCGGCCTTGTAATCATTCAGCAATTTGACTTGGCCTTCCTGAATCATCTTGAGCTGTTCTTCGAATTCAGCTCGCTGTGTAGCTAAGGTATTCGTCATAATGCTGGAGAAGGCAGGGACTGGAGATGTTGAGATAGCGGTTCTGAGTCCCTGCAACTCTGCGCTCTGAGCCTCAGTGGTTTGCCGCCATATTTTGTTGACGGTTCGGGCGAGTAGGCAATTCTGAGTGCCTTGGTTCCTCAGCGCCCTGGCCACTGATTTCAATCGACGGCTCTTTGGGTTGGGCGCTACTTTGAAAGCAGATTCGAGAAGGAGCTAAGAAGGATCAGCTACCTTCGAAGTACCAGCCACCGTCTGCCCGGGACCAAGGATGCTGAGTGGAGGATCAACAGTAGAGTAGTGGCATCCTTGTCCGGTTGAGTTCCCTCACCAGGCTTCTCAGGGCCTGAATCACGGGGTAGATCCTGACCATCAGGGTCAGACCCATCTGAGGGCGCAGGTGCTAAGACAGGTTGTCTGTCATTCAGCATGGCAAGCATGGCCGCCCTCAAATCTTCGAGTGTGCCGAGGTCAGATGGCTCGGAGTAGCCAATCTTTCCTCTGATCAGCAGCTCTTCGTCGTGTAGCTGTTCGCAGGAGTGGTGGATAATAAGTCTCTTCAAGTTGTGCCACTCCTGGAACCTGATCAGCATGTGGAGCCTCGCCTGCCTTGCAAGTAGGATAAGGTCACTGTGGCTGGCGATCTCCGGAATAAATTCAGCAATCTCTCGGGAGGCTCTGGATTTTAGTGTTGTGGCCTCCATCCCGATAGATTTTGACTCTGAGGCTGTCTCCAAATCCTCAACTTCAATGGGAGATACCTGTTTCTCAGCAGACGGGATGTTCCTGAGTGGTGGGACGTCCAAGGGGCTTTCCAAGGTCTGAACCTCTTCAGCCTGGACATCTTCAGCTTGGACCCCTTGGTCCACGGTTTCACCATGCTCAGTGGAGACGGCCTTCTCCACTGATTGTGTCTTCTTAGAAGACTCTAGCTCGTCTCTCAGCTGGAGAGGCGACTCAGCAATTACGGCCTCTAGCTCCGCCTCAGTCTCAGTAGGCACAACCTCGCTGACCTTCTTCAGCCTTTTGGTTGGTGCCTTAGGCGTTTATTTTGGAGGGGACCTCTTCTTCTTTGGCGTGGAGGTCTGCTGAGTCCCAGCCTTTGGTACAGCGGGCCCTGAGCCGATATGCTGAAGGGCCGCTGCCCTGTTTTGAAATCTGACCTTCTTCACATTAAAGTAATGCTTGTCGGCGAAGGTGATGCTGTCAGACTTGCAGAAGTCTTCGATCATAACGGAGAGCTTCAGTCCGTATAGGAGCTTCCCTTTAACGCTCAGCCTCTTAGATGTTTTATCGAATTTGGCTGATTGCATCATAAACTCTCTGAGGAAGAACTCAGTCCAGTTTATCTTGGCCCGATCATAAATGACCATCATTAGATGTAGCTTGGGCCTGGACACTTGGTCGAATGAGCTTGCTTGACTCGTCAGAAGCTGAGTCACTATGTACGCCAATGCTCTGTACTGAGGGAGCATTGCGTTCTTGGGAAAAGCGGCTCTGAAGAATGTTGGCTTCCTGTAGAATTCAGTGAGGTACTCATCCATCAGGTCGTCCTTGTATGCGATGGTTGTGAGTCCTATATTCGGCAGGTTGAAGCTTTTCTGAAGAGCTTCACGGATTGACATCTATTTTACTTCAATATCTGTGCGTGTGGGATCGCCTACTGAGTAAACAACGAATCATCCTCTGATCTCTCCGTCTACTGAATCGGAGTTCAGATAGATTTCTGCAACTTGACGAGGGAGGAAGAAAGTAGGCTTCCTCGTCAGGAATCCTTCCAAATCGGTCTCGCGGAGGGCATAGAAGATCTCCTCCATAAAGTGTAGATCACATTTGTCAAACTCCATGACTGGCTCACACCACGATCCTTTTCTAGGATTTCTTGCATATCGGAAGGAGCATCTACACGTGTTCCTGTCATTTTAATAATCTGCAAACACAGAGCTAGTCAGTATTCGGAAAGATATAAGAGAAATTATTGAAAGATCATACGATACTAAAAAGATCATTGAAAAATTACCAAAAGATTTTCTGAGGAGTTTTAATGGATAGAATATATGTATCTAAGCAAGTGATAGTCTCAGAAAATCTAGGGCACTTAGGATATTTGCAGAGATGAAATGTCGGTTCCAAACATTTGAACGCATATATATATATATATATATATATATATATATATATATATACTTAGAAAAGATAAATAGTTAAATATCAAGGGTTCAGTTTGAACGCGCTTTTTGAGATGGACGGCTAGGATTAAGTTTTATAAAATAGGTAATGATCATATTAGCCGCCTAAGTCAAAAGCCAGTTGTATATAGCCTAAGTAGTAACTTGATACGACATCCATTTAATGTGTTGCAGAGTTCAGCATGCTGTTACATAGAATGTCGTGTATTAAATGTAGTCCGTTAAAATTAAATGACATTTTCTAAGGCATTGAATACGGTGTTGAATCTGATTCATAAATGCACAGAATTGTTTTATAGGCTACTGAGTAGAGATACGCAAACCTGTCAGCTGAACATTGTAGTCGGCGATACCTCGTGTAGTTGGTTGCTGAGTCTCTACGTGCGATTTTACTCGCATCGAGAGTGAACATTCCCCCTTCTTGAATGCTCCTCTCCTCGAATCCTCTTCTTGGCCGGAGTCGGTAGGGTCCAGCAGACCTAGCTCTACCGAAAGTTCTTTGAATCGGCTTCGGCCTAGAGGCTTGGTCAGTATATCAGCCCTTTGATGGTCAGTATGGATCTTCTCCATCCTGATATCCTTCTTTTCGACATGGTCACGAATGAAGTGGTGTCTGATGTCCACGTACTTGCATCTCGTATGAAGTACAAGATTCTGAGTGATTGCAATGGCACTGGTACTATCGCAGAAGATCGGCACTTCATTCTGAATGACGTCATAGTCGCGTAGCTGCTGTCTCAGCCAAAGGATTTGGGCGCAGCAACTTCCGGTAGCCATGTATTCAGCTTCAGTAGTTGACGTCACTACTAAGTGTTGTTTCTTTGAGAACCATGAGATCAACTTACTGCCAAGGAACTGACACGTTCCAGAAGTTGACTTTCGGTCAATTCTACATCCTGCATAGTCAGCATCAGAATAACCAATTAGTTCAATATTATCATCAGTTGGATACCATAAACCCATGTCAGGTGTTCCTCTGAGATAGCGGAGAATCTTCTTTGCTGAGTCCATGTGACTCTGCTTTGGATTCGCCTGAAATCGAACGCAGACACCTACAACATAAGTTATGTCAGGACGAGTAGCTGTTAAGTATAATAAAGAACCAATTATAGCACGGAATTCAGTTTGGTCTACTGATACTCCCTTTTTATCAAGATCAATCTTCATATTCGTGTTCATCGGGATCTTGATTGGTTTGCTGGATGTGCAACCGAATCTCTTGATGAGGTCTCGAGTGTATTTACCTTGATTGATGAACGTTCCCTTCTCAAATTGTTTGACTTGGAAATCGAGGAAATAGTTCATCTCTCCCATCATCGACATCTCGAACTTGTCCTTCATCATTTTCTCAAACTATTGACACATGATGACGTTCTTCGAGCCGAAGATGATGTCATCTACGTAGATCTGCACAAGTAATAGGTCGTCTTCCAGTCGAATGCTGAATAATGTGCGGTCTACTGTGCCCTTCTGAAAACCTTTCTGAAGAAGAAACTCAGATAGGGTATCGTATCAAGCCATGGGTGCTTGTTTTAACCCATACAGAGCCTTTCTGAGTCTATAAACTTGATGTCCCTGCTAAAAGCCGGGAGGTTGTTCTACATAGACTTCTTCTTTCAGTACGCCGTTCAGGAAAGCAGACTTCACATCCATTTGATATACTCTGAATCTGTGATGTGTTGCGTAGGCTAGGAATAGTCTGATTGCCTCCAATCTTGCAACTGGAGCGAACGTTTCATTGAAATCTATCCCTTCAGCTTGACAGTAGCCTTTTGCCACTAGTCTTGCTTTATTCCTTACTATGACATTATTTTCATCTCGCTTGTTCTTGAAGACCCATTTGGTTCCGATCACATGTTGATGTCGGGGTCTATCAACAAGCTTTCAATGTCGTGAACTGATTCAGCTCCTCCTGCATGGCTATGATCCAGTCAGCATCTTTCAATGCGTCCTCAACTGACTGAGGTTCTTCAGTAGACAAGAAGCAGGAATATAAGGCGCTTTCTCCCTGAATAGATCTGGATCTTGTCTTTACTCTTGCTGAAGGATCTCCAATAATTAAATCAGAAGTGTGAGCATCCAGCCACGATCTACGATGTTTCAACTCTTCATCTGAAATTTGTTCAACACAGATAGTAGGTGAGTTAGGCATTTCAGTTGTACTATTTTGAGATTGAAGCAATTCAGTTACAAGAGTGTGATCTACTAAGTCACCAGGTTCAGGGGCATTTAGCTTAGGAACATCATTAGTTCCCCCTGAATTATTATTCTCAGTAGAGGTCTCAGTTACCACTGGGGTTTCTTCATCGACCTGAGTTACCTGGGATTGACTCTGTTCAGGAGAGTCAATCTGTTCAGCTACTTCTGCTGATGGTTGAGATTCAGTAGACTTGTCTTCAGTTTCTTCATCTGAATCATCATCCCAACATAGCTGGATCTTTTCAACTTTATCTTTTAAACTCAGATCCTATAGCTGGTTACTGATGTCCTCAGATTTAGGTTTAGAGTTTCAGCTCCTGTCTTCAGTAGCAAACTCATTAAAAACAACATGAGGGCTTTCCTCCGCGTAAAGGGTTCGATAGTTAAAGACTCTGAAAGCTTTGCTGACCTAGGAGTATCCTAAGAACACTCCCTGATCTGACTTGCTATCAAAAGTCTTCAGCTGATCTTTCCCATTATTGTGAATAAAGCACGAACACCAAAAAATATGGAAATAAGATAGAGAAGGCTTCCTGTCGTTCCATAGTTCATATGGTGTCTTCTTATGCTGCTTTGTCAGTAAAGATCGGTTCTCAGTGTAAAATGCAGTATCAGTAGCTTCTGCCGAGAATTTGGTTGGGAGTCCTGAGTCTGCAGCAACCCCATTTTGTTGAGGCGTGCGCGCGGCAGACGTCTCATGCTTTATGCCTTCTGCTTTGCAGAACTCCTCCACCATGAAATTTAGGAACTCAGTTCCTCTATTTGAACGTATCTTGACGATCTTCGTGTTCTTCTCGACACTGAGCCTTTTCAGAAGCCTTGGTAACTCTATTTTGACGTCAGACTTGTTGGCAATAAATATGACCCATGTGTAGCGCGAGTAGTCATCAATGACCACTAATGCATACTTCTTGCCTCTGATCGTCACTGGAGAGACTGGACCGAACAAATCCATATGTAGCAGCTGAAGGATTCCATCAGTGGAAGGAGATGGAACAGGTGGATTTTGATTCCTTGTTTGCTTTCCCTTCAGACATGCTTCACACTGAGTGTCTTTGCTGAATACTTCATTCGGCAGTCCTCTTGCTAGAGTGTTTCTAGCCAATTTGTTGAGCGTTTTGAAGTTGAGATTGCTGAGTCTTCTGTTCCAAAGCTACCCCGTTCTGTTGTCATTCTTTGCCAACAAACAAGCTTCAGGTTCAGCTGAGTTCCAGTCAGCTACATAGATATTCTTCATGCGCGAACCTGATAACACTGTTTTCCCTGTAGATTTATCAATAACATCACAGAAACCAACGTAAAAAATCACTCTATTCGAGTTGTCACAAAATTGACTAACAGAGAGAAGATGATGCTGAAGTCCTTCAACATATGATACTCTTGGAACTGTTGCTGTTCCAATGCTGAGTGTTCCATAGCCTCTGGTGTAGCCTTTTGCGTTGTCTCCAAACTCGATTCGGGGTCCTTCTTCAGTAGTATAATTCTTTAGCAAGTCCTTTTGGTACGTCATGTGTCTTGAGCATCCGCTGTCCATATACCAAGGGTCCTTGTGCACCTGCAAAACAGAATTATATTTAGGTACCCTTTATTTTTGATTTTGGGTCCTTAGATGTTAGTTTTGGTAACCCATATCTGTCTTACGACCCTGGTGGTCTCCGACAGTTTCTTTCCACTTTTGTCAACATATTTGACCACTGGACTGGTCGATGCTGACTTCTGAGGCTTTCAGGTTCAGGAGTCCTGATCTTCTGATTGGGTGGACTGCTGACCTTTGCCTTCGGTACGACTTTCTTTTTCTTCTTTTGACTTTTGGATCCTCTCCTGATTATAGGATCATAGTAATATGACCTATACTGAGTTGGATGAGTCAGTTGTGGAGGTCCATACTGATCAGCCCATTTTGCTTTGCGGGTTCCCCCTTGACTGAACTGGGGTGACCTGGTGCTGATCTTCTTGTCAGAGTGCTGATAACTAGGATGAGGTGCCTTCATCTTCTGTTTGTTCTTGGCTAGGGGGTTCAGTATGTCTGCATTGATGGTCTCCCCTTGAACAAACCTATCAGTTAGCCGGTTTTCTGAGCGTACGGGGGCAGATGAGGAGGCTCCCTGGCTGAATCCAAGTCCCTCCTTGCAATGCTTGGGCTTGTTGCTTGCTAGCATAGCCTCTAGCTTCTTTTCAGCGCCCATGTAACACTCTGTCATCAGGTTCCTCCAGACATCATCACTCTTCTTCAGCATTTCATGCTCGGTCTGAAGTCCTGCTCTTGCTTCAGTAGACTCAGTTCAGTATCTTTCTGAGTCAAGTCTTTGGTCAAAACTGAGATCTGATATTCTTGATGCTGAGACTTGGCCATCAGAGAGTTTATCTCCTCCCTGAGTCTCAACACAAGTCCTTCTGACTCAGTAGCAACCTGACTCTTCTTGTTTCCTGCATTCAAAAGTATTCGAGTCAGGAGTGCGTTTAGGCATATATTCAGACTTACCCTTGGATTCTCTGAGGGCTTTTGTCACTTTTCTGCGCCTCTCCTTCTCCTTCTGGTACTTTACGGCAAGCAGTGCGTATTTCTTGGCTAGATTTCCTTCTTGTATGTTAGTGAGTGAAGGTTCAGCCTTGCTAGACGCTGGAGCTGTTGTGTTGACTCATGCTTTAACGGCATGGTCGACTTGGGTGTCAGCTTCAGCTCGCTGCTTCCTTTGAGGTAAGACGAACTCGAACTCCTCTACTTTAAGTTCTGAAAAGATATGGTCAGGAGTAACGATATCTAAATCAGAATGACGTAATAAAGTAGCAAAGGGGGTCCAGTTTCCGTCTGGTAGTGCCCTCAAAATCTTGAGATTCATCTCTCGGTTGGAGAATGTCTTTCCCAGCCCGTTGATAGAATTCATCAGATTCGTAAATCTGACGTTGAGATCTTCAATGGTGTCACCAGGCATGAGAGACAATCTCTCCAGCTTCTGAAGTTCCAGCGCAAGTTTATTTTCTTTGATCTTCTGAGTCCCCTGACTCAGTAGCGCTAGAGCATCCCAAAGTTCTTTCACGGACTTGCAGTTCTGAACTCTTCCGAGATAGGAATCACTCAGGGTGGCTAGTATGGCATTTCTGGCGACGCGGTCTAAGTTGTGAAGCTTCTTCTCCTCAGAGGTGAAGAGACTTCTTTCCTTGGGGATCTTCTTCCCGGTCACCATTCCTCCTCCATCTGTTGGATCCTAAGTTACGACACTATCGATCATAGGAATGATAGGTCCGTCCTCCAGAACCTCTGTCATGCTATCGTGGAGAGAGGTCAGATGTGCCTCCATTATGACCCGCCATACACAGTAGTTCTCTACTGAGAACATGGGTACCATCCTGATCCCTGACATATCAGATATGATAGATAGTGATATGAATGAAGAATGATATGCAGTGAAAACGTTTTCCAGATCCGTTCAAGTAGACCAATTTAAGAATAACAAGAGTCTTATAGAACTGTTGCTCTAATACCAATTGTTGGTCCCGAGAGTATGTTCAGGTGTAGAGGGGGGGGTGCATACACCTGAAAACCGATTTCTCAACTTAAACACGAACAGTCCTTTTCAGGATAATGTCGTACTGAACAAGTTCAGCAGACCAGATAAGTTGTTCTGAATCGTGTGGCAGAGTGACTGACTCTACTGAGACCTGCTAGCTGACTTAGAGTCAGAATTCAGTATCGTTCAGATAGAGTTCAGTAGTGCGGAATAGGGTAGGCCCAAATTCAGTTAAGTTAGGAAAACGTTTTTATCAAAACAGTTTCAGTAGTTTAGTGCAGTCTGTTATGTTTGCTGAAACTCAGTTGAATGATTTGAAACATATTTTCAGTGTGAACAGTAAATCAATGCAACAGTAAAAACAGAACACAAGACACAGAGATTTTTAAAGTGGTTCGGATCCAACAATCCTACGTCCACTGTCCCGAAAGATCAGGAAGTTATGTATTATACTGAGATAGTCTCAGTTGGTTTGTACACTGGACAAACATTGGTCTTGAGATTTATATTGAGCAAGTCTCACTTCACAAGGTTATCAAACTAAGTTTTTGAAAAACTCTCCAACAGTGAAGGAGTCCTTTACAATAAGGATCAGTTCAGACGTGAACTCTCCTTCATCTAAGCTATGGGTTTAGTCAGCTGAGCTTAGGTTAGAGGGATAGGGTACAATGATGTGGCTTCTAGAACGACGAACAGCTGAGTGTAAACTTTGGGTTCGTGTAACGTCGTTTGGATACTAGAGGCTGTATTAAGCAGTTTAGCTTGGTTCCCTAAGAGCATAAATGTAGTCTTTCGCCGGAGATTGTTTCTTCGAGCTTCTTGCGGAAGACTTAGGCTTTTTCGAATTTGCTCGTTTGAATGCTCTATGTGTTCTCTCGCGTTCTTGGTTTCTCGTGAGTTCTAGGTGAGCTTCAATTTGATTTATCCCTCTATTTATAGAGAAGAGATTAGGATAGATCCGTTGGAGACGACGATCCTTTGTCTCTCTCTTTTGGATCGCTAACGGCTCTTTTGAAGCATGGTGGCAGTGTCCTTTCCCTCAATTTCTGTAAAGTTGTTGACTTGCAGCTTTAGTAGATATAGTATATGTAGCTGCGTGTCATTGGTCGAGGTTCAGAAAGTGGTTGAGACAAAACAGACTTCAAGGAGATCTGAAGCTGACTTCTCTCTTCCTCGTTTTGACTCTGCTGATTTGACTTTTAAAGATCCTGACAATCAGAAGACTGTCTGGCCGTTGCTGAGTCTGGTCTCTGATTCAGTAGCATGCTTCTGCTGAGTCGGCTCTACTGAAGATCAGCTCTGAGTTCAGTGAACTACTCCTGTTGAGTTCAGTTCCACTGACTCCTTTCAGTATACTGCTCCTGCTGAGTCCAGTATTACTGAACCTTCTACTTTTGGTGCTGAGGCATATAATCCATTGAGTGTCTGAACCAGAGCAGAGTGTCTGCTGATCTGAAACCTCAGAGACAAAAACAGATTACAACGCAATGGTTCACCAATCAATATAGGGTTTTGGGATCTTCAAATCTTCATAGACTCCTTCAGAGCACAGGGCTACTGAGTAAATGTCAACACAGAAGACTTAGTCATTTCCCACTATTTTCCAGCATTGCTGAGGATAGAATCATCACCCAACCACTTTGCTAGAAAATCACGAGTTGAAGAGACCTTCATGTCTCAATTTGGGTTCGGTGTCGGCTATGCCAGGGATTCTTGAGTTGAAGAGACCCCCATGTCTCAATTAGGGTTTGACGTCGGGTTTGGATGCGGTGCCACTAGCGGGGACGGTTCTTCGCCAGAGATTTATAGCCTCGTATCCGTACCGGTGATGCTACCATTAGATGAATGTCTATTGTGGCCTAATTACGTGGAGGACAACACTGTGTTGGAGCAAATCCTGTGCGTAGAGAAGATGTTGCTCATTCTAATCCCACATTATGGCAATCTAGTGAGATCCATCCTTAAACCCTCTAATTATTCCCTCATGTCTTCGAACTTGTTGCGTTACTTTCCATTGTTGCTAGAGCACGCTGTATTAGGTGTTGTTTTGGTAGTGTATGGATTGTGATGAATTTGCATCTATAAATTCTAAATCCATAATTTGTTTGGTTCTTTGATGGTTTCCTATGTCATATGGATTGTGATGAACTTCTTGGTTTATGATTTCTGGTTTGCTAATATGCTAGAGTAATAATGAATTCTTGTTGCTGGTTTGGTGGGATAATCTTGCATTATGTTTGATGCTTTGCTGGTTTGGTGTAGGATCATGAATTCTGAATGCAATTTCCTAGTTTGCTGGTGTATTACTGAATTCTGATTGCTGGTTTGGGATGAGATCATTCATTCTGTTTGACTAGTTTGGTGATGGATTGTGATGAATTAATGTGTCTTAATTCTGAATCCATAATTCTGTTTGATGCTGGCTAGTCTGGTATGAGATACGATTGCATGTTTGTTGGTTTGTTCTACATGGACTGTGATGAATTGCAATATGATTATGGGATGCGAATTCTGGTTTATGAATTCTGATGAATTTGCTAGTTTTCTAGATTTTGATGAATTTATATAATTTCTGAATCCATATATTTACTGGATTGTGAGACCATTACTAGTTTCATGTAATGTTAACCCATTGCTAGCATACAAGGGATTGTGATAGAATTTACCAGAACACTTCCATTAATATCAGCCCCTTAGTTGCTAATGTGTGAGCTTTGATCAACCCCCTTAGTTGCCCACCTACCTACAATGCTCTTGGTACAATTGATTTCAGTTGCAAGCCTTCGAATTGTGCTTCTCTTGTGTAGATCTAGGCCTTGAATCAATTCCATATCAATTATAACTCGCTTCTTCCTTAGGGCATTCAGTTTTGTGCTTTTTCGGTACACATTACTTGACCATCAGCTTCTTGCTTTTTAGCTGCAGCCCAGAGGCGTGTGACAGTTCGCCGAGAGGTGTTGAACTTGTTCTTCGCTTAAATAATCACGCCGTATCTTTTTTTTTCCCATCCTTGGAGTTTTGAAGCAACTACTGCACTATCCGTTCTTTCTTCATCTGTAAGATCTTTTTTGAAGGGCCGCATTTTGAAAGAAGATTTCAAGAATGGTTTGCTAATTTGGGCTACTTTAGTGTTTATGTTGATGTAAATTCAACTTGTTGTATTTATAGGAACTGAAAGTAGGGGTGTAACAGTTCGGTTCGGTTCGACTTTTTATGTATTTTAGGAACCGAACCAAACACATAGAAATGGTTCGGTTCGGTTTGATGGATTTTTCAATATCGGAACCGAACCGAACGTTCGGTTCGGTTCATCGGTTCACTTATTTATTTATTTATTTTTTAAATCTTAAATAATGCAAGAATAATAGTTTATAAGATGTCACTCATTCCGAACTCATAAGTATAGAGTTGTTACTCATTTCTCTTCATTTGTATAGAATATAATTGATCTAAACTTAAATCTAATATCTAAATCCAACAATATTCTCATATAAGAAAGACAAATATTAAATAAAAAAATTAAAAAATAGGATATTAGTTCGGTTCGGTTTGAACCGTTCAAAAATTCTTGAAACCGCGAACCGAACCGAATGTAAACGGTTTCTAAAAAAATAAACCGAACCAAACCGCGAAACCAAACCGAACCACATTTTTCAGTTTGGTTCGGTTCGGTCTGACCGGTTTCGCGGTTCGGAGCGGAACCACTTACACCCCTAACTGAAAGTAGGAAAATTTGAAATTCATTTAGTTTTACAGGGAACTTTGAAATTATAGTTTTGGTGGCAATTTCAATCTCAATGAATGTTTTCAGATTCAATTGTGGGGTTTCAAATTTCAATTGTACGGTTTCAAATTTCAATTGTATGTTTTGAAATTTCAAAATGTACTGTATTTTGGTTTTGATTTGTTTTGCCGGTAAAAATGAATAATTTGACAGAAGACAGAAAATATTCGTGGACTATAGTCTAAAATTTAATTATGACTCAAATGGGAAAAAAGAGAGTTAAAATAATATGAAGTCAACACCCATTACAATTAATATAAATGACTAGAATTTTATAATGTATTAATATTGTAGGCCCCTTCCAAAATTACCGTTCCAAACCAATTGAGCCACGAATAATGGGATGAAGGGAGTATTATATTTTAAATATTAATTATTTGCATAATTTTTTTAAATGTTGCTCATACAATAACTTTTTTTACTTTTTAAATAAAATAACGGTTTTATCCCCAATATTATTACATAATTATAATTTATAGTAAATAAATAAAATTGATAAGTTATTCCTATTTTAAGTTTTTTTTTCTTTATAATTGTCATCTAAATATTATAAAATATAAAATTAATTTATATATTAAATAAAATATTTGATTGCTATTTTTACTATAATTTAATTTATATTAAAACATAATATTTTTTTATTAATTGTGAAATTATAAATAAATTTTATTGAGAAAGTTTTTTGGGACTAAAATAAAATTTTAAAGATAAATTTGTTCAATAAATTCCATAAGCTATAAGTTGTAAGCTGTAGGGGTGTTACGGTACGGCATACCGTCCAAATTTTCTCATACCGCATACCATGCCGAAAACGTACGGTATGGGAAATTGCATACCGTTACCGTATCGGTCATTGCGGTATACCGTTGATCGGTATGCCGTAAGTGCGGTATGAGCAAGTATTCATACCGTTGCCATACCGACCGTGCGGTATGCCTTACCGCATATCGGTATACCGAAAGCAACGGTATATCGAAAGAACACCGATATATCGAAGCATAAAATATACTGGAAAAAAAATCTGTTAAAAATAAGAATATAAAGATGAATAAATGCAGAAAAATACAATTTACGTCCAACAAACTACTATTAAATATACTACCATTATTTATTTCGTAGTAGACTTTTTGTATTCCGTTTTCGACACAAAAATTAGAAAGTAATTTCAATTGATCATTTCATACAAAAGTATATATTATATCATAGTTTTAAAATATTATCATGAAATACTTTATAATATAACTATACCTTTAAAAAATAAAATATGAATTATTTATGAAACATTAAAGTAGAGATCTCTTCTTTTGAAAAACGAAATCATTTTTCGGAAAAGATGAAGAGGTCATATTTTCTTTTTTCTTTAATTATATATCTATATTATTATATTTTAAAGTTCTTCATGATATTTTCAATTCCTCCTTTGTAGTAGACTTTTTGTGTCCCGTTTTCGACACAAAAATTAAAAAGTAATTTCAATTGATCATTTCATACAAAAGTATATATTATATCATAGTATTATAATAATATCATGAAATACTTTATAATATAACTATACCTTTAAAAATAAAATATGAACTCTTTACGAATCATAGAAGTAGAGATCTCTTCTTTTGAAAAACGAACTCATTTTTTGGAAAACATGAAGAGGTCATATTTTCTTTTTTCTATAATTATATATCTATATTATTATATTTCAAAGTTCTTCATGATATTTTCAATTCCTCATTCGTAGTAGACTTTTTGTGTCCCGTCTTCGACACAAAAATTAAAAAGTAATTTCAATTGATCATTTCATACAAAAGTATATATTATATCATAGTATTATAATAATATCATGAAATACTTTATAATATAACTATACCTTTAAAAATAAAATATGAACTCTTTACGAATCATAGAAGTAGAGATCTCTTCTTTTGAAAAACGAACTCATTTTTTGGAAAACATGAAGAGGTCATATTTTCTTTTTTCTTTAATTATATATCTATATTATTATATTTCAAAGTTCTTCATGATATTTTCAATTCCTCATTCGTAGTAGACTTTTTGTGTCCCGTTTTCGACACAAAAATTAAAAAGTAATTTCAATTGATCATTTCATACAAAAGTATATATTATATCATAGTTTTATAATAATATCATGAAATACTTTATAATATAACTATACCTTTAAAAAATAAAATATGAACTCTTTATGAAACATAGAAGTAGAGATCGCTTCTTTGAAAAACGAACTCATTTTTCGGAAAACATGAAGAGGTCATATTTTCTTTTTTCTTTAATTATATATCTATATTATTATATTTCAAAGTTCTTCATGATATTTTCAATTTCTCCTTCGTAGTAGACTTTTTGTGTCCCGTTTTCGACACAAAAATTAAAAAGTAATTTCAGTTGATCATTTCATACAAAAGTACATATTATATCATAGTATTATAATAATATCATGAAATACTTTATAATATAACTATACCTTTAAAAAATAAAATATGAATTCTTTATGAAACATGGAAGTAGAGATCTCTTCTTTTGAAAAACGAACTCATTTTTCGGGAAATATGAAGAGGTCATATTTTTTTTCTTTAATTATATATCTATATTATTATATTTCAAAGTTCTTCATGATATTTTCAATTCCTCCTTCGTAGTAGACTTTTTGTGTCCCGTTTTCGACACAAAAAATAAAAAGTAATTTCAATTGATCATTTCATACAAAAGTATATATTATATCATAGTTTTATAATAATATCATGAAATACTTTATGAACTCTTTATAATTTTCGTAATGACTAATGTAAGTAAAGTATCACTTTTTAATGTATCTAAATTCTAAAATATTAAATTTACATTTAAAAGATACTATATTACAAGATATATACGGTATGTTTTGGGATATGCAGTATATACCGTGATCGGTATAGATCGACATTCGGTATCATTTCGGTATGCGGTATATACCGTGATCGGTATATTTTGGTACACGGTATGTGTCGGAACATCGGTACATACCGGTGGTTCGGTTTTAAACGGTATCTATCGGTATACGGTATGTACCGTTACTTTCGGTATGTACCGTATCCACGGTATGCTACGATATACCGCGGTATAGGAAAACCCATACCTTTACCGTACCAAAAAACTTCGGTACGGTATCATACCGTACCGAAAATCTCGGTATACCAAAAATTTCGGTATTTCGATATATTTTCGATACGGTATGGACGGTATACCGATTTTTCGGTATTTTTTAACACCCTAGTAAGCTGGGGTGATGTAACTTAAGCAGCTTCTCTAAAATTGGAAAGAAATAGAAAAACTCTAACTGAAAGCTGGAATTCCAAATATAAAAAATATATAGCTTTCAACTATAAGCTGCTTAGCATAAGCTATTCCAAACACCCCTTAGAGAGACAAAACTTGTAATTTAGAAAGATAGGAAACTGAAATATGCAATTTCAGAATAAAACATAATTACGTTTTAGAAATATGTAGAAGAATTCAGGATTCTAGATGATGTAGGGCAACTCAACACATAAATGTGAAATAAGACTTTGCAAAGTGGGGGGTAAATTCATGCAACTTCTTTTACATATTCACATTTTAGTGGGACACAAATCATGAGATTCTTGCACTTTTGATCACGAAAATTAGACATAAGTAAAGTTTCAACTTTATTACTAGAATAACTTGGAGAGCATTTTGAGGCCACTCCTGTTTCTAGGTTCAATATGACACTAATAAGAATGTAACATATTATGTTTCCACTTCAAACCAAGCTGTGAAGCATCAATTTGGTAGAAAAAGGGTTATATCTTTATCTAAAAAGACTAAACTCTAACCTATTCCGTGATTCTAATACCTTCTATTTCCATCAACACAAGATACATTCAGTATCCCACTACATGTAATGCGTAACACGAACACTACGATCATAAACCAATAGATAATATAAATATGCGGATTTGGATATGTATGATATCACATTAAAAAAAAAAAGCAAAAATTAGGTGGAAAGAGGAAAATCATTCCTTATTTACAATAATGTTGAGAAGATGTTACAGTCTTTGGTTGGTTAGCATTGAGCCTATGAGCGCCGGCATCAGCCGGTTTGTTGTCGAGCTTCATTGGCTGAGAGTAGCGGCGCCTCCCTCCTCCTCCGTCCTGAGAGAAGCGGGAGTGATAGTTGAGTATAGCAAGATCATTGAGCTGCTGCAATGGCGTTAGGGCCTTCACAACTTCCACCATTGAAGGGCGGGACTTAGTCTCCCTGGTTAGGCAATTGTGAGCCAAATGAGCCACTTTCTGCACGCCTTTGATGGAGTAATGCAGCTCCAGCCGAGGGTCCACTACTTGATACACCTTCCTCTTGTCCGACAGATACGGCCGCGCCCATGTCACAAGATTCTGCTCCCCACTGGGCCGCTTCTTGTCCATTGACCTCCGACCCGTCAAGATCTCTAATAGTACCACTCCAAAGCTATATACATCGCTCTTTGAGGTCAAGTGCCCTAATATATAGACCAATAATAAGGCCAAGAATGGAAAACTTATCATAGGAAAGAAAAGTTACAATGTGATATGATATACCTGTCATTACATATTCTGGAGCGGCATAGCCATACGTTCCGACAACCCTAGTAGAGACGTGTGTCTTGTCTCCCTGCGGACCAGCTTTTGCTAAGCCAAAGTCCGAGAGCTTAGCATTATATTCCTGTTACAAGGTTGAAAGTGAGAAAGTTTATGAGAGTGGAATGAAATTTGTATTAGAATGATGACATACAGAGTCAAGCAAAATGTTGGAAGTCTTGAAGTCTCTGTATATAACAGGCTCAGGGCCGCTGTGGAGGAAGGCTAAGCCTTTGGCTGCTCCCAGTGCAATCTTGATCCTGTTGGACCACGGAAGAGGTATCGTCCCTTCAATAGGTTAAACAACATCAGAATCAGACTATGGAGATGATCAATGCATACAACTCTTACTCCTAAAAAGATGATTCTCAAGGCTCCCGCGGGTCATGAATTCGTATACGAGTACCCTTTGATCGTCTTCAATACAATATCCGATAAGCTTAACTAGATTGGGATGGTGAAGCTGGCCAAGAAAGTGAACCTCAGCCTGTACAAAGAAAAAAAAATCATATGTTATCATGTGCAAGTATGCTGTATATCTAGCTAGCCAATTAGCCAATGTTCATTTTATTCTTACCACCCATTCTCTATGGCCTTGAAGGCCGCCGGGCTTCAAACTCTTGACCGCGACTGTGACTCCCGAACCGGGCTTTGCTGGTGCAGTCCCATTCTCCTCAATCCATCCTTTGAATACATATCCAAACCCACCCTCGCCCAGAATGCTATCCGGCCTAAAATTCCCAGTGGCAGCTTTTAGCTCATGGTAACTGAATTGAAGCAGTTGGTGTGGTGCTTGCTTTTCTAAATCTACTGCATCTGAATTATGATCCTCACTTGAGTTTCTAGCCTCATCAGGAACACACATTTCGCGGTTGCTGGCGTTTAAATATCGCGTCTCTGTGGCTGCAATGCAGGATCACTTGAGGCTTAATGGATTTTGGAAAATTCCCAGATATACACATCTTAGATTCACCACTCTTGATCAGTGGAAAACAAATAAAACCCTCTACTTCATATGTCCAATAAAGTAAATATGATCCATGAAAGATTGCAATAAAACAAAAGTGGATTAAAACAGTTTCAAAATCTTTCTAGCTAACAACAGAGAAAAATAATCAGAAAGCATCATAGGGAAAGCAAGATTAGGATTAGATGAGGAAGGAAAAAGAAGAAGTATACCATCATCATAAACAAGACTACTTCTAGGGATGGTGGTGAGTGAGTTTCTTGAATCAGAGGTTTTACAGGAGCCTCTCACACTGCTCCTCAGAATAGACCAACAACGGCACTTGTTGTTGTCCATGATTTCTACCAATAACAGATTCAATGTTTTTTCATTTCATGGGCTCTCACTTGAGCGCATGAAACAAAGGGATCACTTATTTACCATGCTTAAGGAAGTGAGGGAAAAAGCAGCAAAAGGAGGATGGAGGGAATTATTTGTTATAGTTGTTCCTGTAGAAATTATAGGCATCATCAGCAGCAGCACCACCATCACATTTGTGTACAAAAAGAGCTTTTCTGCCACCACCTTTTTATGGGAATTCCCAGTCTCTCTCTCTCTTAGTTACTGAAGCATTACGGAAGGGATCAACCTGCAGTTGAGTGTATTTTACTACACGATCACCGGTTTTTGTATTTAATGGTATTATAACTTTGATTGTTCTAGTATATTTCGTCTGATATACATCGTGTATAAGTATAACGTAGTTAGACCGTATTATCATTAGCCATATACAATATACATATTCGTTTCGAAATGAAGGAGATTTCCTATTATAATATTATATTAGTGGAATTCTGAATATGATTTTGTTACAAATCGAATTTATTCTCGGACAGGCAGGAAGGTGAAACGGGCTAATTAATTATTGGGCTTAGTACTAATTTTAGTGGGTCCAATTATGTGATGTATTTGTTTAAGTAGGGTTACGGGCAGTGGGAAAAGGGGGGAGATTAGAGTCAAGATATTGCGCGAGAGCGTCGTCGGCAGAAGCTTGTACTCCGATTGTTTTTTCTGTTGGCTTACTTATAATTGAAATCAATAATTTTACTTCCTTAAGTAAATATTCAGTTGTTCACGGCTCTTAACTCTAATAAATTGGCGCCGTCTGTGGGAAATCCAAATCGTGTATGCCCAAAAATCGTGCTCAAATTCGGGGAGTCATGGAAGGGAAGATTGAAGCGTTAGAGAAGAGCAGTGATGCAGTAGAGAAGGCAAACGAGCTACCGAGAGTTCAGATTGATGAATGGCGTCCGGAAATAGCTCAAATTGGAGAAATGAAGAAATCCCTAGAAACGGTTGTCCAACTCTTGAATGGGCTAACTCGTCCGAGTGCGAGCGCTCCACCCGCCCTTACATAAGGTCCGGTAGGTAACTCATCCCACTCCTTCACACCAGGCGTTGAGCAATGCCCACCGCACACTTCCTTGGGAGCAGTAGGAGGAGTGCCATCACCTCTGTTACCTACCTAAACAGAGGAGCATAGCTCATCCACTAGCGGCCTTCCACCCGCTGTGGGCGGAGCAGGACAGGAGCAACTAAACATGGAGCGTAGAGAGGGCATTCTAATGGGCCCCGAGTATGGGAATCTGGCGGTTACGGGTGGGAGAAATGGGTATCGTGGTCCGATAGGCGGGCAAGGCGTACACGCTGCGTACATGCCTCCGACAACGATATATTTGTGGTGGTAAAGATGTCCTCTCTTGAAGGAGAACTCTCAATATATATAGACACAATACAAGACTATACTTCAACTAGCAAATCATATCTTAGATGAAAGAATAATATTTACATTTACAATAGGCACAAATTAAGGCTAAAAATCTTGTAGTAACTGAAATCTGCAATTAATGCCTTTAACATCCCCCCTCAAATTGATGCTGGTAAATCTGCGGCATCAATTTGCTCACATGGAAATTATGACGTTGACATGTCATGGATTTGGTAAAGATATTTGCAACTTGTATTGTAGTGGAGATATGTCGAAGAGTAATAACTTGGCGATCATAAGCCTCACGAATGAAGTGGCAGTCAACCTCTATGTGTTTTGTTCATTCGTGATAGATAGGGTTCGCAGCAATTTGGATGACACTAGTGTTATCAGCATGTAAAGGAGTAAGTTGACTTTGTATATTGTCAAGTTCTACCAGGAAACCACGGAGCCAAATTATCTCAGAACATGCAGCAGTCATGGCCTGATATTCTGCCTCAGTTGAAGACTTAGAGACAGAATCTTATTTCTTGCTTTTCCAAGATATAAGAGCATCACCGAGAAATAAACACCATCCAAAAGTGGGTTTTCTAGTGTCAGGACAGCCTGCCCAATCCGCATCACTATATGCTTGTAGGTGTAATGAAGAATTAGAAGGGAAGAACAACCCTCGTGTAGGTTGTTGGGATTTTCTATACTGGAAGTAAATTCTATGCTTTTATACAATGTGTTTTATCCTTACCACTATTTTATTCTCCTATCTGATAAATATATATATTTGCGCATGTAATCATTTATCTTGTATAAAAGTTAGATTTGTGTAGCGTGTCGGGTATCACAGAAGACTACACAAATTGGTTGAACTGACAAGATATAAACAGTTATCAAAGCTAAGACAACATAAAGATAAATTGTCGGTTTAAGCTGCAGTTTAGATAAGAAGTGGCTTGTCTTGGCTGCTTGTCTTTACTGGTACACTTAAGGTGGTGTATTGATGGATCACAGTGAGATATGTTTTCCTGACTGACCTTAGTGGAGAACCAAGATATTGGCGACTTAGATGGTCTTAAGCTTGGTAAGACTTCAACTGAGCGGACTTGGCTATCTATCAATTTGACCTACTATGGTGAACGTCATCGCGACCGGATCTACGTATCTTAGGTGTTAGTGGTTATTTGTGGCTCAGGCTGGTTGTCTGTATCTTGCAACCGTATCCTAGTATAAGGGGTTGATAATATCCCCTGAGGAACTCGAAAGGATTAGCACACTAAACCCGGCCGGTTGATTAAGTTCAGGTGTGTTAATAAAGTCGAGTGGTACTACTCACGAATATATAAGATGTTAATTAATGTAAGTTGTCAGTTGGCTTAATTAATTAACGGCTATTTCTTTATTAAATACGGGGATCGATTAAGTCTAAAATACAAGCCCTTGCTCAATTTGGGATAAATGGGTAAGTCAGCACGGATTCTCTAGTGGAATGAATATATGTTTATTAATTAATTTTGCTCTCGCCTGAGCAAAGATAATTAATTAATTTGAGGCCCGACTTTATTTCTTGTATTGGATCCCTGGTCTAGCCCAATTAGCTGCCCAATATTTATTCTGCTCTCTCGGAAATTATTATTAATAGATTAATATATTTATACATTATTTAATAATATAGAAATTATTTATCTGGAATTAATTGGCTGAGCCAATTAATTAATAAAGTGACACAGTTATTGTTAATTATATTATGGGCTGAATATTAATTTATTATTAGAAGCCCATTAGCAATATAATTATTAATGGACCACAATTATAATATAATATTTTATACATTATATATATATATATATATATATATATATATATATGAAAAACACATTTACTAAGTTGATGATTATTCACAAAATTCATTCACGAAAAACGTGCGTTACGAATGAGATCAGAGAAAATAATTCCTCTCAGATCTCTATCCATACGGAGGAGCGGAAGGGCCAAGACATTGATTAGAAGATTTGAACAAGAACAACAATCAGAGCTACAACAACATACGAAGGAGGAAGGTACAATTCTTCCTCTCCTATTTCCATCAATTGGTATCAGAGCGAGGTTTAGGCTCTAATTATTGGTTTTTAGGAGCATGATTAGGGTTTATTTCCGTCGTTATCGGGCTATTTTCGTTTTGGGGCGGCCTGCGAGCCACTGTTTTGACCCCGTTGTAACGTTTTTCTCGTGAGAAAATCCACGAGTAGTTGATAGGACCAATGTGTTACGTGATTATACTATTTTGTTCTGTAATTTTTTGTCCGGGATGCACGAAAATCGAGACGGAGAAGAAATCCCCAAATTTGCCAGAAAACCCTAGTTTTCTAGAGTTCCGTCGTATCTTGCTGCGGCGATTCCCGGCGCATCCAGTATCCGATTGATGATTGGCTTGAACTGTTTGATTCCTCGTCTCACGAGCTTCATGTTGATATGTCATCCCGGATGCGACCGGAATCGACGTCTGAAGTTTGCTGTTCACAACTAATTTTTTTCAGTGAATCGTTTGAAAATTGAGGGAAATTGATGGACGATTTTGGTGGCCGAAAATCATCCAAGGATCATTACCCATGTTTCAATTAATCGAATCGCGGCTCAGAAACATGCAATTTGAGCGCTGAAGCTCGCCGGCGACGGGATGCGAAATTCGCTAGATTCCCGTCGCAATGGCGACTAGGGGTGTAACGGTTCGGTTCGGTTTTTAATACAATTTAGGAACCGAACTGAACAGATGAAAGTGGTTTGGTTCGGTTCGGTTTAAGATGTACTTACTTTTGGAACCGAACTGCTTAGAAATGGTTCGGTTCGGTTCGGTTCATCGGTTCTACTTTTTTTAAATTCTAAATAGATTTTTTTGAACCATAATATTCCATACATGGTTAACGTGAATGAAATCCAAGCACGACAACTCCAAAACATTAACAAAATATAAATATACTAAACATAACTACAAAAGTTAATCTCCAACTAGGGCTCCAAAATATTAACAAAATATAAATATACTTAACATAACTACAATATTTAATCTCCAACTAGGGGAAACAAATTCATGACTCCACAATCCACATAGGCAGTAGCAAAATGAAACAATTTCATGACTCCACGTAAACGGATGAACTAAGAACTCCCAGAAAAAATTCACACGGATGGAGGACTTGTTCAACTTTTACGTTTGGGTAGAAAAAGTGAAAATAGTATTGATAATGAATTGAGAAATGAGAAAGAAGATGGAAATGAGAATTGAGAAGACAGAAGAGTAGTGTCGTCAGGATTCAGTTGTGCGGCGTGCCCTACTGCCCTAGTGTAATAGTAGTATTAACATCTCTTTTTTAATTTTTTTAATTACATATTTACATATGTATCAATTACCTACTATACCCATAGTAATCACATATTAGTATACTACCTAGTAAGTAGTATGTAGTATTAACAAAAATCTTTATATTTCATTTGGTTCCATTGGTTCGGTTCGGTTTGAGCTGTTTCTAAACCTTTGGAACCGTGAACCAAACCGATTGTAAACGGTTTCGAAAAATATAAACCAAATCGAACCGAACTGCATTTTTTGATTTGGTTCGGTTTGGTTCGGTTCGGTTCCGTCGGTTTTGCGGTTCGGACCGGAACCACTTACACCCCTAGTGGCGACAATTGTCGCCGGATTTGGGCCGCCCAGACATGTGGGGGTCATGCCTAGGGGCGACGGTAGAGGATGAAGACGGCGGCACCGAGGCCGGGAGGGCGCGACAGCCGCGCGCAGGCGCTGATTCGCACTGCTGCAGGCGGCGGCACGAGGTGGGACCATCTCGGCGAAGGCCGAGGCTGCGGCGGCGACCTCTGTACAGCGGTGGGGAGGCGGCAGCAGGCCGCCACGTGGCAGTCAGTCTGATGGCGTGGCACTGATGCATAATTCGAAGTAGTTTTTCGAGACGGTTTTGCAGTTCGATTTTCAGATCAAGATTTTGATGATCTGTATTTTGATCGAGCTATGTAATGGATAGAATTTTATTTTTTATCTATGTGTTTAGCCCGATAATGATATTTTAAATTTCCTATTTTCACACTTATTTATTTTTATGCTTTAACATGCGATTATGTGATTAATTACTCTTAGAAAATCATGAAAATTGGATTTACGTCGTATTAAAGCATATTTTATTTTTTGCGAACACTTTTTATTATGTGCGCTTAGAAATTGCATGCTTTAGGAATTATGTGGTGATGCTTGATTCAACGAACCTTTTGAAAAAAAAAAAAAGACTAAGCAAATAATAAAATAATTAATGTTTGATTAGACTCCAATCGAATTGGATATTAAACATTAATTTGGATATCCATTAATTGGACCCTACACAAAAGTGGAACAATTATATAGTAAACATCCACCTGAGTGGCTTGCTTTTATATTTCTGAACCACAAGTTTTGTGAGATGGGTTTTCCGAAACAACATTTGATTATTATTGAGTAGTGGGAGCGAAGCCGTAAACATCCACCTGAGTGGCTTACGTGCCTAGTAAACATGAGTACTCTAGAAGATAATAATTAAATAGGATGGTCAATTAAATCAAATTGAATGCGGTATGGTTCGCGTAAGTATGCCAATTTCGAGAATTTGATGTTAATTCGGTCAAATTAATGGTAAAAGCTTAGATGTCACTGCGAGTACAACTTCCTGAGAAGTCCCTTCTCGCGTTTTAATATTAATAGTGACATGGTCCAGAAATATCGGATTATTAATTTCATTTGTCTTAAGAACCTAGGTGTGGATTGGAATTAAAAAGCTAGGTATATAGCTTGGTCTAGGGGTGCACAAGTAAACGTCCACCTGAGTGTCTTACGAGTGTGATCTCCAGGGATATTCGAGTATTTAACTATCATTGGTTTTTCAAAAGGTTACAACGATAGTTAATTACGAATTATGTGCAAATATGAATTTCAAACATGTTTTTAAATCATATTTTTCAGATATGTTTGTTCGAATATTTTTTGAGTTCCTAAACAGTCTCACCAACCAAACCCTAACGGGTTTAACAATTTTAAATAATTTCACAAAGTGAAAGAGATATCTTGCCGTCCCAATAAATGCTCTTACAAGGTCCTATAAGAACTTTTGTTTTATGACCACTGTTGGTCCCGAGAGTAAACGTTCAGGTGTAGAGGGGGGGGTGAATACACCTGAAAACCGATTTCTCAACTTCAAACGCGAACAATCCTTTTCAGGAGAGTGCCGTACTGATCAAATTCAGCAGACCAAATAAGCTGTTCTGAGTAGCGTGGCAGAGTGACTGACTTTACTGTGGCCTACTAGCTGACTAGAGTCAGAATTCAGTACCGTTCAGATAAAGTTCAGTAGTGCGGAAATGTGTAGGCCCAAATTCAGTTGAGTTAAGAAAACGCTTTTTAACAAAACAGTTTTAGTATATTAGTGCAGTCGATTAAGTTTGCTAAAACTCAGTTGAATGATTTTAAAGATATTTTCAGTATGCACAGTAATCAATGCAACAGTTAATAACGAACACACAGAACACAGACGATTTTTAAAGTGGTTCGGATCCAACAATCCTACGTCCACTGTCCCAAAAGATCAGGAGGCTATGTATTATACTGAGATAGTCTCAGTAGGTTTGTATGCTGGACAAACACTGGTCTTGAGATTTATACTGAGCAAGTCTCAGTTTACAAGGTATCAAACTAAGTGTTTGAAAAACTCTCTAACTATGAAGGAGTCCTTTACAATAAGGATCAGTTCGACTATGAACTCCTTCGTCTAAGCTATAGATATGATCAGCTGAGCTTAGGTTAGAGGGATAGGGAATGAGAAAGTGGCTTCTAGAGCGACGAACAGCTAAGTATAGACTTGGGTTCGTGTTCAGTCGCTTGGATACTAGACGCTATATAATTCTGGTTCAACTTGGTTCCCTATGAGCAGGTATGTCATATTTCGCCGGAGATTACTCTGTGAACTTCTTGCGGAAGACTTAGGACGTTTTTATTTGCTCTTTGAATGCTTTGTGTTTACTGTTCGCTTGTGTATCGTTGGTTCACTCGTGAGCTTCAATTTGAATTGTATCCCTCTATTTATAGAGTAGAGGCAAGGATAGATCCGTTGGAGACGACGATCCTTGTGTCTCTCTCTTTTGGGTAGCTAACGACTCTTTCAAAATATGGTTGCAGTGTCCTTTCCCTCCATTTATGGAAAGTTGTTGACTTGCAGCTTTAATCAGAATATGGACAGCTGGCTGCTTGTCATTGGTGGAGGTTCAGGAAAGTAGGTGAGATAGAACAGACTTCAAGGAGATCTGAAGTTGACTTCTCTCTTCCTTGTATTGACTCTGCTGATTTGACTTTAGAGAATCCTGACAGTCAGAAGACTGTCTAGCCGTTGCTGAGTCTGATCTTTATTCAGTAGCATGCTCCTGCTGAGTCGTCTCTACTGAAGATCAACTCTGAGTTCAGTGAACTACTCCTGCTGAGTTCAGTTCTACTGACTCCTTTCAGTATACTGCTCCTGATGAGTCCAGTATCACTGAGTCTTCTACTGCACCGAGTGCGAGGCGACAATCTAGCGAGCGCCCGAACCGGATGAAGAGTGTCTACACGAGTCCGAAACCTCAGAGACAGAACAGAACACATTACAACTGAATGGTTCATCAGTCAAGATAGGGTTTTGAGATCGTCAAATCTTCAGTAAATATTCAGAGCACAAGGCTACTGAGTTATGTCTCAACTGATTGTGAGAAGACTGAATCATCTCCCAACAACCACTATGTCTAAGATTGAGATTACCCTGAGTAAGTTACTCAATTATTTGGTAGTGGTCAAAGAGGTTATAGGAAAGGGTAAGGGTGCTCAAGTCTTGAACATCACCAGTAGCTCAAGGAATCCTCCAAAAGGCGAAAACCAGAAAAAGAGCGTAAAGGGTGGACAATTCAAGAAGAACAGTAGGAGTAAGAAGACGGTCCTTACCGGCAACATGCGAATGTTAAAGGAGAAAGGAAGGTTCTTCAAGAGTGGTAAGAAAGGACACTGAAAGAATTATATTCCAGATGTCAAGGCAAAACAGAAAGAGACGTGAGTCGCTCTTGTAACTAAACTGTTTTGGTTTCCTCTTCTACCCACGAATGGGTAGTGAATTCGGGGGCAACTGATCATGTTTGTTACACCTTGCAAGTTTTCTTGCAGAAAAGGAAATTGAGCGATGGTGAGGTGGTACTCTCAATGGGCAATGGATCGAGAGTTCCTACCATTGCCATTGGAGATTTACATCTATCTTTTGATAGTTCTATTTTAGTACTTAAAGATGTTTTATATGTGCCTGAGTTTAGGCAAAACATAATTTCTGTTTCAAAACTCTACATCGTGGATGGTCAAAAATCAAGTTTTGATAGTGACGTTTCTATCATGAAAGACGATGATTTTATCTGTGGTCGGCCATTAAACGGATCTTTATTTACTATTACTTGTAATCCGCGTAATTCTGTTAATGTTGCTTCCTCATCATCAAATCCTAAGAAGAGGAAAAAATCTTCTAAGGTAAACCAAACTTATCTGTGCCACTTAAGACTAGGTCACATCAATCTAAATAGGATTCAAAGGTTGGTGGAATATGGGTCATTGGAGTCTCTCCATGTTGAACTACTTCCAACTTGCGAACCCTACTTATAAGGAAAGATGGTGACTAGGCCTTTCAAGACAAAGTGTTATAGAGCCACAAAAGCATTAAGTTTGATACATTCTGACTTGTGTGGGCCTATGCCTACACAAGCTCGTGGAGGGTATGAGAACTTCGTCACATTTACTGATGATTACTCGAGGTATGAATATGTTTACATTCTTCGCCACAAGTCGGATTGCTTTGAAACCTTTAAGGAATTCAAGTCAGAAGTGGACAAGAAGTTAGGTAAATAAATCAAAACACTACGATCTGATCATGGTGGGGAATACCTATCCAATGAGTTCAAGGACTACTTGACAGAATGTGAGATTACATCCCAACTGACAATACTGGGCATGCCTCAGCTGAATGGTGTGTCAGAGAGAAGGAACCGAACTCTCTTAGAGATGGTTCGGTCTATGATGAGTTATGCAACTTTACCAGTTTTCTTTTCGGTGATATGCCCTAGAGACTGCAACATACTTGCTGAACCGTGTGTTTTCCAAGTCGGTACAAAAGACCCCTTTCGAGTTGTGGAAAAAGCATAAGCTTAGTTTGCACGACTTAAGGATTTGGGGTTGTCCTGCTTATTAGCTAAATAGGCAAGCCGACAAATTGGAATCACGTTCAGAAGTGATGTTCATATGGTATCCGAAGGAACCGAAGGGTGGATACTTTTATGATCCTAAAGAACAGAAGATCGTTGTTAGCACTAATGTTTGGTTCTTAGAAGAGGATTACATTAGTAACCATAAGTATCGAGTCGACATCATCCTTGGGGAATTACAAGGTGGCCGAGTTCCACTTGAACAGCCAGTTGTGCAAGATAGTACTCCACGAGTAACTGCACAATCTATTAACACAACGCCTGACACTGTTCGACGTAGTGGGAGGGTGATATTTACACCTGATCGGTATATGTTCACTGGGGAGACGTCTGATCATCTCCCGGCAGATGAACGAGATACCGTTGATCCCTGGACCTACAATGAAGCAGTGGGAGATATAGATGCACACTCCTGGCGAATCGACATGGACTCAAAATTTAAGTCCATAACTGATATGGATGTATACGAGATCACTGAACTACCTGAGGGATGTAAGGCTATTGGTAGTAAGTGAGTATAAAAGAGAAAGAGAGGACCGAATGGAGAGATCATGGCGTTTAAGGCCAGGCTAGTGGCGAAGAGTTTTACCCAGAAAGAAGGTATCGATTATGAAAAGACCTTCTCGCCCGTAGTAATGATCAAGTCCATTAGGATTCTCCTTGCCATAGTAGCTCACATGAACCTAGAGATCTGGCAAATGGATGTCAAAACTGCATTCCTAAATGGTCACCTTGAAAAAGTTAGAGATATCTACATGAAACAGCCAGATGGTTATGTGAAGAAGGGCGAAGAACATCTAGTTTGGAAGCTTAAGAAGTCTATTTATGGACTTAAACAAGCTCCTCGGTTATGGCACCAACGTTTTGACGAGGTGGTCAAATCCTATGATTTTGTATCATGTCCTAACGAGGTGTGCGTATACCGTATCCGTGTTAACGGATCAGTGGTGTTTCTTGCACTTTATGTAGATGTCATCCTTATCATTGGCAACAATGTTGAAGTGTTATCAAACGTAAAGATGTGGTTATCCGAGCAGTTTCAAATGAAGGACTTAGGTGAAGCTGCTTACATCCTTGGGATCAAGGTTATCCGAGATCGCCAGAAAAGGATGTTAAGATTATCACAAGCGTCCTATATTGACACTGTTATTGCTCGTTTTAGCATGCAAAATGCCAAGAGAGGTTCAGTACTTTTCAGACATGGCATTTTTCTATCAAAGAATTAGTGCCCTAAAACGCCTGAAGAGATAGAAAGTATGAGGCTAGTACCATATGCTTCCGCTGTCGGTAGCCTCATGTATGCGATGATCTGTACGAGACCAGATATCTCGTATGCTGTAGGCATGGACTCAAGATATTAGTCTAACCCTGGACAGGAGCACTTGACTCCAGTAAAGCATATTCTCAAGTATCTTAAAAGAACTAGAGATTATAAAATTATTTACCAGTCAGACAGCCTAGTGCCTTTGGGTTATACAAACTCGGATTTCCAAGCTGACAGAGGCGAGAAGAAGTCTACCTCGGGTTATATGTTTACCTTGGGAGGTGGAGCCATCTCATGGAGGATTGAAAAACAGAAATGCATTGTGGACTCAACCATGGAAACAGAGTATGTGGCTGCTTTAGAAGCTTCGAAAGAGGCAGTTTGGCTTAAGAATTTCCACCCTTTCGAATTTGCCTAAGGCAATGACAATTTATTGTGATAATGCGGGTGCAATGGCAAATTCAAAGGAACCCAAGTCCCACAAGGCATCTAAACACATAGATCGGAAATACCATATCATATGAGAATTCGTACATCGAGGAGACGTGGTTATTGACAAAATTGGAACTGAAGACAACCTAGCTGTAACGCCCCAAAATTTTCAATATAAAATGCACTGAATATCTATTCATGCATGTTACCAAGTGTTTTCGTTCTGTAAGTCGCGCCTTATAAATTTAAATGAAAATTAAAGCATTTATCTTATTTGTCATTAAATCATTTTTTTATGTAAATTTATTTTGAACTTCGGATGTATTTTTTTATATCATATTATAATAATATTGTTTATTTATTTATATAGAAATCATGTTAGAATTATGAGGCTAGAATAATTTTTATTGATTCGAATTTCCTAAACCTACTAGGATTCATGAAAGGATATAATATTATATATTGTATTAAGTTATTAGGAGAAAATTTAATATAATTTTTTATGATTAAAATAGATATTATATTTTCGATATACATGTTTTAAGATAAAATCTAGTTGTGTTTATCCATATCCTAATTTATCTATGATTGAATCTCTTATATGGTAAGTGATAGACTAAATTCTATATAAATTATATAAGTACAAAAATAATTATGGATAAAATATATTTTATACCTTTTATGATTATGGATCATTATATAATTTAATCTAGGCATATAAATACCCCTTAGTCACTCATAATATAGCATCTAGTAAAATTTTTGAAAATTTGCCAGCATATCTGCGAACTGTTTAAATAATTATTTACACATCATACCCTAGTCATATCATCGTGAAATTTTAGGATCATATTCCTAGGTATGTCTAATATACTCTATTATGTTTGTAGAATTTTAAAAGCATTATAAGTATTTGTTAAAAATTGTTATTTGTAACCTGCCAGTTTTTGTCAGCATGTTCATGAGCTTGATAGAAAAATTGATTTTTGTATTTTCTTTATGTTGTTTTCCACTGTAATAAATTTTAATAGGATAAACTATATGTTAGGTCATTCATGTTAAAAATATAGAATTTTTAGGATACGTTTACTATTTATTTGTTAATTTGTTTCTTGATGTGTCAGAATCTTTTGTCAACATGCATGTAGATTGAAAAACAAAAGGTTTTATGTTAGAATTAAATGAATTCTTAATTATGATAAGTTTTATTGTGATGGAATATGTATTATGTTGTTCATGTTAGAGGTCTGTAATTTTTAGGACAAAGCTTTAAGATTTCAGTAATTTATTTCATTAATTGCTGAATTACTCAATGCACGAATAAATTGTCAATAAAAGTAAGATTATGTTTAATATACTTAAGTTTATTAATATGTGAAACCATTAAAGTTGCATGTTAATAAGTGGAATAAGTGGATTGTGTATAATATACATTTGTTTGATTATTTTTATCTATGTTATTTATGAATTATTTGAATTATAAATGCATGCATGACATTCCATGTAGAGTCATTAAGATAAATTTTCATGTATAAGATCGGCGCGCAGGACATAAACTTTGATATCCATTATTTTTCTTCAAGTCAAGGTTAATGTTGGGATAAGGATTCAGTAGTTGAATATATAGATTTGATAGATCTCAAAACCCTAGCTGAATATTGTACCTTCGCATCTGTAATAGCTTAGTCGAGTTCAGTTGTTAGAAATCAGTAAGCTAGAGTTCAATAGCTGTAGGATTCAGTAGAAGACCTCGCACTCAGCTGATGAACTCAGGATCGAAGGTTCGAGGATTCAGAGGAAGTCAACCCTGATGTTTGACAAATCTCACCTACCAATCTACCTCAACCAATAAGGAGCCGACAGCGACCTATTGCTCTGACAAAAGCTGTTCCCAGACTGAAAAATAGGAGAATCTCAACAGTGCACCTACTTACCAACGTTCAAAATAAAGGAGCCGTTTTCCTTCTCGTTTCGACACGTGGCTAGACCTCCCTCCAACGGATCTATTCACCAATGATGACTATAAATAAGAGAAGTCTACATGCAGAGACGACATCGGGAACCCAAGCTTTCTACGCACAAACTCTTAACACTCTCAACGAAGAATCCAGTGAAGAACTAGCGTCCATTGAAGAACCCTTTTAGTCCATCACTTAGAGTTATATATATTCCCCTTCTCTTATCTAAGCAAGCCTCATTGTAATATCTGTAGCTTAGAAACCTCGAAGAAGTTCACATCCTTGTGAAACCGTTCTTGTTTGTAGCGACTATAAGTAGAGAATATGTCCAGCGCACACATCACTGAGAACTTGCTCAATATAAGCTTCAAGTTTTGTGTCTGTCCAGTGAACAGACCAACTGAAACTTGCTCAGTATAAATATAACAAGTATCCTGCTTTGGTCAGGACAGTGGACGTAGGACCTAGTGTGTCCGAACCACTTTAAAAATTGATGTGTTGATTTACTGCTATCTTTAACTGCTCATATTGCATTCAAAATTGTACTTCATAAAACTCGGCATAAAACCGGTGTTTTCTAATCGAGACGTTTGATATGGCCTACACTTACGCACACACTCTGATACTGAACGACTTTTCGATTGACTAAAGTCAGTAGAGCTGAACTCAGTAGAAGTTTTCTTGCCCACGCGATCTAAACCATATTTGGCTCTGACTCAGTCAGTAGCAAACTCAGCTAGAGCTGACTTCGCCTTTGAGAACGAAATTTGTATTCAGGTGTATTCACCCCCCCCCCCTCCTACACATGAACCACGTCTCAGGACCAACAGTTAAGGTGGGGAATTCTTGATGTTTATCCTTATTATATCCTTTACTTGAGTTTTTCATGTGAATATAGTACATGATCAATGAAACTATGAACGAGGGATATAAGGTCGACGGGCCTATATCAACGAGGGACCTTTGGGTCAAGCCTACAGGCTGCTATGTCTATGGGTCTTTGAACCAACCATGCTATGTTACCATGTCATGTTATCATATTTAAATTCGGTATCGTTTATAATCTGGATAAATGCATTTCCCCACTAAGTAGTCGTACTCATCCGTATCATTTTAACACTTTTCAAGAAATGGATCGGCCGATGCGTAGAGGTGTTGGTGGTGATGGTCACACGAGGAAGGATTTATGAAAGTCATTATTGTATTAAACTCTGTGCATTTTATTTTCGAGAACTACTAGCCATAGTTATTTTTATTTAAGACTTCCGTTGAGTATGAAACTAACTTAAGTTTTCGAGATCTGGAGCATATTTGGCTCTGACTCAGTCAGTAGCAAACTCAGCTAGAGCTGACTTCGCGTTTGAGAACAAAATTTGTATTTAGGTGTATTCATCCCCCCCCCCCCCCCTCCTACACATGAACCACGTCTCAGGACCAACAGTTAAGGTGGGGAATTCTTGATGTTTATCCTTATTATATCCTTTACTTGAGTTTTTCATGTGAATATAGTACATGATCAATGAAACTATGAACGAGGGATATAAGGTCGATGAGCCTATATCAACGAGGGACCTTCGGGTCAAGCCTACGGGCTGCTATGTCTATGGGTCTTTGAACCAACCATGCTATGTTACCATGTCACGTTATCATGTTTAAATTCGGTATCGTTTATAATCTGGATAAATGCATTTCCCCACTGAGTAGTCGTACTCATCTGCATCATTTTAACACTTTTCAGGAAATGGATCGGCCGATGCGTAGAGGTGTTGGTGGTGATGGTCACACGAGGAAGGATTTATGAAAGTCATTATTGTATTAAACTCTATGCATTTTATTTTCGAGAACTAGTAGCCATAGTTATTTTTATTTAAGACTTCCGTTGAGTATGAAATTAACTTAAGTTTTCGAGATCTGGAGCATATTTGGCTCTGACTCAGTCAGTAGCAAACTCAGCTAGAGCTGACTTCGCATTTGAGAACAAAATTTGTATTTAGGTGTATTCATCCCCCCCCCCCCCTCCTACACATGAACCACGTCTCAGGAGCAACAGTTAAGGTGGGGAATTCTTGATGTTTATCCTTATTATATTCTTTACTTGAGTTTTTCATGTGAATATAGTACATGATCAATGAAACTATGAACGAGGGATATAAGGTCGACGGGCCTATATCAACGAGGGACCTTCGGGTCAAGCCTACGGGCTGCTATGTCTATGGGTCTTTGAACTAACCATGCTATGTTACCATGTCATGTTATCATGTTTAAATTCGGTATCGTTTATAATCTGGATAAATGCATTTCCCCACTGAGTAGTCGTACTCATCCGTATCATTTTAACACTTTTCAGGAAATGGATCGGCCGATGCGTAGAGGTGTTGGTGGTGATGGTCACATGAGGAAGGATTTATGAAAGTCATTATTGTATTAAACTCTGTGCATTTTATTTTCGAGAACTAGTAGACATAGTTATTTTTATTTAAGACTTCCGCTGAGTATGAATTTAACTTAAGTTTTGCAACGATTCTTTTCCATGAAAATGTTTTGAAAGAATTAAGATATGCATGTTAAGTATGAAGTAGCATCCCTTGTTAAGTTATGAAAATTGGGGCATTACACTAGCTGATCCTTTCACGAAGAGCTTACCAGTTCCGACTTACGAGAAGCATGTTCATGGCTTAGGAGTGGTAGAGATGTCCCCCACTTAGGACTGCAGAAACTTTTGTATAAGTGGGAGAAGGTGCAATGATAGATATGACAGATAGCTGAGCGTTTTTGTTTGTGCTAGTTAGTACCAGAATTGACACATTGTTTACTAAAACTTTACTTTAGTATAAGTGGGAGAATTGTTGGGATTTTGTATACTGGAAGCAGATTTTGTGCTTGTATACAATGTGTTTATCCTTACCACTATTTTATTCTCATATCTGATAAATATATATATTTGCGCATGTAATCCTTTATCTTGTATAAAAGTTAGATTTGTGTAGTGTGTCACGTATCACAGAAGACTACACAAATTGGTTGAACTAACAAGATATAAACAGTTATCACAGCTAAGACAACTTAAGGATAAGTTGTCGGTTTAAGTTGCAGTTTAGATAAGAAGTGGCTTGTCTTGGCTGCTTGTCTTTACTGGTACACTTAAGGTGGTGTATTGATGGATCACAGTGAGATGTGTTCTCCTGACTGACCTTAATGGAGAACCAAGATCTCGGTGATTTAGCTGGTCTTAAGCTTGGTAAGACTTCAGCTGAGCGCACTTGGCTATCTATCACTTTGACCTACTATGGTGAACGTCATCGCGACCGGATCTACGTATCTTGGGTGTTAGTAGTTATTTGGGGCTCGGGCTGGTTGTCTGTATCTTGCAACCGTATCCTAGTAAAATGGGTTGATAATATCCCCTGAGGAACTCGAAAGGATTAGCACACTAAATCCGGCCGGTTGATTAAGTTCAGGTGTGTTAATAAGGTCGAGTGGTACTACTCAGGAATATATAAGATGTCAATTAATGTAAGCTGTCAGTGGACTTAATTAATTGAGGGATATTTCTATCTTAAATACGGGGATCGATTAAGTCTAAAATACAAGCCCTTGCTCAATTTGGGATAAAGGGGTAAGTCAGCACGGATTCTCTAGTGGAATGAATCTGTGTTTATTAATTAATTTTGCTCTGGGTTGAGCTTAGATAATTAATTAATTTGAAAGCCCGACTTTATTTCTTGTATTGGATCTCTGATCTGTTCCAATTAGCTGCCCAATATTCATTCTGCTCTCTCAAAAATTATTATTAATAGATTAATGTATTAATACATTATTTAATAATATATAAATTATTTATCTGGAATTAATTGGCTGGACCAATTAATTGATAAAGTGACCCAGTTATTGTTAATTATATTATGGGCTGAATATTAATTTATTATTAGAAGCCCATTAGCAATATAATTCCTAATGGACCACAATTATAATTAACTGACTTTGATCCAGATGTGGTGAATGGCTGACAACGAGAAAGGTTGGGTGGTCTGGCTGCGTTCAGCCCCGGTGGAGCGGGAACTCTACACTATAAGCCACGAGCAGGGCACAGCTAGTGGCATGAAGGAAAGCGAGGAATTGCGGGAGTATATAGGGGACAAATTTCAAATAGTATTGCAGCCGCCTATAGGGCTGCCGCCACAAAGAAGTGTCGATCACCAAATCGTGCTCAAGCCTAGCACAACGCCTATTTCAGTAAGACCATAAAGGTATAGCCACGTTGCCAAGGACGAGATAGAGCGGCTTGTACAAGAAATGCTTGAGGTCGGAATCATCCAATCAAGTTCCAGCCCGTTTTCGAGCCCAATCCTCCTCGTGAGAAAAAAAGATGGGAGCTAGAGATTTTGCATGGACTACCGCGCTCTCAACAAACAAGAGGTGCCTGCTAGATACCCAATTCCCATTATACAAGAAATGTTGGACGAATTGAATGGGGTGGAGTGGTTTAGCAAGCTTGATTTACGCTCGGGATACCATCACATTCGGATTGCCCCGGAGGATGTGGCAAAGACAACTTTCCATATGCATTTCGGGCATTACGAGTTGCCTTCAGCTTGATGAACGCGCTGGCGATGTTCCAATCAGCCATAAATGATCTCCTGAGTCCCTATTTACGCAAGTTTGTCTTCGTATTCTTCGACGACATCCTTGTGTACAACAGGAGTTATAAGGAGCATGTAGACCACCTCACTACCGTGATGGAGCTATTACCTAAGAACTTGTATGTGGTGAACCGCAAGAAGCGTGCTTGGGGACAACAAGCACTAGAGTACTTGGGGCATGTGGTTTCTAAACAAGGAGTGCAAATGGATCCTTGCAAGATATCGACTATCCTATGCTGGCCGAGACCGACAAATGCGAAGGGGGGTGAGGGGTTTCTTGGTCCTCACGGGGTATTACAGCAGATTTATCAAGAATTACAGGCAGTTGGCAAGATCGCTAACCGAGCTGCTCAAGAAAGACAGCTTAACCAAGTTTGAATGGCCTGATGAGGCGCAAAAGGCCTTCAAAAATTTGCAAACTGCTGTCACTACAGCCCCTATTTTAGCAACACTAGACTTCAATAACATCTTTATCATAGAGTGTGACGCTTCCGATGTGGGGTTAGGAGCGGTGTTGATGCAGGAGGGGCGACCTTTAGCCTACTTCAGTAAGGCTTTGTCTAATAAAAGTCTAGCGAAATCAGCATAGCCGAACTCATGGCATTGGTACTGGCTATCCAACATTGGAGACCCTAATTAGTGGGGAGAAAATTTATTGTCCGTACGGATCAGAAGAGCCTTAAGTTTTTATTGCAGCAAGTTGTTACTACTCCTGCCTAACACTTTTGGATTGCAAAGTTGTTGGGCTATGAATTCGAAATAGAATACAAGGTTGGTTCAGCTAATAAGGTGGCTGACGGGGTCTCTCGGAGCTTTGAAGAATGTGAGTTTGCTGCTATGTCGACTCTGACATGGTTAGGTCGGCAGGTGGTATGTGAGGGAACCAAGCAATATCCCAAGTTTAAGGAGATTCGAAAGGCGCTGGAACGTGATCCTTCAACTTTTCCACACTACTCTCTCATTAATGGGGTGCTTTACTACCAAGTGTGACTTGTCCTCAAGCCTGACTCGGTATTTATTCCGCGCCTCTTAACTGAATTCCACTCATCCCCGCAAGGAGGGCACGCAGGGGCCTATCGCACGTATAGACGCCTCCCTCACAACCAATGTATATTGGCCCGACATGATGAAGAGAGTGACTAAGTTTGTCGCCGAATGCCTTACGTACCTGCAGCATAAGTATGAAGCTTGTTCTCCAGTCGGGCTGTTGCACCCCTTGCCTATTCCTTCCCGGATTTGGGAGGATGTAAGCATGGATGTCATAGAAGGTTTGCCCAAATATGGACCCTTTAATTGTATCTTCGTTGTGATGAACCGATTGTCAAAATACGCTCACTTCCTTGGGTTGCGACATCCTTTTTCGGCTAGGGACGTCAATCGACCGATTTGTGAGGGAAATAATTTGCCTCCACGGTGTCCCGAAGACTATTATCTGCGATCAAGATAAGGTTTTCCAGAGTGGGTTTTGGACCGCCTTATTCAAGGCCATGGGGACCAAGTAGAGAATGAGTACCGCCTTCCATCCGGAGATTGACGGCAAAACGGAGGTGGACAACCTCGAAACTTATTTAAGATGCTTCGCTTTGGACCGCCCGAGATAATGGAGTCGATGGTTTCCTTGGGCGGAATATTGCTACAACACGAGCTTCCATTCTGCAACTTAAATGACTCCTTTCGAAGCGGTCTGTGGTAGACCCCCAACCACCTTGGGCAGCTTCCTATCGGCGGAGATCAGAGTACCAACTGTAGAAGAGGAACTCTATACCTAGGATGATATTTTGACACATTTGAAAGCTCATCTAGAGCGGGCGCAAGAGCGTATGGTTTTGGCGGCGAATAAACACCGTCGGGAGGTTGAGTTTGCCGTAGGTGAAAGGGTGTTCCTTAAGCTTCGACCATATCGCCAACAATCGGTGGTCCGCCGTTCGTATGCCAAGTTGGCGGCCCGCTATTATGGCCCTTACGAGGTAATCGGGCGAGTTGGTCCCATGGTGTACTAGTTGAACCTTCCCCCAGAATTGCGGATACACCTAGTTTTTCATTTGTTGCAGCTCAAAGCTAGTGTGGGAAATCCGGTGGATGTTGAACTGCCCCGCGAGATGTGGTCACGGACCCAGACTTCATTCCATCTGTTATACTTCGTGATCGTTGGCTTTGACAGAATGTTGATCCGGTGCGTGAGTTACTTGCTCATTGGCAGGGTAAGAACGAAGACAAAGCCACGTGGGTGTGTGAAGACGAATTTTGCAGTCAATTTCTAGAATTCAATCTTAAGGACAAGACTTTTGGACGAACGGAGGAATTGTTACGGATCGAATTTATTCTCGGAGAGGAAGGAAGGGAAAATGGCTAGTAATAATTTTAGTGGGCTGGGGAGTTAGCCAAATTATGTGATGTAATTGTTTAAGTAGGGTTACAAGCAGTGGGAAAAGGGGGGAGATTAGTATCAAGATATTGCGTGAGAGCATCGTCGGCGAAAACTTGTATTCCGATTGTTTTCTCTGTTGGCTTACTTATAATTGAAATCAGTAATTCTACTTCCTTAATTAAATATTTAGTTGTTCACGACACTTAACTCTAACAGATTCTTGATAATTTACGTGGAATCTCATGGCCAACTTGATGTATAAACTATTATTTTATTTATGGCTCTAGTCTTTTGGAAGTTACTTGATGTATAAACGTATTGGCCGGATTATGTATACAAACAATAATCATTTCGTTAGAAATATCATTTATGTACACTTGTTTTAGCGGATTATTTAATCTTTATGATAATACATATATTAGTAAAAAGAAAAAAACATATAAATAACACTATATTTTGAACTTCCCCCTCAGATAGGCAGATTCAAGAAACCATTGTTCCTTTTTTCTTTTGTACTGAGATACGATTCAGACTCTTACAAAGGAGTCTTGGGAATAGATACTATGGAAGTTGTAGTATTTCTAATTCTTTGTTGACACATACAAAGTTGGGAAGGAAAATATATATTTTAGATTCGGTCTTCTCGATTTTGTAACATGGAACAATATCCCCTTATAATTTATATTTTATAAGTTTTGGCAATCTTTAAGAATAAAATATGTGGACACTAGATTCTAATCTACTATTCCCTCCGTCCCAAAATTCTTGTCCGCTATTCCATTTTGGGTTGTCCCAAAATTCTTGTCTACTTTTCTTTTTTAGTAAATTATTACACACAACTTTTTTTTGAAACCCACAACTTTATACCAATCTACACACAACTAACAACTCTCCTTAAAAATCATGCAAAAAATAAATTAAACAAGAATTTTGGGACGGAGGGAGTACTTAAGTTGCGGATGAAGTTTAGATTATAATTTTACATCCGAATACAAATGTAGTTGGGCAATATCTTTTTTTTTTTTTTTTTTTTTTTTTTTTTTTTTGATTTGAGGAACCCGCAGCCGCTACCTTCGGGCGCTGCGGGTAAACCTCAACTCCTTGTGCAGACTCGCAAACCACACAGGAGGTTCAACCACCCTAAGGTGACAGGCTCACAAAGACGGATTCGGGGAAAACCCGCCTCGGCCCGGGCAAACACCCCACCTTAACCACTCCGCCATCCCCTAGGGGACAGTTGGGCAATATCTTATGCTTCTGGAAGTTGTGGTAAGAAAAATTTAAGCACATATTGATATTTGTTAATAGTTGATTGATTGATGAATGAAAAAAAAAGGGGAAGAAAGCAACTTTAATTGTTTGGATCCACTAGGATTTTATTGATTGGTTATGTCTCACCAGCATCATAATCATCACCTGACACCTTCTCTTTTATTTGAATTCTTGTCATTTTCCATCATTACCTATCACAAAACCCTCCCTTCTTGCTATCCGCTTCCTCGAGCCCATTTCCCGTGTCCCATTACATGGCCCACCAATCACGCTTCGCCATGCATGCATTGGTGGGCCAAGTTAAAAATAAAAAAACTATTAAAGTTATAAAAAGGTGGTCCACCAATGCACGCGTGGCGAAGCGTGATTGGTGGGCCACCGAATGGGACACGGGAAATGGGCCAGAGGATTTCTACCGCCCTTCTTGCTATGCCAAATCCAAGTAAATTTAAATTTTCTCTAAAGCTTGATTATTAGTTTTATCATAGAAATTGATGTATTTAAATATTACTCCCTCCATCCCAAAATTCTTGTCCGCTATTCCATTTTGGGTTGTCCCAAAATTCTTGTCCACTTTTCTTTTTTAGTAAATTATTACACACAACTTTTTTTGTGGGACCCACAACTTTATACCAATCTACACACAACTAACAACTCTCCTTAAAAACCGTGCAAAAAGCAAATTGGACAAAAATTTTGGGACGGATGGAGTATATTACAACTATTAGGATAAAAAATCTTGTCCCTATAATTGTGTGGATAAAACCCATAGAAAATAGTCAAGAGAATATATGATGACAACCCTCCTCTCTTGATCAAAAATATTCCTTTTGGAGGGGGTTGAGATGTCATTTCCTTAACCACCTCTAAACAAATTGTAACCCATATAGATTAGTATTAATTTATCTATTACAAACAATAACTTGAAGATGTTTTAATAGTATAAATTAAAAATTATATAATGAAATACGAGATGAAATATTATTTATAGTACACACTGTACTTGGTTATCCTACAAGAGTTTTTGGAATAAGGAAGGAGCGAAAGATCCTATTCTTTATTTTTTCATAACAATGCCTTTGCAAGTTGATGAATGCCTTTGTCGGAAAGGAGTGATACCATTTGCTCCCAGTATGTCTTTTGGGGCCACTACAACATTAAAGAGGAACTGCAACACTTTTAGGCATCGGTGAAATACGTATCCCTACTCTATTGGCTTTAGACCGTAGAATACATTAGCCCATTCCCGGGGGTGGGGATCTTCTGTCCCACCCTATGTCCCACTATATGTTCTACTCTCAAGGTTGTCTCAGTAACTCCGTACGGAGTTACTCAAGTGAGACATGTAGTGGGACATGGATAGAAGATCCCCAGCAATTCCCGGGAGGACAACAATCTTTTTCAGTTTAATTACTTAGTTATTTTTTTGCAATATGATTTTCAACTACCTACCGTTTATTTATGACTACATATGTCAATATTCATTTGCAGAACAATGTGTACAAACATTTGATTATTTAGTAATATAAAATGTCAGCTAAATTACATTTTGCTCGAGTGCCAAAATCTATTACTTCTTAAAAACTGCATCTAATAAAAACACTGTTCAACCCGGTCACATCACCCTTACCCCCCCCCTTCCACCCCACCCCGCTGCTTTCCTTACCCCCCTTCCACCCCACCCCGCTGCTTTCCGACTTTCGCGCGCCACGTTTGCGCCATACTTGTACGTGGCCATTTCAACTGCTCCCATCGGCGACCATGCTTAGACGTCAGTCAGTTGTTCGCTGGCAAGATACTGTGTCTGCATAGTTTTCTTTTGCTGAGGTCTGCGCGATGTGTATTAATTTTCCCGGACTCCACGCGGCTATTATTATTTCCTCGGAAACTCAACCGCTGCTTTAATCTTCTTCTCACAATCACAGATCTAGATTAAAACAGATATTCCAATAATTTTCATCTCTCTCTGCTTTCTCTCTCTACAACTGTCCTTTTCGGGGAAGCGATGGCCGCCATGGCTGAGACCTCTCCGAAGGAGCACTTCTTCCTCCACCGCAAATCCCACGCCCATTCTCACAAGAGCGAATGCAATATGTACTGCTTGGATTGTATGAACGGCACCCTCTGCTCTCTCTGTCTCTCTCATCACAGAGACCACCGCGTTATTCAGGTCAAAATAGTCAAAATTGAAAATCCCCCTTTCCGATTTCCCCCATTTTCCATCTTGTGTGCAGGTGCAAAGCCTTGCTCTCTCTCTCTCTCTCTACACGGACACACTGTGCCTGCTAAAAAGGCTGTAGCACTTGTTGGCAGAAACGGCTCTGGAAAAAGCAGCATCATACCACTTATGGAGCAATTTTATGACCCTACTTTAGGTATTATGTCACTATCCTCTTGCATGTTCCGGATTCTCTTTCAAAAGTTTTGACGACTCATTTTCCTTGTTTCAGGAGAAGTCCTCTTGGATGGCGAAAATATAAAGAACCTCAAGCTGGAATGGTTAAGAAACCAAATTGGTTTAGTTACTCAGGAACCTGCTTTACGAGTTTGAGTATCGGGAGATAACATTGCTTATGGACGAAATGCTTCCGTGGACCAAATTGAAGAATCTGCAAAAATAGCGCATGCGCATACATTTATCAGCTCTCTCGAACAAGGATATGATACTCAGGTATTTTCTAAATAAAATTGGTTTTGCCAGGTTCCATTCATGTGGTGCTTAAAGAAATTCTGATTCATTAGGTTGGTAGGGCCTCACTAGTGATGACAGAGGAGCAATAAATTAAACTTTCTATTGCTAGGGCTGTGCTTTCAAATCCATCTATTCTGCTCCTGGATGAAGTCACTGGTGGACTTGATTTTGAGGCTGAAAAATCAGTTCAGGAAGCTTTGGATGTCCTCATGCTGGGTAGATCCACAATAATAATAGCTAGACGGCTGAGTCTTATTAAGAATGCTGATTATATTGCTGTAATGGAAGAATGCTGATTAACGACTCGACTACTCATCACTCATTTTTTTGTAAAAACACTACGATCGACTAACTCTTGTTGATATTCTGCTGTTCGATTTCAGTAAGATTTTCAAGTACAAATTTGTTCACTTGGGAGGTGATGAAGTCAATACAAGTAAGATTATCCGCTTCATTTTCTTTGCATTACTCTGAGTGAAGAAATCAGTATTTGGAGATTAGTTTTGTAATGAAGCGTGTCGTTTTCAGGTTGCTGGGACACGACTCCTCATGTGCGGAAATGGTAGAAATCGATTTCTTGAATTCCGACTCTCACTAAGATTTTTTCCTCAAAACATTTCTTCCTTGGCTAATGTCCTTTGTGATTTATAGGTTGAAGAAAAATGGCATGAATGGCTCCGAGGCTTACGAGCATTTCGTGTTGAGAGCGCAAAAGATCGCTTTGTCCCACGGATACGACATCATAAACTGGGAAGAAACATTCAACAACTTCGGGAGCAAGTTGAGCAGGAAAACCGTGGTTCATAATTGGTAAGTTGCTGCTGATACTGCATTTTCTACTCACCAAACAAGGACATAGTTAAGGGGTTTTATAGTAAATGTGTAGGCTTGGGAGTGGTGTTGCTCAAAACTCGTGGAACGGCGTACGGGGAACAGCGACGTGCGGCCGCGTAGGTATGTATTATTCTACTGATGTAAATAAAAGGAAATAAACTCTCCTACTGATGAACATTACTACTGATGACCTCTCCCACTGATGAACAGTATATGACCTCTCCTACTGATGAACATTACTCGTGAACAGTAGTACTGATGAATGGTACTCAGTAGATGAACAATACTAAGTCGATGTAGATGAACTCTCCTGTTCATGCTACTGATGGTGAATTCTCCTACTGATGAACAATTGATGACGCTCCTGCATCAATAATTGTGAATAATTCTTCACATAAGTCCGTCTCTTTCACTCCGAATTCTAAGTTATATCTATGATTAAATTTATATTCATTGCTATATTATTTAGGTTCAATCTATATGAATACAATCTATATGAAGTAAAATGTGGGATAATTGGTTTCTAAAAAGTAAAAAATTTGCTTGTAAGTACAATGTAACGGCGACGTGCGGCCGCGTAGGTATGTATTATTCTATCTGTAGACCTTTCAACTGCTTCATAAAGTCGCGGATTTGATACCTAAAATCGTGGAAAGCGTAGCACGGGTGTTTGCCCAAGTGGTAAATAAAAGGAAATAAACTCTCCTACTGATGAACATTACTACTGATGACCTCTCCCACTGATGAACAGTCGATGACCTCTCCCACTGAATGAACATTACTCGTGAACAGTACTACTAATTAAGGGTACTCAGTAGATGAACAGTACTCAGTCGATGTAGATGAACTCTCCTGTTTTATGGATTATTCCCTTTTTATTTGTGATTTTCTGCCTTTTATGGTAAAGGGTGGAATTTCCTGATGAATGTCTTTCTTTGTTTTCCTTCCACATAACTGAAAATACTGCATCAATATAATTTGAATTAATGAATGTGTAGCACATGATTTTTTTGCTCTTCTCTCACATTGAATTGATACTATCCAGATTCTAAATTTGTCAAAGCTCATAGGTGGTTGAAGCAAGGAAACTATTAGTTATCTTTCCCAGTAAAATAGAAGATGCATTTTGGTATCAGACCCCTTTTATTTTTTTTTTCTCTAAGATTTTGCCCGAAATTGGGTCAACTCGAATGTGCTGGCCTTTTACCCATCTAGCAAGATCATCATCGTCAATGTCGGCAACGAGGTCGTGACGTTACCGGATTTGGGTTTCGTGTCACACCTTGTGCCCGCGATGCAAAATGTCAAAAACGCCCTCAATGCAGGTAACTTTTTTCTTGCTCTTTCGGTTAATTATGCAATCATTTATGAGTTTTTCTTTTTAGAAGTGAATTATGGAATTATTTGAGATTCAATCCAGTCCTAAGTATCTAAACATCTAAGACTTGACCTATATGATTTGCTAGCATAATGTGATTGATATTGCACTCAGTAAGGTAGGAATATGATATTGCCCCTTCGTATTATTTGTTTTGTTTCATTACTTTATATATCCTCAATAGGTTTACCTTATTTGATTTGATATATGTTGCAGATTCTTCTTAAGCCCTACCATTGAAATTTCAGAGGAGACAATTTCCCCTCATTGTTTTTTATGCAATGACTATTAACAAGAGTCAGGGACAGTCGTTGCAGTCAGTTGATTTATATTTGAAAAATTCAGTTTTCACTCATGGACAATTGTATGTGGCTATATCACGTGTTACTAAGCAACCTGGCTTGAAAATCTTGGTCGTGAGGGAAGATGGTGGAGATTGTTCTGTCACTAGAAATGTTGTTTTCAGAAAAGTATATCAAAATTTATAGTTGTACTTTCTGTGGATTTTTTTCTATTGGTTTCATGAACTGCTTATTTTTTCATGTCGCTGACTTCTTTTTGACATGATAGACTTGTGATGAATTTTAGTTCTTCATTGAAATTATGCTTTATTTTTTCATGTTTGTTGATGATCTGATTGAAAAAATTGGCAAGCTTGCATCGTTAGTTTGTTTATTGTGTATCTTGTAGTAATAATTAGAACATTAGTTGCATTGCAGTTGCTAATAGCATTTAAGAATAAAACTGACTTTTAAGAGGATAATATATATATATATATAAAAGCATTCCAAATCATGTGAAAAATCAATTGAATTAATAAGAAATATAAGTTGATGCTTTAGAAATATTTAAGTTAATTTGATACTTAAAATTCACCCGTGCGTTAGCACGGGTGTTAGCATTATATGAGTCAAATGACGTGGGTCCGATGGGTTAGGGCAGAGTTGGGTTCTAAGTTTCGGAGGCCTAAAAAAACCTCAGCCTAAGTGGCCCAACGGGCTAATTGGATTTTGAGGTGAAAAGTCCAATGAACTTGGAGTAATTTGATCTGTCTATTAGATTAGTTTTGTTCGATTAATCTGCGTCAAGAAAAAAAAAAAAAACATGTGTTAAAAACATATTTGAATCCAAAGCCTTTAATCAAGAAAAGTCGACCAATTTTACTGTACTAACAGTCTTAAGACATACTTTAGTATGTAGGTTGATTTTACTTAATAGTTTGTAAATGGTTGAATTGAGCTTGATTTTCAACTGCAGGTTCATTTATGATTTCTCGAGCCATCCAACTTTAAAAAAATGAGATCGGTCCGACAGGCTAGGCCGAGCTAATCCGACCCCGACACTTTCGACAGTGCTATCTTTTGCAGTTTTGCGTTAAGTACATTTCATTTAAGTCCTCCATTTTCTATGGGTTTTAGAATTGATACCAAAATAGTTTTCTGAAAAAACAGCACATATAATCCATAATATTACTTTTTTAAAATTAAAATAAGCATTAGGATTTTAGGACCAGTAAGTAATTCGAGTAGCGGTAAATTTGAAGTTTATTAATACTTGGATCGGTGTTTAAAAATTCTTAATTAGTGCAGTGCAATGTTGAAGTGATTTATTGCATATTTAGTGATTTGTTGCAGCAATGTAATTGTGCATAAGATTGTATCCCAGCCCAATCCCAAAGTGGATGGGACTATAACTTCAGCCCATAGAGTTGATCCAATTTAGAACAAAATAAAAGTATTGGAATGTGAACTTATGATTTAGTATATTTTAAATATCCAAAAGCCTAGATTATTTATGTATGTAATAGAAAAGAGAAACTATGATAGACTAACTATATGCGAGAGAGAGCAATACAGATGACAGGTAGACTGTTGACTGATTTTGCTTTAATGAATTTTTGGACATGATGGAACGCAATAAAATGTATGCTTGGTCAAACTGGGTCAATGTAAAGGCTTTTTTGTGGTCAGTGGGCCCAAAGCTATGCGCCATAAAAGGGGATATGGAAACAACTAGCTTAGTAAAGTTGATATATACCTGGTAGCCACCTAAAATAGTTCAATTCTATATGTATACCATTGCCAAAAATTACTTCATCCGTCCTGTTATTACTGCCGTTATTATTGTCTTCTTTTCAAAAATGACAAAAATAACTCTTACGCTTAAAAGGTAATGGGTTACACACCTCTACATCCTAGTCATGTTAGGCTCTTTAACCATTGTTGTAGCTCACCATATGTATTTCATGCCTCCTTATCCATATCTAGCTACTGACTATGGTACACAACTGTCATTGTTCACACATCACTTGTGGATTGGTGGATTTCTCATAGTTGGTCCTGCTGCGCATGAAACCATTTTTATGGTAAGAGACTATGATCCAACTACTTGATATAATGATCTTTTAGATCGTGTCCTTATACATTGAGATGCAATCATATCACATCTCAATTGGGCATGTATATTTATCGTCTTTCATAATTTTGGTTTGTATATTCATAACGATACCATGAGTGCCTTAGGGCAACCTCAAGATATGTTTTTAGATATCGTTATACAATTACAACCCGCTTTTGCCTAATGGATACAAAATACTCACGCTTTAGCACCCCGTGCAACAGCTTATGGTGCAACGTCAACTAAAAGTTTAACCTGGGGGAGTGGTGATTTAGTATCAGTGGGTGGCAAAGTGGCTTTGTTACATATTCCATTATGTAGGGATATGAGTCACTGGTCTAGTAGATCATTGCTATGGGGTACTTAGAGCTTGACTCAGTAGTTGCGGAGAACTGAAGTCAGTAGTTCGTGTACTTAAGACGATATTGTAATATTTTTTATGGTGGAAATTGTAGTGATACTGAATTGTATTACTAGAGAATTGAAGATCCAAAAACCCGTCCTGACCCCTGTGTGTGTTTGAACCGTTATGGTGTTATAGACTAGACTTGGTTTGATCGTCATAGATTATTTTATCTTAGTCATGTATGGGGTATTGTTGGGCCGAACTTCGCAGAGAAGTTAAAGTTCTAGAACCCCAAGTCATTGGTTCAGTGGAGCTCAGTAGTCTTCAGAGTCATCAGCTGACAACTTTTAGTGGAAGATTCCCTTCAGCAGAATCTTGGAAGAAGAATCAGTATGATCCTTGATCTACTGATTGAGTGAAGACCTTCGTTCTCTTTGAGTCAGAGCTGACTTCATTCAGCAAAAGATCCTTATCAGCTAACTCAGATGAAGACTCAGTATGATCAGCCTGATCTACTGAATATATGCAACTTAGTTGCAAACCAGACAAGGAAAAACGACTGCCCAATTCTTATCAGTCGAATGTCAGAAGAGAACATTCAGTATACGAGGTTCAGAGAGTCAAGATGTCTGACAGGTCTCACCTACCGCAAACCTCGATCAATGAGAAGCAACTAAAGCTTACATGTTCTGACACTAAAGCTGCTCTCATGTACAGAAAGGCAACCACTCTGCGGCGCATTTCGAAAATATATGGCCGTTTTCCTTGGAAGTTTGTGACACGTGGCATCGTCCTCTCCAACGGATACATGCCTGGGTCACAACTATAAATAGAGAAGAGTCTTCAAGCTCAACTCACGGGACAACAAGGGAACACAAAGCTTACAACCATACAACTCTCTAGCGCACTTAAAGTCAATCCAGCGAAGAACTTGGTTAGTTGAATATCCTTAGTTCTTTTCTCTAGAGATTCTTTAGTTCTCCCTTCTCTATCTAAGCTCCATTGTTATATCTTAGCTTAGAACCTTCGAAGGAGTTCACATTCTGTGAATGGTTCTTATTGTAAGAACTCCTTCATTGTTGGAGATCATCCCCTCCCCTTCAAACTTAGGTTTGATTTGTAAAAGTCGCTAAGGACTATAACTTAGAAGGGTCTGTCCAGTGCACAAATTCCTTGTTGAGGCTTGCTCAGATTAATCAACAAGAACTCATGTTCAGTAGGATCGTGGACGTAGGATCTTGCGTATCCGAACCACGTTAAAAATTGCTTGTATCGTTTACTGTTTCGTTGCATTACGCTAAAAACTATTTATAAAATCATCCTTTGCATAAAACGAACTTGAAAAGTGCACCAGCCAAAACGGTTTTGGTTTGCATAAAAACGTTTTCAAAGAGACGAAGTCTACCGGGCCCCACACTTATCCGCACAACATTCTGCAACTGAAATTCTCACACTGACTCAAGTTAGTAGAAAGGACTCAGCTGCTGAATCACTCTGACCCGCGATCAGAAGGTTTATATCTGGCACTGAAAATTCAGTAGCAAAACTCAGCTCAGCTGACCTTCGCGTTTGAGGAAAAATTTGCAATCAGGTGTATTCACCACCCCCCCCCCCCCCCCCACACCTGATACTCGTCTTCGGACCAACACATTAGAAACCGTGGATTTTTTTGTACATCATATCCATACATTTACGATTCATGTTACGGTATTGATAGTCCTAAAGGGTGTTCTATTTGCTCGCAGCTCCCGGTTGATACCAGATAAATCAAATCTCAGTTTTTGTTTTCCTTGTGATGGGCTTGGAAGAGGGGGTACATGTCAAGTATCGACTTGGGATCATGTCTTCTTAAGACTATTCTAGATGTACAATTCTATTGTTCTTCAAAAATGTATCGTATTCTTTGGGAATATTAATTGTGCTACTTCGGGAGTAATAATAATAATTCAATAACCAATATTCGCACATCAATAAGATAAATATATGAATTGCTTATGTAAAACATGTAGTATTCTTTAGGAATATTAAATTGTGTGCTACTTCAGAAGCAACAAATTAAGATGATGTATATAGTATGAAGTAAAAAAAAAAAGGTATGTTGTAAATATATAGATAATATTAATAACTCTTTAAGAGTATGTAATATTCTTCGAAAATATTAAATTGTGGTACTTCTGGAGCAACAACTAAATCATGTCAATAAATAATTTTGACTTGCTCTTTAAAAACATGTGACATTCTTCAGAAATATGAGTAACTAAATAAATAAATAAAAGCGTATGTAGAGTAAATATTTTTCAAGAGCATGTAATGTTCTTCAAGAATATTGATTGTGCTACTTATGGAACAACAATTCAAGTTGAAAATATGTTTTGGAATTGCTCTTCAACGGCATATAATATTCTTCAGAAATATTAATTGTGCTACTTCTAGAGCAACAAGTGATATCGTAAATATACAATAAACAATTTCGATTTAATCATTATTCAAAATAAATGACAAGCCAAATCACTAATATAATCATTCCATCTCAAAATCCTAATTAAATACATGATGTCTGATTAACTCCATAAAACCAAGCTTAGTAATTAAATATATACATTCTCGCCGTCACTTGAATTATAATAATCAAAATCAATATTTAATAAAACAAAAATTACCTCCATGAATTATCTCCCAACTCAAAAGTGGGCACAAAACGAAACCAATTTGGAATTTGCACCTGAGCTTGTGACGTCCGCGTGCCGTGAATTCGCCTAGTCAATTGAGAGCGTTGTCGTGATGATAATGTGTTATAAACTAAAGTGAATAAGAGAGAAAGAGCGGAGAAGATAGAGAATAATAAAGAGAGCGGGAATGAAATGTGTGTTATTATGAGGACTAAAGACCTCTATTTATAGAATTACATGGGCTTTTAAAGTTTATTTGGTCATCACCATATAAGGTAAATTTATATATATATAAAATATATTTACAACATAGAGAAATTAATTAATAATGATAGAATTATAATCCAAAGCCTTAAAATAAATGGTTCTCTATTGTTTTCATTTTTCACTATAGGGGTATTTTATTTGATTCTCTCTACATATACATATTTAAAAATAATAATAAAAATGATAAAAAAAACATATATTTTGTTGAGTTTTAACTAAGGAACATTGTATAAAGTATGAAGTAAATGGTATAGATTCCAGACAACAATTGCTATTATAAAAAAGTTATTTATGAAATGCAAGAGCACAATAACTAGAAATTTCGCTTAACCGAAGTTTTGGTTATCTATTTTACAAATCTAAATACCAAATCAAAAAAATTCGGTTCAGTTTGGTTATTAACCCAAAAATTTGGTTTGGATCGGTTTCGTTTCGGTTATAACCAATAAAGAAAAAGAAAATGAGAAAAAAATTGACAATAAGCGAAAATTATGGAGTTACGGACCTACGGTAATTTAGGTTGATGAGTTCAATTATTCTCACTTTGGTACAAGAAGTAGAACTCAATATCCGGAAACCTCGAAACAATTTTGACGTTACCAATGAGAACAAATTAAGTTATAAGCTAAACTTGAAACAATGAATTTAAGAATATATAATATATTATACAAAGCTCTACACATCTTCGTATGGTCCAAATAAGCCTAAAAAAGATCATAATATTTTACGATTAAATATTTTTTTAAGATATAATTATTATATACTACTCCTAGTTAAAACTTTAAAACTATTGTAATATTTTCGGTTCGATTTGGTTCGGTTAACCGATGCTTAAACCAAAAACCAAACTTACAAATAATGAAAACCAAATATAAAACCAAAAAGTTTTGGTTCAGTGTAAATAAATTTGGTTCGGTTCGATTCGGTCGATTATCCAACCAAATTGACAGACCTAATAACAATGATTAAAGAAATTAATAAAAATCGATAACGGACTTTCACTATTATTAACTTCAATCTTAATGCACTTTGATAATATATTCCTTAGGAATAGGTTAAAAGAATATGTATATATGCAGTTGTATAGTTGATTGTTAGATAAACAAAGGTTATCGTAACAAACATACACTCGTGGGTCATAAGTTTTAAATTAACTAATTTAAAAATCTTTAATCTATTAAATTTTGTTTGAAACGTTCTTAAAATTTTTTTAGAGGTGCTCGTACTATTAAAAGAAATGGAATGCAATAGCCCAAATTTAAACTTTAGTATGTGTTTTCTTCACACAAAAAAGAATAGTAAAAAGTTATTATGGATCTCTTTAAATAACTTTAATTTTGATGAATTGGTAGTTCTGTTCGTTGCTTTATCGTTAATTAAAAGGATGCATAAAACATAAAAGCTATGGAGTAAGTTTGATTTATTGTTGAGCAAAGAATAATTCTCTTGAAATCTTGAGAAAGAAATTTGCAGGAAAACAATTTGTGAGCCATCTAATTTGAGTTAATTTAGGCTAAATGCAAGTGTAAAACGTAACAGTACAGTTTTATAATAAGTTTCTTCACACAAAAATATGAATGTATATTGTCCCCATAGAATGATATAACGGTTAAAGTACTCATTTTGCGATCGAAGATCATGAGTTCAAAATCTACCAAAAGTCATCATATGACCGAAATTGATGTGTGAGTTCATTGAAGAGGAGATAACAATGCCGATGCTCAATCTATTATTCCCAACGAAATCAAGCTATACATGATGCAATCATCAAAATTATCAGGTAATTTTGTTGCAATTTGGCGTTACATTGGATTATTGAATTTAATTATTATACCCTATTCAGAGAATTCGATGTGACGCCAAACAAACATTGTTGAAGTAAATACTTAACTTATTCTAAGAGCATCCACATCCCTTCCCAATCTAATTAGAGTCCGGTGGCTATATACCCAAATGGGTAAAGTCAAACACATTTATACGCAATTCTTATATTTAACTACATTATATACCCAAAAAGACTAAAATACCCCTGTTTTTTCAATAAAGTCAAACTATGGGATGGTCCGATCACGGTCCGACCGGAGGGTCCAATCATGATCCGACCGGTAGGATCATGACCGATCATGGTCCGACCGGTTGGACCATGATCGAGCATGGTCCGATCGGCCAGACACATGGTCCGATCACAATTTGAGTATTAGTGCCGATCACATGGTCCTATCACATGGTCATACACTATTTTTTTTTAGTGCCGATCACATGGTCGGACAATTTGACTATTAGTGCCGATCACATGGTCCTATCACATGGTCGGACACATAGTGCCGATCTGACAAGTTTCAGGTGAAAATTTTGAAAAAGTGAGGGTATTTTAGACAAATTGAGTATTTGCTAGATAGTTTTTAAGGGGATGGGTAGTTTTGTAGTTGTAATAATCAAATTGGGTAGAGTTGTATAATTCCACATTTAATTATACATCCATCATATTCTCTCTCCGTCCCGTCAGCTTTTTTTTAAACACTCAACTTTTAAACATTCACCTACATTCCTTCATCCATCCATATAAACAATTTTTTACTTTATTGGGTCCCACTACTTTAATTTTTTCAAACATTATATTTAAATAACAACAACAAATATATTATAATATTTTTATTACTCTTCGAATAAATAAATAATTATAAAATAAAAAAATTACTAATTAATTTAGATAAATTCATTAAACAATAAATACTAAGAAAGTAAAAAAATAAAAACTTGCAATAACATGGAAAATTAAACAATACAACACTTAAAATAAAATTTACGAACTAGTAAATCAAAATATTAATCGATCAATTGTTGTTTTAGCGAGTCCATATATGCTCAACCAAGTCGTGTCGAAGTTGGTGATGCACATCGCTGTTACGTAACTCGAAGTTGGTTCGAATCACATTTCAAAATTCTGGATTTGGACCTTGAACGAATTGTGGGGGTTCATCATTTTCATCATTGGGAAACGATGCAACCATATCCCCCTCATCCTCAACAATCATGTTGTGCAAAATTACACAAGTTAACATTATGAATTTTATTCTTTTCCAGTACCAAGATCGAGTTGACCCTCTAACGATTGCCCATTGAGCTTGGAGCACCTCGAACGCTCGTTCAATATCTTTTCTGGCAGCCTCTTGTCTTTCTTTAAAAAAGCTCCTCTTTGGATCGTCTGGGCAAGGAAAATACTTCACTAAAGTAGCCCATGTTGGATAAATTTCATCTGTCAGATAGTACCCCTAATTATAATGTGTGTCATTCACCGTCAAATTAGTCTCAGGCGCATTTTCTGAGAGCACATGGTTGAATAACGAAGATTCATTTAACACATTAATATCATTTCGTGAACCAGTTACACCAAAGCAGGCATGTCATATCCATAGATCTTGGGAAGCGACATCTTCTAGCACGATCGTAGGAGAACCATGTCCCCTCGTAAATTGACTTTTCCCACACGTGATCGAGTGCAAATTTGGATCTTTTTTCTTCGCGGTACTTTTCCAGTGCCATTTTGTAGACGTCTTCGTTACTGGACCCGCTTCTATATATACTTGATATGAGATTGTAGCACTCGTTGAATTTTACTACAAGCGGCCTAATGTAATGCCAATGAGATCTCAAGACCGGCGCCGGACGAGTAGGAAGGCTATCGGGTTTATTTTCATTATAGTAGCAAGCAACACGATTCCAAAAGGCCGCTTCCTTTTGGCAATTACCGGTGATTGGATCTTCAGATACCGTGTACCATGCGTTTGTTAGACGCACATCCTCTTCTTTTTTCCAAACCAGTCGCTTGTTCTTACCGGTCGCACTGGTAGTTGCTTGCTCCATAGAGCCAACTGAAGCAGGTGACTCTTCCTCTTCGAATTGAGTTTCTGGAACCAAAGATGGAGAGCCTATTTCAACTCGTCGAGAAGATCGAGACTGTTTATTTATTTATGGTGGAGTAGAAAATCCAAACATGTGTGACGGATTGTGAGTGAAATTTGACATATTAAGCGGGTTGGATGGAAAATTCGGAATATTTGTGGGATTGGGAGTGAAATGTGGATAATTAGTCGGCATCCCATAATTCCCAAAATTTTGGGTATATGGATTATTGGGTGGAAAAAATTGTGGTGGATGGTTAAATTGGGGGTACGAGAAACTTGGATGAACTTGAGAATTTGGAGGAATTTGAGAATTAGGACTAGATTCATCTTCGTCCAAATTATAATAATCCGGTCAATTGAAATTGCTATTTTTATCCATTTCGGATAAAAATTTATCAAAAGGAGAATTGAAAAATGAAGTGAAATTGAAATAATATAGAGAGAGAATAAAATTTTAGTAAAGATATGAGAATTTAAGATTGTGTGATTTTTGTTTTCAATACTTACACTATATATCTGTGTTCTTAAAACCGGCCCGGTCATTGACCCGGAAAAATATTTTTTACCGGTTCAACCGGTGGGTTGACCCGGTGTGACGTCATAAATATATGATTATTAAATTATATAAATACATAGGTTTTTTAATAATACTAATAAATATTAAAAATGACTTACAAATATATAAAATAAATATAAGCATATTTACGACTCCCAACCGATGTGGGATGAGTGTAAGTAGTTAGATGGAAAAAAAGTTGATGAAAAAGAAGAAGAAACCATCCCACATCGAATAGAGAAGAAAACCAAACAAAAAATTAACCTATAAATCCCTCCCTCCTTGTTTTAACAACCTGTCAACAGTTGGTAATAATAATTAGTCTACCAACATTAACATAAATGCAGTTTAAATTTATTAAGCATTTCTCATTTATGAAAATAGGGTTTTGCTTTCGGTTATCATACTAATTGAAACCGAACATGGATCGGTTATCGGCCAACAGAAAAACCGATCGGTTTTGAATTTCTGAAATCGAACCGATTTGCAACCTTATTTTTTTCAATTTTATTTTTTTTACATTCAAACCGAGTTACCGGCTCATATATAGTGTAGTTGATATTCCCACTTCTGCGCAAGTGGTTGATCTTGTGTAAGGTTTTGGGTTCGATTCCCGTTAGGGACGATTTATAATAAAAATTTCATTAAAAAAAAAAAATCAAACCGAGTTGACCCGGTTCCCGGGTACCGGTTCAACCGGTCGAACCGGCCGGGTCGCACCGGGTCAATAGCCAAAATGAGCCAGTATGTAACCCGGCCCGGATTTTTGACCGGGTCCGGGTCAAACCGGTTGAACCGGTAGGGCCGGGCCGGGTTTCAAAACATAGCTATATATAGAAAAAAATTGTAATGTTAATTAACGGCTATATACTACTTTTCACGAAAACGTATATATAACGGCTATATTCATCAAGAATTGTTTTATAATTAAACAATATATACTTAACGAAAACGTATATATAACAGCTATATACTACTTTTCACATCTCATGTGGGTCAGACCTATGCAAACTTTCTCTCCATTCAACCAAATATTGGCCCACCACTGACAATCCTCTCTCCATTTTGTCACACCCCAATTTTTCGGAGAAGGACACGATCATCAGGGATCGACTGAGGTTGGAGAAAAGAAGCGGGGAAAGAAATAAGGTCTGTATTATCTGGAATAAATCAAGGGAAAAACCCGATAAATTGTGTAAAAAAAAATCTTTCCATAACGAATCATGCTAAAACAAAGATGACAACTGTACTCAAGAATTTTATATTCAAGGACTCGACTCAAATTGAGTCCTTAAGCAATTAATCATCAAAGCAAGTGTCACAGGGCCCAAAAACAATACACGAGCTAAGCCCATCAGAGTTCTTTATAAAAGTATTTGAACTTAAGCGGAATCAATATATAATATAGATATACATCAGAAACCCTCACCTCAGCTTTGCTCGTCACCACCGTCCGTCCAACCTGAAAACATTTTGAAAATAGTTTGGGCTGAGCACTAGTGTACTCAGTGGGTGAAACAGTTTATAAATATTTCACAATAAGTTTAATCCATGCATAAACCATATGACTTGGAAGGTTTAAAAATAAAAGTCACTTCCAAACATACAAATATTCGTTTACTTGTGTGCGCGCGCTGTCACGTTCTACAGTTACTCTTACTCTATTCCCCTTGCTCTCGGACTTTGGGCTACTACCCAATGAGTCTCATAAACATCTGATCTCGGGTCTTGACCCAGATATCCCAACCGTTAGACTTAAAGCCGAAGCCCATAGGTCCTCTCCAACTGGTTAGCACACAATGAAGATCAACCCATTGCACTACTAACAAACGTGTACACAGTCCTCAACTAGCGTGTTAGGCCAGTTAAGGATCTCGATCGATTAAATTCAGAGCATTAAACTTGTAGAACGCACAAAAACATCTTTCATGGATAAACAATCATTTCAAAGAGCTTAATAACTCAAAATAGTTTTAGATAGTAAAAACCCACCTTGTTGTAGTACTAACTCGCTCTAGTCCGCAAAGTGCTATTCCGTTTCCCCCGAAGGGCCTTCACTAGGGCTGCTGCTTATGGAATTTAGGAATAGACAAGTAATTGGAATTGTCTTCTCCACTATTTATAGAAGAGAATGGTAATAAAGAATTGATATAGCCGACTAAACCATTTCTCTAGCTAGCTACTTATTCACTTCTTATCTCTACATGCATAAGGACACGTGGGAAGGGGAGATATTTCCTAACTTACTCATGAAGTTATTTTCTCGATTTTACCGACTATGTTGACTTGTTTCTTACTAGATGTATCTCACCTAGGAATAGTGTAGAATTTGTCATCTCCTCAGTCTCTACAGGCTTGTTTGGTTACTATTACATCTTACATAATGGAGGGACACGTAGGGATTATTAATTAACTTACCTTTGCCAATCTAAACAATCATGTCCATACAACTAGTTGTTTGCCACTAATACATTAAATAATATTGATATATTATTATAATATATATATATATATATATATATATATATATATATATATATATATATATATGGATTGAAAACAATATACGTATGCACACCCACACCCCTTCAATATACATTATATATTAACAATAGTTATAACACAAGTATATACTTCATATGTCTATGATGCGTTATATTTAACATATACTTAACCGCAGATGATTAAAGAAATCTTATACTTAGGGGGAAAAATGAAGGTTATTACACATTTAAATTATTAGATGAAACTTACTCTCTCTCCATCCACATAAATCTCACATTGCAGCATACCATCCATCCATCCATATGGATGGCCTCTCAAGTTGGCGATGCGGATGCTCTAAGGAGACATGTTAAATGGAGTTGACTGAGTGGGTGTTTGCAACCACTTAAATTATCTAACTTATAATTTAATTTAAGGATAAGTTGATTTTAGAGTGTTTGGTTAGCTTAAATTAACATAAATTCTCTACAAATAAGTAGAAAAAGGAGAAGTTGGTGAAGTTGGGTTAAACCAACTTCTCCTCCTTAATGGCATAAATGTAATTTTTAATAAGTTGTGATTTGACATTTTAGTTCTAAATATCAAAATAAGTTACTAAAGTATAAATTTTGCAAACACTCTTTTTTCAACTTTTTATACTTTTAAGTAGTTTTTGCAAGCACCGCTCAAATTCTCTAATAAGCCACTTTTATCAACTTCTCCTTAATTTAAGAACTTAAAAAAAGTTTAAGCTATCGCAAACACCCCTGAATGGCGCGGCGCTAAAGGGGTTGTGCGCGCACACATTGTTAAAAGAAATATTTGTAGGAAAATCTGAATTTATTGAGCAGTTTTTTAAGTCAGCTGCCCAATCAGCAATTTCGACCATGAATTTGAGCTTTTGAAGTTGTTAGTTTATCGAAATAAATTATACAACGTTAAACTCCATCCCACAATGATTGTAACATATTTTATTTTTCAATTATTTTTAGTTAGTGAAAAATAAATATTCAAAATTAGGTGCGTAAAGTATAAGTTAATGGAAGTGGGAGTTAAAGATAACTTTGATTAATTAACTTATTCAATGTCCCACATTCACCTTATGACATATTGAGTTGTGGTGAGTTTAAACCCACACCACACACATACATACTCGTGCTTAAACCACACCATAAATTTTTATGAGATCACCTCTCTTTTAGCCGTACCGAGCACGGTATCGTTCTAGTTTCTTAGAAAACGTTTAATATTCATGAATGGTAATGATTCATTGATTTGATTGAAAACAAGCCAGAGTTTCCACATGTTTGCTTGGGTTTCAATGATTTTTCAGTTGGAATTAACATGACATAAATTGAAAATCTTTACATATTATATCAATGCATATTTCTTGATTGACTCATCTGGCGGATTAATACAACGATATAGTTAATATTAATACTAATAATATTTGGCTTCTATTGTATGTATAAAGTAAAATCTCCATACAGTAATATGGTCGAGATTGACAAAAATATTATTATAGGAGGTTATTGATAAATAGAGGTTTACATATATATAAAAAATGCATTAAAAATAACTAATATGCATTATTTAGCACTTGAAAAGTTTTTTATTCATGTTTTAATGCACGAATTTGAAAAATATATAAATAAATGAATTTAGAAGAACACATGTATGTACGTCATTCATTTAAATACATTGTATATGCATTAAATTATAAGATTCATTCAATATGTACATAAGTAATATAAATAATTTGTATGTACATTCATATGTGCCTCTTCATATTCTAAAAAATATGAATTAAACTAAGGTAATTGTGCTGAATAATTACTACGAGCACAAAATAATTAACCCAAAAAACTTAATTAAAGTTAAAAAGTTAAACAATACAATATTAAGAAAAAAATCAAGTTATTTTCACAAATAATTTTAGATATGTAATTTATATCATCTTCAATTTTTGTTAAATAGTTATTTTATTCTTAGTATTGTATGAATACATTTGAAATCTAATGCATTTTATTACTATATCAAGATTAATTTGATAAGGATGCACCTAGAAAAAACATGTAATATTACAATATAGAGTTTATTACTATTTATAACCGGTCCGAAGTTGGGACCATAAATTTTTATTATTATAATGAGATTATTGTTACCCTCTGTCCCGCTTGACTTGTCTTATTTTCCTTTTTGGATTGTCCCGCTTAACTTGTCTTGTTTCTTAAAATGAAAAATAATTATTACACAAATTCACACTTTTTCTTTGTGGGTCAATCTCTTTATACACAATCACCCACTCTTCTACACACAACCACCTATTCATCTTAATTTCCGTATCGAAAAGAAACAAGACAAGTCGGACGGTACGGAGGGAGTACTATATAAGGTATTGTAGAGATTCTACTGAAAATTATTTTAAAACTAATGTAAGCGTCCAATTCAATTTCCAGATTGCCTCTACATTCTAATGTACAACTCACCTTATATATCGCGTTTTACCCTTATTACGTAACTACTTCATAAATATTTTACTTTCCACAAACAATTAGTAGAGCTAATTAAACAATCTAAGCAAATCATGAGGTATTTTACAATAAGTATGAATTCCATAAAATCATTCAACCACACTCGTCTCATTTCCAACAAATACAACACCTCTACCCTAACACTAAATCGGCACTTCCGTCTTCACCGCTGGCGCCGGAGCATGCATACTATCCGCCTTAAGCCAATCCTTCGCACATATCAGTGCCTCCACTGTCTCCGGCCGCAATGAGCACCTGTAACTGTCCATCTCCTTCCTTACCGTGTCGAACACAGAGGCTGCAGAGACTGTACAAACTGGAATCGCCAAGATATCGCGAGCCATCTTTGAGAGTGTCGGATACTTCATCCTGTTCACTTTCCACCACCCCACCACATCGAATTCGTGCACGCGTGGCAATAGAGACTCCTCAAGATACTGATCCAACTCCGACCGTGAAAGCTGGCTATTAGTTTCCATGATATAAACATCGAAATCTGTGAGCCCTAGACCGTTGCTGGAGATTCCCGTCCCTTGAGGATCCTCAGTGTCAGCAGACTGGCCGTTTGTTACATCGGCATAGGCAGGAGTGAGAGGTAGAGGCAGAGGGAGAGCTACGTATTCATGGAACAACTCATGGATCCCATCATCAACGATCTTTACGTACGAGGCAGAATCATCACCGTATATTTTTGAGAAGCTGAACTCAACAAGTTTCAATTTGAACCGTGGATCCATGACTACCGCAATTGCAAGAATGAAACAGCTGCTCTTCCAGTATTTGTCGAAGTTTTCTTTCATAGACTTAGTTAGAGTACTCACAAATGTATCTTCGCTTGACGCAGCTCGTGCCAGTTCCAACTGAATCTTCCACGCTTCGTGGAAGAAGGTGTAGGTCGTTGGAGCAGTAGATGTTGTCAGGAGATGAGCTGTGTCGAAGAGGGGCTTCAAGTAAGTGCAGAGAGTCTCCACTTGCTTCCAATCCTCTACAGTTGGTGCATCCTTGTAATCTGGATCTGAAGTATCCAAACAAGAGAAGACTTCCTTCAGTTCTGATGCAGCCAACAACATTTCATAAGTTGTGTTCCACCGAGTTTGGTCATCAATGGCAAGAGTCTTGGAGCTGGGAACTTGAAGTTGCTGTTTGAGCTCGATGAACTTCTCCTCACGCGACTCAGATGTTTTCACGTACTTAATACTATCTCTTATTTTTTTCACAAGGCCATGAACAGAAGCTAATGCATCTTGCACAATGCTGCTCAATGAACGAGCAAGACAATTCCCAACCAACAACTGCCCATCAAGCACCATTGGGTTCTTTACCGATAGCAAAGCTCTAAGGTTTTCTACGGAAGCATCATTCAGCGGTTGATTGATGGTTACAGAAAATAACTTACCATCCATATTCCAATCAGATAGGCATGCAGCAATAGAATGGCTGAAAGCAGTATCTGATTCTGGATAAGGCTCCATGATCACATTCAGAAGCTTCCGATGCATCTTCCACTCACTATCGACGAATTGTCCACTTACAAACATGTAGCCGATAGTTTTAGATGAGGACCATAAATCCAACGTAAGGCAGATCCGGCCAGGTACTCCCTCAACCACCCGCTGAATGCTCTGTTTTTCCCTAAGATAAGTAGCCACACAGTCCCCCTGTACAGTATTGAAGCTCACCATATCGAAACGAGGCTGCAAATTCTGAACAAATGCCACAAAACCAGGGTGTTCAACCATGTGGAGTGGGTACTCGTGCATGATAATCATCCTAGCAATCTCATGTCTGCAGCGGTCTGCATCAAAGGAAAGGTATGGAACACTGGCCGTTCGATAGCGTCGCTTTGGTGTATCAGTAAATGAGGTCATCTTTGGAGGGGCACTGTAAGGGGTCACCTGATTATTTCTCTCCTGGTTGCGCAGAACTACTGGGCAAGTCCCCTTCGCGATGTGACGCTTGAGATGACTCGTTCCAGCTACCTTAGACCCTGTGCTGTACGCAAATGACTGTTTGCATTGCTTACAGTATGCCCTCCTACATCCAGCACCAACGGTTTCAATAGTGAAATGCTCCCAGACAACTGACTTCTTTTTCCTACGTTTGATAGGTTGCTCCTCAGCAATATATGGTTGCAGCTCTTCAGAATGGTGGACTTCAGGCTCAAAAACAGGTTCCAGAATGTCTAGTTGCATATCTGATTCAATTGGCTGGGTTTCTTCAATTGGCTGGGTTTCTTCGATTGGCACAAGTTCATTATTCATGGCGGGGTCAGGATTTTCAACCTCCATCTTGAGAGAATGCTATATGATTTTATTTTCCTGCAAAATAAAAGACAATCAAAATCCAAAGCTGCAAAGCATCATCAAGCAGAAAGACTGATACTATTAGTTAAAGAGGTGATGCTGCTGTCATAGACGGCTACAATTAACACTGGCCGAGGACAACAAAGTTTAGAAAGATAACATTAATTTACAACCCAATCTTCAAAATGTGGCTATGTTGAAAACTCCTGCAGAAAAAGGTTATGATAACATTCAAAATCTTACTTTTCTTATAAGATATAATGCCTCTATTTCCAAGAGAATGTAGAAAAATCGTAATTTAACAATAGAAAAAGAGATAGATAGTCCGGTAGGAAGATATTGCAAACAAAACAGTCATACAATATCAAAGAGCAAACAAGAAATTTTCTAAGCTTACTTACAAGGTCATAATTATTGCATGGAAACCCTCCCCCTCTCTAACCAGAAACGAACAAAGAAGTATCTGATCATGGATTTTTAAGTTTGTTTAAAGATGATTACACACCCCTTCACTGTGGAAACACAATTTAGTAGCCAGAGAAGAAGTTAATAAAACACTGATCACAAAACAAGACTAACAGAATGATCAAAGAACTCAATGGGCAGCCAAAACCCCACCACAAGTTTGCAATAGCACAGCAACTAAATAATTTACTATGCAACTAAAATTTCCAAAAGGCCCCACTTTAGCTGAACTAAGTCAATTCTTTTAATCCCACAGCTAAAGACATAATGTAGCAGAAGGATTAAACTACTTAAGAACTTATTCAATTTACACAGGGATAACATCCCCAAAAACAAAATTACGGCTTGAGCCTCCAGGGCAAGATATTAGGACAAGACCAGACAAGTGGAACTCGGGGTTTAAGCTAAATTCAAAATCTGCCATCTCCATTAGCAAACAATTGAGGGTAGAGTACGATTTTTAAAATCAACTGGTATTATATAATGTTTAATAAGTTCTCATGGTCAACCTGGACCAATTGGGCCAACCAGCTAACCAGACAACCTATGAGATATGTCCACGCAAGTAAACAAATATAACCCCACCATCCACTATGTCACGCGCCGCATGTTCGAGAGGGGCTCACGGACATGCTGCGGAGCATTGGGCCAAGTGGGTTGGGTTTTACTAGAAGATAGTGTTGGGCTAGGCTTTAAAGTTTTTCCCTTTTGGAGACTTGTAGATATGTGTAGAATATTCTAGATTGTGTAAAAGGATCTAGAGACTTGATAGGAGCCGCTAGATCGAGTTGATCTAAGCCGTTCATTGTAGGAGAGAGGACCCAAACTTCATTCTTTGTAAAGCATCCAAGTTTGAGTAACATAAAAGCATTCTTAAAGAGCTCCTCTCTACTTTTCTCTCTAAAAATGTGTTTGTTCGAGGGTAGGCTGACTAGCAAGCTTCGAGGCGACGTCAAGCTACTAGTGTCACATGTGAAATTCCGCGCACGTGACAAGTATCATGTACAAAAGTCATCAAAATGACAGTCAAGCAATACGGCATCCATAACAAGTAAACCACCACAAACACGAGCTTAAACAGATCTGACGCTTACTTAGAAGATGGGCCTAAAAAATCTTAAGCAGCCCAGATCAAGATCATAGCACGCCAGGAATTCAAAATAAACAGAAGAATCATGAACATAAACGTAAAAAACTAATATTAAAACAGAAAATAACTGTCACAAAGTAGTATACACAGCAGATGAGGACTAAATTAAAGGTACACACATCAACCAAGCCCAGATATTTTAAACCTCAAGTTTAACAAACTAAACAAAGATAACTCTAGAGATGGTTCAAAAACTCAATTGGACAACGTGAGATCAGGTTACAAAAAATGATTAAAACTTTGACTTACAGAAAACATATCAAAAAACAAAATAACCAGAGTAGATCAATCAAAAAATAATAAAATCATTCCGAAATCACCAAGAAAACAGATTAAGAGATGGTCAAAGCAGAAAAGGAGGGGGAAAGAGGGCTTGTCATACCAGGAAAAAGAGGAGCTTCTGATCTAGATCCAGACGAAAAGGCTGGTGTCCGGCCGAATCGGAGGCGGAGGAGGCGATTTCCGGCGCCGAGATCTAAGGCTTCAGAGGAGATTGAAAGCTAGAATTGGGCTTCCAAACTGGACCTAGTTTCCGATAAGGTTTATTGGGGTTGGGGTTGGGGTTGGAGTTGGGGTAGGGTAGAATATTAAAGGGAATTGGATATGGACTTTCAGGTCCATCTATTTCTCTGCCGTGTTTTAGTGTGTGAATCACAACGTGTATTAATGCGTGTTTCGTCTCAATCTTTTTGTTTTATATTTTACTTCACTTCACATCATATTACTATTTCTTTTTGGTTAGTTTTAAAGGTGTGACCACACAGCCCACTTTCAGAATATGTAGCCCACTACTTAGGGAAATTAATTATTTTTTTCAATTTGGACAATTCTATTTCGGGGGCAAAGATTTTGAATTTTTCGTAGCCCATCCGTTTGCTTGAAATTTTTAATTTTGGAAAACTCACTTAACTCAATTATTTTAATAGGTTTAACTCGATAATTGTCGCATTTATTTAAGGGGGGGCAACTTTATTTACAAGAAAAATAATCTATGCTCGTTAGTCAATTCGTTTGCTCGTTTTAACATGTAGTAGTCAATTCGTATAATGATTCATGCTTTTTGTTTTATTTTTTTACGGGCAAAGGAAATAAAAGTAGATAACAAGTTACATGCAAGGCTTCCATTTACTTTATTAAAAAAAATAATAAAAAAAGTTACCTATCATTGAGATATACCTCGTTTTTTTTAACCAGGAGATGAGACAATAGAATTGAACCCGAAATGTATCATTTTTCACGAGGAAGGCTTACCACTTGCAATAGACTATAAGATGTTGCATTTGCAAGTGTTCTAGTATGGAGAGGCAGATGAGGTATCGAGACGTTACACGTTCAGCTTTTGGCTCGCTACTTAACTTGGCTCTTTTCACTGCCTTTCAACTACATATCTTCCTCACTGCGTTCAGCTTCTTCACCATCACACTCCATTGGCTGGAAAGCCAAGCATTCTTCTAATTCTCTGCAGAAATCCTCAGGATCTTCCTCCTCTTCCAAGTCCAGCGTTGCAAGAGCTGCTTCTCGTTTGTTGTGTCCATTGGGATTTTCGCCCTCTTCCTGGTCTGGAGGCAATGCAACAACAAGATGGTTAAAACCTGTTTGCTGATAGAGCAACTCTTTCTGGGACTTCCAATCTTCAGCAGTCTTCTCAACCACGTCACCAATCAATCTCTCATTTTCCACTATATGCTTTATGTTTTCGACATCAACCACTTTGCTAGCCTCTTCAACCAAAAGAAAAGGTAAGAAGTTGCACCAAAGTTCATAACATACGAGAGAAACTTTTCAAGATGGAATTGATATCATCATATTGTGATCAAACACTCTGGAGGACATGATTGCAGGTGGACAGTGAGCATCAAGTGAATTATACAAATATCAAATTTCAAGACTTAAGTATAGAAACTTAGTAACGTGAAAGCAAATCGGATTTGGAGGTTGACTTCATTGGGATAGATCTGTGATAAGACAGAAATTCTTATCTACAGGGACTCTGGACACTATGGAGCCAGATGGTTACCAAAAAGAGAACCAAAATGCTCTGTTAAGGTGGTGAAAAAGGAATTGCAGAAACATATTAAATTTACCTTTGATGGCATGCTCCTTTGCTGCTGCATAATCAGATGACCTTTTCTTGAATAAATCAACATCAAGCTCCATGCTCTAATGCAATAAACACAAACACAGATACATAAGAGAGAAAAGTTCAGTTTTGTATGGAAAATTGAAAACCTAACACCGACAAGCCAATGATGAGTGCTTAAGCAAAAGGTTTGGGGCAATCAGCCAGATCATTAGCACTCGGAGGTGTAAATTCTTTTTTAACCTCAAAAAGGAAAGGCTTCTTCGGTGTTGCACCTTTTAGACTTCAATCCAATAAGCAGTTTTTGCAATCACATGCTATAGCAGAAAATTAATATTATATTTATGCAGAAAATTACTGGGTGATAAATATTTCCTCTCGTGTTTAAAGTCACACATTCATAGAAGCTCAGGTCAACAATGAAATTACAATGTTCACAACTTTATTTTATGTTTAGGACATCATTGTTGTCTGGAAACAATGATATGGTTCAAGAGCACCATATTATTGTATAACAATTGCTATTTTAGGAGCTTGTAGCACTAAGTTTGCTAAATGGAACCTTTTAGTCAGGCTCACATGAGATACTATACCATAAATTGCTATTTGAACTAATAACTAATTTTCATCAGCTTAGCATATCTCGAGATAACATTTCAGGAAATTCAAAAGTAAAGAGTTCCAGATTCTGCTGGGGCAACTTTGAAATCCAAATTACCAGCAGTTTCGACTGGAAATTATATTTTAGTCAGCGAAGAACAAGTAGATTATAGAGAGATTATTAGAATACTCACCAAGTCCATGCGGATGAAGTGATCCAGCCGAGTATTAGCCAATAACCTAATAAGTCAAAATAGTTACTTCAGATACAGCCAACCAAGTCAGAGTGGAAGAATGAAAGAAGCTAATAATAAGAGATTCAAACTCACTTCTTATATGCAGATTGAATACGGGCATTCTGTACATCAGTTAGTTCGTTTACTCTCTCTGTTGCAGAGCCTTCATTTTCACCTACAAAACCAAAAATAAATATGTTTTTCTCCAACATACTCTTCATTAAGGCAGCAACTACTTTCACACCCGCAGCCTTTGCATCAACAACAAGACTCTTGAGCTGTTTCAAGTCTCCTGTAAAAGAAAATTAAGGTATTATATTGGACGAGAATACACCATGACTTCATTGTTGTTCGTATTATTTAACACTCCTAACTTTTATTACATTCATTACAAAAGGAACAATATTTGCAATGTCATGTTGGAGAAATGAAACCTAGCGATGAAATGTTTGACCTAGCAACATTCATGGATGCCAACAAGCATTATCTGAGTGTTCATATATGCATCGGTATTATCTTGAAAATATGCAGCTATGCCAATGTCTGATAAAGACAATTCAATCTTTACAATATCTAATAATTCGCATCTACCGCATACATGCAGAACTCAAAGTATGTGTTACTGTATGCTATAGAAACCCACATCAAGTTTATGAGCCAAAAGGCATAATTACAAAACAGTGAAGACAATGATACTCACCCAAAGATAAATAAATTTTGAATGGTGGTTTGAACGGCTGCATTTCAAACAAGCAGTACAAGCTGTATAACCCACCCAACCTGTTTGAGAAAGAGCCAGGTGAAACCATGTAACCTGCAACATAGGAACACCACTTATAGCCTTGGAACTGTTGGAGTTGTTTCTATGTGCTCAACCCTCTTTTGGGCTAACCAATGCAAAGATTTAATCAGGAGCAAAGAAATGTAAATGAAAAATCTTGTCTGAAAATAGTTATTGCAAACAATAATTCCATGACCTCCCGCCATGACTGAAGATAAAATTTAAAACAAGGATTTACTTGATCGAGTAATAGTAATTCATGTATCGAGCTATGGCACACATCTCAATATCAAAACAACGAAAAAACTACCAAAACATTCCAGCCTAACAATGCACCCAAAAAAAGAATTTGAGGTTGGTCCTAACTAAATGTAACAACTAACAACTGGAGCAAAAGAACATATAATGACATAACAACACATTGACACTTATGACTAAAAGAGGACAGGAAATAGGCAAGCAAATGCAACAGGATGGATTTGTCTGGTTGATGGGGTTCTGGGAATCCACAACGAAGTTTCTGACAAGTTTTACACTTGTGTCATTATGGTCTCGAAAAATAAAAAATGCTTTCATTTTTCGTGCATTCATTTTGAAAATAAATACTGCAATTGCTCCCCCTTTCCTATAGAAAGGGGATCTAAGAAAAAATGTTTTTGAGTGCTTATACTACATGAGTAGAATTGTGCAATCGCTCAATTCGAACTTCTGGAAATTTCGCTTAAAGTACTATTTTACATGAATAAATCAACCTAAGAATAAACGCAAACATGCTTCGGCCCCAATCTCAGTCAAATGCACAATATCCTTATTTGAAACAAGAAATCAAAAACTTCACAAATATGTCGTACTCAAACAACAAGACATTTGTTACAGTTTTAAAATAAGTAATTATAAGAATTAGCCTATTGGGATTATCTCATTCTATGTATATATGTATGTGTGTAACTCTTCACATCAATGACAATACATAATAATTAGATAACTTACTGATGGAATGTGCATACAGTGACTGCATAAAGAAACCTCGGTTGGTAGAAGGGCTAGCCTCGAATATATATGAAAACCTCCTCGAAAGCCACACTCTTTTGAATTCAGCAAAAGCTCTTGATTCACACTACAGAGCAAAAGAATGAAGCAAATTTAGCAATGCATAGATAAAATAGAAAGAAAATAGAAATACTTATAGTGGATGATACCTGAGTGAATTCATTTATGAGTTCATCTATGTCTAGCTTGAATAGCTTGAGGTCCATTACCTTCTCGCAGTCCTCCTAGTTCATTCATATAAACACGTCTTCTCAATTAGGCTGTAGAGGCATATTGGCAATATTTTAAGGTTTTAAAAAATGTAAACGGGTTTCGAGGCGTTTTTTCATGGTTTCGCGAGGCGTAAGCCTCGAAACGAAACGAGGCATAAATTTATTTTTTTTAGACATTTTCTTGCAGCAGATGTGAAATGCCCATTGATATATATGTCAACTTGGTTTGAATTTCATAACTGATATCTTAAATCCTAGTCCTAACTCCTAAGTTTACTCCTAATTAATTACTGCATAGCATAATTACTGAAGAGAGGCAAAACCGCAGAACAACTTTCTTAAATCCTAGTCCTACTGAAGAGAGGGAACCGCAGAAGAGCTACTAAAGTCTAAACATACTGCATTAGCAATTTAGCATAATTAATTATTTAATTCATCCCTAATTCATAACTGATTACCATCTACATATTGCAGCATGTATAATTAAACTATTGAACTTCATACTTTTAACTTATACCCATGGTTTAAAAAAATGTAAAAGAGGCGCGTTTTGAGGCGCGCCTTTGTGCGAAACGCCTCCGGGCCGTTCTGAGGCGTACGCCTCCGGCTGAGCGTTCCATTTCTCCGCCTCGCGCCGGCGAGGCGCGCCTCAAGGCGCACGTTCCGGAACCGAACGTGAGGCGCGCCAATTTCAGATTGGACTGGAAATTAACGATTAAATCCCTAAATCCCATTGACCCATCTTCCGTCTCTTCAATTGCTCTACAATTGGGCTAGAAATTGGATTGAGTTTTTAATAATTAATCCAATCAATTCATCAATTGTCCAATTAATCCATCAATTGAGGGGCTAGGTTAGATTTTCTACTACAATTTCCTATTTCTCACCAAGAAACTTCCGCGCCAATCCTACCTGTTGTTGCCGACGCTGCCGCTGGCACCTCCCGTTGCCGCCGCCCGCACCTCCCGTTGCCGCCGCCGCCTCTCACCCCCAGAGTCGCGCCGCCGCCGCTCAACCCCGCCGTCGCCGTACCCTGTGAGATTAATATTTTTGGTTGTTTTGTTTGAAGCACTTTTTATTTCCTTAATTGTGGAACTGTTTTTCCTTAATTCGAATTTGTAAGTTTTTACTTAATATTTCATTGGGCCAATTTTATGATTTGGAGAGGCGATTAAAAGAATGGGCTTCCAATCCTAACTACTTTTAGGTAAAGCAAGAAACAACCCAATACAGACAAAAACCACAAAAATATTCACCTAGGAGGTTGCTTCTGTCGAAACCTGGAGCAAAGAAACAATGCTGGAATCACAGTGGAGCGAGAGACGGCGGCCGCGGGAGGAGACGAGACTCACTCGAGAGAAGAGGATTTTTCATCTTGCCGTTTTGTATTTCAATTTCCGTTTTGATGTTTTAATTTAATTTTAATTTTTTATTTAATTTTTGAAAATTGAAATACTACTAATTAAATTATTAACTTAGTATAATTCTAATAAGAAATAGAAGATTCATTAAATAGTAATTATTCTAACTCTTATAATTAATTTAAATTAATGATTTGGTCTCAGTTATTTATTTAAGATTGTATTCATACAAACAATTTAAATTTATTTATTAAAATATTGATGCGTTAATTAATACTAGCAGTTAAGGTTTTAAAAAACGAAAACAGTTCCAAGGCATTTTTCTTCGGTTTCGAGAAGAGTACGTAGCTAGGCGGAGTAATTTTTTTTTTCTTAGTAAATACGGCCTCTGTTTCTCACAATTCTTGTTTGTAATAATTTATTATTTTAATAAATGGAGCAAGAATTATGAGACAACCTAAAACTGAAAAGAAAAATGGATCAAAATTATGGAACGGTAGGAATATATAATAGCACATAAATCAAATTTCTCCACATTCAAATCAACAAAATAAGTTCAAAAGACATAAACATCATAAAATATTATCCAAAATCCAAGTAAATTAAACATCATCAATCTTCATCAAACATCCATCATCTTCCTCATAAATCCCTATACTACACATATTGATAGCAACAAGACATTAATTCATGCCGACCGCAAGCCGACACCCAAATCAATTACTAGTTACTACCTACTACTTATTAACCTGGGTGGCAATATCAATTCAAGAATTGAAGAATGTTGGTCCAGAGACGAGTATCAGGTATAGAGGGAGGGTGAATACACCTGAGTTCAAGTTTTTGCTCAAACGCGAAGGTCAGTACTGAGTCTGCTATTGAACGAATTCAGTTGCCAGTTAAGGCTTCTGATCGCGGGTCAGAGTGATTCAACGACTGAATCCTTTCTACTAACTGAAGTCAGTACTAAGGAACTCAGTGGATGAATAAGTGCGGAATTGTGTAGGCCCAGTTTAAGTTCGCCTCTTTAAAAAATATTTTATACAAACCAAATCAGTTTTGGCTAGTGCAGTTTCAAATTTCTTTTACTGAAAGTATGATTTTGCAAGCACTTGACAACAGATGTGTTGGTCCCGAGAGCACGTTTAGGTGTAGAGGGGGGGGGGTGAATACACCTAAAACCTATTTCTCAACTTGTAACACGAACAGTCCCGTTCAGGAGTGTGCCGTACTGAAAGAGTTCGAGCAGACCAAATAGGCCGTTCCGAATCGTGTTAAGCGAAAGAGGTGCCGAATCTTTTGAAATCTGCTAGCTGACTAAGTCAGAATTCAGTATCTTCAGATGGAGTTCAGTGGTGCGGAAATGTGTAGGCCCAAATCAGTTGAGTGGAAAACGTTTTCTTAAAAACAGTTTCAGTTCAGAAGAGTGAATCGAGATAAGTATCTTTGAAACTTAGTTGAATGATTTTAAAGATATGATATTCGAGTATGAACGGTTAAAATCAATGCAACAAGAAATAAGAGACACAGAGATTTTTAAAGTGGTTCGGATGCACAGGATCCTACGTCCACTGTCCCGAAAGGTCAGGAGGCTATTTATTATCCTGAGTTAGTCTCAGTCAGCTTGTACACAGGATAAAGTCGCGTCTTGGAATTTATACCGAGCAAGTCTCAGTTTACAACGGGTATCAAACTAAAGTGTTTGACAAACTTCTCCAACTATGAAGGGGTCCTTTTACAATAAGGATAAGGTTCAAAGGTGAACCCCTTCGTCTAAGCTATGGATAAATTCAGTTGAGCTTAGGATTAGAGGGATAGGGAACGAGAAAGTGGCTTCTAGATCGACGAACAGCTGAGTTGTAACTTTGAGTTCGTGTATCGTCGATTTAGATACTAGAGGCTTTTATATCTGTTTAGCTTGGTTCCCTAAGAGCTAGAAGGTAGTCTTTCACCGGAGAATGTTCTTTAAGTTCTTGCGGAAGACTTATGCGATATTCTATTTTTGCTCGTTTTTCCGTTTTCTTGCTCGAGAGTGTGTTGGCTCGTTCGTTGCTTTTTGGCTCTCTGCGTGCTTGAAAAAACTTGAATCATCCCTCTATTTATAGAGAAGAGATTAGGAAAGATCCGTTGGAGACGATGATCCCTTCATCTCACTCTTTTGGTAGCTAACGGCTCTTTTGAAAAAGGTGACAGCGTCCTTTCCCTCCTTTTCCGGAAAGTTGTTGACTTGCAGCTTTAGCAGGTAAGGACAGGTGTTGGCTTGTCATTTGCCAAGGTTTTGCAGAGTAGTTGAGACAGAACAGACTTCGAGGCATAATGAAGCTGACTTCTCTCTTCCTCGTATTTGACTATGCTAATTGTTGTTCAAAAGATCTGACAGTTCAGAAGACTGTCTGCCGTTGCTGAGTCTGATCCTGTAGAGAGTACTGAATTTACTCTACTGAAGGTCAGCTCTTAGTTCGATGAACTACTCCTGCCGAGTTCGGTTCCCACCGAGTCTTTCGATATACGGCCTCTCGTTGAGTCCAGTAGATACTGAGTCTTCTACATCTGGTGCTGTGGCTGATAATCTACTGACCGCCTGAACCAGTGCAGAGTGTCTACTGAGTCTGAATCCTCAGAGACAAAAACAATTACAAAGGAATGGTTCACCAATCAGATAGGGTTTTGGGATCTTCAAATCTTCATGGGATCACTCAGGGTATAAGCCTACTGAGTGCATTTCAGTATGGAAGATAGAATCATTTCCCACTATGTAAAACCGTGCTGAGGACTGAATCATCACCCAACAAGATGCAATAAAACAGTAAGTGGCACGAGCAATCTTTAACGTGGTTCGAATACGCAAGATCCTACATCCACGGTCCTGCTGAACAGGAGGTCTTGTTGATTTATCTGAGCAAGCCTCATCAAGTTTTTCTGTGCACTGGACAAAACCTTCTAAGTTATAGTCTTAAGCGACTTTACAAAATCAAACCGAAGTTTGAAGGGTTTTCTCTCTAACTAGGAAGGACTTCTTATAATAATACGTTTCACTAAAAGTGAACTCCTTCAAATGTCTAAGCGTATGATCTAACAAGGTTAGCTTAGAAAAGAGATCGGGGAACAACTATAGTTCTTCGCTGGATGTAGCAGTGAGTTTGCTAGAGTGTTTGAGAATGTATTCGTGCATTCTTGCGTTTCTGTTCCCTTTTTGTTCGTCTTTTTTTTCGAACTCTTCAAGATGATCTCTTTATATAGTCGTGACCCGTGCATAGATCCGTTGGAGGGGACCATGCCATGTGTCATAAGACTCCAAGGAAAACGACCATATAATTTTAAATGTCGCCGCAGAGTGGTTGGTTTTCTGTGCATGGGAGCAGCTTGTGTTAGAGCAAGTAAGCTTCGCTTGCTTCTCATTGGTCGAGGTATGGCGGTAGGTGAGACTTGTTAAACATCAATTTTCTAGCTGAGTTGACTTCCTCTAAACCTCGGACATAAGAGTTCCTCTACTGACATCCGACTGATAAAGGTCAGGTTGTCGATTTTCCTCGTACGGTCTGCAACTCATTCAGTAGATCAAGGCTGATCATACTAAGTCTTCTTTCTGAGTCGGCTGAAGAGTGATCTTCTACTACGTTGCGTATGCTAAAATTAGACGAATGGCCTCCAATCTTACGACTGGAGCGAATGTTTCATCGAAGTCTATTCCTTCTAGTTGACAATATCCCTTGGCAACTAGTCGAGCTCTATTTATGACTATATCGTTGTTTTCATCACGCTTGTTCTTGAAGACCCACTTTGTTCATATCATGTGTTGGTGTCTAGGTCTATCAACAAGCTCCCAGACCTTGTTTCTGACGAACTGGTTCAGCTCCTCTTGCATAACAATGATCCAGTCAGCATCGTTTTGTGCGTCCTCTATCGACTGAGGTTCTTCTGTAGATAAGAAACAGGAGTATAAAGCGCTTTCTCCTTGACAGAATCTGGATCTTGTCTTTACTTGTTGAATGATCTCCAATGATGAGATCAGAAGAGTGAGCATTTAGCCATGATCGTATTCGCTTGGTCTCTTCTTCTGAAATTATTTTTGTATAGTTAGTAGGAGTGTTAGGCATTTTCAGTAGTATTGTTCTGCAACTGAAGCAATTTAGTAAGAAGGTTAGGATCTAATGAGTTCCCAGGTTCAGGGGTATTTCGCTGAGGAACATCATTCGTTCCCCTTAAATTGTTATTCTCAGTAGTGGTCTCAGTTACCACTGGGGCTTCCTCATCGACCGGGGTTACCTGAGGTTGATTCTGTTTAGTAGAATCAATCAAGTCAGCTACATTGCATGTGGGATGGTTCTGAGTTTCTTCTTCATCTGACTCATCATCCCAACAATGCTTGACCTTTTTAGTTTCATCATTCAGCTTGAGATCCTATAGCTTGCTGCTGACATCTTCAGTATTTGACTTTTCGCTCAATTTCATGTCCTTAGTAACAAACTCGTTAAATGCAACATGAGGGATTTCCTCCACGCAAAGGGTCTGGTAGTTAAAGATTCTGAAGGCTTTACTGACTCTGGAATAACCTAAGAACACTCATTGATCAGACTTGCTATTAAAGACCTTTAACTGATCATTTCCATTATTGTGGATAAAGCAAGGAGAGCCAAAGATATGGAAATGAGAAATAGAAAGAATTCTCCATTTCCATAGTTCATATGGTGTCTTCATGTGTTGCTTCGTCATTAGTGAGCGGTTTTGAGTATAACAGGCGGTGTCAGTAGCATCAGCTAAGAACTTCGAGGGCAATCCAGAGTCTGCTAGGAGCGTTCTTGCTGCTTCTTTTTAATGTTCTGTTCTTCCGTTCAGCAAGACTGTTATGCTGGGGTATGCGAGCTGCTGAAATCTCGTGCTGAATCCCCTCAGTATCGCAGTACTCTTTGATGATTAAGTTGAGAAATTCAGTCCCTAGATCCGAGCGTATACTCTGAATCTTGATGTCCTTTTCCATGTTGAGTTTCTTTAGCAGTGTAGGTAACTCAGTCTTGACATCAGATTTGTTGGCTATAAAGATGACCAATGTATATCTTGAATAATCGTCAATAACGACGAGAGCATAATTCTTGCCTCTTATAGTCACTGGAGTAACTGGCCCAAATAAGTCCATGCAGCTGAAGGATTCCATCAGTGGAAGATGACGAAATTGGTGGATTGCTTGACTTTGTCTGCTTTCCCTTCATGCATGCTTCACAATTTCTATCTCGATTGAACACTTCGTTGGGCAGTCCTCTGACTTTTGAGTCCCTTGCCAGCTTGTTCATTGCATTGAAATTCAGATGACTGAGTCTCTTATGACACATCCACCCTATCTGGTCACTTGGCTTTTGTTGGTCCGGAGACGATAAGTCAGGTGTAGAGGGGGGGGGGGGTGAATACACCTGAGCTCAGTTTCTTTTTCTCAATGAAGGTCAGCTGAGCTGATGATTGCAACTGATGAACAGTGCCAAATAAGCCTTCGATCACGGGACAGAGTGAGTCAGCTACTAAGCTCTCTCCTACTAACTGTTGTCAGTACTTTGAGAATCAGTCGGAGACTGTTGTGCGGAAAGTGTGGGGCCCGAAATTCGTCTCTTTTGAAAACACGTTTTAGCAAATTAAATCTTTTGGCTGTGCGCTTTATAAAATACGTTTTATGCAAGCTTATGATTTTCAAGTCAGTTGAATGCTATGCAATAAAACAGTAAAAGAACACAAGCGATTTAACGTGGTTCGGATACGCAAGATCCTACGTCCACGGTCCTGAACAAAGCAGGAGAACTTGTTGATTATTCTGAGCAAGCCTCAGCAGGGATACTGCAGGACGGACGTCCCTCTAAGTTATAGTCCTTAGCGACTTTACAATCCAAACCTAAGTCTGAAAGGGAAGGGAATATTCTCCAACTGAGAAGGAGTTCTTACAATAAGAACAATTCACTAAATGTGAACTCCTTCGAATCTAAGCTATAAATATGACAACGAGCTTAGTCTAGAGAAGGAAGGGATTTAAGAACTCTAGAGAGAAAAACTGAGAAATCTTCTAAGTATGCAAGTTTTCCTCTGCATGATCTTTGAGTGTTCGAGAGCGTTTGTGAACTTGAGCTTGTCCCTTCGAAATTCCGTCACTTTGACTTTAACGAACGATTCGTTGGGTAGTCCTCTGACTTTGGAGTTCTTGGCTAGCTTGTTCATGGTCTTGAAGTTCAGGTGGCTGAGTCTCTTGTGCCATAGCCATCCTGACTTGTCACCAGATTTTGTCTGTGCTAGTAAGCAAGCCTCAGGTTCTGCGGTTTTCCAGTCTGCAACATAGATGTTTTTCCTCCGCGAACCTGATAACACTGTTTTCCCTGTAGATTTGTCAACAATATCACAGAAACCAGTGTCAAAGATTACTCTATTAAGATTATCACAGAATTGACTGACTGAAAGGAGATTATGTTGAAGTCCTTCAACTTATGTTACTCTTGGAACTGTGACAGTCCCAATTGTCAGCGTTCCATATCCCCTTGTATAGCCTTTGGAGTTGTCACCGAATTCAATTCTGGGACCATCTTCTTGTACGTAGTTGGTCAGCAGGCTCTTCTGGTAAGTCATGTGTCTCAAGCAGCCACTGTCCACTATCCAAGGGTCCTTATGCACCTACAAAACAGAGGCATTTTTAGGTACCCTTTGGTTCAGTTGGGTCCTTACTGGTTAGTGGGTGATTTCGGAACCCAGATCTGTCTAGGAACCTTAGAAGTCTGAGACTTCTTCTTCTGAACCTTGTCAGCTTTCCTCTCCTCCGGACTTGGAGATACTGACTTTCTGCTGATGATTTTGGGTTCCGGCACTTTCTTCTTCTGAGTCTTAGCGCTTCTCCTGACCCTGGGCTCATAGTAGTACGAGCCGTACTGAGTCGGGTGCTCATACAGTGGCTCCTTGTACTGTTATGCCCATCTGACCTTCTTGGTTCCCCCTGAATTTGATCGTGGTGTCCTGGGGCTGGAACCTTTGGTCAGCTGCTTGTTGCTACTCGGCTGGGTGCAATCATTTTCTGTTTGTTCTTCGCCTGAGGTGTAGTGTCAGCAGCTTGCACCTTTCCTCTGACGAACCTATCAGCCAGAGTTGCTGAGTTTTTGGAGTTAGAAGCTTCGTGGGTATAGCCAAGGCCTTCTTTTACAGTAGTTGGTCGTTGTGCTCTGAGCATGCTTTCTAGCTTCTCCTTAGCTCCCAGGTACTGTTCAGTCATCAGTCCTCTCCAGACCTCATCACTTCTCCTGAGAGAATCATAGTCCTTCTGTACGTCTGAGAGTTTCTGACTGAGTTGGGCTATTTCAGTCTCTTTCTCCAAATTGACTGAGATCTGAGTTTCTTGAAGCTGAGACTTAGTCATAAGAGATTCAATCTCTTCCTTGAGTCTCGCAACTAGATCCACTGACTCAGTAGAGACCCGACAATCGAAGAAAGTCTCCGATTCTCGGCCTTTACTGTTCAAGTTCCCCGGATAGTTCTACTCGAACTCTCGCTCAGTCGAATCTGTTCCTCTAGTAGATCGTCGTAGGCTTGTACCACATCTAGAGGATCATCTCGAGACCGAGCACGTGTCGTGTGTTACGTGTGAAGAAGAGGTAATATTAAGTTTAGAATTTACCTCGGCCTCTTCTCCGGCCATCGACACTGTTCACCGATTCCTCGGGAACCTTCTCTCCGACTTCAACAGCCTACGAATGCAGCTTCATCTTCGAAGAATACATGAATGTATCTTCTTCAATTGAGTTGTCGGATATCTCTCCGGCTATGTAGGCTCGCCTTCGCTTGACAAATTTTTCTCTTCAGTCCGCCGTTACGCTCTTTGAGCGGAGAGTTCGGGACAATCATACCGATAGTGTCCCTCCTTCTTGCGGTTGTAGCAGGTGGATGTTCTGCGCTGCTCTTACCACCGAGTCTTTAGACGGACCGGCGCAGAACTCCGATTTCCCGCATTCGGTAGAAGGATTAGATTCTTCTTTCTTATGATAGTCTTTCTTACCCGAAGAAGAATCTCGGTTGTATTTCCTCGGCTTTCGACTTTCTCCTTTTCCCTCCGATATTTGAGAGCCATCGGTGCTAGGCGATCGGGGCCCGGGAGTCTCGGAAGACTTTGCTACGAGATGTGGCCACGGCTTTGCTTGAGGAAATAGGCTTGGCTCTCGTATTCTTGGCCGTTGCCTTGAAGGCCCGGTCGAACCGTGTGTCGGCTGGAGCGCTTAAGCACTTTTTGGGGTAGGCTATGCTCGAATTCCTCCGATTTTAATTACGAAAATATAACATCGGGAGTTAGAGCATTTAGATCGAGCGACGTAAATAAGTAGCAAAAGGAAGCCACTTCGTCGGGGCAACGCTCTCAAGATCTTGGTGTTCATCTCCTTGTTGGTGAACGACCTCCCGACCCATTGATGACATTGACTTGATTGGTGAATCGACACTCGGCTCGTCAATGTTTTCGGTAGGCTCCATTGCAAAGGCGTCGAACTTCGAAGCTCTAGCTCGAGCTTGTTTTCTTTGATCCGAGGGGTTCCATGGCTCAAGATGCACCAAGGCGTCCCATAGCTCTTTCGCCATCTTGCAATCCTGTACCCTTCCGAGGTGTGAATCACTGAGCGTAGTCAATATGGCATTACGTGCAACTCGGTCAAGGTTGTGCAACTTCTTTTCTTCAGGCGTGAAGGCAGATTTATCTTTGGGAACCTTAGCACCAGTTTGTGCTCCCGCGCCTCCTCCAAAGGCAAAATACTATGCTTTGTCGATCATGGGAATGATCGGTCCTGACTCTAGGACATCTGACATGCTGTCGTGGAGTGACGTTAGGTGTGCCTCCATACGTACGCGCCATACCGTGTAGTTCTCTATTGAGAACATTGGTACCATCCTAATACCTGACATATCAGACATCGTAAGAGTAAGAGTATAAGGATGCTGAAAAGATGCTTATGCAGTGAAAAAGGTTTTCAGGATCAGTTCGAGAGGACCAGTATTTCAGAACCGGCGATCGGTTGAACACCGTGAGCTCGATACCAATTGTTGGTCCGGAGACGATAAGTCGGTGTAGAGGGGGGGGTGAATACACTTGAGCTCGGCTTTCTTTTTCTCAATGAAGGTCACCGAGCCGATGATTGCAACCGATGAACAAGTGCCAAATAAGCCTTCGATCGCGGGATAGAGTGAGTCGGCCTACGAAGCTCTCTCCTACCGACCGTTGTCGGTACTTTGAGAATCGGTCGAGAGCATTGTGCGGAAAGTGTGGGGCCCAGAATGCGTCTCTTTTGAAAACACGTTTTAGCAAATTAAATCTTTTGGTCATGCGCTTTATAAAATACATTTTATGCAAGCTTATGATTTTCAAGTCGGTTGAATGCTATGCAATAAAATAGTAAAAGAACACAAGCGATTTAACATGGTTCGGATACGCAAGATCCTACGTCCACGGTCCCCGAACAAAGCGGGAGAACTTGTTGATTATTCTCGAGCAAGCCTCGGCGGGGATACTGCGACCGGAAAGTTCCCTCTAAGTTATAGTCCTTAGCGACTTTACAATCCAAACCTAAGTCTGAAAGGGAAGGGAATATTCTCCAACTGAGAAGGAGTTCTTACAATAAGAACAATTCACTAAATGTGAACTCCTTCGAATCTAAGCTATAAATATGACAATGAGCTTAGTCTAGAGAAGGAAGGGATTTAAGAACTCTAGAGAGAAAAACTTAGAAATCTTCTAAGTATGCAAGTTTTCCTCTGGATGATCTTTGAGTGTTCTAGAGCATTTGTGAACTTGAGCTTGTCCCTTCGAAATTCCGTCACTCAGAGCTTCAAAAACTTCTCTATTTATAGTTGTGAGTTATGGCATATGTCCGTTGGAGACGACGATGCCACGTGTCACAAGCTTCCAAGGAAAACGGCCATAATTCAAACTTGTTGCAGCAGGGCAGTTAATACACTGTTCATGAGAGCAGCTTTACTGTGTAGAGTAGGTAAGTGTTGTCGGCTTCTCATTGGTCGAGGTTTGTAGTTGGTGAGAATGTCAGAGTTGACCGTTCAACAATCTCGTATGTCTTCTGCTGAACTTTTCGAAAAGACTTGAATAGTCGGGTCGCTTTCCGTAGGATACGTAGGCCGAAAAGTCTCTGTCTTCTTGATTGAGTCGGGCGACAGGGCATCTACCGAGTAGGTCACCGTGGCGGCTGCGAAGGTGCGTGCTTGTTTCTCGTTCTTCTACCGATGACTATCACCGGGAGTAGTCTTCTGCCGATGATTTGTCGGCTGATGCGCTGTCTTCGACTGAGTGGAAGATCAGCTGCTGACTGAAGAACACAAGCGATTACACTGATGACGTGGGGTTCTGAAAAGTATCTTCGACAGAAGATCAGTTCAACAACTACCCCGTACAGGACTTCGACAAAAATAATAAACAATACATCAAGTCTAACCTATACATCAGCTAATCTTAACGACACACTAATCTACTGATATCAGCTAGGTTTTGGGATCTTCAATTCCATAGTACTACTATGATTTCCCCCAATTTTCTTTTAACCGAACAACAGCTGAGTATCATCTACTGACTCATATCCAACAGCTTTGTCTGGGCAAGTAAGCAGGCTTCAGGTTCGACAGTGTTCCAGTTTGCAACATAGATATTCTTCCTCCGCGAACCTGATAACACTGTTTTCCCTGTAGATTTATCAAAAACATCACAGAAACCAGCATCAAAGGTAACTTTATTAAGGTTATCACAGAATTGATTGACAGAAAGGAGATTATGTTGAAGTCCTTCAACATAAGTTACTCTTGGAACTGAAGCAGTCCCAATGTTCAGCGTTCTGTATCCCCTTGTGTAGCCCTTTGAGTTGTCACTGAACTCAATTCTGGATCATTCTTCTTGTACATAGTTGGTCAGCTAGCTCTTCTGATAAGTCATATGCCTTTAGCAGCCGCTGTCCATGATCCAAGGGTCCTTATGCACCTGCAAAACAGAAATAGTTTTAGGTACCCTTTTGGTTCAGTGTAGGTCCTTATGTGTTAATCGGTGTTGATTTCGCAACCCAGATCTGTCTGGCGACCTTGGGGGTCTTAGACTCTTTCTTCTTGTTGTTAGTACTTCTATCTACTGAACTTTGAGACACTGACTTCTTGGCAGTTTTGGGTTTAGGAGCTTTCTTCTTCTGACTCTTAGTGCTCCTCCTGACCCGAGGCTCATAGTAATACAAACCATACTGTGCAGGATGCACCCATTCTGGTTCACCATACTGCTCTGCCCACCTGACCATCTTGGTTCCCCTGAGTTTAATCGTAGTGTTCTAGGCTAGAACCTTTGTTCAGTTGCTTCTTATAGCTCGGCTGAGGTGCTTGGGTCTTCTGCTTATTCTTTGTCTGAGGGGTGATTGGTTCAGCAGCTTGAGTTCTCCCTCGGACAAACCGGTCAGCCAACTTATCTGAGCCTTTTGAAGTTGAGGTAGATTCTTTGTTTATGTAGCCAAGTCCTTCCTTGATGGAGACTGGCCTCTGAGCCCTTAGCAATCCCTCTAACTTCTCTTTGGCTCCCAAGTACTGCTCTGTCATCAGTCCTAGCCATACTTCATCACTCCTCCTGAGTGACTCATAATTCTTTTGTACCTCTACGAGTTTCTGACTGAGCCTAGCTATTTCAGTATCTTTCTCAGAATTATCCTTGGTCAAGACTGATATCTAAGTTTCTTGATGCTGAGACTTAGTCATGAGAGATTCAATCTCTTTTTTTGTCTCACCACAAGAATTTCTGAATCAGTAAGGCTCTGACAATCATAAGAAAGTCTCTGATTCTCAGCTTTTACCTGTTCCAACTCCTGTACGGTTCTACTGAACTCCCTGCTCAACTAAATTTGCTCCTCTAGCAAATCTTCATATACTTGAACCACATCTAGAGGTTCTCCTGTAGCTGAGCAAGTGTTGTGTGCTCTGTGAAGAGGAGGTTCGATTCAGTTTAGAGTTTACCTCAGCCTCTTCTCCAGCCATTATGTAGGGTTCAGTTGACGTCTTAGGATTTGATTCTCTGACCTCAACAGCCACGAATGCAGCTTCATCTTCAGAAGAGTACATAAATGTATCTTCCTTAATTGAGTCGTTAGATAGCTCTCCGGCAATATAGGCTACCTCTTCCGGGCAAATTTGTCTCTTCTGGCCTGCTGTTCAGCTCGTTTTGCAGCTGAGAACTCCTGACAATCGTACTGGTAATGTCCGTTCTTTTTGCAGTTGTGGCACACAGAAGTCCTGCCACCCTTTTCAGATGTGTAGCTGGATGGACTGGCAGTAGTCTCTGTGTACCTGCATTCAGGAGAAGGTTTAGATTCTTCTTTCTTTTTATGATTTTCTTTCTTACTAGAAGAAGAATCTTTGTGATATTTCTTCAGCTTTCTGACTCTGTCTTTCTCCATCTGGTACTTCAAAGCCAGAAGGGTGCATCGTTCAGTAAGATTCTCAGTAGTGGATTGTGGTACTGTGGTTGCGACTAACGTACTTGCTGAATTAGGGCTAGCTCCAGATGTGCTGACTGTTGCTTTAAAAGCATGGTCGATTGGGGTGTCAGCTGGAGAGCTTACGCTTAGTTGGGGTAGACTGTGCTCGAACTCCTCTGTCTTTAGTTTTGAAAAGATAGAATCACGAGTTAAAGCATTTAGATCAGAGCGACGTAAATAAGTAGCGAATGGAAGCCACTTCAGTCGGGGTAGTGCTCTTAGGATCTTGGTGTTCATCTCCTTGTTGGTGAACGTCTTCCCCAGCCCGTTGATCACATTGATCTGATTTGTGAATCTGATGCTAAGCTCGTCAATAGATTCATTGGGGTGCATAGCGAATGTCTCGAACTTTTGTAGTTCCAACTCAGCTTGTGTTCTTTGATCTGCGGGGTTCCTTGGCTTAGTACAGCCAGAGCATCCCAAAGTTCTTTTGCCGTTTTGCAATCTTGCACTCTGCCAAGATGTGAATCACTGAGCTTTGTCAGGATTGCATTCTGTGCTACTCAGTCCAGGTTGTGTAGTTTCTTCTCTTCGGGCGTGAAGGCAGCTTATCTTTGGGAACCTTTGCCCCTATTTGTGCTCCTACACCTCCCACAGCAGTAAATTCGACATTGTCGATCATGGGAATGATTGGTCCTGTCTTGAGGACATCAGTCATGTTGTTGTGCAGCGATGTAAGGTGCGCCTCCATTCTGACGCTCTCATACCGTGTAGTTCTCTACAAAGAACATCGGTACCATCCGAATACCTGACATATCAGACATGTTTAAGCAGGTAGTATAAGGATGAATGAAGAGATGCTCGTGCAGTGAAAACATTTTTCAGAATTTGTTCGAGTAGACTAGTAAGTTTTCAAAATGATGATCAAAAGAACACCGCTCTGATACTAATTGTTGGTCCATAGATGAGTATCAAGTGTAGGGGGGGGGTAATACACCTGAGTCCAAGTTTTTGCTCAAACGCGAAGGTCAGTATATTACTGAGTCTGCTACTGAACGAGTTAAGTTTCCAGTTAAGCCTTCTGATCGCGGGGCAAAGTGATTCAACAACTGAATCATTTCTACTTCTGATCACAGGGTAAAGATCTTGAGAGCGTTTCCTCGACTGAAGTGGCTTCCTTTTGCTACTTATTTACATCGCTCAGATCTTAATGCTTTAACTCCTGATGTTATCTTTTCAGAATTAAAGACTGAGGAGATCGAGCACAGCCTACCCCAAAGATGTTCCAGTGCTCCAGCTGACACCCAGATAGATCATGCTTTCAAAGCAACAGTCAGTAAATCTGGAGCCAACCCCATTTCTTCCAGCAGGATAGCAGCTACCTCAGATGCTAAGTCTTCCGAGACTCCCGCTACTGATCAGCTTGTGCTCATGGCTCTCAAGTATTAAAGAGAGAAGGAAACAGTCAGAAAGCTGAAGAAATATCACCGAGATTCTCCCTCAGGTGAGAAAGATCATCGAAAAAGGGAAGAATCTAAACCATCTACTGATTGCAGGAACGCAGAACCTGCTGTCAGTCCATCCAATAGCTCAGCTGGAAAAGGCGGCAGAACAACTGTGTGTTACAACTATCCCGAACTCTCAGCTGATCAACGAGCAGAACGGCAGGCCAGACGCGAGAAATTTGCCCTGAGAAGGCAGGCCTACATCGCCGGAGAGATATCTGATGACTCAATCGAGGAAGATACTTTCATGTATTCTTCTGAAGACGAAGCTGCATTTATAGCCGTTGAGGTCGGAGAAACAGATCCTGAATCAACAACTGAATACTGTCTGATGGCCGAAGAAGAGGCTGAGGTAAATTCGAAATTTATTATAACCTCCTCTTAAAAGAGCACAAATGACACATGCTCAGCTACAGATGAACCTCTAGACGTGGTACAAGCATATGACTATCTACTAGAGGAGCAAATTCAGTTAAGCAGAGAGTTCAGTAGAACTATTCAGGAATTGGAACAGGTAAAGGCTGAAAATCAGAGACTTTCTTCTGATTGTCAGGTCTCTACTGATTTAGAGAATCTAGTTGCGAGACTCAAGGAAGAGATTGAATCTCTTATGACTAAATCTCATCTTCAAGAAACTCAGATATCAGTTCTGACCAAGGACAATTCTGAGAAAGATACTGAAATAGCCCGACTCAGTCAGAAACTCGCAGAGGTTGAGAAAGATTATGAATCACTTCGGAAAAGTGATGAGGTTTGGCGAGGACTGATGACTGAACAGTACCTAGGAGCCAAAGAGAAGTTGGAAAGCATGCTTAGAGCTCAAAGGCCACCAGCCATGAAAGAAGGACTTATCTACACTCATGAAGCTTCCACCTCTAATTCTAAAGGCTCAGAAATGCTGGCTGATAGGTTCGTCAGAGGGAAAGTTCAGGTCTCTGAACCAACAACTCAGGCGAAGAACAAACAGAAGATTATTGCACCTCAGCCGAGCAACAAGAAACAACTGACCAAAGGTTCCAGCCCCAGAACACCACGATCAAATTCAGGGGGAACTAAGAAGGTCAGGTGAATAGAGCAGTATGACGAACCACTGTATGAGCATACAACACAGTATGGTTCGTACTATTATGAGCCCAGGGTCAGGAGGAGCACAAAATCTTAGAAGAAGAAGGCTCCTGAACCCAAAACTGCCAGGAAGTCAGTATCTCTAGGTCCAGTGGAGAAAAAGACTGACAAGATTCTGAAAAAGAAGTCTCAGACTCCTAAGGTCCCGAGACAGATCTGGGTCGCGAAATCACCAACTAACGCTTAAGGACCCAAACTGAACCAAAGGGTACTTAAAAATATTTCTATTTTGCAGATGCATAAGGACCCTTGGATTGTGGACAATAGCTGCTCGAGACACATGACGTATCAAAAGAGCATGCTGACCAATTACGTGCAAGAAGATGGTCACATAATTGAGTTTGGTGACAACTCTAAAGGCTATACAAGGGGATACGGAACACTGAACATTGGGATTGCTTCAGTTCCAAGAGTAACATATGTTGAAGGACTTCAACATAATCTCCTTTCTGTCAGTCAATTTTGTGATAATCTTAATAGAGTTATCTTTGACGCTGGTTTCTGTGATGTTGTTGACAAATCTACAGGGAAAACAGTGTTATCAGGTTCGCAAAAGAAGAATATCTACGTTGCAAATTGGAATACCGCAGAACCTGAGGCTTGCTTACTTGCTCAGACGAAATCCAATGATAAAACAGGATGGCTGTGGCTCAGTCACCTGAATTTCAAGACAATGAACAAGCTAGCCAAGAACTCTAAAGTCAGAAGAATGCCCAATGAAGCTTTTATCAAAGACAGAAATTGTGAAGCGTGCTTGAAGGGAAAGCAGACAAAGAAAAACAATCCACCAATTCCGTCATCTTCCACTGATGGAATCCTTCAACTGCTACACATGGACTTGTTTGGGCCAGTTTATCCAGTGACTATAAGAGGCAAGAAGTATGCCCTCGTCGTTATTGACGATTATTCGAGATATACGTGGGTTATCTTCATAGCCAACAAATCTAATGTCAAGACTGAGCTACCAATACTGCTGAAGAAACTCAGTGTGGAGAAAGACATCAGGATTCAGAGAATTCGCTCAGACAGAGGAACATAATTTCTCAACTCAGTAGTTAAAGAGTACTGCGATAAGGAGGGAATTCAGCACGAGACTTCAACAGTTCGCACCCCTCAGCAGAACGGACTTGTTGAACGAAAGAACAGAACACTAAAAGAAGCAGAAAGAACGCTCCTAGCAGACTCTGGACTACCCTCAAAGTTCTGGGCTGATGCTACTGACACCGCCTGTTACACTCAGAATCGCTCACTACTTACACAGCAGCACATGAAGACGCCATACGAACTGTGGAAAGGGATAATTCCTTCTATTTCTCATTTCCATAGTTTTAGTTGTCCTTGCTTTATCCACAATAATGGGAAGGATTAGTTGAAGGTCTTTGATAGCAAATCTGATCAAGGAGTATTCTTAGGATACTCTCGAGTCAGTAAAGCCTTCAGGGTCTTTAACTATCGGACTCTTTGTGTGGAGGAAAGCCCTCATGTTATTTTTGATAAGTTTGTTACTGAGTATAGAAAACCAAAGAAGACAAATCCTAAAGATGTCAGCAGCAAGCTATAGGATCTCACACTAAACGACAAAGCTAAAAAGATCCAGCATTGTTTGGATGATGAGTCAGACGATGAAGAAATTTAGACCCATCCCGCAGGCACTGTAGCTGACCTATTTGATTCTACTGAACATAATCAACATCAGGTAACAATGGTCGATGAGGAAGCCCAGTGGTAACTGAGACCTCTACTGAGAATATAAACTCAGGGGGAACGACTAAAGTTCTTGAGCTAAATGCCCCTGAACCTGGAAACTCAGTAGATCCTAACCTTCTTCTTGAATTGCTTCGATCCACGAGAATAGTACTCTTGAAATGCCTAACACTCCTGTTGATTGTACAGAAGTAATCTCAGAAGAGGAAGCCAAACTCAGACGTTCGTGGCTAGACGCTCACTCTTCTAATTTAATCATTGGAGATCCATTAGCAGCAGTAAGGACAAGATCCAGATTAAGCCAAGGAGAAAGTGTTCTCTACTCCTGCTTCTTGTCTACTGAAGAACCTCAGACGATAGAGGATGCTCTTAATGATGCTGACTGGATCATTGCCATGCAAGAGGAGCTGAACCAGTTTGTTCGTAACGAAGTTTGGGAGCTTGTTGACAGACCTAGACATCAACATGTGATCGGCACTAAGTGGGTCTTCAAAAACAAGCGAGATGAAAACAACGTCATAGTCAGAAACAAGGCTCGACTTGTTGCCAAGGGATACTGTCAAGCAGAAGGAATAGACTTTGACGAAACATTCGCCCCAGTCGCCAGATTGGAAGCTATTCGTCTATTCCTAGCTTATACAACGCATCAAATATTTAAAGTATATCAAATGGATGTAAAGTTAGCGTTTCTGAACGGCGTACTGAAGGAAGAAGTCTATGTGGAACAACCGCTCGGCTTTCAGCAGGGACATCATGTGTATAGACTTCGGAAAGCTCTGTATGGGTTAAAACAAGCACCCAGGGCTTGGTACGATACCCTGTCAGACTTTCTGCTTTAGAAATGTTTTCAAAATGGGATAGTAGATCGCACCCTGTTCAACATCAAGTCAGGCAATGACATTTTACTGGTGCAGATCTACGTGGACGACATCATTTTTCGGTTGCAGGAACGTGACTATATGTCAACAATTCGAGAAAATGATGAAGGAGAAGTTCGAGATGTCCATGATGGGGGAGATGAACTATTTCCTTGGATTTTAAGTAAAGCAATCAACTGAAGGAATATTCATTAAACAAGCTATATACACTCGAGACCTCCTGAAAAGATTCGGCTGCGATTCAAGCAAGCCAGTCAAGATCCCCATGAACACGAACTTTAAAATTGATCTAGACAAAGAGGGAGCTTCTGTTACTCTACTAATTATAGAGCTATTATTGGTTCTTTATTATATTTAACAGCAAGCAGACCTGATATAACTTATGCTGTAGGTGTATGTGCAAGATTTCAGGCGAATCCCAAGCGAAGTCATCTGGACTCAGCAAAGAAGATTCTGCTATACCTGAAGGGAACACCTGACGCAGGGTTATGGTATCCTGCTGATGATAATCTGATTCTAACAGGTTATTCTGATGTTGATTATGCAAGATGTAGGATAGATCGAAAGTCAACTTTCGGAACATGTCAGTTCGAAAATCAACTTCCAGAATATGTCAGTTCTTAGGGAGCAAGCTAATATCATGGTTCTCAAAGAAACAGCATTCAGTGGCTACATCCACTACTGAAGCTGAGTATATGGCTGCTGGAAGTTGCTGTGCCTAGATCCTTTGGCTTCGACAACAACTGCGAGATTATAGAATTACTCAAGATGAAGTACCCATCTACTGCGACTCCACCAGTGTGATTGCAATAACTCAGAATCTAGTTCTTCATACGAGATGCAAGCACGTGGACATTCGACACCACTTCATCAGAGACCATGTCGAAAAGAAGGATATCAGGATGGAAAAGATCCATACTGACAAGCAAAGGGCAGACATACTGACCAAACCACTAGCTGAAAACAGATTCAGAGAATTATCAGTCGATCTAGGTCTACTGGATCCTGCTGACTCGAGTCAGTAAGAGAAGTCAGTACGACAGGTCAGAAGTCAGACTCAGTACTTTGATTCAGTCGGGTGAATCATACAGTACACAGTAAGGGGGAACATGGTATCATCAGTACCACGAAGATCCTCCTGAGTCATTACGGTAACCAGCTGATCGTAAAAGTTCAGCTGAAGAGGTTTGCGTAGTTAGATTCCTTAATATTCTCAGAAGCATGCTCGCATTTAATAAGTCAGTCGTTTGCATTCAGTAGCATGACTTGCATTTATTTCCCGCCATAAATATTAAAGGTTAAGTCTGTAGAAAACCGTTCTCATTTAAAATGCTTATCCTTTAATGCTGCCTGCAACGCATTTAATGCATGTCTTCTCACCTTACTCTATCTGCGCTTATCTTACGTGGATCTAGATTAGAGGCGGCTAAGTAATCATTCCGTTTATAACATCAGATCACAGCCGTCACAGAAAAGCGAGATTTTATAACAACCGTTCGATCAAAAAACCCTTGATATTCAAATCTTATAAAATCTTACCTTTTCACTCTAATCCCATCGTTTTCGCCATTCATGCACTCAGAGCTTTTTCGAGCGTTCAATTTTTACTACATCATTCTCTTTCTCAAACTGCTTATTTCCTTCAAAGCTCTGTGATTACGGTAAATTTTTTTAACTATCTGCAATTATTGATCTAACTTACTCTATTTTCAAGTGCTAACGTGATTTTTGCAAATATCTATGGCGATTGTCTTGACCCCACACAATATCGAGGAAATCATCCGTTCCAGGGTTCTCTTTGAACCCACGATGGTATTCCATCAGGCGGAGCTTCAGTTCTTAGAGTCCATCTTCTCGGCTCTAGAAGCATCCGGCCTGAAGCTTCTAGTGACGAAGCACCCCAGAGCTTATCTACCCCATCAAGTGGTAGAGTTCTATTACAACTGGTGTTCCGTGGAGGATACGGATGGGGAGATGACGTTGATCGGCTATATGAGGGAAGTGGCCCCTCAGAAATGGGAATTCAGCAGCGCCGATATCAATGTGAGGGAGGCTTTGAAGTCCTCATTTGATTTACCAAATTTCGGGATTTCTCCCGTGGGCTACAAGGAGACAGAGCTCAATGCCTACGTCCACCAATTCTGTGGAAGGGACGATATCTCCATCAAATCCGCCCTGCCGAAGAACTAACTCCTTCCGGAGTATAGAGGCCTCGCCTACATCGTCATTCACATACTGACGAGCGCCGCTGGTTCTTTCGACCAGTTGTCAAAGCCGAGACTCCAACTGATGATGGCAATAGTTGATGGAGTCCAGGTGAACTGGACACAGTTCTTTATGGGCGAGCTGAAGGCTCAGGCACAGAAGTTTGCAGCCACTAGGTCAGGAGAGAGAAGACTGATCAGTATGGGCAAATTGTTGTACGGGACCAAGGTGTCCGTACTGATCGAAGACTCGGTGACGAATCATGCATCATTCGCAGATTCTAAGTACTTCGATCGCAAGCTCATTAAATTCAAAACCAGAGCAGCGGTTGAGAAGTCTATGTGACGTGGAGCAATTGAGCTCAAGAGATCATCTACTGATTTGCCTCCACGGGCCGATCAGCCGAAGCAGAAGAAGCTCTCCAAGGCTGGAGCTTCTAAGGCCCCCGCTAAGCCTACTTCCCCTCCACCACCTCAGGAGGAGGAGCTACTGGACGCTGATACCGGCATTGAGGGTGCCACGCTGAAGGACAAAGTACAGTGGGTCAGCACGGATGAGACTCAGCCGGAGGAAGTTGAGGAACCATCTGCTGAGGTCTCTTCCGAACAGTCGTCGACAGTGCAGATGACTCGTCTCCATGCCACAGGAGAAGTGGCCGCACAAATTCCTGAGATATCTTCTCATCAGGACTTGGTCGACATAGCGATCAGGGCAAGGACTCAGATGTTGCTGAGGTTCCTTAACTGGGACATTCTTGCAGAGCTTATCCAGCAACACTCTGCATTGTCCCTACTGGCAGAGGAACAAAGTCTGCAGTCAGCGATTGGGTTTGGGGAACCCGCTGACATCGCTTCCTTCGAGGACCTGCGCTCAGCCATGTTATTTCTTCTGGAGCTGAGGTCCTCCTCGCAGACTGCCAGGAGCCTATCGCCGCCTTCTCATCATGTTGATGACAATGATGATGAACATGCACCACCCAAGGATGCAGAACAGGGAGATTCTGCTGAGGGAAAATCTCCCAGCGAGAAGGGCGAGTCACCACCACCACCTCCTAAATCAGGTGCCGCCCCAGTTGCTTCAACCAGCAAGAAGCAACAACTCGCTGCCTCAGAGCAGAGGCTCGAAACCTCGTCGTATCAGAACAAACCCATCGGTTCCATGTCCTCAAAGTCTGTCAACCGCGCAATCAGAAAGCAAGGAGATAAAAATTGTCTCCTGGCTAAGGACGTCCACCTGAAATGGGCACAGTATACTAAGGCGCAGACGGAGAAGGTTGATGGACTTGCGAGCGTAGTCAAGAAGGTCTCAGACGCTCCTACTCTCAATATACAGGAGATCGTCGAGACTGCGCTGGGAGCTCAAAAGGCAAATTTGGCTGCTCAATGTCAGCAGCTGCTCGAAGCCCAACAGAAGAAGTTTGTTGAGCAGTTGGCTGCGAGCTTAGCCATAGTCCAGACCATAATGGATGAACGCAACAGGATGGCCACCTCAAGTGTGCAGAAGGCCTTAGAGACTCAGGCGGCCACCCTGAAGCTTATCCAGGCAGAGATGACTGCCTCTCACGATTCATTGTTTCTGAAACAGCGAAACGAAGCAGAGGCTCACATCCGCCAAATCCGCAAGGATCAGGAGGAAGATTGGGTCCATTATTACGATACCGTCGGAGAATTCAACACCACCACCACTTCCATTAAGACTGCTATCTTAGATCTTCAGAAGGAAGTAGCAGCTATCAAGACCCTTCTGACCCCGACTGCTGATGATGCCAAAAAGGGGGGAAAAAGGGAAGGAAGAGCTCAGGTGGGTGGGCAGTCAGAAGAGAGGGAAGTCCTCAAGGGGGAAAGTTCAGCAGCACAGACTGGAACTAGCTCTGTTCCCCCTCCCCAAATCTAAATTCCTCAAATCCCTCAAGTCCAAACAACTCAGCTGCCCGAGCCCGTTGGAGGATCAGGAGAAGGATCCTCGGCTCAGGCGCAGCATATAGAGGAAGTCGCTCAGTTCGTTGACTAGGAGGATGAGCCCCTACCACCTCAAAGGCCCGGGAAGGAGAAAGCTACTGAATCTACTCCACCTCCTTCCCCGACGCTCAAATTCAAAACTCGAGCGGAGCAGGAGGAACATGACAAGCGAGTGGCTTAGCAGCTCCAGGATCAGTTGGATCATGAGATGAGGATGGAAGAGGAGGCTCAACTGAAGAGGAAGAAGAAGGTGCCAAGTGTCAGGATGTCTAAGAGTACGGCCGAGAAGATATTGGATGAGCAGAAGAAGAAGGCTCAGCAATCTGCTGATGAGCCTGCTGACTCAGATACTGACAACCTGCCGCTTGCTCAGAGGCTGAAGAAAATCTCTACTCTTACACCTGAGCAGGAGGCAGAAGACAAGGCAACCTGGGAGGCTACGCAGCAAGGGCTAAATCTCTGGAGAGGAGATAAGAGAGCTGCAGTCCTAAGGGAGAAGAAGAGGTTGGAGGACCTGGCCAAAATCATAGATCTTACTGACAGAATCGCCAAGGAGCCAATCCTCGACAAGAGCAAGCAAGTTCCAAGGACATCTAAGTTCTTCCGGCGAGGTGCTCAGAAGGCCTATCTCAAGAAGACTCCGCACCGCCGCGTACACAGATGGATCCCCTGGAATCTGAATGAGGAGTGGGAGGAGCTGAAGATTGATTTCATTAAGGCATACTATGTGTGGCAGTGCTATCCTACTGAGGTGTCGCCGGCTGATCTCTTCGACGAGTTCATCTATCAGTACGACGCGAACTTCAGAGCACATATCAAGTTACTTCTTTTCAAGGAGAAGCTGCCACTCACTGCTCCTGCTTACCGCCAGCTGATTCCTCCCATGACAACTCAAGGAGTTATTTGCACGAAGGAGATCGAGGATGAGGTCGAGACTACTGCACGTCACAATGACTTAGATCCTTTGCAGCCAAGCGATCTCGATGACATCCAGACCCCCAGAGCAATAGTATACAAATCTTATGGGTTGGAGCCTCCAGCTGCTAAGTCTGCCGAATTTAAAGCCAAGATCAAGAAGTTCAGGACGTTAGCAGTAGCTAATCTTTCTTTTGTTGTACAGAAGCTTAGATTGATGTAACCTCAATTCTCATATATGTATATATATCAGGTCTTTGCTTGGTCAGACAACCACTCATTGTCTAATGGATGTGTTTATTTTATTTATCACAACTGATCACTGAAGTGATCTGACACACACACGTAACTTATATTTCTCTGATATGCCTATCTTTTATCTACTGATTACCCTTCTTTAACTGCTCAGTTTTACTGAAGTCTTTTGGGTCAGTAGTTTAGTGCTTAGTGGTTTTGGCATCATCAATTAGGGGGAAATTGTTGGGTTATGAGTCAGTGGTTGATTTTAATCATCACTTAGAGGGTACTTTGTTTTATTTATTAGTAGTTCTTGTAATAGGACTTGTCTATTTATCGGTAATGGGGGAAATCATAGTGATTTAGTGCTATGGAATTGAAGATCCCAAAACCTGTCTTGTACCCTTAGTGTAGTGTCTTTCGGACTAGATGATGTAGTAGGCTAGACTGTTCTTATTTTCATTATCTGTTTTGTCTAAGTTCTGTAAGGGGTATGTGTTGGTCTGAACTTCAATAGGAAGTTACATTCCAAAACCCGACGTCATCAGTTGTAAGAGCTCATGTTCTCAGGTCTCCAGCTGACTATACATCAGTAGAAGATTTCCCATCAGTTGACCCTCCAGTAGAAGAACACAGGACAGAGCTCAGTACCTTCAGAGTCATCAGCTGACTACACTCAGACGAAGATCCTTTATCAGTAGACTCAGACGAAGAAGACAGTGATCGTGTTAGATCTAATGTATTCGACAGGAAACGACCCGACTTTTAATATATCTCTCGAAAGTCAGCAGAAGACCATACGAGGATAAGTGAGAGTCAACTCAGATGAAGACTATGTCTAACAAGTCTCACTTACCACAAACCTCGACTAATGAGAAGCGGTCTAAGCCTTACCTGCCCTGACCAACTAAAGCTGCTCTCATACACAGTGACCAACTACTCTGCGACTCTATTTCGAACATATGGCCATTTTCCTTGGATGTTTGTGACACGTGGCATCGTCCCCTCCAACGAATGCCTGGGTCACAACTATAAATAGAGAAGCTTTTCCGAGCTCAATGCACGGGATATCAAAGGGATTACACGCTCAAGCATTCAAAACACTCTAGCGCTTTCACGAAGATCCAGCGAAGAACTTGCTTATTAGAATATTTTTAGTTCTTCTCTCTATAGTCTTTCTTTAGATCCCTCTTCTCTATCTAAGCTCCATTGTTATATCCATAGCTTAGAACCTTCGAAGGAGTTCACTTTTTGTGACTGTTCTTATTGTAAGAACTCCTTCATAGTTGGAGAAAATCCCCTCCCCTTCAAACTTCGGTTTGGATTATAAAGTCGCTAAGTACTATAACTTAGAAGGGTCTGTCCAGTGCACGGATACCTTGCTGAGGCTTGCTCAGATTAATCAACAAGACCTCCTATTCAGCAGGACCGTGGACGTAGGATCTTGCGTATCCGAACCACATTAAAAATCGCTTGTGTTATTTACTGTTTTATTGCATTATTTTTAAACTATCTTACGAACTCATACTTTGCATAAAACGTATTTAAAAGTGCACTAGCCAAAACTATTTGGTTTGCAAAAAACACATTTTCAAATCGAGACGAAGTCTATCGGGCCCTACACTTATCCACACTAACTCTCCGCCTGAGGATTTAATACTGACAGAAGTCAGTAGAAGAAACTCAGTAGTTGAGTCACTCTGACCCGCGATCAGAAGGTTATTATCTAGCACTGTTCATCAGTCGCAACCTACAGCTCAACTGTCCTTCGCGTTTGAGAAAAGAAACTTGTACTCAGGTGTATTCACCCCCCCCCCCCATACCTGACACTCATCTCCGGACCAACAGGGCTTTCCTCTTGCCCTTACCCTCTCCAGCACCAACGCCAATCTGCTGCAACGAGCTGGCTTGGTTGTGAAATCTGATCTTCTTGGTGTTGAAATATTCGTTGTCAGCATAAGTGATAGGATTAGATCCACAGAAGTCTTTGATCATTATGGACAGCTTCATGCCATATAATAATTTCCCTTTGGCACTCAGTCGGCGAGCTGACCGATCGAACTTCGCTGCCTGCGCTTGAAACTCCTTGATGAACACATCGACCCAGTTGATTTGTGCTCTATCATATATGGCCTGAAGGAAAATTGATGGTTAGAAACGCTACCTTCCTCCTTCGTATGTTGTCGCGGCTTTGATTGTTGCTCCTGTGTTAGATCTTCTGATCTGTGTCCCGACCTTTTTCTTCCTCTAGGTGGTCAGAGAACTGAAGAAAATAAAATAACTGTCTCTCTCTCTACTCGCGTGCGTGCGTGAGTATTTATGATTGTGTGTAATCTGTTTCTGAACAAAATACTAATATATATAGGCTTCAAAAGCCAATATAATATTAATATATTTGTAACCCATTAATTTAATTATATTTCTAATGGGCTTCTACATAACCAGCCCATAATATAATTAATTAATTTACTGGGCTACTAATATTTATCAATTAATTGGCTCAGCTAATTAATTCCAGATAAATAACATTATTAAATAATGTAAAAATACATTAATCCATTAATAATGATTTCTGAGAGACAATAAATTACTAGGCAACTAATTGGGCCAGATTAGGGATCCAATACAAGAAATAAAGTTGGGCCTTAAATTAATTAATTATCCATTCTCAGCCCAGAGCAAAATTAATTAATATACAGAGATTCATTCCACTAGAGAATCCGTGCTGACTTACCCCTTTATCCCAAATTGAGCAAGGGCTTGTATTTTAGACTTAATCGATCTCTGTATTTAAGATAGAAATATCCGTTAATTAATTAAGCTCACTGACAGCTTAAATTAATTAACATCTTATATTCCTGAGTAGTACCACTTGACCTTATTAACACACCTGAACTTAATCAACCGGCCGGGTTTAGTGTGCTAATCCTTTCGAGTTCCCCAGGGGATATTATCAACCCATTTTACTAGGATACGGATGCAAGATACAGACAACCAGCCTGAGCCACAAATAACTACTAACACCCAAGATACGTAGATCCCGCCGCTCATTTGACGTACACAAATCTAACTTTTATATAAGATAAAGGATAACATGTGCAAATATACATATTTACCAGATAGGAGAATAAAACAGTGGTAAGGACAAAAACACATTGTATACAAGCATAAAAAAGTGCTTCCAGTATACAAAATCCCAACATGGCCATCATCATCTGAAGTTTAGGCCGAGAAACCTGATCGAATGAGCCGGCCTAGCTTGTCAAGATTTGTGTTACGATGTAGACCAAGGCTCTGAATTGCGGAAGCATGTTGCTCTTGGGGAATGCAGCTCGGAACGTAGTAGGCTTCCAGCAAAACATCGGCAGGTACTCATCTAATACGTCGTCCTTGTAACCGGCAGGACTGATGTCGTCTAAAGGAAGTCTGAAGCTGCTGATAAGAGATTGCTTCAGAGAGATCTTCTTCAGGAAAGGAACGGCCTTGGTTGGATTATGAATTTCATGAACCTTGAATGATCCAACCACATCCACATCTTCCTCCTTCAAGTTGAGATGTAGCTCAGCAATCTGATGAGGCAGGAAGAAGGAGGGTTTCTTTGATAGAAACATCTCTAGGCCAGATGCTCGCAAGGCATCATATATCTCCTCCAAAAAGTCTAAGCCAATGGAGTCAAACTCTATAACGGGCTCAAACCAAACCCTATCTTTCTCCAGGATCTCGACTAAATCAGCCGGAGAAATAACTTCAAGGTTCATCATGACTATCTGCAAAAAAGATGATTAGCACTTGAAAGTAGAGTTAGTTAGTAAGTGCTTTAGAGAATAAGTGTTACCGTAAGAAGAACTCTGAATTATGTGAAAAGCAAGTATAGATGTTGAATGATTGTAGAGAACTCTTAAGAAATTTGCAGAAATGGTAATGGTGAAAATGGCGGGTTGAAGAAGATAACGTCGATATATAGTTATATTTGAATGTGAAATGTTTTTTAATCGACAGTTGGAATTAAATACCGCTTTTTCAGTGGACAGTCACGATTTTATGAGATAAAAAGAGTAATGATGACCATGCCGCCCTGTCAAATCTCAGACGTAAATAGCTGTTTATAAGCAAGGTGATACGACTCGCATTAAATGCAAAGCAGAGTTCAGCAATGTGAGCATAGAATGTCGTGTAATAAATGAAAACGATTTTAATTAATGACATTCTTTTAAAGCATTAAGTGCGATGCTGAACTTCTTTATGACAAAACACCTTTTAAAAATATGCTGAGTTGACTACTGAAAGAGATATGCAAACCTGTCAGCTGAACATTGTAGTCAGCTGATACCTCGTATAGTTGGTTGCTTAATATTTGTGTACTGAACGTCTTCAGTACTGAGAGTGGACACCCCCCTTACTGAATGCTCTTACTCTACTGTGATCAACTCTACTGAGTGATCACTACTTTTGTAACCGCTTACTGACTTAAGTCAGTAGAGTCCAGCAGACGTAACTCCACTGAAAGTTCTCTGAATCTGGTTTCAGCTAGAGGTTTGGTCAGTATGTCAGCCCTTTGACGATCAGTATGGATTTTCTCCATTTTGATATCCTTCTTTTCGACATGGTCGCGAATGAAGTGGTGTCTGATGTCCACGTGCTTGCATCTTGTGTGTAGAACTGGGTTCTGAGTAATTGCAATAGCACTGGTACTGGCGCAGTAGATCGGCACTTCATTATGAACGACGTCATAGTCTCGTAGCTGTTCATCTCTCCCATCATTGACATCTCGAATTTGTCCTTCATCATTTTCTCAAACTATTGACCCATGATGACATTATTTGAACTGAAGATTATGTCATCTACGTAGAACTGCACAAGTAGAATGTCGTCGCTTAGACGAATGCTGAATAGAGTGCGATCAACGGTGCCCTTCTGAAAGCCTTTCTGAAGAAGAAACTCAGACAGGGTATCGTACCAAGCCCTGGGTGTTTGTTTTAACCTGTACAAAGCTTTTCTGGGTCTATACACCTAATGTCCCTGCCGAAAGTCGGGCGGTTGTTCCAGATAGACTTGTTCTTTCAGGAACACTGACTTTACATCCATTTGATAAACACTGAATCGTTGATGTGTTGCATAAGCAAGGAATAATCTGATGGCCTCAAGTCTTGCAACTGGAGCGAATGTTTCGTTGAAATGTATCCCTTCGGCTTGACAGTAGCCCTTCACAACGAGTCAAGCTTTGTTCCTTACTATAACGTTGTTTTTATCGCGCTTGTTCTTGAAGACCCATTTGGTTCCGATCACGTGTTGATGTCGGGGTCTGTCAACAAGCTCCCATACTTCATTTCTGCCGAACTAGTTGAGCTCTTCAAGCATAGCTATGATCCAGTCAGTATCGGCCACTGCTTCTTCGATGGATTGAGGCTCTTCAGTAGATAGGAAACATGAGTATAGAGCGCTCTCTCCTAAGCATAGATTTGACCTTGTTTTGACGCTTTCTGAAGGATCACCTATAATAAGATCAGGAGTATGAGCATCTAACCAAGACCATCTTTGTCTAGATTCGTCTTCTGAAATGACATCTGCAGTAACAGTTGGAGTGTTAGGCATTTCAGTAGTACTGTTCTGATATTGTAGTAATTCAGTAACGAAGTTAGGGTCTACTGAGTTTCCAGGTTCAGGGGCATTAAGATTGTGAATATTATTTGTTCCCCCTGAATTGTTATACTCGGTGGAGGTCTCAGTTACCACTGGGGTTTCTTCATTGACATGAGTTACCTTTGATTAATTATTCAGTAGAATTAATCTGTTCAGCTACGTTCGTTGCTGGCTGTGACTCAGTAGTGATGATTTCATTTTCTTCTTCTGAATCATCATCCCAGCAATGTTGGATCTTCTCAATATTTTCTTTTAAGCTCAGATCCCGTAGCTCTTTGATGATGTCCTCAGACTCTGAATGTGAGTTTCTGCTCTTGTTCTCAGTAGCAAACTCATTAAAAACAACATAAAGGCTTTGCTGACCCGGGAGTATCCTAAGAAGACTCCTTGGTCTGACTTGCTATCAAAAGTCTTTAACTGGTCCTTTCCATTATTGTGGATAAAGCACGAACACCCAAAAATATGGAAATCAGTTATGAAAGGCTTCCTGCCGTTCCATAGTTCATAAGCTGTCTTCTGATGCTGCTTTTCCAGTATTGTGGATAAAGCACGAACATTCTATTGGAGTTTCCACAAAATTGACTAACATAGAGAAGATTAAGTTAAAGCCCTTCAACATAAGATACTCTTGGAATTGTGGCAGTTCCAATGATAAGTGTTCCATAGCCTCTGGTGTAGCCTTTTGCATTGTCTCCAAACTCTATTCGGGGTCCTTCTTCCTTGATATAATTCTTCAGGAGACTCTTCCGGTACGTCATATGTCTTGAGCATCCGCTGTCCACGTACCATGGGTCCCTGTGCTCCTGTAAAACATAAATTATATTCAGGTACCCCTTATTTTTGATTTGGGTCCTTAAGTGTTAGTTTTGGTAACCCAAATTTGTCTGACAATCCTGGTGGTTTTAGACAACTTCTTTCCACTTTTGTCAACATATTTCACCGCTGAGCTAGGTGAAGTTGACTTCTGAGGCTTCTTAGGTTCAGGAGTCCTGATCTTCTGAGTTGATGGACTACTGACCTTAGCCTTCCTAACAACTTTCTTCTTCTTCTGACCTTTAGGACCCCTTCTGACATTAGGATCATAGTAATATGACCTATACTGAGCTGAATGCATCAGCAGTGGCGATCCATACTGATCAGCCCATCTTACTTTGTTGGTTCCCCCTTGCTTGAGCTGGGATGATTTTGAGCTGAGCTTCTGGTCAAACCTCTGATAGGTGGGATGAGGTGCTATCATCTTTTGTTTTTTCTTTGTTGCGGGGTTGTATGGTTCAGCATTCATTGTCTCCCCTTGAACAAACCTATCAGTCAGTCGCTTTTCTGGGCGTGTAGGAGCAGATGAGGAGGCTTCGTAGCTGAACCCGAGTCCTTCCTTGCAGAACTTTGGCTTGTTGTTGGCCAACATTGCCTCGAGCTTTTTCTCAGCTCCCATATACCGCTCTGTCATCAGGTTCCTCCAAACATCATCACTTTTCTTGAGAGTCTCATGCTCGGTCTGAAGTCCTGAGAACTTCTGGTTTAGCAAGCTCAATTCAGTCTCTTTCTGAGTCAAGTCTTTGGTCAATACTGAAATCAGACCTTCTTGCTGCTGAGTTTTGATCATCAGAGAATTAATCTCCTCCCTGAGTCTCACAACAAGTCCTTTCGACTCAGTAGCAACCTGACTTTCCTGAGAAAGTCTCTGATTTTCAGCTTTCAGGACATCCATCTCTTGTAAAGTCTTGCTGAGCTACAGACTCGTCTGAATCTGTTCGTTTGATAGTTCTTCGTATGCGATCGTGATGTCCAAATTCTCGTTTGCACCAGAGATTGTGTTTTGTGTGTAGTGTGAAGGGAGGTTAGAAGGTTCTGGAGAGTTTACCTCATCTTCTTCTCCTGCCATCAGAGACTCCTCTGTTTCTTCTTCAAGCTCTCTTGCCATGAAGGCGGCTTCATCATCAGATGAATCCATGAAGGTATCGACTTCATCTGAGTCATCTGAGAGTTCACCAGCAATATATGCTTGTCGCTTCTTGATGAACTTCTCCCTTCGAGCTTTTCTCCCAGCTCTTTCAGCTGTGCTGAGCTCAGGACAATCCTACTGATAGTGTCCTGGCTTCTTGCTGTTATAACAGGTGATGACTCTGCTCTCTCTGCTATCAGTGTCTTTCGACTGTTGAGAGGAGTCCTCATGTTTCCTGCATTCAGAATTTTGTGAGTTAGGATTGCGCTTTGGTGAGAAATCAGACTTACTCTTAGAGTCTCTGACGGTTCTAGATAATTTCTTGTGCCAATCCTTCTCCTTCTGATACTTGAGCGCAAGCAGCGTGTATCGTTCAGCTAAGCTCCCTTCTTGTATTGCACTTGTTGAAGGTTCAGCTTTGCTAGACTTTGGAGCCAGTGTGCTGGCTGATGCCTTGAAGGCATGATCAATCTGGGTGTCAGCTTCAGCTCTCTACTTCCTCTGCAGTAGACCGAACTCAAACTCTTCTGCCTTTAATTATGAAAAAATATGATCAGGAGACACAAAATCAAGAAAAGAATGTCTTAAAAGAGTAGAAAATGGAGTCCACAGTCCGTCCGGCAGGGCTCTCAATATCTTGACTCATTTCTCGGTTGGAGAACGTCTTTCCCAGTTCATTGATGGTATTCATCAGATCGGTGAATCTGACGTTGAGATCTTCTATCGTGTCGTCGGGCATGAGTGACAATCTCTCCAGTTTCTGGAGTTCCAGCGCCAGCTTGTTGGCTTTAATCTTCTGAGTCTCCCGACTCAGTAGCGCTAGAGCATCCCAAAGCTCTTTGGCGGGCTTGCAGTCCTGAACTCTACCGAGATAGGAGTCGCTCAGAGTGGTTAGTATGTTGTTCCTAGCTACCCGGTCCAGGTTGTGAAGCTTCTTCTCTTAAGGAGTGAACATGCTTCTGTCTTTTGGCACCTTCTTTCCGGTAGTCGTTCGTACTTGTGCTGACTTCTGAAAGTCAACACTATCGACCATTGGGACGATAAATCCGTCTTCCAAGACCTCAGTCATGCTATCGTGGAGGGAGGTCAGATGTGCTTCCATTCTGACCCGCCATACCCCGTAGTTCTCTACTGAGAACATGGGTACCATTCATAAAGATATGTATGAAGAGTGATATGCAGTGAAAATGTTTTCAAGAATCAGTTCGAGTAGACCAGTTTCAGATAACGAAAGTCCAAAAGAACTCTTGCTCTGATACCAATTGTTGGTCCCGAGTCAAACGTTCAAGTGTAGGGGGGTGAATACACCTGAAAACCTTTTTCTCAAACTAGAACGCGAACAATCCGATTAACGGAGATTGCCTACTGAATGAATTTAGTAGACTAGACAAGTTGTTCTAGATCGCGTGGACAGAGTGACTGAAGATGCTGAGCTCTGCTAGCTGACTGATGTCAGAATTTAGACGCGTTCAACAATGTTCAGTAGTGTGCGAAATTGTAGGCCCAATTTAGTTTGGATTGAAAACGTTTGTTTATAAAAGCTGTTTCAGTAGTTAGTGCAGTCAGTTAAGCTTGTTACTGAAACTTAGTTGAATGATTTTGTAAATGATTTTTCTGTATGAACAGTTAAATCAATGCAACAGTTATAAACACAACGACTTTTAAAGTGGTTCGGATACGCAAGATCCTATGTCCACTGTCCTGAACAAGGCAGGAGGCTATTTTATTATACTGAGTTAGTCTCAGTCAATTTGTGTACTGGACAAACACAACCTTGTGATTATACTGAGCAAGTCTCAGTTTACAGGGTCAAATAAAATATGTTTGAATGTATCTCCAACGATGAAGGAGTTCTTAACACTAAGAACAGTTCAATAAATGAACTCCTTCGGTCTAACCTATAGATATTACAGTTGAGCTTAGGTTAGAGGGAAGGGAACAAGAAGGGCTTCTAGAGTGAAGAACAGTGAGGAATAATCTCTCTGGGTTTGTGGTCTTCACTTGGATGCTAGAGGCTTGAGTACTATGTAAGCTTGTGTTCCCTTAGAGCAAGTTGAATGCTTTTCACGTTTAGATCAAGCTCTGAAGTTCGTCGCGTATAGCTTGTGTTCTTGTTTGCTTGTTGCTCTCTTGTACATATCGTGTATATATCTTCAATTTTGATCTTCCCTCTATTTATAGATGTGAGCTATGGATAGATCCGTTAGAGACGAACTGTCCACGTGTCACTCTATGGGTAGCTAACGACTCTCTTTGAATTTCCGCAGAGTCCACTAACTTTACAGGAAAGTGGTTGACTTGCAGCTTTTTACAGATACTTTTCCAGCTGGCTGCTTCTTATTGGTCGAGGTACAGAAAGTTGTTGAGACATATTAAGACTTCAAGGTTTACTGAAGCTGACTTCTCTGATATACTACCTCGAACAACTCTATTGATTTATTCTCTGAAGTCCATTATTAGTTAAAGTAACTGACCGAGCGTTGCTGAGTCTGACCGATAGGTTCAGTAGGCTACTCTAGCTGAGTTCAACTCTACTGAAGGTCAAGACTCTTAGTTTAGTAAACTGCTCCTGCTGAGTCCAGTTCTACTGACTCCTGAACACCTTTCAGTATGCTGCTCCTGCTGAGTCCAGCACTACTGAATCTTCACTCCATGGCACTGCGGCGGATAGTCTACTGAAGGACAGCGGACATAATAGTTAGCCGAAACGATGTTGAAGGCGAGTCTACTGAGTTCTAAAGAACTCAAAGACAAAGGCATTACAAATACAAAGAAATGGTTCACCAATCAACATAGGGTTTTGGGATCAGCCAAATCACTAATCACTATGCAACTAATCTACTGTTGAATCATCTCCCAACAATCTCCCTACAATTTCCCCCATAACACTGACTCATATCCTTAGAAAATTCTTACAAATTCCCCTTATAAGGACTATGAACTATGAATCATCTCCTAACTCATATCCCCACAAAGAATTAAAACCACTTACCAAGTGACTTGGGAGCACCGACAGTTAATTTAAGAGCTGGCGGTGGCGTGAGGGAGCGGCCGTGGCCTCCTAAGAGAGCGGCATCGAATAGCGAGACGAGACAGGAGGGAGTGAGTTATGGGTATCTTGGGTTTGACATTATATAATGCAATATCATAATTTAGTATTGGGTCTAAGCCCAATTGTATTAGTTTAGTTTTAATTGCATTGATTTCGGATGAATTGGGTAGATTATGGCTCAAATTAAGCCTCAATAAAAAGTCCCCAGAGGCGCGAGGCGCACAAAATAAATGCAGAGAGAAAGATGTACACCTCAAAACTTTTTTGACCGTTTCGTTGTGAGGCGCGCTTCAAGACGTGTTTCAAGAACGGTTTTTAATACCTTGATAATAGTAGACTATTAGATGGAATTTTTAAAAAAATTTATGACTTATAAATATTGAAAATAAATTTAATAATAGGAAAAAAAACAAATTAAACCCCCACCGATATCAAATGTACTACTCCAGTACATTAAACTCCCCGACCTATGTCAAATGACGCCGTAAAGCTACCCTTATAAACGTCCATGTGCGAGGTGATTGCAGCTCCGGCAGAGTAGCCGAACCCCGTCACATTAAGCACTCCGCCTTCAGCAGCAAAAGATCAACGATCTTGACAAATGTGCTCTACAAAAACTTCATTTTGGGTATTTTGGTGGTACCAGTTACCCAAATGAGCGTAGAAGAGGGCGGACAGAGGCGTATGTTCAGTAGGCTCGACGACCGTGGTGCAACCGGCGGGCAATGCAGGGGCAACTTTCATGGTGAACATCTGAGAGGGGAAGTTCCAAGGGATTGTATGGGGAAAAAAAAAATTGTCCCTAACTTTAACAATAAAGTGGATGGAAATTACTTTGGGGAGCTAAGTACAGGTAGTAATAAAGGTTGTGAGTGTATTTCTTTATTTTAATATATATATAGGTTGGTGGGAAATAGAACATTTGACATAGAAATAGTGTATTTTTTCCTTAATATTATATATATACATAGTTATTAATAATGATAAATATACATGTAGGCTCTCTAAATTCTAGGAGTAATGAGTCTAATTGTCTACTTGTCTTAATTTGTAGAGAATACATATAAGAAATAAGTTTTAAATTTATAATTTAAAAATACTTATTTATATTAAGAATGATTCATTTTCAAGACTCAAGTAAAAATAAAATGTTAGATTTAAAGTTATGGCAATTTATATATTGAGAATACTAATTGGCCATTTAAATTGAAAAAAAAAATAGGTTATTTACCTCAAAATACATGAACTTTTGTCAAATTCTTATTTTACACACGAACTTTAGAACCTGCTCGTAAATACATGAACTTTTGATTAATTTGTTTCAAATTGCACACCGGTCAAAAATCCGACGAAATCAAAGTTGACATGACATTTTCCGGTGTGATGTGCATCCGCACGTAGCTGCCCAGTCAGCATCGAACCAAAAGTCTGAAATTTTGTATTCTTGTAAATACACAAATTTTATAATTATTCCTGTTGTGCAAACGAACTTTGAATTTTATTTAAATTAATACATAAACATATAATTTCATTTTAATTTGTACAAAAAGTTCATATTTAACTTAAAGTTTGTTATGGAAATAAATGTAGTTTTTATGTAGGATGTGTCAGGCTAAAATTCTTTTATAAAAGTAATGGATATAATTGTCGAGTTAATGACTTCATTTCTTCAGTTGATTCAATTAATTACTCTCTGTCAGTTAATACACAACGGAGAAATGTCCAGCACTTTAGTATTGTAGATATAGGGCCTTTTTGGTTGTATTTTCAATTATTCTTGTAATAATTAAGGAGCTTTCACTTTAGGCTATCGAACACAAGTTTTAGTGAAAACTGAATGGATCAAATTCTTATCTGCAGAACTTATAAGGGACTTAGGCTACCTAATTTGCAACGGATGCGTGGGAGTTTTTCGGCGTGCCCGGCGCATCAGAAAGACTAAAAGCTTTCAAAGCCGACCTCGACGATCCGGAACGTTTCGGCCAACCCATCAATGGATGCGTAGGAATTTTCAGCGTCAAGGATTTTAATTAACTGAAGCAATTGAAGAAATGACAAAGAGTTAGTGAAGAAATATGAATTTTATGTACAAATTTAAATAAAATTGAAAATTCATGTACAAAATGAGAATAATTACAAAGTTTGTGTATTTATAAGAATGAAATTTTTTAAACTTTTGGTTTGATGCTCACTGGACTGCCACGTGCAGAGACACGTCAAGCCGAAAAATATCATGTCAGCTTTGATTTTGTCGGATTTTTGACCAGTGTCCAATTTGAAACAAATTGAAAGTTTAGATTTTTATAGACGGATTTTAGAGTTCATGTGCAAAACGGAAATTTGACAAAAAAATTATGTATTTTGAGACAATAACCTTAAAAAATATAATCTTCATCTTTTAAACCACAGCGTGTCAACAATGATCATTATAATTTTACTTGTTGTAACTAATGATTATAATTATCTTATGCATATTCTGATATTTTAGTGTTCAGTTTAATTTGTTTGTTTGAATTAATATAAATTTTTTATGTTTAATAATTATACAAATAAGGTCTCATTTATTTATAATTATAAAAGAATATGTTTATGATTACAATTTTGATTATAATATTTTGAAATTTACAAATATCATATATCATATTTATATATTAAAAGGTATTAATTTATACTTCATAAGATATTTTTTATGTTAGATATATTAATAAAATTTTAATTTATTCGTTATATATATATATATGGAGTGGATTTTGTGAGAACCCTCCCTATTTGTGAGAACTAAGAACTAATAATGACCTTAAGTTTCATTAATTTAATGGTCAAGATTAAAAAAAATCAAATATTTTTAAATATAATTTTAGTTTGTTTATTTTATGAAGGGTAAAAGTATAATTTTATATTTATGGATTTATAATAATTTGAGAAACCAACTCTTACAGATATGCATTTGCGGTTATTCACACCATTCGACAATTTGTATGCGGTTTTTGTTCTTAATTTTTTCTTTTTCGTTACAATCTGATCGACATTGATTTCTCCATCATTTTTATACTGATTTTCGTGCATTTGCTCGTGCTTTGTCCAGGTAATTTAGTTTATCTCTCGATTATTATATTTTATACATAATGTTTATAATTTGTTATATATTATTTCTCGAATTATTATATTTTATGCATAATCTTTATACTCCCTCCGTCCCATTATTTATGTCCCATTGGGACTGAGCACGGTAATTAAGATAGTGGAGGTAAATGTGTAAAATTGTGGTGTAAAAGTATAAAGGGGTGGGTCCACTTGCTTAGATTGATTGTGGTCCACTCATTTATTTCCTTATTTGGTATGGGACATAAATAATGGGACAACCAAAAAAGGCAAATGGGACATTAATAATGGGACAGAGGGAGTATTTTTTAAGCAAAAAGGCTGTAATTTAACATTATGCAAAATGTTATATGTTTTATTATGCAGAAGGGTAAAAGTGTAAATTTATAGTTTTTTGCATGAAAAATATAAAGATTATGCATAACATAGATAATGATTATGTATAAAATATTTAAGGATTATATATAAAGTCTATAAGGATTATGCATAAAACACAAAATTATTATGCATAAAACATATAAGGATTATGCATAGTTCCTATTCACTCACCATAGGGTAGAGTTCTCAAATGCATGATGATTATGCATAAAACACTAAATACTAATGCATCAAAAATTTATTATTTATGCATTTTTACGAAAGAAGCAATGCATAAAAGAATGTAACATAAAATAAGTATTTGAATAATCACATTTGAATCAATTTAAATTAACTGCAGCGGTTTTCTGGAGATGTACATGAGCGGTTTTAGAAAAAATCCACTAGAATATAGAAAAAGTAACTGCAGTGGTTTCTAGATGATAATTTTTTTTTTTTTGTAGTACCAAATATGCCCTTAATGCAAAGAATCTTTTAAAAAAATAGAAAACTAGATTAATCTTATCCATTGATCTTATTTAAATCTAAGGTCATGATCGGTTCCTAGTTCTTATTATATGGTGGGTTCTCACCAGATCCACACCATATATATATATAGGGTGTGGATCCTGTAAGAAGGGATCTTAAGATAAAAAATAGGAAGAAATCTTGGTCTTACATTTAGTGTCATTAATGGATGTAATTAATTGATAAATTTTAGTTTTTTAACTGCTGAAAATAAAAGAAGTTGATCATTAAGGGTAAGTTTGTAATTTTGGATCGTATGTGTTTGAATCATAATTAACTTTCTTAATTTCCGTCTAAATCTTCTCCACTTTCACACATATTTCTCTCTTTCTTCCACTCTCCAGCAAAGAAAAAAAAAGGTGGATCTTTCCATATTCATCAAACTGACTCATGACATTTTCATCTTCATTAAACTTACACTCTCTCTCTTTCATTAATGCATGCATACATCTGATATAATATATGCATATTCTTGTTTTTTTTTTTTTGTTTACTTGATTTATGTATGTCAGTTTTATAAGTTGATGCATACATGAAATACAATATATGCACATCATAATATTTTAGTATCCAACTTATTTATGCATATTTTTTCATTCTTTCTTTTCGAACGCTTTATACATGAAATCCGATATATGCATATCACAATATTAGTTTATGCATAGTATCGATATAATTTATGCATATTTTATCATTCCTTATGTTTTCAATATGCATAGGAATATAATACTTTATTTTATCGTTATTTTTTGCATACTATCAACTAATCAGTGCATATTTTTCTCATTCTTTCGTTTTGAACGCTTTATACGAGAAATGCGGTATATGCATATCACAATATTAGTTCATGCATAATACCGATATAATTTATGCTTATTTTATCATTCTTTATGTTTTCAATATGCATAGGGTCATAATACTTTATTTTATAATTATTTTTTGCATACTATCAACTAATCAATGCATATTTTACTCATCGTTTCTTTTTGAACGCTTTATACAATATATGCATATAATAATATTAGTCCATTCATAATATCGATATAATTTATGCATATATTATTATTCTTTATATTTTCAATATGCATAAGATCAAAATACTTTATGCATAAAATTATGGATATTCGTGCTGATCCAATCTTTACAATCTGGTTTCCATTGATGTTCAAATGGTGGCTTATGGAAAAAGGATATAATATGATAACTTAAAAAATGAAAAGTCGGTACATAATGTCCAAATACAGAAAATGAAACTCAAACTTAGAAACCTAAATTTGATTTTATATGTAAATTACTGTATGTGAAATAAAGGAAGTAGATTGCGGTTACAAAAATAAAGGAAGTAAATTGTATAAAGGAAGTAGATTGCGGTTACCAAAAATAAAGGAAACAAATTGACATAAATAACCTTAATGATATCTTAATCAATAATAAAGTATTAAGGAAATACATAAATTTAAAATAATAACAACCATAGATTAAATTGGAGGGCTAATATTCCTTCTTATTTCTTATTTTAAGTCTCATTCTCATATGATCCATTCCATATATATATATAGATATATATAGGGAGCGGTTCCGGTGAGAACACCCCTTATTATACGAATTAAGAACAATTTATGAAATCATTGATTGAGATTGAATATTGGGGAGCTAAAAATTCGGTGCACTTTCTTCGTAAAATTACTGCACGAAGGGTAAACGGGTAACATTCCATGTTAGCCTAAAACTAACGCAATGCACTTTCTTTACAAAATAACTGCACAAAAAGGATAAAGCTGCAGAAATTCAAATTGTTTTCCCACACCTTCCACCTCATAATCTCCTAAACCACAAAAACTATAGAATTCCTCCCAAATCAAAAGAAATTGCTCCAATTGTAAGACATGAAAACTAGGCGGCAGTGGAATTCTGAGGCACGAACCCAGGGCGGCGGCGGAACCTTGGGGTGTGGCTGAATTGTGAGGGACGAACACTATAAGGCGGTGGAACCCCTCAACGGCGGCGGAATTGTGACGGAGGAAATCTCAGGGGCGGCAGAACCCTCGGTAACGACGGAATTGTGAGGCACTAACCCCTGGGCAGTGGAAATCACAAGAAACGCCCCTTCTTTCTTGTGTTGTTCTCAATTTTTGTGTCTTTGGTTTCAATTTCATAGTGTTCTAATCAATCGCCAATGTATTAATTTTTGTGAACACTTTAGATAGCAAAGACGTGCGAAGATGATGAGACGTAAATGACGACATTCGCTGCACATATACGAGCGATACAGAAAGCTAGGCGGGAGAAGATGAAGAGAATGACCAAAAACAGAAAATCACTGCACAAATTGCATTTATTCAGTGCACTTTCCGTTAATATTTACTGCACATATTTAGTGTATGGTGGTTTGTGTTAGATTTTTATTATGGAAATTAGATTATTAAATTAATTGATTTAAAGGATGCATTAGTTCATGAGATTTATGGGAGAGAATTGAAAGGATGCGTTAGTTCCTAGATGAATGGACACGTTACTTCGTGGAATGGACATATTATTTCATAAATTAAATGATGAATGAATGTGTTGATTCATGAAGGGATATGTTGGTTCATGCCAAGAGGTACTTGGAAGTTGAACAAATGCAACCATTCACAATTCATCTTATTGTGAAAAGTTGTGTCCAATACAAAGAGTTTTGTCCATTACGAAGAGTTGTGTCTTTTGCTTCATATGTGTTTGTGAAGAGTTGTGTCTTTTATGAATGAGTGCTTCAAATCTATAAATAGGACAATTGAAGTAAAGAAAAAAAATCCAAAAAAAAATCTTCATTCTCTCATTTATCCCTATTGTTTCACTCCATACATATATATTAATTAGTATCTCCTTAGTCCCGAGATATCAAGTAGTTCGCCGGAATTACGAGAAGTAGTGCAACTACTCGTAATTGAAAAACCGTTGTATCTTGGAGACGAGTGCTATAGACTGCTTGCACCGAGTAGCGGAGCATTATCGTCTTGCGGAGAGAGAGTCTAACTCTCGCCTCGGTTTGCATTTCGTTATTTTCGCTATTCAATTTTTCATATGTTGTTCGTTATGTTGTTATAGTATTTATACTAACATTTGGTTTTATTGTCGCTATATTTCTTCACACCTAATTGTTTAATAACAATCGCAAGACGATAATTGTGTTGAAGAAATGACGACAAGTAGCAGTGATGTACCCGATCCCCTTGTCCAAGTAATGACAAGCAATAGCAACTGCCGCCGAACTTTACAACGGCAACAAACAACCAAATTCCAAGCGCTCCTGTTCATGCAGAAAAGCCAGCAAAATTCTCAGGTTCTGAATTTAAGCGTTGCCAATCTAAAATGTTGTTTTATTTAACTATTTAAATTTATCTCGATTCTTGAAAGAATCACCTCCAATTGTGGGGGAAAATGAAACTGTGAGCAAAAACACATAGCGTCTGATGCATGGCATCATAGCGACTACATATGTCGGAACTATGTCCTAAATGGACTTGACGACACTCTCTATAGTGTCTACTCGACTGCAAAGACGTCGAAAGAATTGTGAGATTCTTTGGAGATAAAATACAAGACCGAAGATGTCGGTCTAAAGAAGTTCGTTGTTGGACGATTCTTAGACTACAAGATGGTGGATACCAAAACCGTTGTCGAACAAGTGTAAGAGATTCAATTGATCAAACATGATATCTTCGCCGAGGGTATGGTCATTTCTGAATCCTTTCAAGTCCACAAGTGGTTTTGTGTTTACCATAGGTGGAGGAGCAGTGTCATGGAAATCCTCTAAGCAGACTTGTATAGCTCGGTCTACAATGGAATCGGAATTCATTGCTCTAGACAAAGTTGGCGAAGAAGCCAAATGGCTACGAAACTTCTTAGAGGATATTCCTTGTTGGGAAAAACCCGTGCCTCCCGTCTTAATACATTGTGATAGTATGTCTGCAATAGGAAGAGCACAGAGTAGTATGTATAATGGTAAGTCTCGACATATTCGTCGAAGACATAATACCATTAGACAATTGATCACTAGTGGAATAATATGTATTGACTATGTGAAGTCAAAAGACAATATTGCGGATCCGTTTACTAAAGGTATTAATCGTGATCAATTGTACAATGCAGTTAGGGGAATGTGATTAAAATCCACACTAAAAGAACGCCCTTAATGGTAACTCTACCATGATAATTGGAGATCCCATGAACATGGTTCAAAGAGACAACTAAATTAAGAATGTTCAAGTTGTGCACTTGGAAACACAACTAAAAATCCATTCTCGAAGCTGCCCCAAGTGCAAACCTGTAGTTTGTGGTAAAGGGTAAGTGTATAAGCTTTTAATGATTCCTATAGCCTTATTGGTGGAGTATGACAGGATACTCTTTATAGGAGATCACCTATATAAGTGAGAAGTATGGCCGCTTCAAATAAGAAAAACACTTATGAATCCAAGATATGGTCCAAGGCCAAAATGGACACAACGTGAGAACGAAAGATATTGTATCTATTATTGTGTATATGTTATTGTCTTGGTTTACACAAAAGCTGACCGGTTCAAGACATCGCGTTCACCGAGCAACGAGTAAATCCGATAACATTATACTAAGGAAGGTTCAAAGCAAAAAACTACCTATCCTGATGCAATAATAGGTCCTTGGGACTTTGGTTTGCATAACATTTTGCATTTGCATTTAATAATATAACTTCCATGTGGGGGATTGTTAGATTTTTATTATAGAAATTAGATTATTAAATTAATTGATTTAAAGGATGCATTAGTTCATGAGATTTATGGGAGAGAATTGAAAGGATGCGTTAGTTCCTAGATGAATGGACACGTTACTTCGTGGAATGGACATATTATTTCATAAATTAAATGATGAATGAATGTGTTGATTCATGAAGGGATATGTTGGTTCATGCCAAGAGGTACTTGGAAGTTGAACAAATACAACCATTCACAATTCATCTTATTGTGAAAAGTTGTGTCCAATACAAAGAGTTGTGTCCATTACGAAGAGTTGTGTCTTTTGCTTCATATGTGTTTGTGAAGAGTTGTGTCTTTTATGAATGAGTGCTTCAAATCTATAAATAGGACAATTGAAGTAAAGAAAAAAAATCCAAAAAAAAAATCTTCATTCTCTCATTTATCCCTATTGTTTCACTCCATACATATATATTAATTAGTATCTCCTTAGTCCCGAGATATCAAGTAGTTCGCCGGAATTACGAGAAGTAGTGCAACTACTCGTAATTGAAAAACCGTTGTATCTTGGAGACGAGTGCTATAGACTGCTTGCACCGAGTAGCGGAGCATTATCGTCTTGCGGAGAGAGAGTCTAACTCTCGCCTCGGTTTGCATTTCGTTATTTTCGCTATTCAATTTTTCATATGTTGTTCGTTATGTTGTTATAGTATTTATACTAACATTTGGTTTTAGTGTCGCTATATTTCTTCACACCTAATTGTTTAATAACAATCGCAAGACGATAATTGTGTTGAAGAAATGACGACAAGTAGCAGTGATGTACCCGATCCCCTTGTCCAAGTAATGACAAGCAGTAGCAACTGCCGCCGAACTTTACAACGGCAACAAACAACCAAATTCCAAGCGCTCCTGTTCATGCAGAAAAGCCAGCAAAATTCTCAGGTTCTGAATTTAAGCGTTGCCAATCTAAAATGTTGTTTTATTTAACTATTTAAATTTATCTCGATTCTTGAAAGAATCACCTCCAATTGTGGGGGAAAATGAAACTGTGAGCAAAAACACATAGCGTCTGATGCATGGCATCATAGCGACTACATATGTCGGAACTATGTCCTAAATGGACTTGACGACACTCTCTATAGTGTCTACTCGACTGCAAAGACGTCGAAAGAATTGTGAGATTCTTTGGAGATAAAATACAAGACCGAAGATGTCGGTCTAAAGAAGTTCGTTGTTGGACGATTCTTAGACTACAAGATGGTGGATACCAAAACCGTTGTCGAACAAGTGTAAGAGATTCAATTGATCAAACATGATATCTTCGCCGAGGGTATGGTCATTTCTGAATCCTTTCAAGTCCACAAGTGGTTTTGTGTTTACCATAGGTGGAGGAGCAGTGTCATGGAAATCCTCTAAGCAGACTTGTATAGCTCGGTCTACAATGGAATCGGAATTCATTGCTCTAGACAAAGTTGGCGAAGAAGCCGAATGGCTACGAAACTTCTTAGAGGATATTCCTTGTTGGGAAAAACCCGTGCCTCCCGTCTTAATACATTGTGATAGTATGTCTGCAATAGGGAGAGCACAGAGTAGTATGTATAATGGTAAGTCTCGACATATTCGTCGAAGACATAATACCATTAGACAATTGATCACTAGTGGAATAATATGTATTGACTATGTGAAGTCAAAAGACAATATTGCGGATCCGTTTACTAAAGGTATTAATCGTGATCAATTGTACAATGCAGTTAGGGGAATGTGATTAAAATCCACACTAAAAGAACGCTCTTAATGGTAACTCTACCATGATAATTGGAGATCCCATGAACATGGTTCAAAGAGACAACTAAATTAAGAATGTTCAAGTTGTGCACTTGGAAACACAACTAAAAATCCATTCTCGAAGCTGACCCAAGTGCAAACCTGTAGTTTGTGGTAAAGGGTAAGTGTATAAGCTTTTAATGATTCCTATAGCCTTATTGGTGGAGTATGACAGGATACTCTTTATAGGAGATCACCTATATAAGTGAGAAGTATGGCCGCTTCAAATAAGAAAAACACTTACGAATCCAAGATATGGTCCAAGGCCAAAATGGACACAACGTGAGAACGAAAGATATTGTATCTATTATTGTGTATATGTTATTGTCTTGGTTTACACAAAAGCTGACCGGTTCAAGACATCGCGTTCACCGAGCAACGAGTAAATCCGATAACATTATACTAAGAAGGTTCAAAGCAAAAAACTACCTATCCTGATGCAATAATAGGTCATTGGGACTTTGGTTTGCATAACATTTTGCATTTGCATTTAATAATCTAACTTCCATGTGGGGGATTGTTAGATTTTTATTATGGAAATTAGATTATTAAATTAATTGATTTAAAGGATGCATTAGTTCATCAGATTTATGGGAGAGAATTGAAAGGATGCGTTAGTTCCTAGATGAATGGACACGTTACTTCGTGGAATGGACATATTATTTCATAAATTAAATGATGAATGAATGTGTTGATTCATGAAGGGATATGTTGGTTCATGCCAAGAGGTACTTGGAAGTTGAACAAATGCAACCATTCACAATTCATCTTATTGTGAAAAGTTGTGTCCAATACAAAGAGTTGTGTCCATTATGAAGAGTTGTGTCTTTTGCTTCATATATGTTTGTGAAGAGTTGTGTATTTTATGAATCGGTGCTTCAAATCTATAAATAGGACAATTGAAGTAAAGAAAAAAAATCCAAAAAAAAATCTTCATTCTCTCATTTATCCCTATTGTTTCACTCCATACATATATATTAATTAGTATCTCCTTAGTCCCGAGATATCAAGTAGTTCGCCGGAATTACGAGAAGTTGTGCAACTACTCGTAATTGAAAAACCGTTGTATCTTGGAGACGAGTGCTATAGACCGCTTGCACCGAGTAGTGGAGCATTATCGTCTTGCGGAGAGAGAGTCTAACTCTCGCCTCGGTTTGCATTTCGTTATTTTCGCTCTTCAATTTTTCATATGGTGTTTGTTATGTTGTTATAGTATTTATACTAACATTTGATTTTATTGTCGCTATATTTCTTCACACCTAATTTTTAATAACAGTTTGCAATGTAGTTTCATTGTCAGTGCACAATCTAAATAAATTAAATGCACGTTTATTTTTAAGGAATTGCACAAAAAACATTGAATAAGTGCACTTTCTCCAAATATTCACTTCACAACATTACTGGAATTCTGTTTTACAATGTACATTGTCTCGGTTCACAAATTATTATATCTTATTGCACCTTTGTTTGCGATTAATTGCACAAATGATTTAGTTAAGTGAACTTTCTGGACAGATTTCTCCTCAATTAAGACTTGGAGTTGTTGGTGGTGGGTTGATCGAATTGTGATACTCTATTTTGGCATTTTGAATTATCTTTGAACTTCACTCTGTGTTTTAGTAGTTTAAGATTGGTCTTATGATGCTAATAGTTATGACACTCTTATGTGTATTTAAATTTTTCACTTTCTTTTTACAACAATTGTACTTTATACAGAAAACACATGCATTGTTAATGCGACAAAAGTTAATTTTTCATATACATATGTAATACTCACAAATATCGTAAATTAACTGCACTTTTTTTCAAGATGTACAGTCTTTTACAATCGGTTGCATAGAGCAGTACATTCGAATATTATACACACCACATCATCCAGTTCGAGAACTAACACAAATTTGAAAAACAAGATAAATTGTTACATAGTAAGTCTAGAAATCCGTCTTCATTTGTTTGATCGCCTCCATCATATGTGTTCTGCCCCTCACGATAAGCAACATGGTTCCATCGGTGTGCTGACGATTTGGAGCAAGTTGAAAATCAAATCCACAAAACACTAAATGCACATTTTATGTGCCTGTAATGCACTTTTAATGTTTAAAAGATGCACAAACGACTAAAGCCCTAGTAAGATACATGACATCAATAATGTATTATAAAACAAAATATCATCATGCTAAAAAAAATATACAATTACAAATTAAACTTCATCTACACTTTGTGGGTCGTAATTACGAACATCATGATTTAGGGATTGAATTGCTATAAAGGTCTTCAAATGCAGCCAATGCAACCCTTCTCCAACCTATACTTTAGTCAGGTATAGAAACAAAATTGAGTAAAAGTGCATTAGATATCAGAAGAAAGGGCATTAATTTTCACACAAAATGCATTCAAAATATGAATATCATAACATAATCGAACTTATAAACGTGTGTGGCAAAAAATGTTCAATAAAATACATAAACATCCTAAATTGTTCAATTCAATACAAAAATTGTTCTATCCAGATATCCTAAATCAAACTAGGAGGATATCCGCACTAAATGAAGAACATAGCCAAACACAAAAACTGGAATCCCATCAAGAACAATAAATTGAAAACCAAAACGCAAAGATAACATCAATACCTATCTCATAAATCTTGAATCTTAGAAGATGGATAGCAGAAAACCAAAATTGTTGTAGCAAATCGCGTTCCACAAAAAATTAGGGTTCTTAAGATATCAGATTCTTCACTAAGAAGAATATAAACACAAGAACATACAAAGAAAAATGGTCTAAAAATGGGAACACCAAAAGATTCAAGTCGATTAATCGAGGTTAATCGTCATTTTGGCATATGGTTGCTGAATCATCGCGATGTCGCGTTGGAGAAGAAAGAACCGTGCTTTCTAAGTGAAATGAGGGAGAGGATGTGTTGAAAATTGAATATAAAGTGCAAGATTACCAATTTGCCCTTTATGCAGTTAAATTGAACAAATGTGCACCAATTTTTTTTAAGTGAACTAGTAATCTGGACCTTCGGATCGCTCGATCAAACAACTGTGATTTGTTTCTAATTCCTATAACAAGAGAAGTTCTCATTTGAACTCCTACCTACCTATATCTATATATATATATTTATATATATATATATATATATATATATAATTAAAAGTATTGACTTAAATGGTATAAGTATCTGCAAAAAAAAATTATAGATATAGGTGCAAATCTTATCGATAATTTTTAAAAATTTTAAATTGTAGTTTGTAGTGGGGTGGGGCGGGTCTGAAGCATGAACCATACCCGCCCCATTTAGAGTGCGGTGCGGATCTAGAACCACCTCACACTTGTGTGGGTCGGGCAATACCGTCCCATTGCGGGACAGAGCGAGTACAAATTTTCATGCCTACCCATTACTTTCGTTAATTATATTTAAGAAATAAGAAGCAATTGCAATCTACACCATTCATCTTATCATTGAATGGTTTAGATTGAATATGCTCTTAACATTTGTAATACATATTTCTTATATGTTTTATGCATAGGGGAAAAAGTGTTAAAGTTATAGAGTTTATTATTTATGCATAGAAATAAGAATTATGCGTAATTAAATATAAGAAGTACACTTCATAGGGTGTGGATCCCATGTTGGTCCAGAGACGAGTATCAGGTGTAGTGGAGGGGGGGGAGGTGAATACACCTGATGACAAGTTTTGCCTCAAACGCGAAGGTCAGCTGAGCTGAGATATGCGACTGAATGAACAGTGCCAAATAAGAACCTTCTGATCGCGGGTCAGAGTGTATCAACTACTGAGTCTGTTCTACTGACTTGAGTCAGTATAAGGAATTCAGTAGATGAATTTTAGTGCGGATAAGTGTGGGACCCGTAGGACTTCGTCTCTTTTGAAAATGTGTTTTCGCAAACCAAAGTTATTTTGGTTGGTGCACTTTTTAATACGTTTTATGAAAATTATGAGTTTGTAGAATGGGATGAGCACGATGCAATAAAACAAAAAATAACAAAAGCAGTTTTTAACGTGGTTCGGGTACACAAGATCCTACGTCCACGGTCCTGCAGAACAGGAGTTCTTGTTGATTAATCTGAGCAAGCCTCAGCAAGGAATCTGAACGCTGGACAGACCCTTCTAAGTTATAGTCCTTAGCGACTTTACAAATCAAACCGAAGTTTGAAGGGGAGGGGATTTTCTCCAACAATGAAGGAGTTCTTACAATAAGAACAATTCACAAAAAAGTGAACTCCTTCGAAGGTTCTAAGCTATAGATATAACAGTGGAGCTTATATAGAGAAGAGGGAACTAAAGAATCTCTAGAGAGAAGAACTAAGGATATTCAACTAAGCAAGTTCTTCGCTGGATCGGCTTTAATGCGCTAGAGAGTTGTATGCAATGAGCTTGTATTCCCTTGATGTCCCGTGTGTTGAGCTTGGAGACTCTTCTCTATTTATAGTCATGACCCAGGCATGTATCCGTTGGAGAGGACGATGCCACGTGTGACAAACTTCCAAGGAAAACGGCCATAAGTTTTCAAAAGAGCGTCGTAGAGTGGTTGGCTTCTGTACATGAGAGCAGCTTTTAATGTCAGAGCAGGTAAGGCTTTGGTTTCTTTTCATTGGCCGAAGTTTGTGGTAGGTGAGACTTGTCAGGCATCAGTCTTCCATCTAAGTTGACTCTCTCTGAACCTCGTATACTGAATAATCTCTGCTGACATTCGAATGATAATAGTCGGGCAACTGTTTCCTTTTCGGATTTGCAACTTAGTTGCATCCGTTCAGTAGATCTGGACTGATCATACTGACTTCTTCATCTGAGTCTGCTGAAAGAATTCTTCTATTGAGAACAGACAGCGGGAGGACCTGAAGACACGTGCTCTTCAAACTGATGACTTAGGGTTCTGGAATTTAACTTCTCTATTGAAGTACCAACAACACCCCTTACAGGACTTAGACAAAATAATCAATAATGATAAGAACGAGTCTACTCTATTACATCATCATCGTTCAAACACACATCGGGTTCATGGCAGGTTTTGGGATCTTCAATTATATGGCGATGAAATTCAGTATCATTATAATTTCCCCCAACACTGAATATTACAATATATAATAAGTACATGAACTACTGACGTCAGTTCTAAGTACCCCCTAGCAATGATCTAGACGACCACTGACTCATATCCGTACAATTTCCCCCCTAATTGATGATGCCAAAACCACTAAGTACTAAACTACTAACCCAAGAGGATTCAGTAACAACTGATCAATGATAACAAGGTTAACAACTCATAAAAGATAGGCATATCAGAAGAAATCAGGACATGTGAGTGTGTGTAAGATCACTTCAGTGATCAGAAGGTTTTTAAGTAAAGTAATACAGCCTTAAGACAATGAGTAGTTGTTTGGCTAACAACAAAAAAAGATTTATTAAAGATATGGCTTGAAGAGTACATCAGTTATGCTAAGCTATTACAAAAGATGAGAAGGATAAAAGCTGAAGCTGCTGCTACCGCCTGAATTTCTTGATCTTGGCTTTGAAGTCAGCAGACTTTACAGCAGGAGGATCCAGCCCATATGATCTGTAGATTCTTTGCCTCAGACCCTGGATGGGAACAAGATCGTCAGTCGTCTGTATATCAAGATTGTTGCGACGAACTGCTGTCTCCACCTCTTCTTCAATCTCTTTTGTGCAGACGACGCCCTGAACAGTCTTGGGAGGATTCAGTGGGCGATAGGCAGGAGCTGTGAATGGCAGTTTCTCTTTGAAAAGCAGGAGCTTGATCTGAGCTCTGAAGTTGGGGTCGTGATGGTATAGGAACTGATCAAACAGATCGACCGCCGAGACTTCTTCTGGATAGCACTGCCACACATAGTACGCCTTGATAAAATAATCATTAAGCTCTTCCCACTCCTCGTCCAGGTTCCAAGGAATCCATTTGTCGACGCGACGATGTGGAGTTTTCTTTAAATGAGGCTTCTGAGCACCGCGCCTGAAGAACTTGGAAGTCCTCGGAATCTTCTTGCGGAAGTCTAAGACAGGTTGTCTGGCAGCTTGTTCAGTCAGCTCTATGATCTTGGCAAGATCAACATGTCTCTTCTTTTCTCTCAGTTCAGCAGCATGCCTGTCTCTGGATCTGAGGTTGAGGCATTTTTGCACAGCGTCCCATGTGGCTTTGTCCTCTGCTTCTTGCTCCGCTTTAAGTTTTGGAAGATTTTTCAGCCTTTGAGCAAGAGGAAGGTTGTCGGTGTCAGAGTCATTTGTAGGCTCAGGAGTAGATTTCTTTGCAGCTTTCTTCTTCCGCTGAGCCATTATCAGTTGCGCTTGTCTCTTCGATGCCCTAGCCTTAGGAACTTTAGGCTTCCTCTTTAGCAGCGCCTCTTCCTCCATCCTGACTTTATCGTCAAGTGTGTCCTGCAGCTGCTGAGCCACTCGTTTGTCCTGCTCTTCTCTGGTTTTGAACTTAGGCGAAGGAGATGGAGGAGGGGTGCTCTCAGTAGCAATCTCCTTTCGAGGCCTTTTGGGCGGCAGGGGCTCCTCATCCTCTTCGGAGCCTTCGACAAACTGGGCAACATCTTCTATGTGTGCCTGAGCTAAGGATCCTTCTCCCGATCCTCCAGCCTACACAGTCTGCTGCTGAGGCTCTGATGGCCCTGCTACTAGAGCTTAGGGTTGAGCCCCTACTTGGACTGAGGGAGGGGGGAGAGAACGGGTTCCGGCCTGCACTGAACCTTCCCCCTTAAGCTGTTCCCTCTCTGCTGACTCCTTCAGCACTTCCTTCCCTTTTTCTTCCCCCTTTTTGGTATCATCTACCGAGGTCAGGAAAGCTTTGATGGCTGCTACTTCCTACAGGAGGGTGTAGCCAGACGACTTTATCTGAGTGGAAGTTGTGTTGAAGTCCCCGACCGCATCACGGTAATGTACCCAGTCATCTTCCTGATCCTTCCTGATCTGCCGGATTTGGGCATCTGTCTGATTCCGCTGCTGCAAGAGCGATGCATCGAGGGAGTCTTTTATCTCCTTCTGAATGAGCTTCAGGGCTGCCGCCTAAGTTTCAAGTGCTGAGGAAACACTTGAGCTGACAAATCTGTTTCTCTCATCCATCACAGTCTTGACACTGGCCAGTGCTGTAGACAGTTGCTCTAAGAAAATTTTCTGCTGAGCTTCCAGCAACTGCTGACACTGAGCGGCCAGGTCCGCCTTCTGAGCTACTAGCGCAGTCTCGACGATCTCTTGGAAATTTGGAGGAGTAGCTTCTGAGATCTTCTTAACTTCGGTAGTAAGATTGTCAACCCGCTCTGTCTGAGCCTTCGTGTACTGTGCCATTTCAGGTGCACATCCTTAGCCAGGAGACGATTCTTCTCTCCTTGCTTCCTTATCGCATGATTGACAGACTTTGAGGATACGGTACCTATTGGTTTGACCTGATAGGACGAGGTACCGATCCTTTGCTCAGAGGCAGCGAGCTGTTGTTGTCTTATAGAAGACGCAACAGGGGCAGCACCGGATTCCGGAGGAGGAGGTGGTGAGTCGCCCTTCTCGCTGGGAGTCTTGCCCTCAGCAGAGTCTCACTTCTCTGCATCCTTGGGAATGGAATCAGCATCACCTTCATCATGGTGATCTGTCGGCGAAGGTCCTCTGGCAGGCGAGGAGGAGGACTTGAGCTCCAGGAGATAGAGCATGGCTGATCGCAAGTCCTCAAAGGAAGCAATATCAGTGGGTTCCCCAAATCCGATCACAACCTGAATATGTTGCTCCTCTGCCAAGAGGGAGTCCACAGCATGCTGCTGAACAAGGTCAGCGAGGATATCCCAGTTCAGGAACCTCAGCAGCATCTGGGTCCTTGCATGAATGGCCACGTCTACCAGATCCTGATGCTAAGCGATCTCAGGAATCTGTTCAGAGACCTCTCCTGCTGCTCGGAGTCTGGTCAGCTGAACTGTAGATGATTGTTCTGAAGAAACTTCAGCAGCTAGCTCATCTTCTTCTTCCAACTGAGTTTCCTCAGTACTTACGCCCTGGACTTTGTCTTTCAAAGTGGGACCTTCAATGCCTGTGTCCGCATCCTGTAAGTCTTCCACCTGAGGGGGCGGTGGGGAGACAGGCTTAGAAACTTCTATCTTGGTTAACTTCTTCTTCTTGGGTTGTTCGGTGCATGGAGGCAGATCAGTAGATGATCTTTTCAGCTCGGCTCCATGCCCGATGGACTTCTCAGCTGCTGATTTTGTCCTGAATTTAATCAGCTTCTTCTCAAAGTACTTCATGTCGCTAAAAGATGCATGAGAAGTCACGGAGTCCTCTATCAGAGACCTTCGCCCCATACATAAGCTTGCCCACACTAATAAGTCTTCTCTCTCCAGCTTTGGTGGCAACAAACTTCTAAGTCTGAGCTTTTAGCTCGGAGATGAAGAACTGAGCCCAGTTTACCCTGACTCCATCCATTATGGCCATCATGACTTGGAGTCTTGGTTCGGACAGCTGGTCGAACGAACAAGCAGCACTCGTGAGAATGTGGATCACGATGTATGCTAAGCCTTTGTACTCCGGCATAAGCTGGTTCTTGGGGAATGCGGCTTTGAAGGAGACGTCGTTCCTTCTGCAGAATCATTGGAAGTAATCGTTGAGTTCTGCTTCCTTATAGCCGATGGGGGAGATGCCGCTGTCAGGGAGTTCGAATATAGACTTCAGCCCTTCCAGGACGCTGATGTTAGCATGGCTCTCCTCCTATTTCTGAGGGGAAACCTCCCTCGTGTACCGGATGACGGTCACCTCTGCGTCTGTGCCCTCAACAGGACGCAAGTTGAAGAAGAACTCCACCACCTGACGAGGCAGGCAAGCCTTGGGGTGCTTCGTGAGAACCGTCTTCAGCCCAGAGGCTTCGAGAGCGGAACTCCATGGTGGGTTCGAACTGAACCCTGTTCTGGATGATCTCATCGATGTTGGCAGGGGTCGGAACGAGAGACGCCATTTTAATCAAAAATTTGCAAGAAAGATATTAGCACTCGAAAGTAGAGTAAGTTTGATACAGATTTAAGAAGAAAATAAATTACCGAGATTAAAAGTGCTTGAGGTAGAAAGATGCAGGTCAGAATTGAATCAAGAAGCTCTCTTAAGCGGTAATGGCGTAAAGTACGTTTAGAGTGAAAGAGAAGAGATTTTATAAGATTTGAATATCAAAGGTTTTAAGATCTGACGGTCAGGAAAAAATCTCGCTTTTTCTGGACTGTTAGGATTTAATATTATAAAAGGAATGATTACTAAGCCGCCTCTAAACTAGACCCACGTAAGGTTTGAACAGATAGAGTAAGGTGAGAAGACATGCATTAAATGTGCGACAGTCAGTTCTTAGGATAATGTAATTTAAATGAGAACGGTTTCTGCTGAATTATCCTTAAGAATTTATGGCGGGAAATAAATGCGGTTCATGCCACTGAATGCAGGCTACTGAATTAATAAATGCAAGCATGCTTCTGAATGAAAATACATAACATAATACGCAAACCTCTTCAGCTGAACCTGGTGGTCAACTGGTTACCATATCAAATCAGGAGAATCTTCGTGATACTGAAGTTATCACGTTCCCCCTTACTTTGTACTGTATGATTCACCCTACTGAATCAAGTACTGAATTTGACTTTCTGACTTGTAGTACTGAATTTTCTTACTGATTCGAGTCAGGAGGATCCAGTAGACCTAGCTCGACTGAGAGTTCTCTGAACCTATTCTCAACAAGTGACTTGGTAAGTATGTCTGCCCTTTGCTTATCAGTATAGATTTTCTCCATCCTGATATCCTTCTTTTCGACATGGTCTCGGATGAAGTGGTGTCGGATGTCCATGTGCTTGCATCTCGTATGAAGAACTGGGTTTTGAGTTATTGCAATTGCACTGGTGGAGTCACAGTAGATTGGCACTTCATCTTGAGTGATACCATAATCACGCAGTTGTTCTCGAAGCCAGAGGATTTGGGCACAGCTACTTGCGGCAGCCATATACTCAGCTTCATTAGTGGACGTTGCTACTGAATGTTGTTTCTTTGAAAACCATGATATCAGCTTGTTGCCTAGGAACTGACACGTTCCTGAAGTTGACTTTCGATCTATCCTGCATCCTGCATAATCAGCATCAGAAGATCCAGTTAGAACAAGATTATCATCAGCAGGATACCATAACCCAGCATCAGGTGTTCCCTTCAGGTATCGCAGAATCTTCTTAACTGAGTCTAGATGACTTCGCTTGGGATTCGCCTGAAATCTTGCACATACACCTACAATATAAGTTATGTCAGGTCTGCTTGCTGCTAAATATAATAAAGAACTAATAATAGCTCTATAATTAGTAGAGTTAACAGAAGCACCCTTTATGTAGATCGATTTTAAAATTTGTATTCATGGGGATCTTGACTGGCTTGCTTGAGTCGCAACCAAATCTTTTCAGGAGATCTTGAGTGTACTTGGCTTGGTTGATGAATATTCCTTTAGGTGATTGCTTCACTTGAAAACCGAGGAAGTAGTTCATCTCTCCCATCATGGACATATCGAACTTCTCCTTCATCATTTTCTCGAATTGTTGACATATAGTCACGTTCCTGCAACCGAAAATGATGTCGTCCATGTAGATCTGCTCTAGTAGAATGTCATCGCCTGACTTGATGCTGAACAGAGTGCGATCTACTGTCCCCTTCTGAAAACCTTTTCGAAGAAGAAAGTCTGATAGGGTATCGTACCAAGCCCTGGGTGCTTGTTTTAACCCATACAGAGCTTTTCTGAGTCTATAGACCTGATGTCCCTGCTGAAAGCCGGGTGGTTGTTCCACATAGACTTCTTCCTTCAGTACGCCATTCAGAAACGATGACTTAACATCCTTCTAATATACTTTGTGTTGGGAGATGATTCAGTCTTCTCACGACTTGTTGGGACATAACTCAGTAGCCCAGTGCTCTGAATATTTGCTGAAGATTTGAAGATCCCAAAACCCTACTTTGACTGATGAACCATTCAGTTGTAATTTGTTCTGCCTTGTCTCTGAGGTTTCAGACTCAGTAGACACTCTTCATTTTGGTTCAGGCGCTCAGTAGATTATCAGCCTTTGCACCAGAAGAAGAAGACTCAGTGATACTTGGACTCGGCGGGAGCAAGATATGCGAAAGGAGTCGATAGAGCCGAACTCGGCGGGAGTAGTTCACCGAACTCGGAGCTGATCTTCAGTAGAGCCAACTCAGCAGGAACATGCTACTGAATTTAGATCAGACTCAGCAATGGCCAGACAGTCTTCTGAACTGTCAGAATTCACTAAGTCTAAATCATCAGAGTCAATACGAGGAAGAGAGAAGTCAGCTTCAGATCTACCTTGAAGTCTGTTCTGTCTCACCTACTTTCCTAAACCTCGACCAATGACAAGCTGCCAGCTGTCCATATTCTGATTAAAGCTACAAGTCAACAACTTTCCCGAAATGGAGGGAAAGGACACTGCAACCATACTTTGAAAGAGTCGTTAGCTACCCAAAAGAGAGAGACACAAGGATCGCCATCTCCAACGGATCTATCCTTATCTCTACTCTATAAATAGAGGGATACAATTTAAATTGATGTGAATGACCAACACGAGCGAACTTTATCGAACACACGAGCATTCACGAGCAACTCAAAACGTTCTAAGTCTTCCGCAAGAAGTTCGAAGAGTAATCTCCAGCGAAAGACGACATACTCGCTCATAGGGAACCAAGCTGAATCAGAATTATAATGCCTCTAGTATCCAAGCGACTGAACACGAACCTAAGTCTTTACTTAACCGTTCGTCGCTCTAGAAGTCACTCTCTCGTTCCCTATCCCTCTAACCTAAGCTCAGGTGATCATATCCATAGCTTAGACGAAGGAGTTCATATCTGAACTGATCCTTATTGTAAAGGACTCCTTCATAGTTGGAGAGTTTTTTCAAACACTTAGTTTGATACCCTGTAAACTGAGACTTGCTCAGTATAAATCTCAAGACCAGTGTTTGTCCAGTGTACAAACCAACTGAGACTATCTTAGTATAATACATAGCCTCCTGATGTTTCGGGACAGTGGACGTAGGATTGTTGGATCCGAACCACTTTAAAAATCGCCTGTGTTATGTGTTCGTTTTTCTGTTTTAACTGTTGCATTCATTACTGTGCATACTGAAAGTATTTTCTAAAACCATTCAACTGAGTTTCAGCCAGCTTAATCGATTGCACTAACATACTGAAACTGTTTTACTAAAAACGTTTCCTAATCTCAACTGAATTTTGGCCTACATATTTCCGCACTACTAAACTTCAGCTGAACGGTACTGAATTCTGACTCTAGTCAGCTAGCAGACCTCAGTGAAGTCAGTCACTCTGCCACGCGATCCAAAACGGCTTATTTGGTCTACTGAACTTATTCAGTACGACACTCTCCTGAAAAGGACTGTTCGCATTTAAAGTTGAGAAATCGATTTTCAGGTGTATTCACCCCTCCCCCCTCTACACCTGAACGTTTATTCTCGGGACCAACACTTTGAATCTTTGATGTGTTGCATAGGCCAGGAATAGACGAGTGGCTTCCAATCTGGCGACTGGAGCGAACATTTCATCAAAATCTATTCCCTCTGTTTTATAATATCCCTTGGCAACAAGTCGACCTTTGTTTCTTACTATGACGTTGTTTTTATCTCACTTGTTCTTGAAGACCCACTTGGTACCTATTACGTGTTGTTTCTAGGTTTATCAACAAGCTCCCAAACTTTGTTTCTAACAAACTGGTTCAGCTCCTCTTATATGGCAATAATCCAGTCAGCATCGTTGAGTGCATCCTCTATTGACTGAGGTTCTTCAGTGGACAAGAAGCAGGAGTATAGTGCGCTTTCTCCTTGACTTAATCTGGATCTTGTCCTTCCTGTTGCTGACGGATCTCCAATGATGAGATCTGAAGAGTGAGCATCTAGCCATGATCGTCTGAGTTTGGCTTCTTCTTTTGAGATTACTTCTGTACAGTCAACAAGAGTGTTAGACATTTCAATAGTGCTATTCTGTGACTGAAGCAATTCAGTAAGAAGGTTAGGATCTACTGAGTTTCCAGGTTCAGGGGCATTTTGCTCAGGAACATTATTCGTTCCCCCTGAGTTAATATTCTTAGTAGAGGTCTCAGTTACCACTGGGGCTTCCTCATCGACCATTGTTACCTGATGTTCATTCTATTCAGTAGAATCAACCAGGTCAGCTACATTGCTTGCGGGATGGGTCTGTGTTTCTTCTTCGTCTGACTCATCCTCCCAACAATGCTGGATCTTTTTAGTTTTGTCATTCAGCGTGAGATCCTGTAGCTTGCTGCTGACATCTTCATTATTTGTCTTATTTGGTTTCTTGTCTTCAGTAACAAACTCATCAAAAATAACATGAGGGCTTTCTTCCATGCAAAAGGGTCCGGTAGTTAAAGATCCTGAAAGCTTTACTGACTCGAGAGTATCCTAAGAACACTCCTTGATCAGATTTGCTATCAAAGACCTTTAACTGATCCTTTCCGTTATTGTGGATAAAGCAAAGACAGCCAAAAATATGAAAATGAGAAATAGAAGGAATTATCCTTTTCCATAGTTCGTATGGTGTATTCATGTGTTGCTTTGTAAGTAGTGAGCGATTCTGAGTGTAACAGACGAAGTCAGTAGCATCAGCCCAGAACTTTGAGGGTACTCCAGAGTTTGTTAGGAGCGTTCTTGCTGCTTCTTTCAATGTTCTGTTTTTCCGTTCAGCAAGACCGTTCTGCTGGGGAGTGCGAGCTGTTGAAGTCTCGTGCTGATTCCCCTCGGTGTCGCAGTATTCTTTTATGACTGAGTTGAGAAATTCCGTCCCTCTATCTGAGCGAATTCTCTGAATCTTGATGTCTTTTTCCACGCTGAGTTTCTTCAGCAGTATCGGCAACTCAGTCTTGACATCAGATTTGTTGGCTATGAAGATAACCCATGTATATCTTGAATAATCGTCAATAACGACGAGGGCATACTTCTTACCTCTTATACTCACTGGAGAGACTAGCCCAAACAAGTCCATGTGGTGCAGTTGAAGGATTCCATCAGTGGAAGGTGGCGGAATTGGTGGGCTGCTTTTCTTAGTCTGCTTTCCCTTCATGCATGCTTCATAGTTTTTGCCTTTGATGAAAGCTTCATTGGGCAGTCCTCTGACTCTTGAGTCCCTAGCCAACTTGTTCATTGCCTTAAAGTTCAGGTGACTGAGCCTCTTATGCCACAACCATCCTGTTTTATCACTTGATTTCGTCTGGGCAAGCAAGCAAGCCTCAGGTTCGGCGGTGTTCCAGTTTGCAATGTATATGTTCTTCTTCCGCAAACTTGATAATACTATTTTCCCTGTAGATTTACCAATAACATCACAGAAACCAACGTCAAAGGTAACTCTGTTAAGATTATCACAGAATTGACGGACAGAAAGGAGATTATGTTGAAGTCCTTCAACATATGTTACTCTTGGAACTGAAGCAGTCCCAATGTTCAGTGTTCCATATCCCTTTGTATAGCCTTTTGAGTTGTCACCAAACTCAATCCTGGGACCATCTTCTTGTATATAATTGGTCAGCATGCTCTTTTGATAGGTCATATGTCTCGAGCAGATGTTGTCCATGATCTAAGGGTCCTTATGCACCTGCAAAACAGAAACAATTTTAGGTACCCTTTGGTTCAGTTTGGGTCCTCATGCGTTAGTCGATGGTTTCGCGACCCAAATCTGTCTGGCGACCTTGGGGGTCTCAGACAGTTTCTTCTTCTGAACCTTGTCAGTTTTCTTCTCCACTGACCTCGGAGATACTGACTTCCTGGCAACTTTGGGTTCATGAGCTTTCTTCTTCTGAGGTTTTGTGCTCTTCCTGACCATGGGCTCATAATAGTACGAACCGTATTATACTGGATGCTCATACAGTGGCTCGCCATACTGCTCTGCCCCATCTGACCTTCTTAGTTCCCCCTGAATTTGATCGTGGTGTTCTGGGGCTAGAACTCTTGGTCAGTTGCTTATTGCTCGGCTGAGGTGCAATAATCTTCTGTTTGTTTTTCGCTTTAGTTATGGGTTCAGTAGTTTGAACTTTGTTGGGTGATGATTCAGCAGTAGATTGTTTAGAAGATTTGGCTGATCCCAAAACCCTAATTTGATTGGTGAACCTTTTTGTTGTAATAGTAACGTCTTTGTCTCTTAGAGTTTCAGACTCAGAAGACCTTCCTTCAGCATGGTCCAGACTCATAGTTATGTCTGCTGATCCCTCAGTCTACTATCCGCCTCAGTACCATGGATTGAAGACTCAGTAGTGCTGGACTCAGCAGGAGCAGAATACTGAGAGGTGTTCAGACTCAGTAGTGTTGGACTCGGCGGGAGCAACATATGCGAGAGGTGTATAGATTCGGTAGGCTTTGGACTCGGCGCAGAGCAAAGACATGCGAAAGGAGTCAGTAGAACTGGACTCAGTAGGAGCAGTTCACTGAACTCAGAGTCGACCTTCAGTAGAGTTGGACTCAGCAGGAGTATACTTTGAACTTCAAGTTGGACTCAGCAATGGCGTAACAGTCTCCTTGATTGTCAAGATGATTTTATATGTTAAATCAGTAGAGTCGTCCGAGGTTGTTCACATGAGAGAAGTCAGCTTCAGTATCTGCCTTGAAGTCTGTGTGTCTCAACTACTTTCTACACCACGACCAATGACAAGTAGCCAGCTGTCAAAGTTCAGGTAAAAGGTTCAGGTCAACAACTTTCCTGAAATGGAGGAAAAAACTCTGCGCGATTCCTTAAAAGAGTCGTTAGCTACCCCAAAGAGAGTGACACGTGGACAGTTCGTCTCCAACGGATCTATACATGGCTCACCTCTATAAATAGAGGGAAAATCAAATCGAAGAACAAGAGAACGAGCGATTACGAGAATTGAACGAACAAGAACACAAGCTTTCCGCAAGAACTTCAGAAAAATACACAACGCGAAAGGCAATAACTTTGCTTTAGGGAACCAAGCTGAATAGAATCAAAGCCTCTAGTATCCAAGTGATTGAACACGAACCAAGAGAGATTATTCCTAATTGTTCATCACTCTAGAAGCCATTTCTTGTTTCCTTCCCTCTAACTTAAGCTCCACTAAAATGTCTATAGCTTAGACCCGAAGGAGTTCTTATCTTGAACTGTTCTCATTGTAAAGAACTCCTTCATCATTGGAGAATTTGTCAAACTTTATAGTTTGATTCTTGTAAACTGAAACTTTCTCAGTATAATCTTCAAGGCCGTGTTTGTCCAGTGCACAAACTAACTGAGACTAACTCAGTATAATAAAATAGCCTCCTAATCTTTTTGGGACAGTGGACGTATGATTATTTGATATCCGAACCACTTTAAAATCGCTGTGTTCATTTACTATTGCATTGATTTACTGTTCATACTGAAAACCGTTTTACAAAATCACAACAGAGTTTCAGCAAAGCTTAAACTGAGTGCACTAACCTATTGAAACAGTTTTAATAAAAACATTTTCAACTCAACTGAATCCGGCCTATACTATTCCGCACGCTACTGAACTCTTACTGAACTGTACTAAATTCTGACATCAGTCAGCTAGCAGGCCTCAGTATTGTCAGTCACTTTGTCCACGCGATCCAAAACAGCTTGCCTGGTCTACTGAACTCATTCAGCAGACACTCTCCAGAAGTGGATTGTTCGCGTGTTAAGTTGAGAAATTGTTCAGGTGTATTCACCCCCCCCCCTACACCTGAACGTTTATCTCGGGACCAACAATTGGAGCGGGAGTTCTCTAAAACTCTTATTATCTGAAACTGGTCTACTTGAACGGATCCTGAAAACGTTTTCACTGCATATCATTCTTCATTCATATTATTACCTAACATGTCTGATATGTCAGGAATCAGGATGGTACCCATGTTCTCAGTAGAGAACTACGGAGTATGGCGAGTCAGAATAGAAGCTCATATGACTTCCCTCCACGACAGTATGACAGAGGTCTTGGAAGACGGACCTATCGTACCCATGATCGATAGTGTTGATCTCCAGGATCCAGGACAAGGAGGAGGAATGGTAACAGGGAAGAAGGTTCCAAAAGACAAAAGCCTTTTCACTCCAGAAGAGAAGAAGCTTCACAATCTTTACCGGGTTTCCAGGAACGCCATACCGACCACCTTGAGCGACTCATATCTTGGAAGAGTTTAGGACTGCAAGTCAGCCAAAGAACTCTGGGATGCTCTAGCGCTACTGAGTCGGGGGACTCAGAAGATCAAAGCTAACAAGTTAGCGCTGGAACTCCAGAAGCTGGAGAGACTGTCACTCATGCCCGGCAACACAATTGAAGATCTTAACGTCAGATTTACGGATATGATGAACACTATCAACTGGCTGGGAAAGACGTTCTCTAACCAAGAAATGAATCTCAAAATCTTGAGAGCACTGCCAGACGGACATTGGACTCCCTTTGCTACATTGCTTAGACATTTTGACCTTGATATTGTTTCTCCTGATCATATATTTTCAGAATTGAAAGCTGAGATTTGAAGCTGACACTCAGATTGACCATGCTTTTAAAGCATCAGTCAGCACAGCAGCTCCAGCATTTAACAAAGCTGAGCCTTCAACCAGTGACCTACAAGAAGGAAGCCTAGCTAAGCGATATGCACTACTTGCCATCAAATATCAGAATGAAAAGGAGAGGCGTAGAAAGCTTTCCAGAGTCGTTAGAGACTCAAAGAGTAAGTCTGAATACTCACCTAAGCGCACTCCTGAACTACATACTTCTGAATGCAGGAAACAAGAGGATTCTGCACAGTCGAAAGACAGTGAAAACAGAGAAAGCAGAGTTACCTCCTGCTACAACTGCAAAAAGCCAGGACATTACCAGTATGACTGTCCTGAGCTGCACGAAAAGCTCGAAGGGAGAAGTTCATCAAGAAGCGACAAGCCTATATTGTTGGTGAACTCTCAGACGACTCAGATGAAGTCGATTCCTTCATGAATTCATCAGACGATGAAGCTGCCTTTATGGCCCAAGAGATTGAAGAAGATACTGAAAGTGTCTAATGACAGGAGAAGAGGATGAGGTAAATTCTCATGAACCATTTAACTCTTCTTCACACTGCACACAAGACACTGTTTCAGGGGTAGATGAGAATCTGGACGTCGCGATTGCCTACGAAGAACTACTCGACGAGTAGATTCAGATGAGTCTGCAGCTCAGTAAGACTCTTCAGGAGTTGGATACCCTGAAAGTGGAGAATCAAAGATTTTCTCAGGAGAGTCAGGTTGCTACTGAGTCGGAAGGACTTGTTTTGAGACTCAGGGAGGGGATTAACTCTCGGATGGCCATGTCTCAGAAACAAGAAGATCTGATCTCAGTACTGACGAAGGACTTGACTCAGAAGGATACTGAATCGACTCTACTGAAGCAGAAGTTCTCAGGACTTCAGACCGAGCATGAAACTCTCAAGAAGAGTGACGATGTCTGGAGGAACCTGATGACAGAGCGGTATATAGGAGCTGAGAAAAATCTTGAGGCGATGCTAGAAAACAACAAGCCTAATCATTACAAGGAGGGACTTGGGTTCAGCCATGGAGCCTCCACATCTGCCCCCACACGCTCAGAGAATCGGCTGACTGATAAGTTTGTTCAAGGGGAAACGATCAATGCTGGATCACTGAACCTCCTAGTAAAGAACAAACAGAAGATGAAAGCACCTCATCCGAACTACCAAAAATCTTACAAGAAGATTAGCTCAAAATCACCCTATTTCAGTCAAGGGGGAACCAGCAGAGTCAAATGGGCTGATCAGTTTGGACCGCCGCAGGTGACACATCCAGCTCAATATGGGTCATACTATTATGATCATATAGTCAGAAGGGGCTCCAAAAGTCAGAAGAAGAAGAAAAAGAGCGTTCAGAAGGCTAAGGTCAGTAGTCCACCACCTCAGAAGATCAGGACTCCTGAACCTGTAAAGCCTCAAAAGTCAACATCAACCACTCCAGTGGAGAAGTATGTTGATCAGAGTTGAAAGAAATTGTCTGAGACCACCAGGGTCGTAAGACATATTTGGGTTTTCAAAACTAACGCTTAAGGACCCAAAATAAAAATAAAGGGTACCTGAATATAATTCTGTTTTGCAGGTGCACAAGGACCCATGGTACATGGACAGGGGATGCTCAAGACACATGACGTACCAAAGGAGTCTACTGAAGAATTATGTTACTGAAGAAGGACCCAGAATCGAATTTGGAGATCACAACAAGAAATTCCCGGATTACCGACGGAAAATTCCGTCGGTAATCATCAAAATTCCGTCGGTAAATCGATTACCGACGGATTTGTGACAGAATTTTTTCGTCACCTCAGAGCTTGTAGGTAAATTTTACCGACGGATTTTTCCATCGGTAATATTTACCGACGGATTAGTAACGGATATTTCCATCGGAAAACGGTCAGCGGGCGATTTGTCGACAAACTTTTACCGATGGAATTACCGACGGAATATTCCGTCACTAATTTACTGACGAATTACTGACGGAATATTCCGTTGGTAAGTTTACTGATGGAATTTTCCGTCACTGATCCACCTTAAATAGTGCATGGTTACCGACGGAAAATCCGTCGGTAATCCGTTACTAATTTTTTTTTTTAATATTTTTTTTTTTTTTTTTGTACCCAGTTCTCGACAACCTGCATCAATTAATCCAATCCAATATGCATCAAGAAACCAATCTATTTCAGTATCCAAATAGAAATATAGAAATATTAATTCAAATCCATATCAAAATACAACTAAATCCACATAAATTTCGAGTACAAATGTTAATATTCAATCAACATTGTTTTTAAATCATGCAGCGGATGGAGGGGGAGAATGATTGTTGTCAGAAGTATCGTCTCGACTATGTTTTGCGACCATCTGTGCCATGAACTCCCTCATCTGGGCCATCTCCTCCTCGAGCTTCCTTGTACGTTCATTCCCGTCCTCTACTTTCCGCCGAAGCTCGTCGACATCGCAAAGTGATCCCCCAACAGAAGTAGAACCACGGGTGGCATTGTTCAATAAGCTACTTTCGTCCTCCCCAAGACCGTACAAACGCCTCTTCTTATCACGAGCCATGTCCAAGTTTAAGTAAATGGCATTTTTGTCGGAGTTAGGACCTTGTTCTGCAGCAGTTGCCTCAACCTCATTCTAAAATACATAAAAAAGAATTATTCCTTAATAATAAATGATTGATAATATATATGTCGGGTGTCCTATTAAAATATATAAGGAATTGAATACTTACGTAAATCATCGCCGCCTTCTCGGTGGAGAATTGGCCTTTTTTATAATGGATGCTCTTGAAAGTCTCGAACACGGTTGCCTCTAGTGAGCATCCCCTCTCGGCGGACTATTGATCACATGTATAAATCAAATTGGGTATAAACAAACACATTAAGCAATAAAGACTTATTAAAAATAATACTTACCAAAGTCTGAGAGTACTGCAAGCTGGAACGGGACCCTCCCCTGTGCCTGCTGATTCCGACACCCGGCTCTGGCTCTAAATTCCTACAACGAGACGCAGTGTCCGACTTCTGCACCACCTCTGGCCTCGCGCAATACTCATTTAGAGCGGCCCACCTCTCGTCAGTAATGTAACTTGGCTTTGCTGGACGCCTTTCCTTCATCTCATTGTGTCAGCCACTAAATCGCCTGGCTGCCTTCTTTTGCCACATCTCATAGACCGCGTTCTCCAATTCAGTTGGCCATCGAAAGTATTTCTGCAATGTATAAAATGTAACATGTTAAATAAATTAAAGTCTTAATTTATATTTTAATACAAAAAACGTGTCTTGAATTCTTCAAAATACTGCTCCTTAATTTCTGGGGGAGTCAGCTTCCAAGTAAATCCAGTCGGATTATTAATGAGCTTGAAACATTCAGAAATTGTATGAGCAAAATTCCGAGGCTCAAGCAATCTCCTAAAACATAAATCATATTTTAATTAGAGGTGAATTGCAAACAATTGATATATTAAAACAAAAAGAATTGGTTACAACATACCCATCAGCAGAAATCTCAAACATGCGCCTACTATCAACGGTAAGAGAGCTGGCCTCACCAACAGAAGCCGTGGACCCAATGGGTGGGGTACCAGGCTCAGTAGATGGAGAGGCTCCACGACCAGTTGGAGCTGATATCGTCCTACCGCCACGACCTCTCGGTGGTGCCATGTATCTGAAAAAAACAAATAATATTGGAGAAGGTTGTCTTCATGCACAGAGTCGCAGAACAATATTGGTCTTACACAATTGTTATATTTCATACACCACAGACAATGTAGTAATATATCTTTATATTGCATTTCATTTAAATTATATGTTAAACACCTTAAAGCTTGTAATAATGCTACAAGTTTACGAATTACACCTTCAAATATTACTTCACTGTAGATAAATAAATTGAACTGTTGTGAGATGCATCATTTATCAGCACTTCTTATTTGGTTTGAGAAGAATTTTCACAAGTCAACCTGGTAATAATATATAGAATCCCTTTCCCCCACCCCACCCTCCCACAAATAGAAACAAAATGAGAAAAGCTAATATACATTATAATTATAAAAAGGAGACACATACAGAGTATAGAATGCATATAAACATCTTATCTCCAAATTATTCGTATCAACCACCTACTAAAGTTTTCTGGTATAATATGAACTCCACAATGCAGACACAGAATCATCAAACCTTCCCTCTTCATCTGCTCCACTCTCTAACCTAACCTTGATCACTTTTCTCCATCACTCAACCTCTTTTTAACTAGCTTAATCATAAGCTCCAACACTATATTATATGCTCACTACAAAACCTCATAATTACACAATCTTGTAATGGAGGAGCTAATGACACATACAGAGTATAGAATGCATATAAACATCTTATCTCCAAAACCTCATAACTACAAAACCTCATAATTACACAATCTTTTCATCCAGCCAGCTTATCATGCAATGGAATCTAATTCAGCAGATTCTCAGATTCCTTATTAAAGAATAAGCAAAACAAAACAAAAATAAGGGAATTAAAGAATATGATGTGATTGATACTCACAAGAAAGTGAGACGAGGGAGACTGGCCAAAGGCAGAGCAACAGGTCCAATCAAGCTATTGTAGATGAGTTTGGCAGCCAAGCACGTGGACCAAATTTCCACCAAAGTAAGAGAAATCTTATCTTAGCAGTTATGAATTACCTAAGATTATAAAACACTTTATAACATAAATTACAATGTTCCACTTGTGTTGATTAAATGCATAATACAAATTGCAAGAAAGCTTTAACTATGAGAATGTAGAATTGGTTCAGCACTGTTTGCACTTTTCTTAAGCATAACGAAATTGTAGATGATACCTTCATCCCACCCCACCAAAATCCAGTCAATAAATCTAAAACACATATTTAATTTATTCCACATTTAGAAAATATACAACCATGATTAGAATTTAGATAAAATATATCAACACAGCAAAAATCAAGAAGAAAAGCATGTAATAAAAAAAATCTTAAGCCCGCAATTCTTCCAATTGATTCCACCAACTATAACCACATAACAAGAATCAATACAATTAACCCTTAATGAGAGCGGCTATAAATAAGCTAAACTCCAGCAACTATAAATAGGGAAAAATAAGAGCGGCACGGAAGTCGTTGAAGGTGGCCGGAGGCGCCGGGCTAGGCTGGGATTCAAGGACAGAGACGGGAGAGTGAGGGCATGAGGCAGAGGGAGTGAGGGTGAGGGAGAGTGAGTGCGTGCCGACACGTGGCAGTTCAAAAAAATAGCCTTTTGACACGTGGCGCATTTCATGTGGTGACATGTGGTAGTTGACCGTTGACTTTTTATTTGACTTTCTCGGGTTCGAGAGTCGACCACGCAGCAATTGTCGGATTCGAAGTTCGAGGTTTTGGCGTCGAAATTATTCAAATATATCATGATTTAAGGATAATATCATGAAATACTTTATAATATAACTATACCTTTAAAAATAAAATATGAATCATTCATGAAACGTGGAAGTAGAGATCTATTCTCCTGAAAAACGAACTCATTTTTCAGAAAACATGAAGAGGTCATATTTTCTTTTTCCTTTAATTATATGTCTCTATTATTATATTTTAATATTTTGCATGATATATTCGATTCCACCTTCGTAGCGGACTTCTCGTGTCCCGTTTCCGACGTTTTAGGGTCTCGATGAATAGTATTTGGGGTTTAAGGTTTTACCGATGGAATTATCTGTCGGTAATCCGTCGGTAATTTAAAGAAAAAATTCAAACTAAAATTAAAAAATTAATTCAAAATATTAATTTAATAATACTGACGGAATATTCCGTCAGAATTCCTGAATTCAATAGTGGAAGAGTTTTGCAAAACTGAAGGAATAGAGCATGAGATGTCTGCAGCACGCACGCCTCAACAAAATAGGATTGCTGAAAGAAAGCATAGAACACTCAAAGAAGCAGCAAGAACCCTGCTCGCAGACTCAAGACTCCCACCTAAATTCTGGGCAGAAGCAACTGATACTGCATGTTACACTCAGAATAGATCACTACTGACAAAGCAACATCAGAAGACACCATATGAACTAGGGAACAGCAGAAAGACTTTCTTATCTTATTTCCATATTTTTGGGTGTTCGTGCTTTATCCACAATAATGGAAAGGATGAGTTAAAGACTTTTGATAGCAAGTCAGACCAGGGAGTCTTCTTAGGATACTCTCGGGTCAGAAAAGCCTTCAGAGTTTTTAACTACCGGATCTTTTGCATGGAGGAAAGCCCTCATGTTGTTTTTAATGAGTTTGCTACTGAGGACAGGAGCAGAAACTCAAATTCAGAATCTGAGGACATCAGTAAACAGCTATAGGATCTAAGCTTAAAGGATAATGTTGAAAAGATCCAGCTTTGTTGGGATGATGATTCAGAAGAGGAAAATGAAGTCAAGACTACTGAATCACAACCAGCAGCAAACATAGCTGAACAGATTGATTCTACTGAACAGAATCAATCCCAGGTAACTCAGGTCGATGAAGAAACCCAGGTAGTAACTGAGACCTCTACTGAGAATAACAACTCAGGGGGAACAAATGAAGTTCCTGAGCTGAATGCCCTTGAACCTGGTGACTCAGTAGACCCAACTCTTGTCACTGAATTGCTTCAATCTCAGAATAGTACAATTGAAATGCCTAACTCACCTACTATCTGTGTTGAACAAATTTCAGATGAAGAGATAAGACATCGTCGATCGTGGATGGATGCTCACTCTTCAGACCGTATCATTGGAGATCCTTCAGCAATTGTAAAGACAAGATTCAGATTTTGTTAGGGAGAGAGTGACCTATATTCCTGCTTCTTGTCTACTGAAGAACCTCAGTCAGTTGACGACACGCTTAAAGATGCTGATTGGATCATGGCTATGCAGGAGAAGCTGAATCAGTTCACAAGGAACGATGTATGGGAGCTTGTTGACAAATCCCGACATCAACTTGTGATCGGAACCAAATAGGTCTTCAAGAACAAGCGAGACGAAAACAACGTCATAGTAAGGAACAAAGTTAGGCTCGTCGCAAAAGGCTACTATCAAGCCGAAGGGATAGATTTCGACGAAACATTCACTCCAGTTGCAAGATTGGAGGCAATCAAACAATTCCTTGCCTACGCAACACATCAACGCTTCAAAGTATATCCAATGGATGTGAAGTCGGCGTTCCTGAACGGCGTACTGAAAGAAGAAGTCTATGTAGAATAGCCTCCCGACTTTCAGCAGGGACATCAAGTGTATAGACTCAAAAAGTCTCTGTACGGGTTAAAACAAGCACCCAGGGCTTGGTACGATACCCTGTCTGAGTTTCTTCTTCAGAAAGGTTTTTAGAAAGGCACTGTGGATCGCACTCTATTCAGCATACGACTAGACGACGACATCTTACTTGTGCAGATCTACGTAGATGACATTATATTCGGATCGAAGAATGTCATTATGTGTCAATGATGAAGGATAAATTTGAGATGTCAATGATGGGAGAGATGAATTATTTCCTCGGATTTCAAGTCAAAACAATCAGAGAAGGGAAGATTCATCAATCAAGGCAAATACACTCGAGACCTCATCAAGAAATTCGGTTGCACATCCGGCAAACCAATCAAGATCCCGATGAACACGAACATGAAAATTGAATTTAACAAAGAGGGAGTATTAGTAGACCATACTGAATTTCGCGGAATTATTGGTTCTCTATTATATCTAACTGCTACTAGACCTGACATAACTTATGTTGTAGGTGTATGCGCTCGATTTCAGGCGAATTCTAAGCAAAGCCACATGGACTCAACAAAGAAGATTCTCCGCTATCTCAGAGGAACACCTGACATGGGTTTATGGTATCTAACAGATGATAATATTGAACTAACTGGTCATTCAGAATGAAGTGCCGATCTTCTGCGACAGCTCCAGTGCCATTGCAATCACTCAGAACCCTGTTCTTCATACTAGATGCAAGCACGTAGACATCAGACACCACTTCATTCGTGACCATGTCGAAAAGAAGGATATCAGAATGGAGAAGATCCATACTGACCATCAAAGGGCCGATATACTGACCAAGCCTTTAGCTGAAGCCAGATTCAGAGAACTTTCAGTAGAGCTAGGTCTGCTGGACCCTACTGACTCAAGTCAGTAAGTGGATTCAGGAGAGAAGCATTCAACAAGGAGGAACGCTTACTCTCAGTACTGGACTCATTCAGTACACAGAGATTCAGCAACCAACTACATGAGGTATCAGCTGACTAGGATGTTCAGCTGACAGGTTTGCGTATCTCTTTCAATACTCAACCCAGTATTTAATGATGTTATGATTTTGTTTCAGCATCGTATTCAATGCCTTAGAGAATGTCATTTATTATAAACAGTTTCATTAAATGCACGACATTCTATGCTAAGATTGTTGAACTTTGCATTGCATTAAATGCATGTCATGTCAACTTACTTCTATAGGCTATATACAACTGTAATTTGACTTAGGCGGCTAAGTTACTCATTACTTTATATAAAATCGAATCTAGACCGTCCATCTATTAAAGCGGGATTTAAACTGAGTCGTTGAACAAAAAACCTATTCATCTTCACGATCATATATATCAACGAACAGATTCTGAAACCGCCATTTTTCTCTCTGCTTTAAACCCTAAAAATCTCTGATCTTAGAACTTGTAATCGTGCTTCTGCATTAACAATCTTTCAAGATTATTACGGTAAAATCTTACGCTTATTAGTATTTATGCTTAGTTATTCTATTATCCAATACTAATACTGAGTTCTGCATATTCAGATATGGCACAGTCTACCAATATTTCAGTAGTCTCCCCCATTAACATGATAGAGATTTTGGAGAAGGACAGAGTCTGGTGTGAGCCTATAATGGAGTTCGACACATGCGGGTTGGACATTATGGACGAGGTGTTTGATGCGCACAAAACATCAGGCCTCGAAGGATTTCTGTCGAGCAAGCCTGCGTACTTCCTTCCTAGGTAGATCTCAGAGCTTTACCTCAACTCAGAAGAGGTCGATGGAGACATTATTGGCGCTTTCACAATCCATTACGTTGCTGATCCTTCCAGAGCTGATGCTAAAGTGAAGCAAATGTCTATTAAGTAGGCTCTTCAGCGAAGTTTTAAGTTGCCAGATGATGGAATCAGTATCGCGGGGTACAAGGACAACTTATTAGACGAGTACTTTGGAATTTTCTGTGGGGATCCAACATCCTTCAGAGCCGCGTTCCCAAAGAACTCCATGCTCCCACAATATCGTGCCATCGCATACATAGTCACTCAAATTCTGACGAGCCAAGCCGGCTCCTTCGATCAGGTGTCCAGACCTAAGTTGCAGATGATGATGGCTATATATGACAGAGTCAAGGTCATTTGGACTGAGTTCTTCCTCAAGGAATTTTAGACACAAGCTTCTAAATTCGATAAATCCACATGGTGTCTGAGTGCCAAGGGGAAACTCTTGTACGAAATGAAGCTGTCCGTGATGATCGAGGATTTCTGCAGAGATGACAACATCACTTACGCGGATAAGGGATACTTCAATCCCAAGAAGATCCTCTTTCACACCAAGACTGCTGCCCTTCAGCAGATTGGGGCAGGGCCAGCTGAAGTAGGAAAAGGGAAGAGGAAGACTTCCACTCCTACCAAGAAGGGGTCTAATACCCCTCAGAATACCCCTCAGAAGAAGCAGAAAAGGTCTTCTGAAAAGGCGGTGATAATACCTCCCTTTAGATTAAGAGACAACTCAGATTCATCTGAGAAGACAGTCTCGGTAGAGAAGGTTGCCTCAGCAGAGAAGGCAGTCTCAGCTGAGAAGGCAGCCTCAACAGAACAGGGGACCGCGCCTGAGCCTACAACTTCTACATCTCAGTCCCCGCTCAATGTTCCTCATCTCAGCAGCATTCCATCAGCTGAGAAACCCATGTCTCCGATTGATGTAAACGACATGGAGACCAGCACTGAAGTTGAGACCATCGGGTATGAAGCAGACGCTCTTCAGGATAGAGCCACCCGAGAAGTCTTTGAGGTCATTCCAGAAGTCACAAGTCACTCTGACTTGGTGAGAGTAGCTCAGAAGGCCAGACTTCAGATGCTGATAAGGTTCAAGGACTGGATCACCCTAGATCGCCTGATCCAATACAAGTCATGTGAACGACTGAATTCCAAAAGAGTTGGAAATCTGCCAGCAGATAGGCTACTCTCGAAGACTTAAGGGCGGCAATACTAGCACTCCTTGATGACCGCATGCCTTTAGCAGCCACGCCTAGTTAGAACACTCAAGAAATATCTCCACACTGACTCAGGCGTATGAGCTCAGGATTGCATCAATTCAGCAAGTCTGTGAGGAGAAGATTGATGCTAAGCTGAAAGAGATTCAGGAGTTGGTCGATTCTTCTCACCGCAAGTATGGTGAGGATCTGATTATTGAGAGGAACGACCTCCACCTGAGATTCGAGAGTATGCAGAAAGCCTTAGATAGGCTGGCTGTTGCGTAACCAGCCTTGAACAGCAAGGTGGTTCCCGCCCCAACCCCAGGTGCAGTAGATGATGCCAAAAACGGGGAAAGGACACATAGGGGGAAGAAGTCAGTAACTGGGACTACAAAAAGCCAATCAGCTCCCACTGACCCCTCAGGAACGGATATGGGTAAGGCCCAGGGTGTCTCTAGTGCTAGAGATGTAGTACGTGCTGAGACTGGCCCAAGTGGCTCAGTACCCAAGGAATCAGCAACGCAAACTTCTGTCGAGCACATTAAAGAAGTTGCTGAATTCCTTGAGGAGGATTCAGAAGAGGAGGAAGAGCCTCCCCTGCCTCCACCAGTGGCGGGTAAAGGGAAGAAGACTTTGAAAATCCCCTCCCCATTGAAGAAAGGGACGGAAAGATATATCATTCCAGCTGAGCAAGCCTAAATTGAAGCTGACGAAAAGTTAGCAAGGGAGCTAGCTGAGGCTGAAGCTGCTAATAAGCCGAAGAAGGCTCGGGCTAAGGCCAAGACCAAGGTTTCAGGAAAGAAAACAACGAATAGGCCTCCTCCACGTAAGCTTAAAATCGGCGATGAAGCTGATAGAGAGAAGGAGAAAGAGCAAGAAGCTGAGAAGACTGTCACTGATTCTCAGCAGCAGCAGCAACAAGAAAGAAAAAGGGCTGAGTCAACCATAGATGAGATGATCAATTTCAGCATCAAAAGAGCTCAACATTATCCAATAGAGGAGTTCAGGCGGCAAGAAGCCTTGGCTAAGGACAAGGCTGCTGAGGGAGCCAAGGAAGCTGAAAGGCTGAAGCCTAGACCACCTCCACCAAAAGACACTGAAATTCCCTATAAATACAGAAGAGGCAGGAGACCAAACAATCAGAAAATTCATAGATGGCCTCGGGTGGATAAGTGGATGTCGTGGGAGAAAACTCAGCAATGGGAGACACTGAAGGCAGAATTCATCAAAAGATACTATGTCTGGAAATTCTGGCTTGAGTCTCGCAAGAATGATGCCTTTGCTGACTGGCTCTTCAAATGCGACATGGACATCTACAACATGATTGAGAAGGCTATGGCTGACAAAGAAGACGTTCAGACCCCTATGTTCAGACCTCTTCCACCTCCTCAGAAGTTAGATGGCTCTCTCTACACAGGTGTGATAGAAGGAGAAGTCAGGAATGCAGCCGTGGTACTAGAGCTCGATGCCAATGATCCTAATGATGTGCCTAAGATTCAGAAGCTACGGAAAGATACATTCAAGATGTATGGACTCCCTCTGCCTGAAGATAAGTCTAAAGATTTCAAGGCAAGGATTCAGAGGTTCAGAAGATAATTCCTGATAGCTTCTTAGTCTCTTTGTTTCTGATAGATAGCAATTGATGTAAATGTACTGAACTTCCATATATATATATAAATACATCTTTGATGTTTGGCCTGACAACACCATATTGTCTCTATGGCCTGTTTATTTAATTTTACACTCATAATCACCTAAGTGATCACTGACTCACACACTCACTGTTTATTCTGTGTTTGTCTGCTTTGCTTAGATTGATAGATTCTATTTGAGGGAGAAATTGATGTTAAGTATTTCTGTATTCCTTTGTCCCTCAATAGATTAGAACTTGATGTATAGCTCCACTGATTCTACTTGTAATACTTGTAAGGAGTCTGTATCTGATAGTTTGTAGTGTTAGGTTTTGGCATCATCAAATAGGGGGAAATTGTAGGGAGATGATTCAGTAGTAGATTGTTTAGAAGATTTGACTGATCCCAAAACCCTAATTTGATTGGTGAACCTTTTCGTTGTAATAGTAACGCCTTTGTCTCTGAGAGTTTCAGACTCAGTAGACCTTCCTTCAGCATGGTCCAAGCTCAAAGTTCAGTATGGATTGAAGACTCAATAGTACTGGACTCAGCAGGAGCAGCATACTCAGAGGTGTTCAGACTCAGTAGTGCTGGACTCAGCAGGAGCAGCATACTGAGAGGTGTATAGATTCAGGAGTGTTGGACTCAGCATGAGCAGCATACTGAAAGGAGTCAGTAGAACTGGACTTAGCAGGAGCAGTTCACTTAACTCAGAGTCGACCTTCAATAGAGTTGGACTCAGCAGGAGTATACTACTGAACTCCAGTTCAGACTCAGCAACGGCCTGACTGTCTCCTTGATTGTTAGATGATTTTATATGTTAAATCAGTAGAGTCGTCCAAGGTTGTTCACATCAGAGAAGTCAGCTTTAGTATCTACCTTGAAGTCTATGTGTCTCAACTACTTTCTACACCTCGACCAATAACAAGCAGCCAGCTAGGGGTGTAAGTGGTTCCGCTCCGAACCGCGAAACCGGTCGAACCGAACCGAACCAAACCGAAAAATGTGGTTCGGTTCGGTTTCGCGGTTTGGTTCGGTTTATTTTTTTAGAAACCGTTTACATTCGGTTCAGTTCGCGGTTTCAAGAATTTTTGAACGGTTCGAACCGAACCGAACTAATATCCTATTTTTTAATTTTTTTATTTAATATTTGTCTTTCTTATATGAGAATATTGTTGGATTTAAATATTAGATTTAAGTTTAGATCAATACTATTCTATACAAATGAAGAGAAAGGAGTAACAACTTTATACTTATGAGTTCGGAACGAGTGACATCTTATAAACTATTATTCTTGCATTATTTAAGATTTAAAAAATAAATAAAAAAATAAAAAATGAACCGATGAACCGAACCGAACCGAACCATTTTTGGTTCGGTTCGGTTCTGATATTGAAAAATCCATCAAACCGAACTGAACCATTTCTATGTGTTTGGTTCGGTTCCTAAAATACATAAAAAGTCGAACCGAACCGAACCGTTACACCCCTACAGCCAGCTGTCAAAGTTCTGGTAAAAGCTGCAAGTCAAACAACTTTCCTGAAATGGAGGAAAAGACTTTGCGCGATTCCTTAAAAGAGCCGTTAGCTACCCCAAAGAGAGTGACACGTGGACAGTTCGTCTCCAACGGATCTATCCATGGCTCACCTCTATAAATAGAGGGAAAATTAAATCGAAGAAGAAGAGAACGAGCGATTACGAGCAATGAACGAACAAGAACACAAGTTTTCCGCAAGAACTTCAGAGAAATACACAACGCGAAAGGCAACAACTTTGCTTTAGGGAACCAAGCTGAATAGAATCAAAGCCTCTAGAATCCAAGTGATTGAACACGAACCCAGAGAGATTATTCCTCATTGTTCATCACTCTAGAAGCCATTTCTTGTTCCCTTCCCTCTAACCTAAGCTCCACTGAAATATCTATAGCTTAGACCCGAAGGAGTTCATATCTTGAACTGTTCTCATTATTAAGAACTCCTTCATCGTTGGAGAATTTGTCAAACTTTATAGTTTGATTCTTGTAAACTGGGACTTGATCAGTATAATCTTCAAGGCCGTGTTTATCCAGTGCACAAACCAACTGAGACTAACTCAGTATAATAAAATAGCATCCTGATCTTTTCGGGACAGTGGATGTAAGATTGTTTCATATCCGAACCACTTTAAAATCGTTGTGTTCATTTATTATTGCATTGCTTTATTGTTCATACTGAAAACCGTTTTACAAAATCATACAACAGAGTTTTAGCAAAGCTTAAACTGAGTGCACTAACCTACTGAAACAGTTTTAATAAAAACGTTTTCAACTCAACTGAATCGAGCCTACAGTATTCCGCACGCTACTGAACTCTTACTGAACGGTACTGAATTCTGACATCAGTCAGCTAGCAGGCCTCAATATAGTCAGTCACTTTATCCACGCGATCAAGAACAGCTTGCCTGGTCTACTGAACTCATTCAGCAGACACTCTACTGAATTAGATTGTTCGCGTTTTAAGTTGAGAAAGTTTTCAGGTGTATTCACCCCCCCCCCTCTACACCTGAACGTTTATCTCGGGACCAGCAAATTTTCCTCTGACGAACCTATCCGCCAGCATTTCTGAGCCTTTTGAGGTGGAGGTTGAAGCTTCGTGTGTATAGCCGAGTCCTTCCTTCATGACGACTGGCCTTTGTGCTCTAAGCATGCTATCCAACTTCTCCTTGGCTCCCAGGTATTCTTCAGTCATTAGTCCTCGCCAAACTTCATCACTTTTTCTGAGTGATTCATAATCCTTTTCAACTTCCGTGAGCTTCTGACTGAGTCTGGCTTTCTCAGTATCTTTCTCAGAATTGTCCTTAGTCAGAACTGATATTTGAGTTTCTTGAAGCTGAGACTTAGTCATAAGAGATTCAATTTCTTCCTTCAGTCTCGCTACAAGATTCTCTGACTCAGTAGAGACCTGACAATCAGAAGAAAGTCTCTGATTTTCAATCTTTACCTGTTCCAGTTCCTGAACGGTTCTACTAAACTCTCTACTCAACTGAATCTGCTCCTCTAGTAGGTCATCATATGCTTGTATCATGTCTAGAGGTTCACCTGTAGCTGAGCAAGTGTCGTGCGTGCTCTATGAAGATGAGGTTATGATTAGTTTAGAATTTACCTTAGCCTCTTCTCCAGCCATCAGCAGTGTTCAGTTGATGTTTCAGGATCTGATTCTCCGACTTCAACAGCAATAAATGCAGCTTCATCTTAAGAAGAATACATAAAAGTATCTTCCTCCATTAAGTCGTCGAATAGCTCTCCGGCAATGTAGGCCTGCCTTCTTTGGGCAAATTTTTCTCTTCTGGCATACCGTTCTGCTCGTTGGGCAGTTGAGAGCTCAGGACATTCGTACTGGAAATGTCCTTCCTCACCTTTTCCAATTGAGTTGTTAGATGGACTAGCAGCAGGTTCTGTGTTCCTGCAATCAGGAGAAGGTTTAGATTATTCCCTTTTGTGATTATCTTTCTTACTTGAGGGAGAATCTCCATAGCAAAGTTGTCGAACTTTTGAAGCTCTAGCTCGAGCTTGTTTTCCTTGATCTGCAGGGTTCCTTGGCTCAGTACAACCAGGGCGTCCCAAAGTTCCTTTGTTGTCTTACAATCTGGCACTCTCCCGAGATGAGAATCACTGAGCGTTGTCAGGATTGTGTTCCGCGCTACTCGGTCAAGATTATGCAGTTTCTTCTCTTCAGGCGCGAAGGTAGATTTGTCTTTGACAACCTTTGCACCAGTTTATGCTCCTACACTTCCCACAGTGGCATATTGTGCAGTGTCAATCATGGGAATGATAGGTCCTGTTTCAAGGACGTCTGCCATGTTATCATGCAGCGATGTAAGGTGCGCCTCCATTCTCACGCGCCATACCGTATAGTTCTCCACTGAGAACATAGGCACCATCCGAATACCTGACATATCAGATATTTGGGTAAGAGTATAAGGATGTATGAAGAGATGCTTGTGCAGTGAAAACGTTTTCAAGATCTGTTCAAGTAGACCAATAGGTTTTTCAAAAACGATGATCAGGAGAACACCGCTCTGATATCAATTGTTGGTCCAGAGACGAGTATCAGGTGTAGAGGGGAGGGGGTGAATACACCTGATTACAAGTTTTGCCTCAAACGCGAAGGTCAGCTGAGCTGAGATATGCGACTGAATGAACAGTGCCAAATAAGAACCTTCTGATCGTGGGTCAGAGTGTATCAACTACTGAGTCTGTTCTACTGACTTGAGTCAGTATAAGGAATTTAGTAGAAGAATTTCAGAGCGGATAAGTGTGGGGCCCGTAGGACTTCGTCTCTTTTGAAAACGTATTTTCGCAAACCAAAGTTGTTTTGGCTGGTGCACTTTTTAATACGTTTTATGCAAAGGATAAGTTTGTAGAATGGGTTGAGCACGATGTAATAAAATAGTAAATAACACAGTTTTTAACATGGTTCGGATATGCAAGATCCTACGACCACGGTCCTGCAGAACAGGAGTTCTTGTTGATTAATCTGAGCAACCCTCAGCAAGGAATTTGTATGCTGGACAGAACCTTCTAAGTTATAGTCCTTAGCGACTTTATAAATCAAACCGAAGTTTGAAGGGGAGGGGATTTTCTCCAACAATTAAGGAGTTCTTACAATAAGAACAATTCACAGAAAAGTGAACTCCTTCGAAGGTTCTAAGCTATAGATATAACAGTGGAGCTTAGATGGAGAAGAGGGAACTAAAGAATCTCTAGAGAGAAGAACTAAGGATATTCAACTAAGCAAGTTCTTCGCTGGATCGGCTTTAATGCACTAGAGAGTTGTATGCACTGAGCTTGTATTCCCTTGATGTCCTGTGCGTTGAGCTTGGAGACTCTTCTCTATTTATAGACGTGATTCAGGCCTGTATCCGTTGGAGAGGACGATGCCACGTGTCACAAACTTCCAAGGAAAACGGCCATAAATTTTTGAAAGAGCGCCGCAGAGTGGTTGGCTTCTGTACATGAGAGCAGCTTTTAATGTCAGAGCATGTAAGGCTTTGATTGCTTCTCATTGGCCGAGGTTTGTGGTAGGTGAGACTTGTCATGCATCGGTCTTCCATCTGAGTTGACTCTCTCTGAACCTCGTATACTGAATAATCTCTGCTGACATTCGAATGATAATAGTCGGACAGTTGTTTCCTTGTCGGATTTGCAACTTAGTTGCATGCGTTCAGTAGATCTGGACCGATCATACTGACTTCTTCATCTAAGTCTGCTGATAAGGATCTTCTACTGAGGATAGACAACTGGTGACTCTGAAGATACTGAGTTCTTCACACATTCAGTAGATAAAGAATCGTACTGAGTCTTCAACTGAGGTCTGCTGAAAGAATTCTTCTACTGAGAACAGACAATGGGAGGACCTAAAGACACGAGCTCTACAAACTGATGACTTAGGGTTCTGGAATTTAACTTCTCTACTGAAGTTCAGACCAACAACACCCCTTATAAGACTTAGACAAAATAATCAATAATGATAAGAACGAGTCTAGCCTATTACATCATCATCGTTCAAACACACATCGGGTTCAGGACATGTTTTGGGATCTTCAATTCTATGGTGATGAAATTCAGTATCACTACAATTTCCCCCAACACTGAATATTATAATATGTCCTAAGTACATGAACTACTGACGTCAGTTCTAAGTACCCCTAGCAATGATCTAGACGACCACTGACTCATATCCCTACATCCCATAAGAAGGACTCTTGAAATAAGAAATAAGTAGTATTTATAATCATAGATCTTGATTTAATCCATGGTCTATAATTATTGTAATTTTTCATTTTGTTACACTAAAAATTTGAGAAAAGGACAAAATAGGAATTATATTTCATAATGGGAATTTCTTACGGGATGGCTTTTGAAATCTCCCCCAAATACATTTGCACGTACTTTTCTTTCTATCTCTTAAAACCTCCATTTCCGCAAAACTAATCTCTTCAAAATCAATAATCTCAACTTTCTATACGCAAACCGTAGATCTACAACCAAAAAATATCTTAGTTCATCAATTTTGGCGTTTTCCGAATAAAGGTATGAATTTTTCCGTAAAGAATGAGCCCTAGTTTTGCGATTCTGCAGCATAAAATATCTAATTACTAGATTCACATTGTGTGAATCAATGATTACGTTGTCTTAATTGAACCCAGATGCATCGGAACTGAATCCTTGTGCATCGTTTATCGGACAAGAGGGATGAAAGTTGGTTGTGGAAGGCATTTATTTATTATGATTTCATAGAAAATTACCTTCATTGGTTAATTTTATTGATTTATAACATTAAACATGCATAGTTTTCATATGGATAACATTTGTATTGGATTGTAGAATGATCAAATACTTCGCAATTTATGCATAATAAATCGGTTGACTTAAGCAAGAATATGCAGTCTTTATATGCATATTGTTGTATAATATTGTGCTTAATATGAGTATTATTTGTTTGCTTAATTTTGGTTGATTATGCTGAATATATGCACGAGACAATCATGAAATATGCATACAATCATGTCTTAAGCATGTAATGTATATTTGTTGATATGTACAACATATTTGGCCGTGCATGCAAAATATGTATAAATTAGTTCGATAATATGCATATTATATTATTGTGATATGCATATACTTTATTTCTTGCGCAAAACGTTCAAAAAATAAATAATAATAAAAATATGCATAAATAGTTCGATCTTACGCATGAAATAATATTGTGATAAACATATACTTGATTTCATGTGGGATATGGATTTGGAGAAAACCCACATTTAATGTGAGAACTACGAACCATGTATAATCCTTCTATATTATTGTGATATGCATATACTTTATTTCTTGCGCAAAATGTTCAAAAAATAAATAATGACAAAAATATGCATAAATAGTTCGATATTATGCATGAAATAATATTGTGATATGCATATACTTTATTTCATGTGGGGTGTGGATTTGGTGAAACCCACATTTAACGTGATGCAAAAAAAACTGTAATTTTATACTTTTGTCTTTGCATAAAACATATAAGGATTATGCATAATGTAAAATTGCATTCATAGTTCTCACATTAAATGTGGGTTCTCACATGATCCACTCTCATTTCATGTGTTGAATATTAAAAAAAATGAAAAAAATATGTATGCATGAAATAATATTGTGATATGCATATAATATTTATGGTGATATACATGATAATTGCTTTTGCATAAATTCGTAAATTCTTAATGTGTGATTATCGCAAATCTTATAATTCTGATGAGACATATTAATGTATACAAACAGTACTTTTTGTGGATACATATCAATATTGCTACTTACATTACTATTCCTTGTTTACAGGTTTACCCGATGAGACATAGGGAAATATTTCTGAGAGAAGTAACACAATGAAAACTTGAATTGCACAACGAAGCATGAAGTGATCAAAAACGTCTAAAATTTATGTGGTTACATATTTATGATATACAAACAGTACTTTTTGTGGATACATATCAATATTTTGTTGTTGTTTCTTCCTTTTATCTTATACATTCGTATGGATACTCATAATTTATGTCGTCGTTTAGAATAATTTATATTGATTTATTCATACATCAAAACAAAACCACAACAAATGTTGACAAATAATATTAATATGCGTATGGATAACTATGCACAAATGTTTTAAATGAGTAAGAATATGTTATATTTTGTTCAACACAAATATTTTAAAATAGATCTGAATCGATGATCAGTGTATTTGGGTTTTGATTTTCACCTTCCATATTAAGTCATCAATGTACGAGTAGTAAATATGCAAATGACCTTTTTAAATCTATAACCAAACTAATATGCATATTTTAATTCTCTTATATGCACAAATTTATTCAAAAATCAACAACAAACTAACTAGAACAACAAAACAACCCTATAAATCAACAATAATTATAAAAACAATTGAAACAGATGTAAAATTGTGCAATTACATAATATGTACGAGACAACTATCAATTATAAAAACAACCAACTAAAATCTGGGGGCAACACATTCCTAGAACGTTTGCCAAACGAATATCAAATTTGCAAATTCCTAAGCAATCTCTATAAAATATTCCACCTTCATTCAAAGTATGAAACATTTGCCCAACATAAAATCTTCAATTCTTGTTGACGTTGAGCAATGAATAAAGACTCAGGTTCATCGCATACCTCCGCGTTGTAAATAATATTCATAATTCATGTTGCACATATAATGAATCAGTAAATGCATAAAATATTGAAAATAAATGCATAAACAGATACAAAACTTATACATATTAAATTTATATAAGCTAAAGAATTAATTTGACATTACTTTTAGTAGAACGTAATACATCTATATGCATAAACATTGTAAATGTCATATTTCAATCCTAACATGTGCCGAAAGCACGACCACTTAAGAAATTGTAAGAAACAGTCGCAGTGGTGGCAGTGGAAGTGATTCGGCGTGATGGTGTTGTTGGAGTCAGAAACCTAAGAGATTTTGAGAGGGAGAGGTCAGGCTTCGCCATTAAAGATCATAGCATGCTTCCAAAGCTCATAGTATGCTTCCATTGAAATCATAGTAGTCATACACAATTTATGAAATTCCAACAACGAAATCAAACAAAAAAGAATGAAAGACATGATCATTAAATATATTAGACAACAACTAAATGTGTATAAAAAAAATAGGAAGAAACTACCCAAATCTGGAGAAATTGCAAACGGGGAAGACAGAAAATTCACCAAATTACGGGAGAAGAGGGAACGCAGAGTTTCGTCAGAGAAGAGAGGGAGAGGTGGTGAGAAGGGGATGTTGTCGCATGAGAGAGGGAGAGAAAAAGTTGAGGAAGGGAAAAACGTGGGATACCTAGAAAGAGAAGGAACATGAAGAAAAAAAAAGATGAAGATTCAAAATGATGAAAACCATAGATTAAACAGCTGATCCATTTCTATACTCCATATATATAACTTTGTCTTCCTACTAAATCCGTACCCGCTCTAATATCTTATATCCCAAAATTAAGAGTGATAATAAGCGCAATGTAAATTATATGGATAAATGAAGGATACGACACACGACACTACAGAGATGAAACACAAATAAGGATATGGTCGACATGAATACGAGCACGCCATACTGACACGCTTCACATAAACATATACTCCCCCCGTCCCAAAATTCTTGTCCGCTATTCCATTTTGGGTTGTCCCAAAATTCTTGTCCACTTTCCTTTTTTAGTAAATTATTACACACAACTTTTTTGTGGAACCCACAACTTTATACCAATCTAAACACAACTAACAACTCTCCTTAAAAACCGCAAAAAGCAAATTGGACAAGAATAATGGGACGGAAGGAGTACAAAATTTCATTTTTGTTGTAAGACGCAATTCCAAAAATCCAGTAAGAGAGCGAGAGAGAGATTTGAAGTAGAGTATAGATTAGACAAATGCTTCTAAATCGAATTTTGTTGGACATCAATTTCTTGGGCAGACTATATTACGTAGGAGTTGTCAATACATAGTATGCTTACTGCGGGGCGAATATGAGTTTTTCTCATCATAAGAGAAAATGAAACAAGAGAAACATAGTAAAGAACAAATTAAACGGGATGGATCCATGTGTATTTGTTCCCCACTAAGCTCACTTTAATCATCATCAATGGGTAATTTACAGGCCAATAAGCCTATTATTTCTAAAAGGACTGATAGAAAATATAATTAATTATCTGGATTATTGTTGTGTCATCTAATCAATCAAATGACAGCTATATGTTAGAGATCAGCATTCACATTCACCACCTAAAATAAGAATTAGTGTTTGCCAACTAATTAAAAACCATCAATTTCAATTTCCACGAACTTTGTTATTGCTTTATCATGCCCTAACATGCTCTCCTTTATTCATGAGAGAGAGAGAAAGGATTTAGTCATTGTAAATTGGTGATGTATGGATCTCGTAGAGAGAGAAGACGTCCGGAGCAGAAACAAGAATACCCGACAGTGAAACCTCAGTCCGGAAATAACGGAGTCCATGTCGTCAGGGGCGGATCCAGGATTTTTGGTTGGGGGGGCGAAATTTATCGGGGCTTGAGTTTTTTTTATATGGGGGTTCGGGGGAGCCCCAAAAAAAAATTTTTAACACATTTTTCTACTTAAATCTAATTATACTTATTCTTTATGTCTTATTTAAGGATTATATTCTTCTTTCATGAATAACTCATATATTTTTTATATTTATTCGAAAAACATAGTACACAATCCTATTTTGACATCACTCTAAATTTAGTTAGAGGAAAATATCTAACTGAAGAATTAATAAGTATTTAAATGATAGTTTATTCATACTTCAATTGTTCTTAATTTTATATCAATAAGTACATTAAAAAAAAAAAACACAAACATAGTATATTAATTGCATCAAACAAAAAACATAGTATATTAACTACATCAAGTTATATAAGTTGACTCTACCAAACTAGGTATCTAAAACTTAAAATCTACACCTCCACTAAAATATGAGACACATAATATACCTTTTTTAATATTTTTCAAAGTTAGGATAACAAATTTAAAAATTTCGGGGGGGGCGAATTCGAAAATTTAATGGAACAAGTATAAAAATTACTAGAAATAAAAGATAACTCGTAGCATTGCAAAAAAATTCGGGGGGGCGGTCGCACCCACCCGCCCCCCTTGAATCCGCCCCTGCATGTCCTCGCTTTCACATTGTGGGTCACCCTAACATGCCACCATGTGCTCCTCCTATCTTTTCATTTTTTAATTATTTCAAAACATCATTATTCATACTAATCTTTATTAATATGCCATCCCCAAATTCATCTTAATATAAGATTTCATACTAACCTCTAATCACTACAAAAAAAAGCGCGTTTTACTGACGAAAAATTTCATCGGTATACATCATTTTTCGTCGCTAAATATGCTAGTGACAGAATACCGACGGAATTCCTTTAGTCGTTGTTGGCCTTGTCGGTAAATCTTATCGACGGAATCGCCGTCAAAAAAATTTAATCGGCGACCACCGCCGATAAGCTCAGTTCGACGGTTTATCGGTAATAACTGTTCGCATCATACCGACGGAAGTTTCCGTCGGTAATTAATATTTTGTTAAAGTAATTTTGCTTGTTTTTTCGTACCTAGTTACGACAACCTGTAATATTTCTTCAAAACAAACAAAACCAATATTCAACGAACTAGTAATAAGCACAAATATAATGAAAGACTTAAACAATTAACTAAACATTCTCAAGTTATAACATAACGAAATGTGTGTCAAAAGTAGTTGTTAATATCAAACATCTAAAGATGTTAGGAATGTCAGTCAAGCAGGAGGTGTGGACTGATGTGAGTCTGCACGAGGGCTCCTTCAAAGTATAAACTGATGTCAGTCACCCAGTTACCGCTTTTTATCCTCGTTGCGTCTGCTTGAGGGCTCCTTCAAAGCGGCGACCAATCGCGCGATGAGCCTCTCCAAGCCATCGACCTTGGATTCCAATGTCCGTCTGGCCTCTCGCTCTGACTCTACTATCGCCTGAAGCTCGTGCACATAGGGTTCATTTGTATCCTCTGTGTCGCTCGAGCTCGCATGAGGATTTCCGTAGAGGCGCCGCTTTTTATCCTTAGCCCCGTCTACCCTAAAAAAGATATCGTTCAAATCTGCATCTGGTCCCTCAAGAGCTGCAATTTGCTTAACTTCTTCCTAATGTTCAAACCACGAAAAAATATAAACTTAATTAAAGGGAAAAGTAATTTGCAATTGCAATACATTTTATATTTCCGGAAACTTACATGAATCTTCAAAGCCTTCAAGTTCGATGATTTTCCATTTTTAAAGTGAATTGCCATGAAGGTGTCATAGTGTGTCTTATGAAGCGGAATGCCTTTCTCGAGCGCCTATTCACAATCAATACAATCATTAAAGCTATTACTGAGAAATAAATTTATAATATATAGAAAACAAGTTAATTAATTAATACTTACAATCTTTTGCCCATATTAGTTAGAAGACCTGGACCCTCCCTTAAGCTTGCTAATGCCGCAACCAGGCTCCAACTCGACAATCCGGTAGCACTTGTTTTTGCTGACTTCTGGAGTGCCTCTGGAGAATCCCAGTACGCACACAAAGCGATCCATCTCTCCTAAGTAAATTTTATACATACATTTTTCTAGCTAGTTTAAAATTATAAATATTTTTAGCTTCAAACGTCAAATTAAACTGTGGTACTAATGATTAATTTATTGCACTTAAAATCATTCTTACTTACAAATTACGGGAACATTTAGTAAGTAGACGGGTGTGTTTGCAACTGTTTATTATAAGCACTTCTTACTTTTTTTGCTTAAAGTTAAAAAAAAATTACTTTAAATTAAAAGCAAAGGGTTTTTGGGTATTCATATTAACAACAGATACTACACCCGTCGCAGTAAAGTAGCGACCTTTCCCAATTCGGACCTCCCGCTATAAGTGGCGACATCCCAAATTAGTAAAAGTTATCACCCCTCTCCTACTTTATCATATACTCTCATTATTATACTCATTTCTCTATCATACTTTATCATCTCAATTCTATTATTTTATCATTTACTCTCATTATCTCACTCATCTTCTCTCTCCTACTATCTCATTATCATAATCATCTTATCTTTCCTACTTTATTATCTATTCATCTTTTATACTTTATCACATATCCTCTTAATTCCCGTGTCGATAAGAAAGTTGCCACAAATAATGGGATAGAGGTAGTATTTATGTTATGGTGATGCTTAGTTTTAGAAAATTCTAATGTAGAAATAAGTTTTTACAAATACTAAAATTTGCTGATACAATAAAAAAAACAGATAAGATATTAAAATAAACTCTTGCAAATACACAATAGGTGAAGTAATAGTTAAACAAGTTTAATATCTTTCTATAGGTAATCTCACTATTCGACATTTGACTCAAATATATAATATAATGAAGACTCTTAACAAATTTTATTTTGAATTCAATAGTTCATTAATGAGTCACTATTAATTATGCTCGAGCCAAAGTAATTGATTAGAATTTATCAATCATAAAAGTTGTAGGAAATTCTCCAAATATATTAATATTTTGCATTCAATACTTATTAATTTCAATGTTACTAATTGAAGTCCACCTTCACTACCGCTACATATAAAATAAAGTATAAAAACACATATACACACAACCACGAATGTACAAATCTAGGTAGGGGACCTTTTTGCAAGTACCGCGCGCAGAAGTAGGGCAATAGCCACCATTGGATCCGGCATTCTGCATCCTACCCACACATTATCAAAATAACATATTGTACTAGAATTTACTCTTCTGTTTTCTCGTGCTTTTTGCAAAATTCGATTTTCCGAGTATTCATATACTCCCTCCGTCCCAGTGTCTCATTCCTTTTCGGTATGGTTATTAAGAAAATGGTGTTTTGTGGTGTGTATTGTTTGACTTTTGAGTGGTTGATTCTTGTCCACATATTTCTTACCTTTTTTAGAAATTTGACACTTCTAATGTGACAACTAAAAAAGGGAAATGAGACACTACTAATGGGACGGAGGGAGTATTATAATTATAACTTTTGAGGAAATCAGTAAATTTACTTTTACGTCTTAAAAATTTTAATTGATTATGAATACTTTTTAACAGAAATAAAATACTCCCTCCGTCCCATAATTCTTGTCCCTTATTCCTTTTCGGGACGTCCCACAATTCTTGTCCACTTTCCTTTTTTAGTAAATTATTACACACAACTTTTTTGTGGGACCCACAACTTTATACCAATCTACACACAACTAACAACTCTCCTTAAAAATCGTGCAAAAAGCAAATTGGACAAGAATAATGGGACGGAGGGAATACTATACATGTGGTAATGGGATCAAAGTAGTCAGCTTTTGAATGGGCCAATATTCTTCTCGGGATTGGTGGAAAAGACTTCCAGTTCTCCTATAAATGCTGCTCTCTACTCTCACTTAAACGTGTAACTTTCTCTCTCTCTCTCTATATATATATATAAAATATATATATATACATATATACACATATATATTAGTCTTTCTAGAGGAAACCCTACTTAGGGTTGCAGCAGATGATTTCTAGGAACGGAGAGGATACAGAAATGGCCGTCTTCTTATTCTTCCACAGCTTTCTTGAACTGAATATCACTGTATGCACTGCTACTGCAGGCGATCTCAACAAACATATATCTTTGCAGTTCAATAATGCTGTGGGTAGATATGAGGAAGGTCAACATTGGGGAGAATTCAATCTCAGTTTATGCATGGTTTGTACTGCATTCTCTCTCTCTCTCTCTCTCTCTCTCTCTCTCTCTCTCTCTCTTGTACATATAAGTCTACTGTGATCTCAGATCTTGAATTCGTATGTGATAAATTCATGATTCTTATATCTATATATGTATGTGTGGGAGCTGATAATTTTATAATGGTTCAGGTCAATTATTTTTTAATGGTGCTTCGATTAGTAGTACTAACTTAATTAAGATGTAACATCTCTTGTTTTTTCAATTTTTTGTACAGGCTGTACTTTCACCCAATATCGTATGTATAATTGATGATGGATTAAATTTTGTAGTTACTGTCTTAATGAAACCTAGTTTTATCTCATCAAACACCCCATAAATTTCTCAATAATTTTTGTCTAAGGACCACAGCAGTTTTGTATTCAACTACCCTATAAATCTGATCTCATTCTTCCAGGAAAAAAAGTTTATGCACCAGAATACTAGTAAAAAATAAATTAAAATTTCATGGAGAGACCAAAAAAAGAATTCAGGAAAACTAGGGTTTTCTAAGTTTCCTGCCCCAAAGAAAAGTTGTAAAGGAATCATTTGCAGCAAGGAAGACAAAATTAATGTTTTGTCTTGTTCCCTTGGATTTGATATTAGTGTTCCTGCTCACTATGTGTATATATGAGATGCAGACATTTCCTTATGTAATTAATAAATGCGTAATGTATATATGTAATCGGTCGATCTTATAATTATGTAATTCTTTCTTTCTTCTCACCCATACAAAACTTGATTATTACATGGGTTATTTCATGGCATTATTGAGTTATTTAATGGAGAAACCCTGATACAGAAACTGTCTGCAGATGTCATTTTACATCTACATTTTCACCTTTTCTTGCTGTAGAAATCAGTAAATATATATCAGAGAGGTTCTTCCTATTCTTGTGAATTGTGAGAGAGAGAGAGAGATGGTATGAAATATTCATTTACTTAGCTCTTTGTCCATTTAAGGTGTTGATTTGGTGTGAAATCTCTTATCAAAATTAAGTCCCTTTAATTTGTTGAAGATTAGCTACAGCTGTCTAACCTTATTTCTTGATTAGTTGCAGTAATAGTGCAGATTGTTGGCATTTTTCTTCACGGATTCACGGCCTAATTAATTAAAGCGATCCCATCCAAAAACAACAAAAGGAGAAAGTAGAATCTGAACTATATATTAATGATCTTTGCTAATGCAAAATTAACCATACAATTCTTTGTCTGAGCTGCGGCCTCCATCTCAAATAACACATGAAAACATAAACTGCATTCATTTTGGTACTACTACGTTGTCATAACGTAATCATGTTGGAAACTGTTACTGCCACGTCAATTAATTAGACATCATCAAAATGTCGTATGTTGATAAGGCCGGCCATAGTTTACTCACTGAATTTGTGTGGTGGCCTACTGGGCCTCACCTAGCTAACCAATTAAAATCTTCAATCAAAATATGACAGTACGTATCAGCACAAATTATTCGTATTCACGAATTAAAACAACAGTTTAAATATTAGTTTCAAATTTTATGTCCACCACATATTTTACAAAAAAACTTTCAGATTTTCTAATATTATTTCACTTCCCTCCCTTGATTCCTCAATTGGCATGGGGATTCATAATTGGCTAGTTGTATGTAGAAATGTGCATGAGTTTCAATGTGTATTTATGTATTTTTATACTCTTTTTTAAGGACGAGAATCACTCGCAGCCGTTCTTGAGGTACTCCTAACTATATTCAATAGTCTTTAAAACATAAGAAGAAGTAAATTGCACAATAATTTTGTTTTCACTATTGAGAGGTAAAAGATGATACCCTTAATATATACAATTGTTTCTTTTTTCAGTAGCTGGGTGACAAAATCTAACCCTTTTTTGCCCAGACATGTTTGAGATGAGAGAGAGAGAGATACAGGGTTAAAAAACAAAAGAGCAAAGAGGATGAAGTATATATCAGTTATTGATGACAAAGAGGAAACAAGACCTGCATGGAATCTTCTCTTCAGTTTTCACTGCTTTCACTTCAAAATATGTACTCATATATATATATATATATATATATATACCAAACAACATAAGTTCTAATTGTCAACTATGGAAAGAAATATTCACAAGAACGTGGAATTATGCAATGCATTATATATAAATTAAAGTAGAGATAAGTGTGTATGTGTGTGTGTAAATGGGAAATCCAACAACTTAATTAGGATGAGAATGAGAATGAAGTATATACCTGAGGTGCAGAGAAATTCTGCATTTTGCCGTAGCGAAATAGTCCAGATTACCATGTTTTCCCACAGCTTTCTTGAACTAATTAAACCCCAGTTCTTGATAGCAGAAGCAATTAATTAATAGTTCAAGAAAGCTGTGGAAAAGCATGAAATGGACTAAATGGAGAAGAGAATGAAGAAACTGATTAATCTTGCATGCCCATACACCACATTGTTTATGTTTATAGAGAGAGGAAGAGGAGAGAGGAGAAGAGGAAAACAAAGTGGGGTTTCAATTCTGCCCACATGTAGATGCTGCTTTAATTGTGGGGATCAATATTAATATCAATACTTACCCCGTCATAATTACTGCATTTCGAATTATGTCATTATCGTATCTACACAATAAAGTACGTTTAAATTAGACGAAGTGGGGGACCTAACAAGATTTTAATGTAATTAGGACATGACCACCACCACCACATGTCGTGCTCAATCGCTGGACAGACCTATTTAGATTCGCATATCTAGTATCATCTACATTAACTGTATTTAATACATGTAAGAATATATATGTACGATATCAAAATAATGTGAATGTAAAGGGCGAAATTGTAAAACCACCCCCTCCACCATCACATGCCTGCATGTGGGCATGACATGATCTCCCACCAATTTAACTTGGTTCGAAAGGTATGGGGGAATTTATGGACCCCCAATATTCGTGTTTTTTCTTAATCACACACACATATTTATAATATATATTATATTTGGCCAATTATCTATGGTGATAGAATATTGTTGATATACTTACGAATTATTTGAATTATCTAGACACGTGCATAATGGGGAAATATTTGGATTTGAAACATAGAATATCTTATTTAATTCATATTTTAAATGAAATACTATATAACTGCAATAATTGCAAAAAATGTTTGTGTTATATATGACTTATTACAAGATTCAAACTAAGATACTTCTAATAGGGAAGGGCGCTAATTCTACCCGATGAAGATTCTTGTATTTTAAATTCAAAATAAGGATTTTACAATACAAAATTTGGGGAGTACTTGATGTAGACAATTTAAGATCCATAAAATCTTATTGCTAAATAGTAAAAATTTGGGAAAAAAGTTACTAACTGCAGTAAATTGGCCACGTGACGTCACACGGGTATGATTGGAAAATTCTATCATAGACCCGGTCCATAGCTTAAGCTATGGACCTTCCGGGTCCGTAACGAGACACGCCACTTCTCTTCACAAAACGGATGGCCGCAGCAGCATACGACGACCGCGGTGGGCGCCGAAGTGATTCTTCGTTTGATTCTCGTGATGAAAAAGATGATGGAAGAGGCTAATTTCATCGTCTTCTTCCTCGTCTTGAATTGGGCAAAGAATCTTCGTAGTGCTCGCGTTTTCTTGGTCTATAAGAGCTTCAAACGATGACATATTCGACTCGACCTCTTCTTCATCGTTTTCGCCGCCGTCGTCCTCACCATCCTCAAGAACTAGCATTGCTAGCTCTGCTTTTAATTCTAATTCCTCTCCCTCTATTTCTTCTCCATCGCCCTCAATCTCCAACTCGTCTTTTTCCCCATTAGTATAGTGACGTGTCTCGTTCTGGACCACAAGGTCCATAGCTTAAGCTATGGATCGGGTCTAGGATAGAATTTTCCGGTATGATGCTTGTAGCAGGAGGACAATTTAGGGATTTTGCGGCCGCCATTAACGTACGTTGTAAATTAACTGCCTCTTCCGGCGCAGTTTCAGTGCCTTGTGAAAAGAGATTGACTAGGGTATATTATGATGTAGGTGTAATAAGGTTAAAAATATTTAATTTGTGATTTAATTTTAATGGTGTTTGGAACAACTTTCAGCTGCAGTTTATAGTTTTCAGCTGTAATTGGAGTGTTTGGAATATCCAGCTTTCAGCAGAAATTCTCTACCAAATATAATCAAGATAGAGAAGTTTAAGCTGCTATGACCCAGCTTTCAGCTGCAGCTTACAACTTATCTAATTTATTGAAATATTTTATCCTTTAAATATTTTTATAATTCTCAAAAAATTATTAATTTTAAAATTAATATTTCTCAGTTACAAATTTAATTATAATTATATTTTAATATATTAGTTAGTAATTTGATAAAAAATATATTATATTTATTATTTATAAATTCTTCAAGTTTAATGAAATTATTATTATTAAAATTAAATATAGTTAAATATACATTAATTAAAATAGTGGGTTCTGAAAATTTTGAATTCTAAATTGATTTTTTTTCTATTTTCATTTAATGATAATTATTTCTTAGCTACGTAATTATTAAAATTATACAAAAATATTATTATTATGGGTTTTATTTAAATAAATAATATTTAAAATATAATAATATATATGTTTATGTTAATATTATATATTATAAATTTATATAATATATAAATTTATAATATTTATTTATTTATTATAAATTATAATTATTTAATAACATTCAGTAAAATGGATATTTTATTTAAAAAACTTAAAATAAGCTACTGATATCAGCACTCCAAACACTATTTTTCTCACTTTCAGCAGCTTTCAGCATTTATTTCCAAACATTTACAAATTCTCAAATCAGCAGCTTTCAGCACCTATCAATAAGTTTCAGCTACTCCAAACACCCACTTCATTCCTTGACCCAGTTTGACTCAAGATCCATTTAATAAAAATCCTAACCTAATATATATATACCCTACCTCCACCTCAAATTAATTCATTACCCCTCTCTCTCTCTCTCTCTCTCAAACTATCGTCTCTCTCTAGAAAACTATCCTTCTCCACCTCCTCTCGACCTCCTCTCCCTTGCACCTTGACGTCGTCATCCACATCATCGCCGCTGCATTGTTGCCGCCGGCCGACACGTAGGAGAGTAGAAGAAACGCAATTAATAACAGTGCGAATAGGAAATTCAAAGTGGTTGCCATATGTTACTCTGGTTTTTTGCTTGCAATCATTTCTTTCTCTAGATTCGTCTGCTTTAAGGAAGGAGAAATGAGAGAATAAGAGAGGTTAGACAGCAAATACAAGATGGAGAAATAGTGATTGAAATTTAATTTATATATTGAGAAATGTTCGGAAGTTGTATGGAATTCAGACCAGCGTTGTCCCTGCTTTCCTGAGGCTTGTTTTTCACGACTGTTTTGTGATGGTGACCTTCGTTTTCTGTCTTTTCCTGATACTAATCATTTGAAAATGGATTCTATTAAGTTGAAATATGCACTGTTAACCAAAATGACTAGAAAAACACAAAAGTAGCCTTATACTATCCTAAAACACATATATAGCCATTTTGTCTTATTTGGACGATGACTACCAATCATGTGGGATAAGATGTCAGAAGGGTCGATGGAGGGCCGATGGACAAATCGAAGGTCGATGGGGGCCGATGGAATAATTTGTTGATTGATTTCCAGGGCCAATCGGGTTCGTATTTGTTTAGCCCCAACCATCGGCCATACTTCGGCCCTGAAAATATAACGGTCACAAAGTCAATGGTCGATAGCGATCGGCCCTCCCATCGGCCCTCAATTATTGTTCATTACACGTAACGGCCCCAATTATTTCGACCAAGCGAGAGAAATTAGATCTGAGGGTCGAAGTTGAGAAAAACCACGACAACATTGTAATGCCGCCGAGGAGCGTCGACGATCGCCCAGTCACTGCCGACAAGTTTCCACCGCTGACACTGTCGCCATGTCTTCCGGCGATGAACATGTATTTTCTACAATAACTTTTATAAATTTCGATTGAATTGATCATTAGTTGTGGTAAATTCATGTTAAATTTGAGATTCATATGTCCAATTCATGATGAATTTTGAAAATTGCTATTCAAAATTGAGTTTATCTTTTCCGGCCATGAAAATTGTGTGAATTGTGTTGAATTACCAATCAGACTTAGATTACATGAGTTTATAGACTATATTAATTGAGATTCTATGTTGAATTTGTGATTTATTCGGTCTGATTTAGACAATTTGTGATATATGCAACGACGGAGGGCTGGAGGCAGGGCCGATGGCAGGGCCGAATTAAATCTTTGCAACCGCGGCCGATGGAGGGCCGAAGGCAAGGCCGAAGGAGATGATACTCAATCGGCCCTTCCTTCGACTGAATCGTGCAAAGTCCATCGGCCCGGGCTGGCTTTCAGCCCTTCGGCCTCGTCTTCGGCCCACCCCTTGGCCCTACCTTCGGACCTCAAACGATCCACTTTACTAATTAAATCCGTTATTTATTTTGGAGCCCCTCGGCTTGGCCGTCTTAAATAATTATTTCTATTTTTGTACAACCTACAGTCCGATTATATCTGATTACCGATTAGAGAAAAAACCACTAAAGTCACGGTATATTGGAGAGATAGTTTACCCGAAATGATTAAGAATACTCTTTCGAGACGGGGGGGGGTAATAACTTAGTTCAACAGTTAAGAAACGGACAATTTGGACATTTGCTGAGCTGGAGGAAGGGAAAAAGTTCCGTTTTGGCCTTGCATCAGCTTATGTGCTATGAGGTGCAGGCACCGCCCAGGGAGGTTCGTTTTCACATATCCGGACGAGAGCTTAGATTTTCGCAGTTGGAGTATGCACTCCTGACTGGATTTTTTTTCGGCGCCTCTTCTTTTGATCCGAAGGCAGCTCGCGAGCCTGTAGAGTCCGGAGTATACATGAGGCTGGCAGAAGGAAAATCAGTAACAACAAGGGATTTGCTAAATGTGTGGAAAAATGACAAGCTCGATGACCTCTCTGAAGACGATTGTTGGATATGAGTCAGTAGATGATACTCAGCTGTTGTTTGGTTAAAAGAAAATTGGGGGAAATCATAGTAGTACTATGGAATTGAAGATCCTAAAACCTAGCTGATATCAGTAGATTAGTGTGTCGTTAGGATTAGCTGATGTATAGGTTAGACTTGGTGTATTGTTTATTATTTTTGTCTAAGTCCTGTACGGGGTAATTGTTGAATTGATCTTCTGTTGAAGATACTTTTCAGAACCCTACGTCATCAGTGTAATCGCTTGTGTTCTTCGGTCGGCACCGATCCTTCACTCGCCGAAGACAACGCATCACCGACAAATCATCGCAGAAGACTACTCCCACCGATAGTCATCAGCGCAAGAAGAACAAACAAGCACGCACCTTCGCGGCCGCCACCGACCTACTCGCAGATGCCGTGTCGCCCGACTCACCGAAGAAGACAGAGACTTTTCGCCCATCGTATCCTACGGAAAGCGACCCAACCTATTCAAGTCTTTTCGAAAAGTTCAAAGAAGACATATGAGGTTGTTGAACGGCCAACTCGACATTCTCACCAACTACAAACCTCGACCAATGAGAAGCCGACAACGCTTACCTACTCTACACAAGAAAATCGCTCTCATGAACAGCGCATTAACCGCCCCCGCCGCAACAAGTTCGAATTAATGGCCGTTTTCCTTGGAAGCTTGTGACACGTGGCATCGTCGTCTCCAACGGACATATGCCATAACTCACAACTATAAATAGAGAAGTTTTTGAAGCTCCGAAAAGAGACTGAATTTCAAAGGGACAAGCTCAAGTGCATAAACGCTCTAGAACACTCAAAGATCATCCAGAGGAAAACTTGCATACTTAGAAGATTTCTTAGTTTTTCTCTCTAGAGTTCTTACATCCCTTACTTCTCTAGACTAAGCTCATTGTCATATTTATAGCTTAGATTCGAAGGAGTTCACATTTAGTGAATTGTTCTTATTGTAAGAACTCCTTCTCAGTTGGAGAAAATTCCCTTCCCTTTCAAACTTAGGTTTGGATTGTAAAGTTGCTAAGGACTATAACTTAAAGGGAACTGTCTAGTGCACAGTATCCCTGCTGAGGCTTGCTCAGATTAATCAACAAGTTCTCCTGCCTTGTTCAGGACCGTGGACGTAGGATCTTGGGTATCCGAACCACGTTAAATCGTTTGTGTTCTTTTACTGTTTTATTGCATAGCATTAAACTGTCTTAAAAATCATAAGCTTGCATAAAACGTATTTTATAAAGCGCACAACCAAAAGATTTAATTTGCTAAAACGTGTTTTCAAAAGAGACGAATTCCGGGCCCCACACTTTCCGCACAACAGTCTCCGACTGATTCTCAAAGTACCGACAACGGCGCAGGGAGAGAGTTCGAAGGCCGACTCACTCGTCCCGCGATCGAAGGCTTATTTCGCACTCGTTCATCGCTTGCAATCATCGGCTCACCGACCTTCACCGAGAAAAAGAAACCGAGTTCGTGTGTATTCACCCCCCCCCTCTACACCTGACTTATCATCTCCGGACCAACAATTGGTATCAGAGCACACGGTATTCAACTGATCGCCGGTTCTGAAATACTGGTCCTCTCGAACTGATCCTGAAAATCGTTTTCACTGCATAAGCATCTTTTCAGCATCCTTATACTCTTACTCTTACAATGTCTGATATGTCAGGTATTAGGATGGTATCGATGTTCTCAATAGAGAACTACACGGTATGGCGCGTACGTATGGAGGCACACCTAACGTCACTCCACGACAGCATGTCAGATGTCCTAGAGTCAGGACCGATCATTCCCATGATCGACAGCGTAGTATTTGCCGCCGGAGGAGGCGTGGGAGCACAAACCGGTGCTAAGGTTCCGAAAGACAAATCCGCCTTCACGCCTGAAGAAAAGAAGTTGCACAACCTTGACCGAGTTGCACGTAATGCCATACTGACTACGCTCAGTGACTCACACCTCGGAAGGGTACAAGATTGCAAAACGGCGAAAGAGCTATGGGACACCTTGGCTATACTGAGCCATGGAACTCCTCAGATCAAAGAAAACAAGCTCGAGCTAGAGCTTCGTAGGTTCGATGCCTTTGCAATGGAGCCTCATCAAACCATTGACGAGCCGAGTGTCGATTCACCAATCAAGTCAATGTCATCAATGGGCTGGGGAGGTCGTTCACCAACAAGGAGATGAAGACCAAGATCTTGAGAGCGTTGCCCCGACAGAAGTGGCTTCCATTTGCTACTTATTTACGTCGCTCTGATCTAAATGCTCTAACTCCTGATGTTATATTTTCAGAATTAAAATCGGAGGAATTCGAGCATAGCCTACCCCAAAAGTGCTTAAGCGCTCCAATCGACACGCAGCTTCGACCACGCCTTCAAGGCAACAATAAGCAATACCGGAGCCAAGCCTATTTCCTCAAGCAAAGATGTGGCCACATCGCAGCAAAGTCTTCCGAGACTTCAGCCCCGACCGCCTAGCACCGATGGCTCTCAAATATCGGAGGGAAAAGGAGAGAGTCGAAAGCCGAGGAAATACAACCGAGATTCTTCCTCGTAAGAAAGACTATCATAAGAAAGAAGAATCTAATCTTCTACCGAATGCGGAAATCGTAGTCTCGCCGCGTCCGTCTAAAGACTCACTGGTAAGAGCAAAGCAGAACATCCACCGCTACAACCGCAAGAAGGAGGGACACTATCGCACGATTGTCCCGAACTCTCACCGCTCAAAGAGCGGAATGGCAGCCAGGAGAAAGAAATTCGCCGAGAGACGGCAGCCTATATAGCCGGAGAGATATCCGACAACTCAATTGAGGAGGATACATTCATGTATTCTTCTGAAGATGAAGCCGCATTCATCGCAGTTGAGGTCGCAGAGACAATTCCTGATGAGTCAGCCGAATACTGTCTGATGGCCGGAGAAGAGGCTGAGGTAAATTCTAAACGCATTATTACCTCTTCTTCACACAGTACACAAGACACGTGCTCGGTCACAGGTGATCCTCTAGATGTGGTACAAGCCTACGACGATCCGCTAGAGGAACAGTATTCAACGAAGCAGAGTTCAAAGAGAACCATCCAGGAACTTGAACAGGTAAAGGCCGAGAATCGTAGACTTTCTTCCGATTGTCGGGTCTCTACCGAGTCAGTGGATCTAGTTGCGAGACTCAAGGAAGATATTGAATCTCTTATGACTAAGTCTCGCTTCAAGAGACTCGGATCTCGCCCGACCAAGGACAATTCCGAGAAAGAGACCGAAATAGCCAAGCTCGCCCGAAGCTCGCGACGTGCGTAATGACTATGACTCACTCGTAAGGAGTGACGAGGTCCGGAGAGGTTTGATGACCGAACAATACCCGGGAGCGAAGGAGAAGCTTGAAAGCATGCTTAGAGCACAACGGCCAACCGCCGTGAAAGAAGGCCTTGGCTATACCCACGAAGCTTCCACCTCCAAAAGCTCAAGAAACCCGGGCCGATAGGTTCGTCGAGAGGAAAGGTGCAAGCCGCCGACACCACACCTCGGCGAAGAACAAACAGAAAATGATTGCACCTCGCCCGAGTAGCAACAAGCAAACGACCAAAGGTTCCAGCCCCGTGACACCGCGATCAAATTCGTGGGGAACCAAGAAGGTCGATGGGCGTAACAAGACAAGGAGCCACCGTATGAGCACCCGGCCAAGACGGCTCGTACTACTATGAGCCCGTGGTCGGGAGAAGCGCTAAGACTCGAAGAAGAAAGCGCCCGAACCCAAAATTATCAGCAGAAAGTCGGTATCTCCAAGTCCCGTGGAGAAGAAAGCCGATAAGGTTCGAAGAAGAATTCTAGAACTTCTAAGGTCCCGAGACGGATCCGGGTTCCGAAATCACCCACTAACCTCGTAAGGACCCAACCGAACCAAAGGGTACCTAAAAACGCCTCGTTTTGCAGTGCATAAGGACCCGTGGATAGTGGACAGCGGCGCTCGAGACACATGACTTACCGTAAGAGCTCGCCGACCAACTACGTACAAGAAGATGGTCCCGCACTGAATTCGGTGACAACTCCAAAGGCTACACAAGGGGATACGGAACGCCGAACATTGGGACCGCCACGCCTCCAAGAGTAACATATGTTGAAGGACTTCAACATAATCTCCTTTCAGTCAGTCAATTCTGTGATAATCTTAACAGAGTAATCTTTGATGCTGGTTTCTATGATATTGTTGACAAATCTACAAGGAAAACAGTGTTATCAGGTTCGCGGAGGAAGAACATCTATGTTGCAAACTGGAATATCGCAGAACCTGAGGCTTGCTTGCTCGCACGTACTAAATCGGTGACAAGTCGCCGAGCTATGGCACAAGAGACTCAGCCACCTGAACTTCAAGACCATGAACAAGCTTGTCAAGAACTCTAAAGTCAGAGGACTGCCCAACGAATCGTTTATCAAAGATAGAAATTGTGAAGCGTGCCTGAAGGGAAAGCAAACAAAGAGGAGCAATCCACCTATTCCGTCACCTTCCACTGATGGAATCCTTCAGCTGCTTCACATGGACTTATTCGGGCCAGTCTCTCCAGTGACTATAAGATGCAAGAAGTATGCCTCGTCGTCATTGACGACTACTCGAGATATACTTGGGTCATCTTCATCGCCAACAAATCTGATGTTCAGACTGAGTTACCTAATCTACTGAAGAAACTCAGTGTGGAAAAGAACATCAAGATTAAGAAGATACGCTCGCAGAGGAACAGAGTTTCTAAACTCGGTAGTTAAGACATACTCGCGATAAAGAGGGAATTCAGCACGAGACATCACCGCGCACCCTCGCCAGAACGGACTTGCCGAACGTAAGAACAGAACACTCAAAGAAGCAAAGCAAGAACGCTCCTCGCAGATTCTCGGACTACCCTCAAAGTTTTGGGCCGATGCTACCGACACCGCCCGTTACACTCGTAATCGATCACTACCGACACAAAGAACACATGAAGACGCCTTACGAACCGTGGAAAGGGAGAATTCATTCTATTTCTCATTTTCACGTTTTCTACCGTCCCTGCTTTATCCACAATAATGGGAAAGATCAGTTGAAGGTCTTTGATAGCAAATCGATCAAGGAGTATTCTTAGGATACTCCCGAGTCAAGAAAGCCTTTGTGAGTCTTTAACTATCTGACTCTTTGCGTGGAGGATAGCCCTCATGTTGTTTTTGATGAATTTGTTACCGAGAACAGGAAAGATACAAAGTCAAATCGAAGATGTCAAGCAGCAAGCTACGTGATCTCTGATCGAATGATAAAGCCGAAAAGATCCAAGATTGTTGGGATGATAAGTCGACGATGAACAAACTCGCACTCAACCAACAATTGATGTAGCCGACCTAGTTGATTCTATCGAACGTAATCAACAACAGTAACAACGGTCGATGAGGAAGCCCCCGTGGTAACCGAGACCTCTACCGAGAATATAAACTCGGGGGAACGACACGTTCCCCGAGCTAAATGCCCCCGAACCCGGAAACTCGTGAGATCCTAACCTTCTTACCGAATTGCTACGGTCACGTAACGCATTACCGAAATGCCTAATACACCTACCGACCGTGCAGGAGTAGTATCGAAGAAGAAGCCGGACTCAGCGTTCTTGGCTCGATGCTCATTCTTCAAACCTTATCATTGGAGATCCATCAAAGAACTATAAGGACGAGATCAAGATTAAGTCAAGGAGAAAGCTCACTTTACTCTTGTTTTATGTCTACGTAAGAACCTCGGTCGATAGAGGACGCACTTAAAGATGCCGACTAGGTCATTGCTATGCAAGAAGAGTCGAACCAGCCGTCGAAATGAAGTTTGGGGAGCTTGTCGACGTACCTGGACATCGCACGTGATTGGAACTAAGTGGGTCTTCAAGAACAAGCGAGATGAAAACAACGTCACCGTCGTAAATAAAGCTCGACTAGTTGCTAAAGGATACAACAAAGCGGAGGGAATTGACTTTGATGAAACATTTGCTCCGGGCCGCGATTGGAAGCCATTCGTCTTTTCCTAGCTTATGCAACACATCGTGGATTTAAGATATATCGATGGATGTGAAGTCAGCTTTTCCGAACGGTGTATCAAGGAAGAAGTCTACGTGGAACAACCGCCCGGCTTTCCGGAGGACATCGTGTGTACGCACTTAGGAAAGCTCAGATGGGTTAAAACAAGCACCCGTGGCTTGGTATGATACCCTATCGACTTTCTACTTCGAAAAGGTTTTCGAGAAGGGACATAGATCGCACCCTATTCAACATAAAATCAGGAGATGACATCCTATTGGGTGCAGATCTACGTGGACGACATCATTTTCGGCCGCAAAACGAAGTCATATGTCGCCAGCTTCGAGAAGATGATGAAGGAGAAATTCGAGATGTCCATGATGGGAGAGATGAATTATTTCCTTGGATTTCAAGTAAAGCAATCACCCGAAGGAATTTTCATCAATCAAGCCAAATACACTCGAGATCTTCTCAAGAGATTCGGCTGCGACTCCAAGCAAGCCGGTACCAAAATCACCATGAACACGAACTTTAAAATCGATCTAGACAAAGAGGGAGCTTCGTTAACTCTACCGACTATAGAGCTATTATAGGCTCTTTACTTTATTTAACAACTAGCCGTCCCGACATAACTTATGCTCGTAGGTGTATGCGCAAGATTCCAAGCGGATCCCAAGCGAAGTCATTTAGACTCGCCGAAGAAGATTATGCGCTATTTAAGAGGAACACCCGATGTCGGGTTATGGTATCCTCGCCGATGATAACTTAATACTAACAAAGTTATTCTCGATGCCGATTATGCCGGATGCGGGATAGATCGAAAGTCAACTTCCCGAACTTGTCGGTTCCTAGGCAAGCAAGCCGATTTCTTGGTTCTCAAAGAAGCAAGCATTCGCAGCAACGTCCACTACCGGGCCGAGTACATGGGCCGCAGGAAGTTGCTGTGCCCGCATCCTTTGGCTTCGACAACAACTTAGAGATTATGGTATAACTCGTGATGAAGTGCCCATCTACCGCGACTCCACAAGTGCAATTGCCATAACTCGAACCCGGGCTTCTACATACCGATGCAAGCACGTGGATATTCGACACCACTTCATCGGAGACCATGTCGAGAAGAAGGATATCGGGATGGAGAAGATCCATACCGACAAGCAAAGGGCGATATATACCGACCAAACCACTAGCCGAGAACAAGTTCGGGAGAACTATCGGTTGAGCTAGGTCTACCGGATCCTATCGAGATGCGTCGGTAGATGCCGACTACCGAGAACATCATTGTTAAACAATTGGTAACAATTGGGATCAAGCATAAGGAATCGCACGACAGTCGTATAACTAAGTACAGCTGACTCGGTTGGGAAAGTCACACCGTACACGCTAGTGGGGGAACATAGTCATCGCATGACAACCATTCTCCTAATACGATCAAAGAACCACCGATAGGTTCAGCGAAGAGGTTCGATAACCAACGATAAGTTCAACGAAAAAGATCGGGAACCACCGATAAGTTCAATCAAGAGGTTTACATAATTTTGTGTACCTAAATTCTTTTGAAGCATGCTCGCATCTATTGCATCGCCGCTCACACTCGTAGTTAATGTGCATTCATTTCCCGCCATTAATAGTTTTAAGGAAAGGTCAGTAGGAAACCTTTTCATTTACATAAACTGAGTAATTAATGTTGTCTGTCACGCATTTAATGCATGTCTTCTCACTTACCTTTATTACGTCGATCTATGTTTTAGGCGGCTTTTGTAATCATTCCTTTTATAACATTAAATCTTAGCCGTTCATAGTTTTTGGAAGATTAAAACTCAGTCGTTGGATTGAAACTTGCAATCAAGCCAATATATACAAAATCTTTCAACTTCTATCTTTTTCCTCACTTTTCCCCATTATCAAAACCTAAGAGCTTTTATCGCAAATCAGTTTCCATCTCAAATCTCTTGTAACTGCTTTGCCTGTGCATCTCTCAAGCTCTCATACTCTGTAATGTATTCAAATCTGCTGACAACTACTGACTTACTCTATTTTCAAATGCTAACATGTGTTTTGCAGATTTCTATGGTGATCGTACAGACTCCTGAACCAATAGTGGAGATCATGGCCATCCGAATCCAGTTCGAACCAACAATGGCTTTCCGCCAGGTGGACATTTCATATCTGGAGCCTATGTTCGATGCTCTGGAGAGGTCAGGGTTGGAGACCCTTGTGTCCAAGCATCCGTGTGCCCATCTGCCAAGGCAAGTGGCAGAAGCATATTTCAACTGGAACTCAGTGGCTGCCGGAGGAGAAGAAGCTTCCTTCTCATACATGAGAGAAACCACTCCGAACAAGTGGAAGCAGACTCAGCACACCTTCAACATCCGCGAGGCTCTAGTCCACGCGTTTCAGCTTCCTAATTCTGGTATCTCACCTATCGGATATAAGGAAAGGGAGATCAATGCCTATGTACAGAAGTTCAAGACAGCTCTCCCGAGGAATCTTTTGTTACCTCAGTTTAGAGGTTTAGCGTATGTGGTCTCGCACATACTGACAAGCTCAGCTGGATCGTATGATCAACTGTCCAAACCTAGGATTCAGCTGATGATGGTTATTGATGACGGAGTAGAAGTGAATTGGGCAGACTATTACATGACTCAGATGAAAGCCCAGGCCCAGAAATTCACTACTCTACCCACTGGCGCGAGAGGAAGTTGGCCAGTACGGGTAAGCTTCTATTCGGGACTAAGATGTCTGTCCTAATAGAGAGTGTTGTACAGAGGAACTCAGCTTTCGAAGACTCAAAGCTGTACAACACTAAGCTGATGAAATTTAAGACTAAAGAAGCGACGGAGAAGTCAATTGGCAAAGGGCCACCCGAGCGTAAGAGAGCCGCACGCTCTCCCGCCATGTCCTGCTGATGTGCCCAAGAGGAGGAGGCTTACAAAGCCACGACCAACTGAGGTCACTGTGGCTCAGCCGATAACTGTCATAGAACAGGCTCCTCCTCCACCTCAAGATGAGCAAACCTTGGACTCCGACACAGGGATGGAAGGAGCCACCCTCAAGGATAAAGCTCAAGTCATCGCTCTCCGGTGACACTCGCCCGACATTAGAGAGCAAACCGAAGAGACCGAATGGACAACAACTCATACCACTCGTCTCGTGCTACAGTCCGAGATTCACGATCGATTCCGTAGATAGCTGAGCATGAAGACTTGGTTGACATTGCCATCAGGGCAAGAGTTCAGATGCTACTGAGGTTTTTAAACTGGGATATTCTGATAGACTTTGCAAAAACTCAGTCAGCCATCGATCTATTAATAGAGGAGCAAGATTTACAGGCAGAGATCGGTTTCGGGGAGCCAGCTGATTTGGTGTCCTTCGAGGATCTTCGAGCTGCTATGCTCTATCTTCTTAGCATGCGTACCACAGCTCCTGCTGATAATGCTTCGCCTCCATCTCCTCCTGCTGATGAGGATGATGACCAAGAACAAGATCAGGAGATGGAAGGCAACCCCAAGGATGCAGAGTTGGGAGGCTCTGCTGAGGGACCAACTCCTCATGAGAAGAGCCAATCACCACCCCCTGGTACATCAAGTGAGGCTCAGGGCGCTCCGAAGTACAGTCGGGTGCAGCTCCTCATGTTTTCTGATCAAAGGCTCGGAACAAGCTCTTACCAGATTCAACCCATTGGTTCCGTATCCTCCAAATCATTGAATAAGGCAATCAGATGCCAAGGTGCTAAAAACAGACTTCTCGCCAAAGACGTCCATATCAAATGGGAGAAGTATACGAAGGCGCAGACTGAAAGCCTGGATAAGCTAGTCGCTGGCATCTCCACTCCTCAAGAGGCTCCTTCGCAGCCTGATTTTATGGAGATGATCGAGCAGGCCTTGATAGCTCAGAAAGCAGATCTATCTGCACAGAGTCAGTTGCTGCTCCAAGCTCAGCACAAAACATTTACTGAGCAGCTGACTCATGCCCTCACAACAGTCCAAGCTCAAATGGAAGAGCGAAACAAGTTGGCTACAAGCAGCCTCCAGACTGCTATTAAGCTACAGGTTGCGGCCTTGAACGAGATTCAGAAAGAGATGAAGGAATCTAATGATCTAGCCCTGCTGAAACTCCGCCAGGAGTCAGTTGCTCAACTTAATCGATCTAGGGCTGATCAAGAGAAGGACTGGGAGAAATACTGTGACTTGGTCAAGAATTTCGACTCTACAGTTAATCAGATCAAGGACTCAGTATACAAGCTTGAGAAAGAAGTCACAGCTATCCGTACCAACCTCGATAAGGCTGCTGATGCCAAAAAGGGGGAAGGTATAATAAAAGATGAACCTGAAACGGATACAGCTGATGTACAGATTATCAGGGAAAGGGTTCAGGAGGAGAGACCCTCCACAGCTGAAGAACCCGCACAGACTCAGGGGGAAAGGGCTCAGGAGGAAGGACCCTCTACTACTCAGGATATGAACTCTTCTGAGGTCCTTCTCCTAGATTTTCCACTTCAGCCAACCCCCATCTCCTCTTCTGCTGCTCACATTGAAGAAGTAACCAGATTTATTGAGCAGGAGACAGAAGAAGAAGAGCCTGAGCCTGAACAATTGCCACCGCAGAGGCCGGGGAAGGAGATTGCAACTGTATCTAATCCTCCTTCCTCCCCGGTCCATAAGTTCAAATCTAAAGCGGAGCAAGAGGCTTATGACCTCAAAATTGCCCAACAGTTGCAGGATGAGCTCGACCATGAGCGTCAGCTTGAAGAGGCAAAGCAGGCGAAAAAAGAAGCCTAAGGACAAAGCTGTTAGAGGCAAAGGCAAGAAAAAGGTCGGGTCGGTCGAAGAGCAGAAGAAGAAAGCCCAAGAAGATTTTGCTAAGGCTCTTCCAACTGAGATCCAAGCTACTGCTCAGAGTATTCCCACTTCTACTCTAACACCTGAGCAGATAGCGGAAGATCAAGCGATCTGGGAGGCGACGCTGCAAGGTCCGAGTCTCGAGCAAGGAGACAAGAGAGCAAACCGCACTCCGAGAAAAGAAAAGGATAGCTGACTTGGCGAAAATGCGTAGCTTATCTCTCAAGCCAGCAGCTGATCCGAGGAAGCAGATCCCAAGAAAATCCAAGTTCATCAGGGGCCCATATGTTAAGAATATTCCTATCCCGCATGTGGATAAATGGGTGCCGGCTGATATGAACAACCATTGGGAAAGGCTGAAAGAGGATTTTATTAAAGGCTATTTTGTATGGCGCATTTATCCTCTCGACTGTCCTGCTGATCAATTATTCGACGAACTAATCTCGAGATTTGATATCTCATTCAGAGATCGGCGGAGACAGATTATGGAAGAACAGAATATTCCCTTCCGTGCCCCAGCTTTCCGACGTTTTCCTCCGCCAAGAACTGCTAGTGGACTGCTGTGCACGAAGGATATTGAGAGAGAGATAGAGGAAGCCGCTTTCCATCTGGGTTTGCTGCCTGAAAATCCTCTTGACAATGAAGAAATCCAGGAGATCAGGATCAGAGTTTACAAGTATTATTATCTGGATCCTCCCGTTGAGAAGTCTGCCGATTTCAAGAAAAGGACTCAACGCTTCAAGCGTCAGCAGTGATTTCTTCTTTTTGATTTCTGTTGTAATAGCTGTAGGAGCTTGTACTTCATTGATTATATATATCAGTTCCTATTGCTTGTCAGACAATTACTCATTGTCTTTCAGCTCTTTGCATCGTGTTTTTCACGACTGATCACTAAGTGATCTGACACACACTCACAGACAGTTTCTCTGATTTTGCCTATCTCCCACCTACTGAAGTATTGAAATAACTTTATCTTTATTTTTCCTCAGAATGCTGTAAGGAGGAAATTGTTGTCAGTAGGATAGCATCTTTTATAGACTTAAGAAGTTTAAGAGGTAGAGGTAGAGGTTTTGGCATCATCAATTAGGGGGAAATTGTTGGATATGAGTCAGTAGATGGTACTCAGCTGTTGTTTGGTTAAAAGAAAATTGGGGGAAATCATAGTAGTACTATGGAATTGAAGATCCTAAAACCTAGCTGATATCAGTAGATTAGTGTGTCGTTAGGATTAGCTGATGTATAGGTTAGACTTGGTGTATTGTTTATTATTTTTGTCTAAGTCCTGTACGGGGTAATTGTTGAACCGATCTTCCGTTGAAGATACTTTTCGTAACCCCACGTCATCGTTGTAATCGCTTGTGTTCTTCGCCGGCACTGATCCTTCACTCGCCGAAGACGGCGCATCACCGACAAATCATCGGAGAAGACTACTCCCGCCGATAGTCATCGCAGAAGAACGTTAACAAGCACGATCCTTCGCAGCCGCCACCGACCTACTCATAGATGTCGTGTCACCGACTCACTGAAGAAGACAGAGACTTTTCGCCTATCAGTATCCTACGGAAAGCGACCCAGCTATTCAAGTCTTTTCGAAAAGTTCAGCAGAAGACATACGAGGTTGTTGAACGGTCAACTCTGACATTCTCACCAACTACAAACCTCGACCAATGAGAAGCCGACAACGCTTACCTACTCTACACAAGAAAGTCGTTCTCTCATGAACAAGGCATTAACTGCCCTGCTGCAACAAGTTCGAATTAATGGCCGTTTTCCTTGGAAGCTTGTGACACGTGGCATCGTCGTCTCCAACGGACATATGCCATAACTCACAACTATAAATAGAGAAGTTTTTGAAGCTCCGAAAAGAGACTGAATTTCAAAGGGACAAGCTCAAGTGCATAAACGCTCTAGAACACTCAAAGATCATCCAGAGGAAAACTTGCATACTTAGAAGATTTCTTAGTTTTTCTCTCTAGAGTTCTTACATCCCTTACTTCTCTAGACTAAGCTCATTGTCATATTTATAGCTTAGATTCGAAGGAGTTCACATTTAGTGAATTGTTCTTATTGTAAGAACTCCTTCTCAGCTGGAGAAAATTCCCTTCCCTTTCAAACTTAGGTTTGGATTGTAAAGTCGCTAAGGACTATAACTTAGAGGGAACTGTCCAAAGGCACGCATCCCCGCCGAGGCTTGCTCGATTAATCAACAAGTTCTCCTGCCTTGTTCAGGACCGTGGACGTAGGATCTTGGGTATCCGAACCACGTTAAATCGTTTGTGTTCTTTTACTGTTTTATTGCATAGCATTAAACTGTCTTAAAAATCATAAGCTTGCATAAAACGTATTTTATAAAGCGCACAACCAAAAGATTTAATTTGCTAAAACGTGTTTTCAAAAGAGACGAATTCCGGGCCCCACACTTTCCGCACAACAGTCTCTGACTGATTCTCAAAGTACTGACAACAGTCAGTAGGAGAGAGTTCAGTAGCTAACTCACTCTGTCCCGCGATCGGAGGCTTATTTGGCACTGTTCATCAGTTGCAATCATCAGCTCAGCTGACCTTCACTGAGAAAAAGAAACTGAGCTCAGGTGTATTCACCCCCCCCCCTCTACACCTGACTTATCGTCTCCGGACCAACAACGATCATCTGAAGGTGGTCAATGTATTGACATTGATGTATTTTTTCTTCGCACCTGTCGAGACGAAGAAGGTTGAGACCTGGGTATGGATCCTGGCAGATGATTTAGACGTGTGGAATAATTTTCCATGGGGATCATACACGTACAATGCCCTCCTCCACTACATGAGCTTTGCACCGAAGCGAGTGGATGTAGTGAAATTGAAATACAATATGTATGGGCCAGTTTGGGTCCTTCAGGTATGAATCGATATTTAATTGTTTCAATTTATTATTTATCGACAAATTTATACTTGTCATGATCTTTAATCGTATTGTAGATTTGTGCATTCGATGCGATACCAGATTTGGCCCGACTATGTGTCCGCCTTGTGAATGATGGAGGTATGCCCCGATGTATTAAGTGGGTATTTATGACGCCACCAAATACGGAGTGGATCAGGTATGCTCGAGGCCGTGTTTGGAGCGGATCAGGGAATTGGCATCTCGAAGACGTCGTGGTACACTGCGAAATTCATAAGTTATACTATTTTATCATTTCAGGTTCATCAGTTTAAAAATATTTGCTAAGTACTAATTTGAATAACTTATAGGTCATTTTCCCGGTGTTGGTCGCCTCCCATTGGGTCGCAGTCCGATTGTGTATCGATACTTGGACGTTGGAGCTCTACGACACACTCAACCAGCGTGGATACGAGCAAATATTTTAAGTTGAGGAAACAAAATCTGAGGCTGCTTCGCAAACTGATCGAAAGTTTTCTAAATGTACGTATTTTAAATTCTTAATTTTTTGGATTTGAATAATATTTTAAAAATATTTGTAAATTTTTTAATAGGCTTCTAGTTATTGGATGATGAATAAGTTCAATCTGTCGCATCCGGGAACTCGGAGTCCCCAGTTAGTCCTGATGCCGCAGGATGTCCAGTTTAAGCAAGAGGACTCGAACTGTTGTGGTCCATATACATGTATGGCAATCGAGCGTCTAATCACAGGATGGCCTACACCCAATTGGGGTAACCGGATAACCAACATCAGATTCTATCGGAAGTGGATGGCCTGGAAATATTTCGAGCAATGCTATACCGAAGACTAGATTGTTAGATTATTTTAGCTGCAAACTGACATTATTCTAATACAGTTGTAATTAGCCAAATACTAACATTATTCGAATTTACATGGATGCTTTCTAATTATAATTGCTAAAAACATTCCCACGGACGAGGGCCGATGGGTGAAGCAATCCAACGGCGTCGGCCCTACATTGTTCGTGAGTGTATCCTCTCGGCCCGGATCCCTCGGTCTAGGAACACCATTTCCACACAGACGAGGGCCGATGGAGGGCCAACAGGCTAAGCTATCCATCAACCTAAGAGGAATAGATTGTTAAATTATTTTAGCTGCAAACTGACATTATTCTAATACAGTTGTTGTTTTTTAATTAGCCAAATACTAACATTATTCGAATTTACATGGATGCTTTCTAATTATAATTGCAAAAAACATTCCCACGGACGAGGGCCGATAGAGGGCCGATGGGTGAAGCTCTCCAACGGCCTTGGCCCCACATTGTTCATGAGTGTATCCTCTTGGCCCGGATCCCTCGGTCTAGGAACACCATTTCCACACAGACGAGGGTCGATGGAGGGCCGACGGGCTAAGCCATCCATCAAATTCGGCCCCTATAGATGTGGCATGTTCCTCTCGGCCCGGTCGAGAGAACTCCCTTAGCTAATCAACACAGATTTCACCACAGTCGAAGGCCGATGGAGGGCCGATATGCTAAGTGTTGGTCCTGTGAGTGAGTTCAGGTGTAGAGGGGGGGGGGTGAATACACCTGAATCCAAATTTCTCAACTTTCGAACACGAACAGTCCTATTCAGGAAGGTGCCGTACTGAAATAGTTCAAAGACTGCACAACTATTCCGAATCGTGTTAAAGGCTAAAGGAGTACTCGACTCACCCGAGATCCGCTAACCGACTAGGTCGAATCGCATCGATCGGTGAGAGTTCGGTGTGCGGAATTGTGTAGGCCCAAATCGGTTTTAATGAGGAAAACGCTTTTATGCAAGTCTCGGTTCAAGAGATAAGAAGTTCGAATACCGAGACAGCTTAAATCGATTTTAAATATGATGTTCGAGATGCACAAGAAAAATCAATGAAACAGTAAGTAAACGACACAGATATTTTTAAAGTGGTTCGGATATCAACAATCCTACGTCCACTGTCCCGATAGATCAAGAGGCTATTTATTATACTGAGTTAGTCTCAGTCAGCTTGTACACAGGACAAAGCCGTGGCTTGGGGATTATACTGAGCAAGTCCCAGTTTACAATTCTATCAAACTTTACAATTCTATCAAACTTTAAGTGTTTGATTGATTTGCCGGATGTGCAGCCGAATCTTTTGATGAGGTCTCGAGTGTATTTGCCTTGGTTGATGAACATTCCCTTTTCAGATTGCTTGACTTGAAAACCAAGGAAGTAGTTCATTTCACCCATCATCGACATCTCGAACTTATCCTTCATCATCTTTTCAAATTGCTGACACATGATGACATTCTTTGATCCGAATATAATGTCATCCACGTAGATCTGTACAAGTAATAAGTCTTCTTCCGACGAATGCTGAATAGAGTGCGGCTCTCATCGTGCCTTTCGAAAACCTTTCGAAGAAGAAACTCGGACAGTGGTATCGTACCAAGCCCCCGGGTGCTTGTTTTAACCCGTATAGAGCCTTTCCGAGTCTATATACTTGATGTCCCCGCTGAAAGCCGGGCGGTTGTTCCACATAGACTTCTTCTTTCAAAGCACGCCGTTCGAGAACGCAGACTTCACATCCATTTGATAAACTCTGAATCGTTGATGTGTTGCGTAGGCCAGGAATAGTCTGATTGCCTCCAACCTTGCAACTGGAGCGAACGTCTCATCGAAATCTATCCCTTCGGCTTGACAAGTAGCCTTTAGCTACGAGTCTTGCTTTGTTCCTTACTATAACGTTGTTTTCATCTCGCTTGTTTTTGAAGACCCATTTAGTTCCAATAACATGTTGATGCCGGGTCCGTCTACAAGCTCCCATACTTCGTTTCTCGTGAACCGATTCAGCTCCTCCCCGCATAGCAATGATCCAGTCAGCATCTTTCAGTGCATCCTCAATGGTCTGAGGCTCTTCAGTAGACAAGAAGCAGGAAAATAATGCGCTTTCTCCTTGACAGAATCTGGATCTTGTCTTGACATTTGCTGAAGGATCTCCAATGATTAAATCAGCAGAGTGAGCATCGAGCCACGATCTACGATGTTTCAACTCTTCATCCGAAACTTGTTCAACACGGATAGTAGGTGAGTTAGGCATTTCGGTTGTACTATTCCGAGATTGAAGTAATTCAAGAACGAGAGTATGGTCTCATCGAGTCACCGGGTTCGGGGCATTCAGCTCGGGAACATTACTAGACGTTCCCCCCCGAGGTGTTGCTCTCGGTAGTGTTGGTCTCGGTTACCTCAACGGTTTCTTCATCGACTCGAGTTACCCGGGATTGATTCCGTTCGGGAGAATCAATCTACTCAGCCTACTTGCTCACTGGGTTGAGATTCGGTAGATTTGTCTTCGGTTTCTTCGTCGAATCATCATCCCAACATAGCCGGATCTTTTCGATTTGTCTTTTAAGCTTAGATCCCGTAGCCGCTTCCGATGTCCTCGGATTCGAATTTGAGTTATTGCTCCCGTCTTCGTAGCAAACTCGTTAAAAACAACATGAGGGCTTTCCTCCACGCAAAGAGTCCGATGGTTGAATACTCGAAAGCTTTGCCGACCCAAGAGTATCCTAAGAATACTCCCCGATCCGACTTGCTATCAAAAGTCTTGACCTGATCTTTCCCATTATTGTGGATAAAGCATGAACAACCAAAAATATGGAAATAAGATAGAGAAGGCTTCCTGCCGTTCCATAGTTCATATGGTGTCCGCTTATCGCTGCTTTGTCGGTAGAGATCTATTCCGAGTATAACATGCGGATCGGTAGCTTCCGCCCCGTAATTTGGTTGGGAGTCCCGAGTCTGCGAGTAGAGTCCTTTGCCGCCTCTTTTAGAGTTCTCGTTCTTTCGTTCAAGCAACTCCATTCTCGCCGAGGTGTGCGTGCGGTGAAGTCTCATGCTCTATTCCTTCGCTTGCGTAACTCCTTTACCATGGAATTAAGGAACTCGGTTCCTCCGTCCGAACATATTTTTCTTATCTTGGTGTTCTTCTCGACACCGAGCTTTTTCGAAGCGTTGGTAACTCGTTTTGACGTCGACTTGTTGGCAATGAATATGACCCATGTGTAGCGCGAGTAGTCATCTATGACCACTAATGCATATTTTCTCGCCTCCCGATCGTCACCGGGGAGACTGGACCGAACAAATCCATATGTAGCACTGAAGAATTCCATCCGTGGAAGGCGATGGAACCGGAGGATTTTGATTCCTTGTTTGCTTTCCCTTCGTACATGCTTCACACCGAGTGTCTTTGCTTGAATACTTCATTCGGCGGTCCCCTTGCTAGAATGTTTCTTGCAAGCTTGTTGAGCGTCTTAAAGTTGAGATGGCTCGAGTCTTCGTGCCATAGCCACCCCGTGCGGTTGTCATTCTTTGCCAATAAGCAAGCTTCGTGTTCACCGAGTTCCATCGGCCACATATACGTTCTTTTGCGCGAACCCGATAACACCGTTTTCCCCCGTAGATTTATCAATAACATCACGTAAACCAGATCCAAATATCACTCTATTTGAGTTATCACAAAATTGACTAACAGAGAGAAGATTATGCTGGAGTCCTTCAACATATGATACTCTTGGAACGTTGGCAGTTCCAATGCTGAGTGTTCCATATCCTCTGGTATAGCCTTTTGCATTGTCTCCGAACTCAATTTTGGGTCCTTCTTCAGTGATATAATTCTTCAGTAGACTCCTTTGGTATGTCATGTGTCTTGAGCATCCGCTGTCCACATACCATGGGTCTTTACGCACCTGCAAAACAGAATTATATTCAGGTACCCTTTATTTTTGATTTTGGGTCCTTAGATGTTAGTTTTAGTAACCCAAATCTGTCTAACAACCCTGGTGGTTTCAGATATTTTCTTTCCACTGGAGTCAACATATCTGACCACTGGACTGGTCACAGCTGACTTCTGAGGCTTCTGAGGTTTAGGAGTCCTGATCTTCTGAGTTGGTGGACTGCTGACCTTTGCCTTCTGTGCGGCCTTTTTCTTCTTCTGACCTTTGGAGCCTCTTTGGACTATGGGTTCATAATAATATGATCCATACTGAGCAGGATGCGTCAGCTTCGGAGGTCCATACTGATCTGCCAAGTTTGATTTGCTGGTTCCCCCTTGACTGAACTGGGGTTTCTTGACATTGATCTTCTTGTCAGAATGTTGATGTGTGGGATGAGGTGCTTTCATCTTCTGTTTGTTCTTTGCTAGGGGGTTCAGTATATCTGCGTTGATAGTCTCCCCTCGAACAAATCTATCAGCAAGCCGTACTTCTGAGTGTACTGGGGCAGATGAGGAAGCTCCTAGACTGAATCCAAGTCCTTCCTTGCAGTGCTTTGGCTTATTGCTTGCTAGCATAGCCTCCAATTTCTTCTCTGCGCCCATGTACCTCTCAGTCATCAGGTTCCTCCAGACATCATCACTTTTCTTCAGTGCGTCGTGCTCGGTCCGAAGTCCTAACGCTTCTTGCTTCATGAGACTCGGTTCGAGATCTTTCCGAGTCAAGTCATTGGTCAAGACTCGAAATCCGATCTTCTTGATGCCGAGACTTGGCCATCGAGAGAGTTTATCTCCTCCCCCGAGTCTCAACACAAGTCCTTCGGCCTCGGTAACAACCTCGACTCTCCCGAGAAAGTCTCCGATTCTCCACTTTCGTGGTATCCAACTCCCCGAAGAGTCTTACCGAGCTACGTACTCATCCGAATTTGTTCATCTAGTAGATCTTCATATGCGGTCGAGATGTCCAAATTCCCATCCGCACTCGAAATAGTGTCGTGTGTGCGGTGTGAAGAGGAGTTAACTGGTTCATGAGAATTTACCTCATCCTCTTCGTCTGCCATCATGCACATTTCAGTTGATTCATCTGCTTCATGCTCTAAGGCCATGAAAGCCGCTTCATCGTCGAGATGAATCCATAAAGGAGTCGATCTCTTCCGAGTCATCCGAGATTTCGCCACTATGTAGGATTGTCTTTTCGGGCGAATTTCTCTCTCCTTGCCTTGCGTGTTTGTGCGTTCAAAGACTATCGAGCTCGGGACAATCATACCGATAATGTCCCGGCTTCTTGCGGTTGTAGCAAGTGATGACTTTTTCTTCTTTGGTTGCACTATCCCTTGAGGGTGTTGAGTCATCTTTCTTTCGCATTCGTAAGATTGAGTATCGGGAGCGCGTTTAGGTGTATATTCCGACTTACCTTTTGTATCTCGGTATGCTTTGGTCGGTTTTCTACGCCTTTCTTTCTCCTTCGATACTTCACTGCGAGCAAGCGTACTTCCGAACTAGACTTCCTTCTTGTAGGTCGCCGAGTGAAGGCTCGGTCTTACTCGTCGTCTTGCTCGTAGCGGGAGATGCTTGTGCTGACCGTAGCTTTGAAAGCATGGTCAATCTTCGTATCGCCTTCGCTCTCGGCTTTCTTTGAGGTCCGTCGAACTCATACTCCTTCGCTCGTAATTACGAAAAGATATGGTCGGGAGACACAAGCATCTAAATCGAATGTCGCAATAAAGTGGCAAAAGGTGTCCAGGTGTCCGTCCGGCGGTGCCCTCGAATCTTCGGATTCATCTCTCGATTCTTCGAATGTCTTTCCCACCCCATTGATAGAATTCATCGATTGGTAAATCGACGTTTAGATCTTGGATTTTGTCCCCGGGCATGAGAGACAAGCTTTCCAGCTTTTGGAGTTCCGGCGCTAATTTGTTGGCTTTAATCTTCTCGAGTCCCTCGACTCGGAGCGCAAGAGCATCCCGCAGTTCTTTAGCAGTCTTGCATTCCCGAACCCCGCCAAGATAAGAATCACTAAAGGTGGTTAGTATAGCATTCTCGGCGACTCGATCTAGATTGTGAAGCTTCTTCTCTTCGGAGTGAAGAGATTTCCGTCTTTGGGGATCTTCTTCCCGGTCCACCATTCCTCCTCCTTGAGCTTGGTCCCGAGTCACGACACTATCAATCATAGGAACGATAGGTCCATCTTCAAGCACTTCATCATATCGTCATGGAGGGATGTCGATGAGCTTCCATCCCGACTCGCCATACTTCGTAGTTCTCCACCGAGAACATAGGTACCATCCTTTGATATATCAGCCATGAAGAATAATGATATGAATGTAGAGTGATATGCAGTGAAAAAACGCTTTCCCTCGGATCCGTTCGAATAGACCAGTCTCAAAGATAACAAGAGTCAAAGAACTCCCGCTTCCGATACCAATTGTTGGTCCCATGAGTGAGTTCGGGTGTAGAGGGGGGGTGAATACACCCGAATCCAAAATTCTCAACTTTCGAACACGAACAGTCCTATTCGGGGAAGGTGCCGTATCGAAATAGTTCGAGGACCGCACAACCGTTTCGAATCGTGTTAAAGGCTAAAGGAGTACTGACTCAGCTGAGATCTGCTAACTGACTAGGTCAGAATTCAGTATCGATCAGTGAGAGTTCAGTGTGCGGAATTGTGTAGGCCCAAATCAGTTTTAATGAGGAAAACATTTTATGCAAGTCTCAGTTCAGTAGATAAGAAGTTCAGAATACTGAGACAATTAAATCGATTTTAAATATGATGTTCAGTATGCACAGTAAAATCAATGAAACAGTAAGTAAACGACACAAATATTTTTAAAGTGGTTCGGATATCAACAATCCTACGTCCACTGTCCCGATAGATCAGGAGGCTATTTATTATACTGAGTTAGTCTCAGTCAGCTTGTACACAGGACAAAGCCGTGGCTTGGGGATTATACTGAGCAAGTCCCAGTTTACAATTCTATCAAACTTTAAGTGTTTGACAAACTTCTCCAACAATGAAGGAGTCCTTATACAATAAGGATTGGGTTCAAATGTGAACTCCTTCGTCTAAGCTATGGATATAACAAGTGAGCTTAGGGTTAGAGGGATAAGGAACGAGAATGTAGCTATCTAGAGCGACGAACAGCTGAGGGTTTAGTTATAGGTTCGTGTCAGTCGCTTGGATACTAGAAGCTTATGTCGGTTCAGCTTGGTTCCTTTTGAGCTGGATGTAGTCTTTCACCGGAGATAACTCGGTTGATTCTTGCGGAAGACTTAGTCGTTAATTTCGCTCGTTTGAATGCTCTGTGCGTTTCTTGCTTCGCGTTCTTGTGTTGGTTCTAGGTGTTCGCTTCAAATCTTGAATGATCCCTCTATTTATAGAGTGGAGAGAAGAATAGATCCGTTGGAGACGATCTTCTTCTTTTTCCCTCTTTTGCGGTAGCAAACGGCTCTTTTGTAGTAGGTACAGTGTCCTTTCCCTCCTTTTACGGAAATATGTTGACTGTAGCTTTAGTAGGTGGGACGACACGTGTATGCTTGTCATTCGTCGAGGTGGATGTGGTGGTTGAGACAGAACAAACTTCGAGGCAACTGAAGTTGACTTCTCTCTTCCTCGTACTTGACAACACTGATAGCTTATCAAAAGATTCAGACAGTTCATAAGACTGTCAGCCGATGCTGAGTCTGATTTTGTATTCAGTAGATAGACAGCTGAGAAAGGTCTTCTGAAAATCAGCTCTGAGTCCAGTGAACTACTCATGCTGAGTTCAGTTCAACTGACTCTCTCAAAGATATCTTGCTCTCGCCGAGTCCAAGATTCACCGAGTCTTCTACACCGGTGCCGAGGCCGATGAGCTACCGAGCGCCTTGACCGGAGCGAGAGTGTCTACCGAGTCCGAAACCTCGGAGACAAATACGAATACAAAGGAATGGTTCACCAATCGATAGGGTTTTGGGATCTTCAAATCTTCTCAACGGTTCGAGCACGAGGCTACTGAGCGTGATTCAGTATAGAAGATAGAGTCATTTCCCACAAGTATGATCATGCTGAGGATTGAATCATCACCTAACAATTTCCCCCTATTTGATGATGCCAAAACCTATCATCTATGTCTTATCAACTATGCTAAACACTAACTTACTCAGAAACAGAGCTCCTTACAAATATTACAAGTAGGATCAGTGGAGTTGTCTGGTAAGTGCTAGACTACTGAGGGAGACAGAGCAGAACAATTTCCCTTTTTACAATAATTCCCCCTATGCAACAATTTCCCCTAAGAGAAATAATAACTCTATGAAAGTCTAGTCTATCAGAGATCTAACCGAGCAAAAACTGACAAGTAAATAAATAAAGTGTGTGTGTCAGTAATCACTTCAGTGATTCTGAGTGTTAAAGCATAAAGCAAACACGGCTATTTAGACAACAAGTAGTTGTCAGAGCCAAAAGAAGATTTGTATATATATGTAAGAGAAATTCAGTACAGATACAATCTTGCTATGCTAAGAGAATGAGCAAAAAAAATCTAAGGAGGGCCACTGAACTTCTTGATTCTGTCCATGAACTCTTGAGTCTGATCTTCAGGGAGCGGCACTCCATACATCCTGTATGTGATCTTCCTTAGCTTCAGAAACTCTACAAAATCAGCAGGCTCATCTTCAGCAAGTTCTTTCTTCGCTGCTTGCATGCTTCACTTCCGCTTCAATCGTACCAAAGTGTACCGAGTCATCATGTCTTCTCGGTGGAGGTATGATTCCGGGGTCCCGAACACCGACTTCTATACCTTCGGATATGGCTTTGTCGAGGTATGGGTAGAGTTCGGGTTCCGAGCGAACATCCATTCCATGTAAGCTTCAATCCTTGTCCTGTTGGACCGTAACCTCCAAAAATAGTTCCTCTTGATGAACTCAATTTTCGCATTTTCCCATCTTTGATTGGGATGAGCCGGTATCCATTCATCTCGTTCTTGACCATCTTTGAAATTTCGGGTCAGTGGCTTCCCGAATTTCCTCGTATCTGTATGGAATATCGGCTTTAGAAGGCACTCTCGGCTGGCCTCCTCTTCGATCCTTTTCATCATAGCTTCAAGGTCCGCCTTCCAAATTCGTCTCGCGGCTGAATCAACTGTCTTGCCTCCTCGCCTCGTATAGATATCTCGTTCATCGATCAAATATGGCTTCGATTTCTTCTCCTTGTGTATCGGTGGCTTGCTTGAGGGGCTTCTTCGATTCGGCAGGGGTACTAGATCTAGATTTGGATGTACCCCCGCCTTTCGTACTCTTCTCGTCGCTGCTCCTTTTCCTTTTCTCTGTCCTCTTCATCTCGTTATGATGAGCTTTCTCGGAGGCGATCTAGCGGTTCTCTTTCCTCCTCTCGGATGGGGCTTTAGTCTTTCCTTTGGCGAGGCTTAGACTTTGGCTTGTTAGCTGCTTCGGCCTCTGCAATATCTATGGCCAGTCTCTCATCCGCAGCTATTTGGGCTTCCTCCTCAGCTGATATGTACCTTAATCGCTTTGCTGGAGGGGTTGGAATTTTAAGCTTTTGTTTGTCCTTGCCTTCTTGAACCGGTGGTGGAAGAGGAGCCTCTTCTTCTTCCGAGTCCTCCACCGCTCTGTTCGGCCGTACTCGCAAACAACCTCCTTAATAATGCATTTGGGAGTCTCGGGTTGCCCGAGTAGTCTGCTGGGGTCCTGAGCCACTTGGGCCGGTTTCAGCTGTGCTCGCAGCCGAAACACCCTGGGCCTTACCCGGAGTCTCGAGTCCGAGTTTTTCGAGACTGAGTTTTGCTAAGGTCAGCAATAGATTTCTTCTTCTCGGTCCCCTTCTTTTCTTCGTAGGCTGTCCCCTTCAGGTGGTCTAGAAGGTTTAGTGGGAGTCGGCTTCTCGGTACTCTTTTTCTTTTCTTCACTTTCTTTCTCGCACCCTTCTTCTTTCCTTCCCCCTTTTTGGCATCATCAAGTACAGCCGGGGTTGGGATGAGTACCTTCTTTTCTAGCTTCTGATAAACAGTGGACAAGTCGTCCAGTCTGTTATTCACTTTCTCCAATGCTAGATGCAGCTCGTTACTCTCAGATATGAGTGCGTCCTTGTATGCTGTATGAGAGAGAGCGGCTTCTGACTTTAGATCAGCTAGTTTCTCACCGATCTTGTCCTCCACGACCAGTTGAATGAGGTCTAGTCTATTCTCCGTGGCCTGGGCTTGCTCGGTGAATGACTCAGTATGAGCGGACAAGGCGTTCTGAAATTGTTCAAGGAGCTTGGCCTATCCCTCCTGAATTGTCCTTAGCTGAGTCTGAAACTGCTGTTGCTGCTGGGCCAATGCTTCAGTTATGAGAGCGGAGACATCAGGGGCAGCTGATGTAGAGATGCTGGATTTCAGCCCTGAAGCTCAGAGTTGGTGGCCAATGCAGACTTCTTCCACACCTTGTGGACTGCCTTCGCCAATTCCCGATTTTGAATTCCTTGTGCAGTTAGAGCTTTGGCAACTGAACGGGATCTCTTGGCAGATGGGCTGGGCGCTGCCTCGTATGTCGACTCGAGCAGGAGCTGAGCAGGCTCTGCTGAGGACGAGACACCAGCCGAAGGCTTCTCAGGCCCAAGGATACTGAGTGGTGGTGCTTGCCGTATGGGTATCCTTGTCCTGTGGATGGCCCTCATCAGGCTTTCCAGGGCTCGAATCATCAGGGGGGGTCCCGACCGTCGTGGTCGAACCCATCTCGAGGGCGGCGAGCCGGTGCTTGGCGTCGATCGGCAATAATTGCAAACATGGCTGCCCTTAGATTCTCCATCGTGTTGAGGTTCTCGGGCTCCGAATAGCCTTATCTCCTCACGCAATCTCGGTTCTTCCAAGTGTAGGCTGGCGACGGGAGTAGTGTAGAACAAGGCGTTGAAGCCGAGGCCACTCCCGAAAGCGTAGGATCATATGGAGCCTTTGCCGACTTGGCTAGGACGAGCAAATCTGAATGGTCAGCAAGCTCTGGAATGAACTGGATGATCTCTCGGGAAGCTCTAGAGATGATAACTGCTGCTTCCATCCCGAGAGTCTCTTCTGCAGACGCAGAATCTGACTCGATATCAACGAAGTCAGTCTCAGAGTCAGCAGGTGGACGACTGCTGAGCGGAGGCACAGAGAGAGGGCTATCCAGACGTTGGACTTCTTCACTTTGGGCTTCAGTAGCCTCTCCTTGTTCCTCTTGAACTTGTTCCTCAGTGGAGACGGCTTTCTCCACTGACTTGGTCTTCTCAGATGAGGAAGACTCATCTACCAACCGTAGTGGCCGAATAGGAGTCGGTTCGGTAGCCACTTCAGTTGTCTCTCTCGGTTCGACGGTGTATCCGGTATGGCCTTCCTCGGCCTCTTGGCTGGTGCCTTAGGTGATTTAGCCGGAGGTGTCCTTTTCTTAGGAGTCGCCCGCCGAGGCTTAGATGGCCGAGCTTCGCGGCCGGTCCCCGAACCAACTGTTGCGGAGGCCGCGGACTTGTTGTGAAAGCGGATTTTCTTCACATTAAAGTATTCTTTGCCGTCATAAGTGATCCGCTCGGCCTCGCAGAAATCCTCGATCATGACCGACAATTTAAGTCCGTAGAGAAGCTTTCCCTTTGCGGTCGGTGTTCGCGTAGCTTTGTCGAACTTGGCGCCCGAGCCATAAATTCGCGAACAAAGAAGTCAGTCCAATTGACTTTCACGCAGTCATAGATTGCCATCATCATATGGATCTTCGGTCGGGAGACCTGATCGAAAGAGCCAGCCTGGCTCGTCAACAGCTGAGTGACGATGTACGCCAGTGCTCTAAACTGCGGTAGCATTGCATTCTTCGGAAATGCTGCTTTGAATGTTGTGGGCTTGCCACAGAAAACGGAGAGGTATGTGTCGACAGCGTCGTCATTGTACCCCAAGGTGCTGACACCTTCAGACGGGAGGTTGAAGCTCTTCTTCAGCGCTTGTTTAATAGACATCTGCTTCAGTATCCTCGATGCGTCGTCAATGGCGTTAACAGCGAACCTCGCCAGAATGTCTCCTCCAACTGAGTCGGAGTTTAGATATAGTTCCGCCACTTGTCGAGGAAGGAAGAAGGTCGGCTTCCTCGATAGAAACTCCTCAAGGCCGGATTTCCTCAGATATGTGAAGATCTCGTCCATGTACACGAGCTCGCACGCGTCGAACTCCATAACTGGTTCGCACCAGATACGGCCTTTGCTGACGATTTCTTCTATCTTGTCGGGAGAACTGACAGATATACCAGCCATAGTACCTGTTACAAGAAATGAATCGGACTGCGTTTCTTGGATAGAACAAAGGTTTGCATAATGCGATCTCGAAACATATAACAAATACATTAACAGATATAAGCATACCAATAGATAAAATTCGAGATAAGATTGAGAGTGAAGTTGCAAGTAAGGATTGCGAATGCAGATCTCGGATTTTTTGGAATTTGAAAGTTATGAAGTATGCTAATGGCGGTTTCAAAGATATGATCGAATATATATATCAACTATGAAGGTGAACGGTTTTCGATCGAAGGCTGAATTTAAACTTGCTTTATGATATGGACGGTTAAGATTAGAAGTTAAAAATAGGCAATGATCACAAAAGGCGCCTAAGTCAAAGCCAGTTGTAAAATAGCCTAAGTAGTAACTGTGAAAAGACATGCATTAAATGCGTGCGAGTTCAAAAAGCTTATGTATGGAATATCGTGCATTAAATGTGAGCCGTTAATAATAAAGACAAACCAAAAGATATTAATGTCATGCTGAATCTTTGTCATAAATGCAAGGTACTGTTGTATTAAATTACTACTGAGTAGAGATACGCAAACCTGTCAGCTGAACATAGTAGTCAGCTGATACCTCGTGTAGATGGTTTTACGTCTCTACGCATCGAATGTATCGATCGAGAGTGAACATTCCCCTTCCTTGACGAAATGTCTCTCTCCTGAAACCTCTTACTGACTGGGGTCAGTAGGGTCCAACAGACCTAGCTCTACTGAAAGTTCTCTGAATCTGGATTCAGCTAGAGGCTTGGTCAGTATATCAGCCCGTTGCTTGTCAGTATGGATCTTCTCCATCCTAATATCCTTTTTCTCGACATGGTCACGAATGAAGTGATGTCTGATGTCCACGTGCTTGCATCTCGTGTGAAGTACAGGGTTCTGAGTGATTGCAATAGCACTGCTACTGTCGCAGAAAATCGGCACTTCATTCCGAATGACGTCCATAGTCTCTCATTGTCTCTCGGCCCAAAGGATGCGGGCGCAACAACTTCCGGCAGCCCATGTATTCGGCTTCGGTAGTCGACGTGGCCACCGAGTGTTGTTTCTTTGAAAACCATGAGATCGGCTTTGCCGCCAAGGAACCGACATGTTCCCCGAAGTTGATTTTCGGTCTATTCTACATCTCGCATAGTCGGCATCGAATAACCAGTTAGTTCAATATTATCATCATTTGGATACCACAAACCCATGTCGTGTGTTCCTCGAAGATAGCGGAGAATCTTCTTTGCTTGAGTCCATATGACTCGCTTGGGATTCGCCCCGAAATCGAGCACGCACACCTACGAGCATAAGTTATGTCGGGACGAGTAGGCGTTAGATATAATAAAGAACCAATTATAGCACGGTATTCAGTTTGGTCTACTGATATACTCCCTCTTTATCAAGATCTATCTTCATATTCGTGTTCATCGGGATCTTGATTGATTTGCTGGATGTGCAGCCGAATCTTTTGATGAGGTCTCGAGTGTATTTGCCTTGGTTGATGAACATTCCCTTTTCAGATTGCTTGACTTGAAAACCAAGGAAGTAGTTCATTTCACCCATCATCGACATCTCGAACTTATCCTTCATCATCTTTTCAAATTGCTGACACATGATGACATTCTTTGATCCGAATATAATATCATCCACGTAGATCTGCACAAGTAATAAGTCTTCTTCCAGTCGAATGCTGAATAGAGTGCGGTCTCATCGTGCCTTTACGAAAACCTTTCTGAAGAAACTCAGACAGGGTATCGTACCAAGCCCTGGGTGCTTGTTTTAACCCGTATAGAGCCTTTCTGAGTCTATATACTTGATGTCCCTGCTGAAAGCCGGGCGGTTGTTCCACATAGACTTCTTCTTTCAGCACGCCGTTCAGGAACGCAGACTTCACATCCATTTGATAAACTCTGAATCGTTGATGTGTTGCGTAGGCCAGGAATAGTCTGATTGCCTCCAATCTTGCAACTGGAGCGAACGTCTCATCGAAATCTATCCCTTCGGCTTGACAGTAGCCTTTAGCTACGAGTCTTGCTTTGTTCCTTACTATAATGTTGTTTTCATCTCGCTTGTTTTTGAAGACCCATTTAGTTCCAATAACATGTTGATGCCGGGGTCTGTCTACAAGCTCCCATACTTCGTTTCTCGTGAACTGATTCAGCTCCTCCTGCATAGCAATGATCCAGTCAGCATCTTTCGGTCGCATCCTCAATGGTCCGAGGCTCTTCGATAGACAAGAAGCGGGGAAAATAATGCGCTTTCTCCTTGACGAATCTGGATCTTGTCTTGACATTTCTTGAAGGATCTCCAATGATTAAATCGAGCGGTGTGAGCATCGAGCCACGATCTACGATGTTTCAACTCTTCATCCGAAACTTGTTCAACACGGATAGTAGGTGAGTTAGGCATTTCGGTTGTACTATTCCGAGATTGAAGTAATTCAAGAACGAGAGTATGGTCTACCGAGTCACCGGGTTCGGGGCATTCGGCTCGGGAACATTACTAGACGTTCCCCACGAGGTGTTGCTCTCGGTAGTGTTGGTCTCGGTTACCTCAACGGTTTCTTCATCGACTCGAGTTACACGGGATTGATTCCGTTCGGGAGAATCAATCCGCTCAGCCTACTTGCTCAGCGGTTGAGATTCGATAGATTTGTCTTCGGTTTCTTCGTCCGAATCATCATCCCAACATAGCCGGATCTTTTCGATTTGTCTTTTAAGCTTAGATCCCGTAGCCGCTTCGATGTCCTCGGATTCGGAATTTGAGTTATTGCTCCCGTCTTCGATAGCAAACTCGTTAAAAACAACATGAGGGCTTTCCTCCACGCAAAGAGTCCGATGGTTGAATACTCAAAAGCTTTGCTTGACCCGAGAGTATCCTAAGAATACTCCCCGATCCGACTTGCTATCAAAAGTCTTGGAGATCTTTCCCATTATTGTGGATAAAGCATGAACAACCAAAAATATGGAAATAAGATAGAGAAGGCTTCCTGCCGTTCCATAGTTCATATGGTGTCCGCTTATCTTTGCTTTGTCGGTAGAGATCTATTCCGAGTATAACATGCGACGTAGCTTAACCGCCTGAATTTGGTTGGGAGTCCCGAGTCTGCGAGTAGAGTCCTTGCTTTGCCTCTTTTAGAGTTCTCGTTCTTTCGTTCGAGCAACTCCATTCTCGCCGAGGTGTGCGTGCGGTGAAGTCTCATGCTCTATTCCTTCGCTGCGAGAACTCCTTTACCATGGAATTAAGGAACTCAGTTCCTCTGTCTGAACATATTTTTCTTATCTTGGTGTTCTTCTCGACACTGAGCTTTTTCAGAAGCGTTGGTAACTCTGTTTTGACGTCAGACTTGTTGGCAATGAATATGACCCATGTGTAGCGCGAGTAGTCATCTATGACCACTAATGCATATTTTCTGCCTCTGATCGTCACTGGGGAGACTGGACCGAACAAATCCATATGTAGCAGCTGAAGAATTCCATCCGTGGAAGGCGATGGAACTGGAGGATTTTGATTCCTTGTTTGCTTTCCCTTCAGACATGCTTCACACTGAGTGTCTTTGCTGAATACTTCATTCGGCAGTCCCCTTGCTAGAGTGTTTCTTGCAAGCTTGTTGAGCGTCTTAAAGTTGAGATGGCTGAGTCTTCTGTGCCATAGCCACCCCGTGCGGTTGTCATTCTTCGCCAATAAGCAAGCTTCGGGGTTCGGCGAGTTCGATCGGCCACCACATATACGTTCTTTCTGCGCGAACCTGATAACACTGTTTTCCCTGTAGATTTATCAATAACATCACAGAAACCAGCGTCAAATATCACTCTATTTGAGTTATCACAAAATTGACTAACAGAGAGAAGATTATGCTGGAGTCCTTCAACATATGATACTCTTGGAACGTTGGCGGTTCAATGCTTTGAGTGTTCCATATCCTCTCGGTATAGCCTTTTGCATTGTCTCCGAACTCAATTTTGGGTCCTTCTTCGATGATATAATTCTTCGATGACTCCTTTGGTATGTCATGTGTCTTGAGCATCCGTCGTCCACATACCATGGGTCTTTACGCACCCTGCAAAACGAAATTATATTCAGGTACCCTTTATTTTTGATTTTGGGTCCTTAGATGTTAGTTTTAGTAACCCAAATCTGTCTAACAACCCTGGTGGTTTCAGATATTTTCTTTCCACTGGAGTCAACATATCTGACCACTGGACTGGTCACAGCTGACTTCTGAGGCTTCTGAGGTTTAGGAGTCCTGATCTTCTGAGTTGGTGGACTGCTGACCTTTGCCTTCTGTGCGGCCTTTTTCTTCTTCTGACCTTTGGAGCCTCTTTGGACTATGGGTTCATAATAATATGATCCATACTGAGCAGGATGCGTCAGCTTCGGAGGTCCATACTGATCTGCCAAGTTTGATTTGCTGGTTCCCCCCTTGGTGGAACCGGGGTTTCTTGACATTGATCTTCTTGTCGGAATGCTGATGTGTGGGATGAGGTGCTTTCATCTTCTCGTTTGTTCTTTGCTAGGGGGTTCGGTATATCTCGCGTTGATAGTCTCCCCTCGAACAAATCTATCGGCAAGCCGTACTTCCGAGTGTACTTGGGGCGAGATGAGGAAGCTCCTGGGCCGAATCCAAGTCCTTCCTTGCGGTGCTTTGGCTTATTGCTTGCTAGCATAGCCTCCAATTTCTTCTCTCGCGCCCATGTACCTCTCGGTCATCGGGTTCCTCCGGACATCATCACTTTTCTTCGGTGCGTCGTGCTCGGCCTCGAAGTCCTAACGATTCTTGCTTGATGAGACTCGGTTCGGTATCTTTCCGAGTCAAGTCATTGGTCAAGACGAAATCCGATCTTCTTGATGCCGAGACTTGGCCATCGGAGAGTTTATCTCCTCCCCGAGTCTCAACACAAGTCCTTCGGCCTCGGTAACAACCCGACTCTCCCGAGAAAGTCTCCGATTCTCCACTTTCGGGGTATCCAACTCCCGAAGAGTCTTACTTGAGCTACGGACTCATCCGAATTTGTTCATCTAGTAGATCTTCATATGCGGTCGAGATGTCCAAATTCCCATCCGCACCTTTTGAAATAGTGTCGTGTGTGCGGTGTGAAGAGGAGTTAACTGGTTCATGAGAATTTACCTCATCCTCTTCGTCTGCCATCATGCACATTTCAGTTGATTCATCTGGCTTCATGCTCTAAGGCCATGAAAGCTGCTTCATCGTCGAGATGAATCCATAAAGGAGTCGATCTCTTCTGAGTCATCTGAGATTTCGCCAGCTATGTAGGATTGTCTTTTCTGGGCGAATTTCTCTCTCCTTGCCTTGCGTGCTGTGCGTTTAGCACTACTGAGCTCAGGACAATCATACTGATAATGTCCCGGCTTCTTGCAGTTGTAGCAAGTGATGACTTTTTCTTCTTTGGTTGCACTATCCCTTGAGGGTGTTGAGTCATCTTTCTTTCTGCATTCAGAAGATTGAGTATCAGGAGCGCGTTTAGGTGTATATTCTGACTTACCTTTTGTATCTCGGTATGCTTTGGTCAGTTTTCTACGCCTTTCTTTCTCCTTCTGATACTTCACTGCGAGCAGCGCGTACTTCTGAACTAGACTTCCTTCTTGTAGGTCAGTGAGTGAAGGCTCAGTCTTACTCGTCGTCTTGCTCGTAGCGGGAGATGCTGTGCTGACTGTAGCTTTGAAAGCATGGTCAATCTTCGTATTAGCTTCAGCTCTCAGCTTTCTTTGAGGTCTGTCGAACTCATACTCCTGCTCTTGTAATTACGAAAAGATATGGTCGGGAGACACGAAGATCTAAATCGGAATGTCGCAATAAAGTGGCAAAAGGTGTCCGAGTGTCCGTCCGAGCGGTGCCCTTAGAATCTTGGATTCATCTCTCGATTCTTCGAATGTCTTTCCCAGCCCATTGATAGAATTCATCAGATTGGTAAATCTAACGTTTAGATCTTGGATTTTGTCCCCGGGCATGAGAGACAAGCTTTCCAGCTTTTGGAGTTCCAGCGCTAATTTGTTGGCTTTAATCTTCTGAGTCCCTCGACTCGGTAGCGCAAGAGCATCCCGAGTTCTTTAGCGGTCTTGCATTCCCGAACCCTGCCAAGATAAGAATCACTAAAGGTGGTTAGTATAGCATTCCTGGCGACTCGATCTAGATTGTGAAGCTTCTTCTCTTCAGGAGTGAAGAGATTTCTGTCTTTGGGGATCTTCTTCCCAGTCACCATTCCTCCTCCTTGAGCTTGGTCCTGAGTCACGACACTATCAATCATAGGAACGATAGGTCCATCTTCAAGCACTTCAGTCATACTGTCATGGAGGGATGTCAGATGAGCTTCCATCCTGACTCGCCATACTTCGTAGTTCTCCACCGAGAACATAGGTACCATCCTTTGATATATCAGCCATGAAGAATAATGATATGAATGTAGAGTGATATGCAGTGAAAAAACGCTTTCCCTCGGATCCGTTCGAATAGACCAGTCTCAAAGATAACAAGAGTCAAAGAACTCCTGCTCTGATACCAATTGTTGGTCCCATGAGTGAGTTCAGGTGTAGAGGGGGGGGGGTGAATACACCTGAATCCAAAATTCTCAACTTTCGAACACGAACAGTCCTATTCAGGAAGGTGCCGTACTGAAATAGTTCAAGCGACCGCACAACCGTTTCCGAATCGTGTTAAAGGCTAAAGGAGTGCTGACTCGGTCGAGATCCGCTAACCGACTAGGTCGAATTCAGTATCGATCAGTGAGAGTTCAGTGTGCGGAATTGTGTAGGCCCAAATCAGTTTTAATGAGGAAAACATTTTATGCAAGTCTCAGTTCAGTAGATAAGAAGTTCAGAATACTGAGACAATTAAATCGATTTTAAATATGATGTTCAGTATGCACAGTAAAATCAATGAAACAGTAAGTAAACGACACAGATATTTTTAAAGTGGTTCGGATATCAACAATCCTACGTCCACTTGTCCCGATAGATCGGGAGGCTATTTATTATGCCGAGTTAGTCTCGGTCGGCTTGTACACGTGGACAAAGCCGTGGCTTGGGGATTATACTTGAGCAAGTCCCGGTTTACAATTCTATCAAACTTTAAGTGTTTGACAAACTTCTCCAACAATGAAGGAGTCCTTATACAATAAGGATTGGGTTCAAATGTGAACTCCTTCGTCTAAGCTATGGATATAACAAGTGAGCTTAGGGTTAGAGGGATAAGGAACGAGAATGTAGCTATCTAGAGCGACGAACAGTGAGGGTTTAGCTATAGGTTCGTGTCGGTCGCTTGGATACTAGAAGCTTATGCCGGTTCAGGCTTGGTTCCTTTTGAGGTTGGATGTAGTCTTTCGCCGGAGATAACTCGGTTGATTCTTGCGGAAGACTTAGTCGTTAATTTCGCTCGTTTGAATACTCGTGCGTTTCTTGCTTCGCGTTCTTGTGTTGGTTCTAGGTGTTCGCTTCAAATCTTGAATGATCCCTCTATTTATAGAGTGGAGAGAAGAATAGATCCGTTGGAGACGATCTTCTTCTTTTTCCCTCTTTTTGCGGTAGCAAACGGCTCTTTTGTAGTAGGTACGGTATCCTTTCCCTCCTTTTACGGAAATATGTTGATTGTAGCTTTAGTAGGTGGGATGACACGTGTATGCTTGTCATTCGTCGAGGTGGATGTGGTGGTTGAGACAGAACAAACTTCGAGGCAACCGAAGTTGACTTCTCTCTTCCTCGTACTTGACAACACCGATAGCTTATCAAAAGATTCAGACAGTTCGGAAGACGTCGGCCCGATGCTTGAGTCCGATTTTGTATTCGGTAGATAGACAATGAGAAAGGTCTATCGAAAATCAGCTGCGAGTCCAGATGAACTACTCTGCCGAGTTCGGTTCAACCGACTCTCTCGATATCTTTGCTCTGCTGAGTCCAAGTATTCACCGAGTCTTCTACACCGGTGCTGAGGGCGATGAGCTGCGGCGCCTTGACCAGAGCAGAGTGTCTACTGAGTCTGAAACCTCAGAGACAAATACGAATACAAAGGAATGGTTCACCAATCAGATAGGGTTTTGGGATCTTCAAATCTTCTCAACAGTTCAGAGCACGAGGCTACTGAGCGTGATTCAGTATAGAAGATAGAGTCATTTCCACAAGTATGATCATGCTGAGGATTGAATCATCACCCAACACTAAGCCCTCCATCGGCCTCGGCCCCTTTGGATGTGGCCTTATCCTCTCGGCACGCTCGAGAGAAGTCCCTCGGCTAATCAACACCATTTCCCCACGGCCGAGGGACGATGGAGGGCCGATAGGCTAAGCCATCCATCGACCTCGGTCCCATTCCACATTAGAGTGTTCTCTCGGCCCGGCCGAGATAACTCCCTGGGTCAATAAACATAATTTTGGGGCCGAAAGGGGCCGATGACGTAATCAATCCATCAGCCTCGGCCCCATATTTTTTTTATTTCCTAGCGAAATTAAAAGAAAAATAAGTAATTAATTAAAACGAATGGGGGCCGATAGAGGGCCGTAGAGAGTTCTACCATAGGCCCGCCTCATGCCTGAAAAAAAAATCCAGATAATGAGTACAAAGAAAATCATCAGTTAAAAAACACGAGGCTTCACTCATTATTTGTCGTTGCTCTATCGATACATCTCCGCCTTGTGTGACCTTCTTCTCCGTAATTACCATATTTTTTTGTGGCTCGACGGCGCATTCCAGATGTACTAGCTTATGCTCCGGAAGGACGACAGCTATTTCTCGGACGTCCGGCTTGCCGCATAATCATTGGTGGAAGAACAACCATGTCCTCTATCTCCGGTGGGACACCCCACTAATTCCGAGGAGGTAAAGGATTAACCACACCGACATATATCTCCTTCGATGTCGTCGTCGTATAATAGTCATTAATATGATTGTAAAAATTTTCCCGACGATGATACAGAACGGCGACAATATGACTACACGGCAACAGGTCGATTTGCCAAACGCCACATTCACACATTTTGTCTCGAAGATTAACCCTCCACTGTCGGTCACCTTCGTCGACCTTATATTTGTCAATAGTCACCTGCGTAACGTAAACCTCCAAGCCATATCAACTTTGTTCCGCATCCTCAACTCAGAAACCTCTTTCAACGGATTTTTTCTGGAATTTGCTTTTAGTAGTTGTATATCGAACCACGACTCTATCATATGGCGGATTGCCTCGAGCATAGCAAGAATTGGAAGTCGTCTAGCCTCAATAGTCGAAAATTTATTAACTCGGCAGCATTCGATGTCAGTAGACTGTAGCGACGACCGTTACTGAATAGTCTGGACCACTTCTCCGATCCGATTTCCATCAACTTTTCGTACATAGCCAATTTTCCCCGACGGATAGTGTTCATGGCCTCATGGAACTCTATCGACCGATAAGCATAAGTTGCTTGATAGAACGACCGAATGACTCAATCACCGTATCTCGCAAGCTTATTCGAGCGATGGTAGTAACAAAGGTCGTGTCGTGCGTTTGGAAAAAATCTCTTACCGCATTCGCTATGCTTTTATGTTGGTCTGAAACAATCACTAAACTGTCATCCGTTGGAAATGCGGCTCTCAGTCGCATCATAAACCACTTCCATGAAACATCATTTTCAATCGGACCTACACCAAAAGCGAGTGGGAATATCTGCTCGTTCGCATCAAAAGTAGCAGCGATGAATAATATTCTCTTATTTCTCCTTTTCAATTGTGTCTTGTCCACCACAATAACCTTCCGGAGGTTGGCTAACCAAGGGGCACGCGATACACCAAGTGCCAAAAATAAATGTCGGAAATGACCATCCTCGTCAACATCAAGATCCGTATAAGTGCCCGGATTTGTTTGTTCCAACAAATACAGATATTGAGGCAGTTTGCTGAAGGAATCTGCATGTCCACCGTAAATCATCGAAACAGCTGCGTTGCGCGCTCGGAGGGCCACCCCGTAGGTTGCTTGTATTCCAAACTTATCCAATAGATCCGCCTGAATATCAATCGGTTTCATTAACTTGCTCTGACGACACATTCTATGAGCTATATAAGCTGCTACAGCCTTCGAACGCACATTTCGTTCACTAAGCCCGAATAAATCAATTGTACAATTGTGGTCCGCAACCCATTTAATCACCTCCCAACATTTTTCACCTCTACAGTATGCCCGCAGCTGGAATGGACAATCAACACATCTTCTGCACAAATATTCCAACCGGGAACCACTTGAACGTTGGACTCTGAAATCCGCACCATTTTCCAAATAGAATAGAGCGACAGCAGCATAAAGTTCGTCTTTCAAGTTGAACATCAATCCTTCACACAAAGTTTTGTCTACAACATTATTCAGATTCTGCGCCACTACTGAATCAGATACATCAAGGGGAACAATAGGAAGTAGATAGTTGCTTGCTGCTTCTGTGTTGTCGTATACAGTCTCGTCGATCGTTGGAGGACGATTGACTGGAACGAGCAAAGACATAAGTTGACTCACGCCACCCTCTCTCCGAATCCATGCAGCAAAATCTTGTAACGAATAATTAATCAAGGCGGGAGGAATATCTTGATCCTCATCATCATCAGATGATGAGTCCGAATCCACCTCACGATCTGAATCTGTCTCCACACAACATTCCTTTGGGGAGCCCAAACGCCAGCTTTATTTCCGCTTCCTTGCCCCGTAAACCAATTAGGACCTCCGAAATTAGAAATATCTTTGGGTAATTGATTTAGGTTGGGGACAACAAATTGAGAATTTTGCACTTGAGGATACACAAGAAACACAATCGGCTCTACGTCGATAGAGCACAACCGCCTAAGATCAATATCATAACCCATAATGGCCTTCATCATCCTGTCGGTTCGTCAGGAAGCAGCAGTATAGTAAATGAAGTAGTTGAACGGAAGGGAATAAGCACTGAGCCACCGCTCAATGCTTTGTCGGAGATATACAAAAGAAATATTGTTTGAAGGAATATAAACCATGAACTCAGGGCCACCGACATAACTCGACTCATCATCGAATTCACCGTTCAACTTCACAATAATCAGCCGAAAATCGGCTATATTTTTCAAATAGATGTGAGGAATTGAGAATAGTAGAAGTGAAATTTAAGGAATTTTATCGGTAAATGATCATGCATAAAGTTCCTCATTCTTATAAGCAAATTCTACGTAAAATTTCCCCGTGATCCAATTGCTAATCAATCCTTCTACAAAGTACACCCTCGGCCCTCCATCAGCCCACCATCGGCCCTACAACATGCCCATGTGAAAATCAAGACTGACTAGTCATTTCAGTAGAAAAAGCTGAATTGAAACTGCACCACCAATCGGTCCTCGATCGACCCTCGATCGGCCCTGAACCGCATGCATGTGTATCATATCCGACTAGTTATTTCAGCATAAAAAGCTGAAATGAAACTGCACCTCTCATCGGCCCTCCATCGGCCCTACTACACTTTTGCAGATAAAGCCTTCCATGTGTCGGGTCGAAGCCTATCTCGAAGAAAGGGAGCATGGGCCGATGGAGAGCCTAGGGTAGATTCGGCCCCCATCGGCCCCGATAATTGCTCGGCTTTTGTTTTTTTCTCGGCCGATGGATACCCCCTTCGGCCAGACATCGGCCCTTGGCCCCGGAAATTGCCTTTGCAAATTCAAGTGGCTCGGCCGATGGACTTGCTCTACCTTTTTTCTCTCGGTCGATGAAGGGCCGATGGACACCCCCCCCCCTTCGGCCCCTCTTCGGCCCTCACACTCGATATATAATAGTGCAGATTCAAGTGGCTCGGCCGATGGACTTGCTCGGCCTTTTTTTCTTTTGTCCGATGGAGGGCCGATGGACACCCCCCTTTGGCCCCCCATCGGCCCTATGCGTTAAAAATGAGATGAAATTATTGATGGCACAAATTCCTACAACAGTCCTCATCCAATCATTGGATGAGGACAGAATGGCTATATTTGTGTTTTTATTTAGTTATAGGCTAAATATGCTTTTCATTTCTACTATTTGGCTAATAGTAGAAATGCCTCTTCTATTAACGACAGATGGTTTGTTTTTGGAAGTCTCGTTTTTAAGGATTTAGTGTGGTTTGTTTCGAAATCGCTTTTTGTTTATCAATATTTGAAGTGAGTTGTTTAGTTGATTTTCGTGAAATTGTCGTGTATAAGGCCTTTGGGTTTTTAGGAATTTCAATGTTAAAAGTATTCGTTTTTTTCTTCAATCTCCAAAAACTGAAATTGCAGATTGTCACTCTGAGATAAATGACACGTTCCTTAATTATAATTGACACTTTATTTCACTTTGAGATAAATGACATTTTTGTTCACATTATGAGAATGTGACACTCTCCTTTGGGACAATTGACACTTTTGTTTACGATCGATACTTTGGGTAACATTTCTTTTTATTATGATTCATATTGATTACTAGATTAAAGTGACCGTTTCTTAATTTTGACTTTACTTCAGTGTGATTGACACTTTGAGATAAATGATACTTTCTTTCATTGCAATTGACATTTTTTTCATAAACAAATGACACTTTTTTCGTAACCAATCGCATTTTTTTCAAAAATAATTGATACTAAATAAATGATACAAATGACACTTTATTCAAATACAAATGACACTTTTGTTTGTTACGACTAACACTTTGAGATAAATAACAAATGACATTTATTCATTACAAATGACACGTCTTCCCTTATCAAAAAAATCGGAAAAAAATTAAAGAAATTATTTAAAACGAACGACACTTTTGTTCACAAAGAGTGACACGCCTGTCCTTTCAATAAGGGAGAAAAAAACGAAAAAAAATTAAAAAATAGACAAAAAAAGGAAAAAATTAAAAAAAATTAATGATGGCGTCATGCGACATCGGCGAGTCAAAAACGGGTCAACGGGTCAAAGCGGGTCAAAATTAAGTTATTAAGTCATGTTGCATATGCAACATGATGCACCCAAGTCTTTGCCTTAAAGGTAATAGGAAATTCAAGCAAGGATTAAGTTATTAATTTGTGACGTCTTTTATTTTTGTTTCTAAGAAATACTCCCTCCATCCCGCTCCATGTGACACACTTCTTATCGACGCGGGAATTAAGAAAGTGGATGATAAAGTATGAAAGATGAGTAGATGATAAAGTAAGAGAGAGAAGATGAGTAAGATTATGAGAGAGTAAATGATAAAGTCAGAGAGATAAATGATTAAAGTAGGAAATAAAATTGATAAAGTATGAGAGAGAATTGATAAAGTAGGAGAAAATTTATGATTTTATTAAAAAGTTATGTCTATTTTTGGGACGCCCGAAATGGAAAGTGTGTCACATGGAGCGGGACGGAGGGAGTACTATTTAAGTTTGTATTAGAAATTGACAGTCAACATTCTTTAGATGATTCCAATACTAAAATAGAATCTTAACTGGATCAATACATCATACGATCGCGCCAGATTAAAAAGGATCCAAATTTTAGAATTGTTTCTTAAGAGGTTTTTGTTATAAACTAAATAGAACGAGGGAATAATAGAGAGAATGAGAAATAGATGTGTATTATTATGAGGGTGGAGACCTCTATTTATAGAGTACAAGATATGCTCATGGGCTTTTAGGGTTTACATGGTCATCAAAATATATGGTAAGTATATATATAAAATATATTTACGACACTCCCCCTTGATTGACCATCCCTAAAAGAAACTGCTGTCTCGTTAAAACCTTGCCAGAAAAACCTATTGGGATAAAAAATTGGTCGAAGGAAAAAGAGTACAGCTGCTCCACCTCAATATAGTCATTCTTGATCCTTGAGTCGGCGCATATCGATCTTGTATACCAATTTCTTGAATGTTGACGTTGGTAATGCCTTTGTAAAAGAATCCGCTAGATTGTCACTTGAGCGAATTTGCTGGATGTTGATGCTGCCACTCTTTTATGAATCAATCTCAATGACTCATTTACTCGTGTGTTGCATTGGAAGCCTCTTTAAAAACCTTAACTAAGAAAACCCTTTGGAAAAAAAACTTAGAAAAGAAAAAAAGTACAATTATTTGACCTTCAGGGTCATTTGACCTTTAGGAGTCAGTCTAATCTTCAAGATTATTTGCAATCTGTTACTCCCCCTTAAGATAACAATCTTCAAGGTTATTTTCAAGGTCTACACTAATGTGTGTAGCACAAGTTTAATTATCATCATAGATAATAACATTGAATATGTCGATATATCATTACTCTCATAAATAGACCAATATCATATTTGTCTCGAAGATAAGAAAGGATGGTTAATACCATTTCAAATTCTCCAATTGTACATAAGTAAGGAACTTCTGGTCCTAAAACATCTTTGTTATCTTCTATAGGTCTAAATGATTTTCCATCCACTTCAAGTGATTGAAAGAACCATTAGGTAGCTATGTGGATGAAATACAATAAATCTCTTTAAAGACCCTTCAGGTAGGTCGACTAGCATAACTCCATCAGGGAGATGCTCGATCTATAGGTCGAGATAATTATTAGTTCAACCCAAGTATTTTGATTCGAACTCCGTCTTTAGGCATGAGTTGATTTCATCTAGTACTTTTGTACATAATGATTCACATATCCCTTTTAGGAGGAATTTGGAGTGATGTGTTATAATTTTGTATTCCACGGACTTCTTATCTCTTAGCACCAATAAATCTCTCACGCTTCTAGCGCTAATGAGAATCAATTGATTTATATTTTCTATGATGAACATCAGTTCGTTCATGGTGCATATACAACAGGTATATGAGAATTTAGTCAATCCTTTTGCACTAAATAACTTGATAAACTTCTGGTTCATAGTGTGTGAATCTAAATAATTAATCCAACGAGATATTTGCGGCATTCGATCTTTATATTTCATATCTCCCCCTAATGCCGACGACGATGTGAGTTGGATTATCAATTAATAAAATAATTCATAATTACTTGTTCTATGTAAGTCATTTTGACGGAGTATACATATAAGTATTATATTCTTCAGGAGTTTCAATCAAACTCAAGTCATCATTTATGTACCATTCTGTCAAGGAATTCTCGTTGTTATGATTATATCATAGACGGCTGTACTATTTCAGTCCTTACAATGACTTTTGCAGTCTAATTGACAACATATTTTTGAGTTACATGCTTTGAGCAAGTTAGACCCTTCAAGGATCTTCTTATATATGTCACTATCTGGTGAATCATATTGATAGATATTTACTACATCCATAAGGCGCATAGCAAGCCTTTTGTGACATAAGTAGATTAATCAAATTCTAAATACAATGGCGTCTATTATGGGAGAGTACATAATTAATTCCCGGTCTTTGAGAAAAATATTGTGTTACGAGTATTGCCCTATATCTCGTAATTTTTCATTTCTCTTTGTAACAAAGACACATTTGTATCATTCGGGGGCACTTTCCGAATTTTGGAACTACAGGTCCAAATATTTCCGGCTTTATAGGGAATATTAATTCACCTTATATGACTTCATTCCTCTTTGGCCAATTATTTCAATCTTAACAATCTCTTATAGATCGTCATTGAGGATCCTTTTTTTCATTTCACGAGTCATATTAAAGGCGAATATATCGTCAACGATATTTGATCTCTCCAATATATTGAGATCTCCTAATTTTCATACGCTTGTAGTTCTTCAAGAACTTCATTTGATTGATTAATCATTTTCGTCATTGTTTGATTCATATATTGTGCCCATTTTCTTAGACACAAAATTTCTTTTAGAACAAATTGGTCGACCATATTTTTGACGAATTTTAAATGCATTTGCTGTCATTATGCTTGTCATTCAGGGATATGAATTCTTGTTGAGGGTATTTGCAGCAAATGTATGATATTGTCACTTCTTCTATATACATACTAAAGCATCAAGAAGTTGATTCGCAATCTTTTGCAAATGAACCTTTCGACTTCTTGTTCACATTGATTACTTCTGGAATCCAAATGTGACTAGTTTTTTTTTCTTGTGTTTTTTGGATGTAGATTTCACATTGATTACTTCGGAAATCCAAATGTGACATATGTTCCATCTAATGTTAGGAACGTTATTTCATTATAATAACTATCTTTATGCGAGATCATTTTTATACGGACAAATACCATTTTGAGTATGGATATGAGCAACTAATTATTCGATCTCAATTCCAAAGTCATGTAATACAAATCCTCTTCAGGAGAAACTTGGAGTTTAATAAACTCACTCACTTTTTCAAGGCAAATCTTCTTGATGGAATTGAACTCTTTATTTTTGAAATTGTAGTTCTACCAAGTGCTACATTTCTTAGAATCGAGCATTCATGGAAATTAAGAGATTCTTCAGGATCTCCATGCAGCGCCCATATGAATTTTCAATTATGTTGCGTATCATAGTTGTTTGCAGATGTCCAAACTTATCATGTCAAAGCATAAAGCTCTTTTGAACTTCCGGTCCATGACATGTTTTGTCTCACTTGTTTTTATGAATGTGTAATATATTCAAGGTGGTAGTGTGATAACTGTTCGTTTGTTAGCTTCTGGCTAAATACAAAAGAATCACTACCTTCTTATATAATTTCAATATACTATCCATTGCATATCCTTAAAACGTAGTAAGTGTCTTCTAGACTTACTAGAGTAAAGGGCATGTTCAATAGTTTAGTTAGTATCATTTGATAGAATGATACAAGCTCTTCGGGAGCCTTTAATGATGTTCGATGCACTAAATTTTAAAATCTTGCAGTTTAAAATGCAACTACTCATATCGAGCTTTAGGAGGACAAACAATTAATATCTTGACGCAATCATGCTGGGATGCTTCGTTTCATTCTATTATTATTTTCCTATGTCTCTTATTGGCATATGAGCATCGATATCAAGATTTCATTAATGTCAACAAGACATAAATACTGTTTTTCATTCAGGAATAACATATATCATCGAAAGTACGAGTTGCTCGTTAATAGCATTTAATATTCTTCTAGAATATAAATGATGCTACTACTGGAGCAAAAGTTAAATAGTGTATAAAAATACTATATTTGAGGCATTTCCACAAACATGTGATGGTAATGTTAATATCACATTATGGTCATTCTTCAGGAATGTAATTGTGCTACTTCTAGAGCAACAATTTACTTTTATTCAAGATAAATAAAATCAATAAATTATAAATTTTGAGATCTACCGGATCTCACAATTATTCTTGAAAAGAAATTAAGCAACAATAGGTATTGAAAATGCAGTTGTCAAACATAGATGAGCTCTTGCTACCACTCCATATAATTAGGTAATAGTTTTGGCTCAAAATGTTGCGAGGATCTGAATTGATTGATTTTTTGAAGGAAAGCAGTGCATTTTGATTAGTTGTGGAGTCGAGCAAGCAGAAAGCGGCGGGCGAAAATAGCAACAACGCGAGAGCTAAGTAGAAGCAGTAATTCCCCATTCAAATGCTTTTGATTACGTCTTCTAGTTTATGCAATTGCAAGGTATACTTTTTTTTAGGAACATGTAATCTTCCTCAAGAATATTAATTGTGCTACTTCAGGAGCAACAATTAAAGTATGGTTGTTGTGATATATGATTTCAAAATAACAAGTTTTAGTTGTTCCAAGAACATGTAGAGATAATTGTGTTATTTCAATAGCAACAATTAGAGTTATGAACATATAACATTTGTCAAAACCAAGAGCTTGAATTTTTCTTCAAGAACATGTAGTATTCTTCAGGAATACAAATTGTGCTACTTCTGGGACAACAATTTTAGTCTATATTAAACCACTTCAGGTGAAAGGTTAATATTTTCTAGAAACTCAATTGTTCTTCAGGAATGTATAGTGTTCTTTGGGGATATCAATTGTGTTACTTCAAGAGCAACAACAGTAACAATTCAAGAACCAAGATTCGCCTATCAATAACGATATATTGTATGAGAAATATATGTGTTATTATGAGGGTGGAGATCTCTATTTATAGAGTACAAAATGGGCTCATGGGCTTTTAGGGTTTACATAGCCATCAAAATATATGGCAAGTATATATATAAAATATATTTACAATAGTTTTTATGTAAATTTATGTGCTAATATTTTTACGATTATGTTAATAATAGGTGTATTATTTGACAATAAGGTAACTCATTCTGTCACTTAAAAATCAAATTAGACATTTTAGTCATTTGTCTAAATGCAAGTACGCAACAACCTGTTGAAAGCGAAATCCATCCTACTTTAGAATTTTTTTTCTTTTTAATATTTGTCTCTTCTGCACCTCATGATAATCACAATTCACAGTATAATTTCAAATACATGTGTTTTTCGTCTAGCTTGGCCTACGAAATAATTGTTGTACCTAACTTATTTATGGCAAACTCTTAAATACTGCTAAGGCCTCACTTAACTAAAAGTTGTCCATTCATTTAGAGCATATGCTAGCATTTGCCTTTCAAATACTACAAGTTAGATTGGACATAAAGTTTGGATCAGCCAATGAGAGGGCGTGGATGGAGATTTGGGATACATGGACAAAGATTGAGGAGTTGGGATTAAGTGAAGATTGGAAATAAATGATGAGAAATTCTGATATAGATGGAGATGGGATGGTCAACTTTGATGAATTCAAGAAAATGATGACAGATGGACTTCAAGATAGGTGCAAAATCTTTGGGGATAACTTCACATCTGAAAGACAGATCCTCTGCCTTAGTTTAGATCTGCAGTTTGGTTTAATGTAGAAGATAGGTGTACTACACTTAGGACGCCAGTGTTTGGTCAGTAGTAATTGTGTTTTTTTATTATAGCATCTTTCATTTTGATTCTATTGTGGATTGTATTAATGTCACAATATATATGATGATTGAGAAATACTTCCTCTGTTCCACTATTATTGTCTTATTATTGTTTGAATATGGAGTTATACTAGAGAAACGATACAAATGGTTCCTCCATGCTACTCCAATGAGCATTATCAAGACAAGAAAATGAGAAACTAAAGAATTTTATCTACTCCATTATTCAAGAAAGAATTTTCATCTATCCACTTCACCCTCAAACTCTCGAGTATTCAATAAAATAAATGGAGAACTAACTACATCTCCATACTTATAATCCTAGTATATTTCCATGAATTCGATTATTTAGATGAGGCCTGGATAAGGATTATAGGCCTGAACGGGCATACCTGCAGCGTACGTGTGGGGCGTGATGTAGGCGCTCCCAAAAGGATTCATTGCTTGCTTCGGGCCCATCAACATCATCGGCTGCTGTTGCTTAGCTGCCATAGGTGGTGCAGCCACCGCGTTGGATGCGAAGAACGGATCGTGTGGAGGTACGGAGTCCTCCTTAGGGGGTTCTTCCCATGGATGGTAGCTCACAGTCGGGTTGTTTCGTATAATTGCATCCTCGTATAGACTGTCTAGTGTGAATAAATCCAACCCTCCAGCCTTCCAAGTAGGGAAAGAAAGAAACATGTGACTTCATTGGTAGATGAAGAACATAACACTTTTATAGTATAGTTGAAGATTGAGAAAACTACCAATTTGCTAGTTGCAGAAGTAGTGGCATTGGAGCTTGGAGCTGTAACAAGAGCTAATTCCCATCCGGTAGCTCCATTCGTGACGTTTGGTCCACTGGAAGCTTGTTGTTCTGCAACCATAACTCAGAAGCATATCAACAAAAGCATTCGTTAAGTTATATTACATTCAACCTTACCAACTGGTACAACGGCCAAAGCTATAGCCCTTTTCTCCTCTAACTCTACCGCAGCAGGAGCAGGCTCATTGAAGCCCTACAAAACGACATGATATGGTTAAAATGTTGGGGGGGGTATATGAGTGAACTGGTAGTGAATAAATCACCATTAGATTAGGTGGTGGTGCTGGTGGTGGTGAAGCTGGAGTGTCGATGTTGACAAGTTCTGCTTCACGTCTCTCTTCTTTTATGTACGGACTGGCCGAGATTGCTTTCGGCTTTTCGTAAGCCTGTTCCAATTTCAACATATATCATACTATAAGTGCACTTAGTTGAATCACTAGAATTTTGAAGAATTCCTATTGCAAGATTACTCATCTATGAGAACTGTATATACCAGCTCTTTAGGGGCTTCTCGAATATACTCTTCCATGGCTTGCAGAACCGAAGCCGGTGGCTTTACCATTCATCACCATAACAAGAACATGAGAAACATATTTATACCTAGTAGAAGCTATTCGCTTGATGGAATCCAGAGGGGGACCAAACCTGTTCAATCTTGTTAAACCGCTCGAGATTTTTACATTTTTCATAGAAGTCTGGTAATCTCTCAGCCTGGATGATTCGCAATTAGAACAAAATCAGTTGATTCGAGAAAATCTTTCCTTTTGTAAAGGCTATACCTGCTCTATAGCTATTCGGTATATCTCCAAAGACTTGAGAGCATCAGGCCTTTGCATCTCAAAGAACTGTCAGAATAAAGGCCATGAGTTTGCTGCCATCTTTTAGAGAAATTACAAGTCTTTTAAATAGTCACCTTGTCAACCAAATTCACTGTACCATCACTTATCGCGTTGTAAATTTTAATGCTTTCTGAAGCAACCTATCAAGGGGAAAAAAGAGTAGAGGGTTATGGACTAAGTCCATATAAGCTATTTTATCAGTAGCTGAGTGAAAAAAACTGGGACTCACCATGGAAAGGGCCAACTGAATGATAAAGTTATAATATGCTGCTCCTCGTGGCTGCATTTTGAAAATATTACTGTACAACTTTTTAGGTTAAGAAAGGTTAAACAAGTGCATGGCTATTTTACTCCACAACTACCGGGCTGATTTAGAGTTTGAGTAAGAACATTTATACAACTGATTTACCAACGATAAACTGATCAAATATAAGCTTACCTGGCAGTTAATCGCACGGTGAAGAAGTTGTTGTAGTGCCGGCAAATGCTCAAGAAGTCCTGGAGTGTCAAGCCCTCTTGTTCTCTGCAAAAAAAAAAAAAAAAAAAAAAAGAGAGAAAAATTGCATCTAATGAATGATATACAAACTGAGACTTTTTGCCTGAAATAGTGGTGGTGAAAACACACCGGACGGTCTGTTTCTATGTCATACTTCAAAACTCGGAAACATTCAAGCCTCTCCTCCAGAAAAAGTGCATAACACCGAATCCAAGCAGAATAATCCCAAGCTGCACAAGAGATGCAGTATTACAGGACACGTTCATTTCGTAAGTTCTGCTAGACTGCTAAATGAAGAGAAATATATACCATTAGGACTGGAGTCATCCTTGAAATGGGTTAAGTAAAGCATATATTTTCTGCTCCTACTAAAATTAGTGATTTCTTCCAGGAACGTTGGGTCCACCTCTCGTAAAGCACGGTGTATAACAATCAAAGTCTTCAAGGCGACCTATACATTCAGACACAAGATGATTTTTTGCAAAATAGCCCCTAACATATAAGGAAGTTCATTAAATCATAGCAAGGCATTATCATATTATTAATTTCATTAAAATGCAACAATGACTATCCAATTGCTTTTGGAAATGAAGAAATAAACTGAATATCATTCATCATCCTAGTTTACCTATCTAGAATGTTTATCATCCATATGCTCAATATGATCATGATCACGTACCGCCCAATTATGAGTCTTTGCCAATCTTCTTGTAAGGGCATGTATACAATACCCAACATCCGCTCGAGGCCTTCTTGCCGATAAAGCAGCAAAGACAGCTGGAATTTAGATTGCAGATACAGTTAGAGACGTCTCCTTTCAAAGGCTAATGAAAATCAGATTCTAATAAAACATGATAAATACAATTATAATCATTTTATGACTAACAACCTTTTACATGCCTCTCTTTTGGAGGGCTTTCAACATGGTTTGTTGCCTTAACAATGGCAATGTCCACATTCTGTAAAACAAGATCGAAACAAATCATTAACCCGCAATGCAACTTTCAATCATTTAAGATAACCTAAAATATACCTTGTAGTCACTGCTCATTTTTGCCAAACCAAGAGTAGTAGAGTCTTTCAGGGCACCAAGAGTTCTTCTTAAACTGCTCTGAGTACCGCCACCCGGCGACATTCTTGTCCAAATTCTATACAAAAATAAATCCAAATACCACATTTGAATCACGAAAGCTCATTGTATTGAATCCACGATAATGAACATTCAAAATGGTAAGAATCTGCAAATAATAATGATTGACAGATACAAACAAGAAGGAGAACAAAAAAATATAAATTGAAGTGAAGGAACTTTCAATCACCATCAGGCAGAATACAAATTCCACTAAATTACGGCATTTGTACTAACGGAGACTGAGGTAAACCTTAAACGATCAATATAGAATAAAACCTAACCAAAATTATGAATCCAAATCAAAAATACCATCAGAATGAAACCCAAATAGGTTAATCTTTGGTAGAAATGATTTTATTACGAATGAGTAGATTACTCACATTGCAAATATACACAAAAAAAGGCAAAATGAAATCATTAGTACATCCAAGAAACACAAGAAATCAGGAGCAAGAATTTGAAGATTAGAAAAAATACCATGACCCCAAACAAACTCTTAATCAAACAAGGAAAAGAGAAAAGATCTAAACCCAGAATAGATTCTTCACAACTACTCACCCTTCTTAGCTCGATCTTTCACACCTTCAATGCAAGAAAGGAAAAACAAGGGAATGCATCAATCAACAGATATGAGAGAGAGAATGTGGTGGTGGTTTGTGTGATTTTGTGTGATGTCTCTATAACAAAATCAAGTATGCCAAAAACACAATTAATCTGTTATGATTTGGCGTCAGCGTCCATACTTTTACTTCTTTTATTTTAAACATAAATAAATTAACTATTAGACTAAAAAGGTTATATTAAACCGATTCGGTTTATACAGCGTCTAGATTCTGACACTGTCGAGTGTCCATAGCTATTTTCTAGATCGCATGTACGTATTATGAAAAAGAAGCAATTTTTTTTTCGTGATCTCAAAGTGCAGAAATTCAGTATTTTAATTATGTCGCGCGTTGAACACTCATGCATCTTTGATTGTCAACTACTAAACAGGGGCGGATCTAGAAATGTATACTGGGAGGGTCTGTAGGGTCAGAACTAAGATTTATAGATGGGGATGCGAGACTTATTTTGGGTTCGGGGGCGAAGCCCCCGAAAATTTTTTTTTAGACAAAAGATAATGTAACAAGAGTAAGGACTCCGGACACCTAGGATACGGTCTGCTTAACTCTCGCTCCTTGATCCCTCCTCTGTCCTCTAAAGTGTCGTCACTATCCTCTGAATTATATCTCAATTCTCGCTGTATAGGATTATTGTTGTTGACTTGTTGGACCATTTAATTTACTTGTTGTTGTTGGACCATTTAATTTAGTTGTTGTTGGACCATTGAACTAATATATTTTTAAATTCGCTTCAATATATTAAATTTCCATAAAATACGAAATATTTTTTTGTAAAATTTACACATAAAATTCGGCATCGACACGAAAAATGGGGATGTCAAAATTAGATTTTGGAATTTGAGCTTGCAAATTAGAATTTGTGTTGAAATGATTTCAATTATAATAAATTTATAAATCATTTGGGCTGATCTGGGGTGGTTGGAATATGTAAAAAATAAATTTGGCCGGGTAAATGTAGTTTATGGGTCGGGGTTGCACTGAGCTGGAGCCCAGCCCAGCCCACCCCTACATCCGCCCCTGCTACTAAATCTGGTTACTTCTAAACATCGGGTTCGGTTCGAACTCAAGTCAGAGATATTCGTCTACAAGATAATCATATTTCTATAACTCATTTTTACACGACCTACAATCCAACCAATGTCACGATTCTTACGAATTTCAAGAGGCTTACCGTTCACGGCCCATAAGCTTTCGTTTTTCAAAGTAAATGCATGATTAGATTGAGTGATAAAGTTTATCCAAATTAATTACTCCTTCCACCCCGTTAAAAAGTCCCCTTTATTTTTTATACGGAATTTAAGAAATTTTATTTAAATATATATTTTTATGAATTTTAATTGTATTAAAAAGTTAATGATTGATGGAAAGGAATGACAATTCATCTATATTTTTTTAAAACATTATTGAAGCAATTAATTTTTTTTTTAATTTTTTAAGATTGTAATTAAAAAATAATATCAAATTTTCAAAAAGTTAAAAATTATCCACTTATTTTTTATTATATAATTAATACTGTTATTTTAGGAAATTGAAAATTTATATTGGGACAGCTAATTGGGAAATGTGGGCAGTGTTAATGAGAGGGAGGGAGTAGAATGGTCTTGAAAATATTCATTTTTATTCTTGGGTCTCCTCTGATGAGTTTCCTCTGAGTTGCCGTTTTTATAAATTTGGTTTAATGCGATTGCGAAGGCAAAGTTGACCCAAGGAAAATCAAAAGAACTCCGATAGCGGTTCAAGAACTTTGCATGTGTACCTAGGGGTGTAAATGGTTCCGCTCCGAACCGCAAAATCGATCGGACCGAACCGAATCAAATCGAAAAATGCTGTTCGGTTCGGTTTCGCTGTTTGGTTCGGTTTATTTTTTTAGAAACCGTTTACATTCGGTTCGGTTCGCGGTTCCAAGAATTTTTGAACGGTTCAAATCGAATCGAACCAATATCATATTTTTTAATTTTTTATTTAATATTTGTCCTTCTTATATGAGAATATTATTAAATTTAGATATTAAATTTAAGTTAAGATCAATTTTAATCTATATAAATGAAGAGAAATGAGTAACAACTCTATACTTATGAGTTTGGAATGAGTGAAACCCTATAAACTATTATTCTTGCATTATTTATGATTTTAAAAATAAATAAATAAAATAAAAAGGTGAATCGAGGAACCGAACCGAACCAAACCATTTATAAGCGGTTCGGTTCGGTTCCGATATTAAAAAATCCATCGAATCGAACTGAACCGAACCATTTATATGTGTTCGATTCGGTTCCTAAAATACATAAAAAATCAAATCGAACCGAACATTTACACCCCTATGTGTACCCCAATAAAACAAGCGATGAAAGATTTGAATATTCTAATTCTAAATTTCTTGAGCAATACTGAAAAATGTCTACTCAAATGGGTGCCCACCATTTTTAGCGGATCCTTCCGCCTTCGACCTGTCTATCCAAACTCTCTTTAATTCTTCTTCGACAACATCACAACAATCAGAGAAAATAAATATTCAAACGAGACATAGAGGGATGAATGTGTGTCTTCCACAGCATCTTTGTTCCCAGCCGCCTCTATTCAGGTTTGATCCTTTGACTTCAATAAATGCTTGACCCCTATTTACTAAATTAGCAGTCTTTCTTGCATTTGCAATTCATGAGTGTTTCTTGAGGAAGAAAAAAAAATGGACTGTTGACATATTGAATCGGGAGAGCATATTTTCTGGTTGCGTTTGTCTGATTTCATAGGTTTGTGCTGTAATTTGGGTCTGGTTTGTTTTTGAGTTTTGATTAATATTCATTTGAGATGGAATCTTGATGGTGTATTAATCGAAATTGCCACTCTTAAGTTAAAGAATTATAAGCTGAGAGTATTACTTAATCAATTCGTGTCCTTTTTCTCTGAATCCGATGGGTTTTGAGGGGTATCTGGTTCGACTTCGAGGTTTCTCGCTCAAGGATTTGAAGTTACTGCAACTATAGTAGTGCTTGAATTTGTTGCCTATTTAATAGATCTTTATACTGGTTGGTAGTAAGTTTAGTAGCAACTCTTAGACTGTCAGCATTTCATGAAGTGTAAGAGAATTTTGATTTTGTATGAGTAGTTATCTGATTTATCCTTTCTGCAGAAGATTTTGAAGAATTTTGACTTTTGAGTATCAGGCAAATTGTGGAGATTGTTCCTGCTCGAGCACCCGAAAACGTGAGAACCTGAATGGGCTTTCAGTACTTTTTGATTGAACTCATGCTGCATCTCCCTAGCTAGGCTTCGGCGCCTCCTTGCAGAGTTGCATTATTCAGGGAATTTTTGTGTGGCATTCCGTAGAATATGGCACTAATTTTATTAACACTCTGCTTGCTTGTGGAATCTACAATAACAACTGCTTCTGGGTTGTTGAAACATGAGACGGATTGTGCCAAGTACCTTATTAGTAACTCAGACGATCCTAGTCATGAACTCTTCTACATTGATGACAAATTGGTCGATAGGTATTTCTTCTGTAAGGCTACGCTCAACTATCATGAGAGACAATGCTTTGCTCCAGAAAACATCAGAAATAAGTATTGCCTATCTTTAGGTACCACCAGACTTATCTTCTTTATCTATGTCATATGTATGTGTGTGGCTTTCAAGGGAAAAATATATTTACACACACAGTTTAATAGGTAAAAGCACTTTTTTAGATTTTTAGACTTATACTTTATATTATTCTTCAATTTTGCAGATAAGCTACCCTTGCTCTTTGGAAGAAAATCGCTACACACTACTGTTAGAGAAGAATATAGTGGCTCTGGCTACAATAAAAAATCTTTGGTTGGAAAGGATAAATATGATAATCCTTTATTGGAACCCAAAATGCTATCCCTGGCCGTACCAGCTTGCTTCCTTTTGTCTTTGTGCATTAGTTTGTCCCTGCTTCCAAGCAAGGAAAAAGGATACCACTGCATCGTTGTTCGCTCTATGGAACCAAATTCAAGTGAGTTCTTTGTTTAGATGTTTGCAAATTCTTCCTTTTTGTTTTAGACCTATCCTAAGTCCAATGGATCATGCAAGGTGATAGAAAATGTGTTATTCAATAAGGTGATAAATCTCAGGCCGTACATGGTATATTTGTCTGTCGTGCATGGTAAACTATCCCTGATCTCTTTGTTGTTATTTGATAAGCCCAAAGATTGGTTGGTCTATCATAGACGTCACAAGCACGGGAGTGGAACGCGCAAAACGAACAATGAAGGGTGAACACGCAGTTGATGCATAAGTTGTTATAGTTTGTTAGGAGTTTTCCAGTTGTCATTTCTGTTTGGTGTGGGGGTTGTCACCTTTCGTGCTCCCCGATTAGGGATAAATAAGCTAGTGGTAGTGTGGTCCTGTGTGACACGTGTTGTGTGGGGTGTTTGTTAATCTATTTAGAGAGGAGAGTGAGGGGAGAAAAGGAAAGAGGATTATCTGAAAGAATTATCTCTTCTCTGGGGAAAACGTTCCCCTGTTTCAACAACTTTATCTCTCTCAACATCAAAATACAAACTCCGCCACTATCCAGTGGCTTATCATTTGGTATCAGAGCAACATACCTGGGATTAGACTATCCATGGCGGCTGCAGGCAAGAAGGCGGCCGATCCATCGATGGGTGAAATCCAGAATCAACTCAACACCCTCAACAGCACGCTGGGGGAAATCACCCAACAGATGAGCGAAATGCGTCTCGCACAGCAAGCGTTCATCAGGGATAAGAAAGTCGAAACGCCGAACACGCCGAACCACGAAGACGGTCCCGACTACCAATCCCGAGCTCGCTTTACGGGAGGCAGCAGGCGGAGGCGGTACGAGCAAAGATCGGGCCGCAACAATCGCGCACGGCTCGTGTGGTGTTCGGTACCTACGACGAGTCTCGAACTCGAACGGAGGGAAACGGGGGAGGAAACCGGGAAGGAGGGCGGCAAAGGAAATCGGAGCTTCCTCTCTTTGACGAAGACCATCCCGACGCATGGGTTGCTCAAGCGGAGCGTTATTTCCACTTCGCCAACTCCCCAAATGAAGATATCATCGAGGAAGTAATGTTAAGCATGAGTGGCCGAGCTCGTCGTGGTTTCTATGGGCGGACGGTCGCCGGTCCTTTCATGATGTGGCGGAACTCCGGACGTCGATCTTACGTAAAATTTAGGGGAGAGACGACGGAAACCTATTCCAACACCGTGCAAAGTCACGCAACGGGAACGGTCGCCGAATACGTCGACCAATATATCGAATTGTCGGCGCCGCTGAAAGGTGTTGCGGAGGAAGTTATTCTCGATCTATTCGAGAATGGGCTTAAACCGGACATCCGGGCCGAGCTCCGGATATGGAGGCCCACGAATCTCGCGAGGGCCACGGATTTGGCTTTGGTGGCGGAGGCCCGAAACGCCACTCTCGTGGGACCGGAGGCGGCCGGGCCGGGGCCGTCCGTCTCACAAGCCCAACTTCTCAGATCCAATCGGCCAGCCACGACCTACTAACCAGCCGACCCACTATGGCCATCAACCGAAGGTTTTCTCACCACCAACTAAATTAGAGGGCGAAACCACACGAGCCGCCAAATCGTTGACCGAAAAACAAATCCACGACAAGCGCCGTCGAGGTCTCTGCTATCGCTGCGATGAGCGCTGGACTCCGGGCCACCGTTGTCGCTCTGTCTATAACATCACGCTCCTTGACGAGGTTGAGGAGGAGCAACGAGCAGGGTCGACGGAAACCGCGGGCGAAGTCACGGAGGAGGCGACATTCGACCACGCGGAGGTGGAGGGCGGTGTGGAAGTATCTTTTAATTCCGTTAATGGAATCTCGACGCCCAAGACGATGAAGGTGCGAGGGAGGATGTATGGCAGGCCGATCGTAATACTCATCGATCCCGGGGCGTCTCATAATTTTGTGGCCAAAGAAATGGTGACGGAATTGGGTCTTCCATTATCCCAAACTCAGCCGTACTGGGTTAGCGTCGGTACGGGGGACCGTGAGCGGGCGTGCGGAAAATGCACGGGAATTCGTTTGTGGGCAGGGGATGTGGAAGTCGTTGAGGAATTACTACCCCTCCGGCTAGGGTGTGCGGACGTGATATTGGGCATTAAATGGTTAGAAACCTTGGGCTGGACAATGATTGAATGGCGACATCAAATTATGTTGTTTGGGGTTGACGGTCAGACTCGCTTCATTCGCGGCGACCCGAGCCTCGGAAAACGGCGGCATCCCTACGTTTTCGATGAAGGGGGCAGTGAGGGCGCCCTACGGGGCGGTAGAGTGCAATACGGACGGTGGACGGAGGGGGGCCGAAGCGAGAAATACCTTCGTATCTGGAGAACCTACTGGCAGAATTCAGCGCTGCTTTTGATGAACCACGAGGGTTGCCCCCCAATCGAGGGCACGAGCATCGCATCGACCTCAAGGAGGGTAGCTCGGCGGTAAGTGTAAGGCCGTACCGCTATCCCCATTTCCAAAAAGATGAGATTGAGCGGCTGATTTCAGAAATGTTGAAATCCGGGATCATTCGGCCGACCCGTAGCGCATTTTCAAGTCCCGTGCTACTGGTTAAAAAGAAGGATGGCTCGTGGCGATTTTGTGTCGACTATCGCGCCCTGAATCGGATCACGGTCCCGGATAAATTTCCGATCCCGGTTATTGAGGAGTTGTTAGATGAACTTCATGGAGCCGCGGTCTTTTCGAAACTGGACTTACGGGCCGGGTATCATCAAATCCGAGTTAAAGAGGAGGACGTGCACAAAACGGCTTTCCGGACTCATGAGGGCCACTACGAGTTCCGGGTAATGCCGTTTGGGCTCATGAACGCGCCGATGACGTTCCAAAGCCTTATGAATGAAGTGTTCCGGCCCTTCCTTCGTCGGTTTGTACTCGTGTTCTTCGACGATATCCTCGTCTATAGCGCCTCGGAGGAGGAACATATGCAACATTTGCGGGTGGTCTTCGAAGCCTTGCGGGGTCAGAAATTATTGGTAAACCGAAAGAAGTGTGAATTCGGGCAACCACGTTTGTCTTATCTTGGGCATGAAATTTCAAGAGAAGGAGTGGGAGGCGTTAAAAATCAAAGCAATGGTGGATTGGCCGCTTCCACAGAACATTCGTGAGTTGCGGGGGTTTTTGGGGCTCACGGGATATTATCGGAAATTCGTGCGGGGGTATGCGTCCATTGCTGGGGCTCTCACGGACCAATTAAAGAAAGGGAAATTTCAGTGGACGGAGGCCGCCACGACGGCTTTCAGTGCTCTCAAAAGGGCCATGACGACGCTGCCGGTGCTAGCAATGCCCAACTTCAAGGAAATCTTCTACGTGGAAACCGATGCTTCCGGTTCAGGATTAGGGGCGGTCTTTGTCGCGAGAATCGCCGCCCGTGGCCTTCTATAGCGGGGTACTAACGGTCGGTGAACGAGCTAAATCGGTGTACGAAAAAGAGTTGATGGCCATAGTCAAGGCGGTGCTCAAATGGCGGCCCTATCTCTTGGGACGGCACTTTATCGTGCGGACCGATCAACAAAGTCTGAAGTACATCCTCGAACAGCGGTTGGTGGGTTCGGATTATCTAAAATGGGTGTCTAAGTTGATGGGCTACGACTTCAAAGTGCAGTATCGCACAGGCTCAAGCAATCGGGTCGCCGATGCATTATCGCGCCAAGGACAGATCGTGGCTTGTCAAGCAATGGTGGCCAACCAATGGGATTGTTGGACAGACTTGGAGCGAGAATTAAGTCAGGACGTGTTCCTCACCCGGTTGGTGTCTGACCTGGTCAAAGATCCTGCAGCCCACAAAGGGTTCGGCCTCCTTAACGGCCGCCTAATGTATAAGGGACGGATGGTAATTCCGGAGCAGTCCGTGTGCATTCCCCGGATCCTTGCCCAATTTCACGATACGGCTACGGGGGGGCATGAAGGTGAGTTGAAAACGTACCAACGCATTGCGCGGGAGTTATACTGGCCCGGAATGCGACGGCACATCCAGGATTATGTTCGCAACTGTGGAGTTTGTCAACGCCATAAAACCTTGACAGCACAGCCGGCGGGGCTCCTCCAGCCCATCTCTCTGCCTCTTCGGGTGTGGGACGAGTTGACGATGGACTTTATCGAAGGGCTGCCAAAGTCCGACGGGTGGAATTCGATCTGGGTGGTGGTGGACCGACTGACGAAATATGCCCACTTCATCCCTCTAAAACACCCATATTCGGCGAGGTCGCTAGCCGGCGTCTTTGTCCGTGAGATTGTGCGTCTCCACGGCGTTCCCCAAGCCGTCATCAGCGATCGCGACCCTATTTTTCGGAGTCAGTTTTGGGCCGAGCTCCAGAAATTGCAGGGGGTCACGTTGAAATATAGCACCGCGTATCACCCGCAAACCGATGGCCAGTCTGAGGTTGTGAACCGTTGCCTCGAAACCTACCTCCGCTGTTTCTGCTCCGATAAACCGCACTCGTGGTCGTCGTGGCTATCGTCGGCAGAGTTCTGGTACAACACGTCATACCACTCTGCCCTCAAGTGCACCCCCTTTAAGGCCCTGTATGGCCGTGATCCGCCGGCGGTTATCCGCTATGAAGGAGCACGATCGCCCATCGATTCGATAGACTCCTTCTTGCTGGACAGGGACGCCATTCTCGACGATTTGCGTATGCATTTACTGCGGGCACAACAGCGTATGAAAGCCCAGGCGGACAAAAAGCGGCGTGAGGTGGAGTTCGAAATCGGCGATTGGGTTTGGCTAAAGCTTCAGCCTTACCGACAACGTAGCTTGGCTCGACGCCGTTTCGAGAAGTTGGCGGCCCGTTTCTATGGACCATACCGGGTGGTGTCCAAGGTTGGCAAGGTTTCCTATAAGTTGGATTTACCGTCGGGCGTAGCGATTCATCCCGTGTTCCATGTGTCGCAACTAAAAGGGGTGGTCGGGGACTGCCCTCCGACGTCGCACATTCCACCCGCTCTTTCCTCGACGTTGGAATTGGTCCGTCGGCCTGCGGAACTTCGTGGGGTTCGTTTACAGCAAGGGAGTGCGACTAATGCACGAGACGTCCTCATTCGTTGGGCAGGATTGGGGGCCGAAGAAGATACTTGGGAGGATGCTACTCGTTTGGCTCTACAATTTCCCGGAGTTTCACCTTGAGGACAAGGTGAAGGTTTGGGGGGAAGTATTGATAAGCCCAAAGATTGGTTGGTCTATCATGAGGCGTTACAAGCACGGGAGTGGAACGCGCAAAACGAACAATGAAGGGTGAACACGCAGTTGATGCATAAGTTGTTATAGTTTGTTAGGAGTTTTCCAGTTGTCATTTCTGTTTGGTGTGGGGGTTGTCACCTTTCGTGCTCCCCGGTTAGGGATAAATAAGCTAGTGGTAGTGTGGTCCTATGTGACACGTGTTGTGTGGGGTGTTTGTTAATCTATTTAGAGAGGAGAGTGAGGGGAGAAAAGGAAAGAGGATTATCTGAAAGAATTATCTCTTCTCTGGGGAAAACGTTCCCCTGTTTCAACAACTTTATCTCTCTCAACATCAAAATACAAACTCCGCCACTATCCAGTGGCTTATCATTTGGTATCAGAGCAACATACCTGGGATTAGACTATCCATGGCGGCTGCAGGCAAGAAGGCGGCCGATCCATCGATGGGTGAAATCCAGAATCAACTCAACACCCTCAACAGCACGCTGGGGGAAATCACCCAACAGATGAGCGAAATGCGTCTCGCACAGCAAGCGTTCATCAGGGATAAGAAAGTCGAAACGCCGAACACGCCGAACCACGAAGACGGTCCCGACTACCAATCCCGAGCTCGCTTTACGGGAGGCAGTGGCGGAGGCGGTACGAGCAGCATCGGGCCGCAACAATCGCGCACGGCTCGTGTGGTGTTCGGTACCTACGACGAGTCTCGAACTCGAACGGAGGGAAACGGGGGAGGAAACCGGGAAGGAGGGCGGCAGCGGAAATTGGAGCTTCCTCTCTTTGACGAAGACCATCCCGACGCATGGGTTGCTCAAGCGGAGCGTTATTTCCAATTCTGCCAACTCCCCAATGAAGATATCATCGAGGAAGTAATGTTAAGCATGAGTGGCCGAGCTCTGTCGTGGTTTCTATGGGCAGACAGTCGCCGTCCTTTCATGATGTGGCCGGAACTCCGGACGTCGATCTTACAGAAATTTAGGGGGAGAGACGACGGAAACCTATTCCAACAATTGGCCAAAGTCACGCAAACGGGAACGGTCGCCGAATACGTCGACCAATATATCGAATTGTCGGCGCCGCTGAAAGGTGTTGCGGAGGAAGTTATTCTCGATCTATTCGAGAATGGGCTTAAACCGGACATCCGGGCCGAGCTCCGGATATGGAGGCCCACGAATCTCAGCAGGGCCATGGATTTGGCTTTGGTGGCGGAGGCCCGAAACGCCACTCTGTGGGCCGGAGCGACGGGCCGGGGCCGTCCGTCTCACAAGCCCAACTTCTCAGATCCAATCGGCCAGCCACGACCTACTAACCAGCCGACCCACTATGGCCATCAACCGAAGGTTTTCTCACCACCAACTAAATTAGAGGGCGAAACCACACGAGCCGCCAAATCGTTGACCGAAAAACAAATCCACGACAAGCGCCGTCGAGGTCTCTGCTATCGCTGCGATGAGCGCTGGACTCCGGGCCACCGTTGTCGCTCGTGCTATAACATCACGCTCCTTGACGAGGTTGAGGAGGAGCAACGCAGCGAGGGTCGACGAAACCGCGGGCGAAGTCACCGAGGAGGGCGACATTCGACCACGCGGAGGTGGAGGGCGGTGTGGAAGTATCTTTTAATTCCGTTAATGGAATCTCGACGCCCAAGACGATGAAGGTGCGAGGGAGGATGTATGGCAGGCCGATCGTAATACTCATCGATCCCGGGGCGTCTCATAATTTTGTGGCCAAAGAAATGGTGACGGAATTGGGTCTTCCATTATCCCAAACTCAGCCGTACTGGGTTAGCGTCGGTACGGGGGACCGTGAGCGGGCGTGCGGAAAATGCACGGGAATTCGTTTGTGGGCAGGGGATGTGGAAGTCGTTGAGGAATTACTACCCCTCCGGCTAGGGTGTGCGGACGTGATATTGGGCATTAAATGGTTAGAAACCTTGGGCTGGACAATGATTGAATGGCGACATCAAATTATGTTGTTTGGGGTTGACGGTCAGACTCGCTTCATTCGCGGCGACCCGAGCCTCGGAAAAACGGCGGCATCCCTACGTTTTCGATGAAGGGGGGGCAGTGAGGGCGCCCGTAGGGCGGTAGTGGCAATACGGACGGTGGACGGAGGGGGCGAAGCGAGAAATACCTTCGTATCCGGAGAACTCATCGGTGTAATTCGGCCGCTTTTGATGAACCACGAGGTTGCCCCCAATCGAGGGCACGAGCATCGCATCGACCTCAAGGAGGGTAGCTCGGCGGTAAGTGTAAGGCCGTACCGCTATCCCCATTTCCAAAAAGATGAGATTGAGCGGCTGATTTCAGAAATGTTGAAATCCGGGATCATTCGGCCGACCCGTAGCGCATTTTCAAGTCCCGTGCTACTGGTTAAAAAGAAGGATGGCTCGTGGCGATTTTGTGTCGACTATCGCGCCCTGAATCGGATCACGGTCCCGGATAAATTTCCGATCCCGGTTATTGAGGAGTTGTTAGATGAACTTCATGGAGCCGCGGTCTTTTCGAAACTGGACTTACGGGCCGGGTATCATCAAATCCGAGTTAAAGAGGAGGACGTGCACAAAACGGCTTTCCGGACTCATGAGGGCCACTACGAGTTCCGGGTAATGCCGTTTGGGCTCATGAACGCGCCGATGACGTTCCAAAGCCTTATGAATGAAGTGTTCCGGCCCTTCCTTCGTCGGTTTGTACTCGTGTTCTTCGACGATATCCTCGTCTATAGCGCCTCGGAGGAGGAACATATGCAACATTTGCGGGTGGTCTTCGAAGCCTTGCGGGGTCAGAAATTATTGGTAAACCGAAAGAAGTGTGAATTCGGGCAACCACGTTTGTCTTATCTTGGGCATGAAATTTCAAGAGAAGGAGTGGGAGGCGTTAAAAATCAAAGCAATGGTGGATTGGCCGCTTCCACAGAACATTCGTGAGTTGCGGGGGTTTTTGGGGCTCACGGGATATTATCGGAAATTCGTGCGGGGGTATGCGTCCATTGCTGGGGCTCTCACGGACCAATTAAAGAAAGGGAAATTTCAGTGGACGGAGGCCGCCACGACGGCTTTCGGTGCTCTCAAAAGGGCCGTACGACGGCGGCTACGGTGCTAGCGATACCCAACTTCAAGGAAATCTTCTACGTGGAAACCGATGCTTCCGGTTCAGGATTAGGGGCGGTGCTGTCGCAGAATCAGCGCCCCGTGGCCTTCTATAGCGGGGTACTAACGGTCGGTGAACGAGCTAAATCGGTGTACGAAAAAGAGTTGATGGCCATAGTCAAGGCGGTGCTCAAATGGCGGCCCTATCTCTTGGGACGGCACTTTATCGTGCGGACCGATCAACAAAGTCTCGAAGTACATCCTCGAACGGTTGGTGGGTTCGGATTATCTAAAATGGGTGTCTAAGTTGATGGGCTACGACTTCAAAGTGCGAGATCGCACGAGCTCAAGCAATCGGGTCGCCGATGCATTATCGCGCCAAGGACAGATCGTGGCTTGTCAAGCAATGGTGGCCAACCAATGGGATTGTTGGACAGACTTGGAGCGAGAATTAAGTCAGGACGTGTTCCTCACCCGGTTGGTGTCGACACCGGTCAAAGATCCCGCAGCCCACAAAGCGGTTCGGCCTCCTTAACGGCCGCTTAATGTATAAGGGACGGATGGTAATTCCGGAGCGATCCCGTGTGCATTCCCCGGATCCTTGCCCAATTTCACGATACGGCTACGGGGGCATGAAGGTGAAGTTGAAAACGTACCAACGCATTGCGCGGGAGTTATACCGGCCCGAATGCGACGGCACATCCGGGATTATGTTCGCAATCGCGGAGTTTGTCAACGCCATAAAACCTTGACAGCACAGCCGGCGGGGCTCCTCCAGCCCATCTCTCTGCCTCTTCGGGTGTGGGACGAGTTGACGATGGACTTTATCGAAGGGCTGCCAAAGTCCGACGGGTGGAATTCGATCTGGGTGGTGGTGGACCGACTGACGAAATATGCCCACTTCATCCCTCTAAAACACCCATATTCGGCGAGGTCGCTAGCCGGCGTCTTTGTCCGTGAGATTGTGCGTCTCCACGGCGTTCCCCAAGCCGTCATCAGCGATCGCGACCCTATTTTTCGGAGTCAGTTTTGGGCCGAGCTCCAGAAATTGCAGGGGGTCACGTTGAAATATAGCACCGCGTATCACCCGCAAACCGATGGCCAGTCTGAGGTTGTGAACCGTTGCCTCGAAACCTACCTCCGCTGTTTCTGCTCCGATAAACCGCACTCGTGGTCGTCGTGGCTATCGTCGGCAGAGTTCTGGTACAACACGTCATACCACTCTGCCCTCAAGTGCACCCCCTTAAGTGCCCCGTATATGGCCGTGATCCGCCGGCGGTTATCCGCTATGAAGGAGCACGATCGCCCATCGATTCGATAGACTCCTTCCTCGGACGTGGACGCCATTCTCGACGATTTGCGTATGCATTTATGCCCGGGCACAACGGCGTATGAAAGCCCGGGCGGACAAAAAGCGGCGTGAGGTGGAGTTCGAAATCGGCGATTGGGTTTGGCTAAAGCTTCAGCCTTACCGACAACGTAGCTTGGCTCGACGCCGTTTCGAGAAGTTGGCGGCCCGTTTCTATGGACCATACCGGGTGGTGTCCAAGGTTGGCAAGGTTTCCTATAAGTTGGATTTACCGTCGGGCGTAGCGATTCATCCCGTGTTCCATGTGTCGCAACTAAAAGGGGTGGTCGGGGACTGCCCTCCGACGTCGCACATTCCACCCGCTCTTTCCTCGACGTTGGAATTGGTCCGTCGGCCTGCGGAACTTCGTGGGGTTCGTTTACAGCAAGGGAGTGCGACTAATGCACGAGACGTCCTCATTCGTTGGGCAGGATTGGGGGCCGAAGAAGATACTTGGGAGGATGCTACTCGTTTGGCTCTACAATTTCCGGAGTTTCACCTTGAGGACAAGGTGAAGGTTTGGGGGGGAAGTATTGATAAGCCCAAAGATTGGTTGGTCTATCATAGACGTTACAAGCACGGGAGTGGAACGCGCAAAACGAACAATGAAGGGTGAACACGCAGTTGATGCATAAGTTGTTATAGTTTGTTAGGAGTTTTCCAGTTGTCATTTCTGTTTGGTGTGGGGGTTGTCACCTTTCGTGCTCCCCGGTTAGGGATAAATAAGCTAGTGGTAGTGTGGTCCTATGTGACACGTGTTGTGTGGGGTGTTTGTTAATCTATTTAGAGAGGAGAGTGAGGGGAGAAAAGGAAAGAGGATTATCTGAAAGAATTATCTCTTCTCTGGGGAAAACGTTCCCCTGTTTCAACAACTTTATCTCTCTCAACATCAAAATACAAACTCCGCCACTATCCAGTGGCTTATCATTATTCTTCTTCTTTACTTGTTTTCCTTCTAGTCTAGTCTTGCCTACATGCTCCTTTTTAATAGTTTTGGAGGGCTTAGGGTTGTGAAGACTGAGGGGGGGTCCCTCTGTTTGTTTATACTGATATCCCACTTCTTCTTGCAGTTGATTTAGTTTCGTCTTTAGAAGCAAATCCTGCTCTTGAAAAGTTTGCTGGCATTCCTCTAAGAGCGCCGCCTAGTCCCTTGAGAGTGCCCCCAAGTCCTTCAAGATTTTCAAAGTCACCTAAACTTGACAAGCTTGGATCCGTTCATCTAAATATGAACCAAGTTGTCAAGGCGACGCACAACTTTTCTTCTGCATTACAGATAGGTGAAGGAGGGTTTGGAACTGTGTATAAGGCTGAGCTTTCAGATGGCCAGGTCGTTGCTATCAAACGAGCAAGAAAGGTATAAGACAACAGTATGTAATACCCTTAGTGGGCTTACTATTTCATTGTAAAAAAACTTGTTTATGTGATAAATGAATTAAATGTATGTAGGTACACATGTATTGGTTGAATTCTTGGAACAACTTATATTCCTTCATGTATTAATATTATCTGCTTATTTTTGGTTATTATATATTCTTGTTCTTTAAATGTATGCAGGAGGCCCTACTGAATGAGTTCAGAAGTGAAGTTGAACTTCTGGCTCAAATCGAGCACCGTAACCTTGTCAAGCTTCTTGGTTTCGTTGAAAATGGAAACGAACGTCTGATCATCACGGAGTATGTGCGCAATGGTAACCTTAGGGAACATTTAGATGGTAAGGACTTTAAACTCAGCGAAATACTAATTCTTCACTCGAATATAGACTACTTATGGTTGATGTGTCTGGTAGGCCTCAAGGGAAAGATACTAGATTTCAATCAGCGACTCGAGATTTCCATTGGTGTAGCTCATGGCCTAACATATCTCCATCAATATGCTGGTAAGTGGTAACAAGTCAAATTCCAGAGACTGAATTTCTTTGTGTAATTTTTGATGTTTTTGCAGAGAAGAATATAATCCATAGAGATGTTAAGTCTTCTAATATTCTATTAACTGAAAGCTTGAGAGCCAAAGTTGCGGATTTCGGATTTGCTAGGCTCGGAGATGACGCTGAGGAAACTCACGTGGTAACGAAAGTAAAGGGGACTGTTGGCTACCTTGATCCCGAGTATATGAAGACGTATCAACTCACGAACAAGAGCGATGTGTACTCGTTTGGGGTATTGCTGCTGGAAATATTAACCGGGCGTCGGCCTCTGGACCTGCAGAGGCCAGCGGAGGAGAGGGCGACGGTTAAATGGGTGAGTTTGTGTTGTGTTGTGTTGTATTTCATTATCTGTTCTTGTTTAGTGATTGGTGGGATTGTGCAGGCTTTTCGGAAGTGTAATGAGGGGAGATTTTGGGAGATAGTAGACCCGTTGATGGAAGAGAATATAGAGAAAGAGATTCTGGTGAAAATGTTTGGTCTGGCAATTCAGTGTGCGGCGCCAACGCGAGCCGATCGGCCGGATATGAAAGCAGTAGCCGAGCAGTTGTGGAGAATTAGAATGGACTACGTCAGTCTGCCAAGTCAAAACAGAGACTGAATTCTTTTTTTGAGTTTTGATTGTCAAATTCGAATTTTATCCATCTTATTAGGCCTAAATTTGTTTTATAGTTCGTTTTAGGTTCCCAAAAAATTGAGCTGAACCTTGAAAAGCAGATAAGCGTGGTTTTTCAGTAAAAGCAAAATGAGAGCCAGTGTTCATATCCACATCATGGAAATGCGTATCTTCCTCTACTGTCCGCAACTACCAAGCATCCAATTTGCCATTCTAAAGTATATAAATCTGAGGTCAAATCCGTCATTTCCAAAGAACGACATTCTATCTTACCAAATCCCTTATTAAATTAAAAATGATGTTAATTTTTCTGAAGGCAAAAATTTGTGTGCACCATGTTGCACATGCAATATGATTCAATTATCCAATTTTGACCTGTATTTGACCCGTTGACTCGCTTTGACCCGTGTTGATCCGTTGATGTCAGCATGACATCATTAATCCTCTTTTTTTAATTTTTAATTTTTAATTTTATTTATTTTAAGGACGGGCGTGTCACTCTTTGCATACGGAAGTGTCAATCGTAACAAACAAAAGTGTCAATCGCAACAAATAAATTTTTTTAAAATTTAAATTTTCTTTTCCTTTTTTTCGTTTTTTTTTAACGTTTTTTCCCATTTATTTTAAGGACGAGCGTGTCACTCTTTGCATACGAAAGTATCAATTTTAACAAACAAAAGTGTCAATCGTAACAAACAAATTTTTTTATTTTTTTTCGATTTTTTGATAAGTAAGGCGTGTCATTTGTAATTAATAAATGTGTCATTTGTTTTTTATCCAAAGTGTCAATCATAACAAATAAAAATATCATTTGTATTTGAATAAAATATCATTTATTGACTATCAATTATTTTTGAAAAATATGCGATTTGTTTAAAAAAAAAGTGTCATTCGTTTATGAAAAAAATATCAATTGTCTATGCTGTTTGTGTCAATCATGACAAAATAACGATTGTGTGTGTCAATGATGAGCAGAGTGTCAATTGTCTCTACTGTGCGTGTCAATCATGATAAAAGAATGTGTCAATGATGAACAGAGTGTCTGTTTAAACCGTAATTTACAGTAGAGAGCAGAGTGTCAATTGTACGTGATATTCGTGTCAATCATGACAAAAGAATGTGTCAATGATGACCGGAGTGTCTTTTTAAGCCATAATTCACAGTAGAGAGCATAATTCACAGTAGAATATGTCAATGATGAGCAGAGTATTTGTTTAAGACATAATTCACAGTAGAGAGCAGAGTGTCAATTGTCTCTGTTGTGCGTGTCAATCACGATAAAAGAACGTGTCAATCACGATAAAAGAACATGTCACGATAAAATCTTAACAAACTCAGAAGCGAAGGAGCAAAGATACATTTCTAGACGAAAATGCACACAAATTAACATCCAGAAACCATATGGAGCACCAAAATTGTTCAATAATCAAACCAAAAGCAAATCCTGTTTCAATTCATCAAAAGAATTCTCAACTGACACCAAAACCAAAAGAAAAAAAAATTCGAACCAAAAACAAGTCATGTTGTCGGAATACATTGCGGAAGATCATAAGCCTAAGCCTTTTCGGAAGATCCACTAGCTACATTATCAACAGTAACTGCCCATGAAGATGTTTGAGGTTCGCTAATTCCATCTTTTTTAAATTTGAGTTTTAAACTTAACAATTAACGAGCTACAAATTATTGGCTTATTAAATGAGTCTGCATCTAACTTAATCAACAAAGTATTTTATTTAACTTAAAAATTATATTTTCCTTTTAATCCAAAACAAATCGAGTATATGTAAACCCGGTCCAACCATCGACTGACGAGAGAGTGCCGCGTGTCACATCACCAGTTGGAAATCAAAATCGCGTTTTCTGATTTCGCTTACTGCTTACTTGCCTGTCTGCCTACCTGCTTGCATTCGCAAACACGCTCTACTGTGTTTATGCCCACGATATATACAACATGCATTTACCGTCTCTCTAAATAGATTATAGATACCAACCATATATCTGTTCTGACGAGGTCGGTTTCCGGCGAGTCCTCATCGGAGAGAGCGAGGCGGAGGTGGAGAGATCGGAGGTGGAGTGACGACGGCGGAGACAGGGAGGACTCTGGAGAGAGAGAGAGGGGGGAGTGAGAAAGAGAGAGAGGGGGGGAGTGGAGAGAGAGAGAGAGAGAGAGAGAGAGAGAGAGAGAGAGAGAGAGAGAGAGAGAGAGAGGGGTGAGTTGCAGAGAGAAAGAGAAAAAGAGGAGAGAGAGAAAGGGGTAGTAGGGAGGGGAGGAGACGGGAGAAAGAAAGAAGATTTTTTTTTTTTTTTAATAAAGTGGAAAACCGGGTCAAACCCGGTCAAATCGGGTCAAAATTGAAAATTGGATCATGTTGAATGTGCAACATGATGCACACTAGTCCTTCTCTTTTCTCAAAAGTCAGGTATACTTCAGACAGTTGAGAGCCGCAGCTAAAATCCGGGAGTGGGGTCGGGGGCTGATAAACGAATGTCCGTACAATTCTTCGAATTCAGATAAAATACTTTTTCGAAAAATAATAAAATAATGAGGTATTTCTAAAACTAGCCCTCTGCACTAAATAAAAACCAACTATAGTCTAAAACTAAATAAAAACAAAAATCTAGCCATTTTGTCTTCAATCACATCTCCCCAATCATTGGATGATGTGTGTTGTAGGAATTTGTGCCATGGACTATTTTTTTTTCATTTGAAACACAGAGGGCCAATGGGGGACCGAAGGAGGCTGTTCATCGGCCCTCCATCGACCGAGAGAAAAAACAGAGGCCGAGCAAGTCCATCGACCGAGCCAATTGTTGGTCCCGAGTCAAACGTTAAGGTGTAGAGGGGGGGGTGAATACACCTGCAAACTTTTTTCTCAAACTAAAACGCGAACAGTTCGTTTTACGAAAGATGTCTAATGAATGAGTTCACTAGACCAAAGAAGTTGCTCTTGATCGCGTGGGCAGAATGACTGAGAGTGCTGAACTCTGCTAGCTGATAGATGTCAGAATTCAGTAGCGTTCAACAGTTGTTCAGTAGCGTGCGGAAAGTGTAAGCCCGATTAAGTTTGTTTTTGAAAACGTTTGTTTATCAAATCAATTCAGTATATTAGTATGATATTTCAAGCTTTTACTGAAATGTTGTTGTATGATTTTGTAAAGATATTTTCAATATGAACAGTTAAAAATGCAACATTTAAAACGACACAACAATTTTAAAGTGGTTCGGATACGCAAGATTCTACGTCCACTGTCCTGAAAAACACAGGATACTATTTTATTATATTGAGTTAGTCTCAGTTAGTTTGTGCGCAGGACAAACTGTAACTTGTGATTATAATGAGCAAGTCTCGGTTCTGAGGTCAAACGATAAGGTTTGAATGTATCTCCAACGATGAAGGAGTTCTTAACACTTAAGAACAGTTCAATAAATGAACTCCTTCGGTTCTAAGCTATGGATATAACGATTGAGCTTAGGTTAGAGGGTGGGAACATGAATGGCTTCTAGAGCGAAGAACAAAGATGAATAATCACTCTGGGTTCGTGTTCTTCTCTTGAATAATCAATAAGTGTTCTAGAGCTTGAGTCTTGAATGCTTGAGTTCCCGTATAGGTCGCTTGTGTGATCGTGTAGTGCGACTTGAATGACCACGACCTTCCCTCTATTTATAGACGTGAGTGTGAATAGATCTATTGGAGACGAACTGTCCACGTGTCACTCTATATAGGTAGCAAACGACTTCTTTTTCGAATTCTGTAGAGTTCGCTTTCTTTGCAGAAAGTGGTTGACTTGCAGCTTTTGTCGGAGACTTTGCCAGCTGGCTGCTTGTCATTGGTCGAGGTACAGAAACTGGTTGAGACTTATTCAGACTTTAAGATTGATATTGAAGCTGACTCTTCTTAGATGTTTGACCTCGGATAACTCTACTGAAATGACTTTGAAGTCCACTATCAGTTAAAGCAACTGACAGGCCGTTGTTGAGTCTGACCGAAAGGTTCAGTATGTTGCTCTTGCTGAGTCCAACACTACTGAGGGCCAAGACTACGAGTTCGATAAGCGCTCTGCTAAGTCCAGTTCTACTGACTCCTGAACACCTTTCAGTATGCTGCTCCTGCTGAGTCCAGCCATACTGAATCTTCACTCCATGACACTACGGTAAATGGTCTACTGAGGAACAACAGACGGAACTACTAAGTCGGAACCATGCTGAAGGCATGTCTACTGAGTCTGAAACACTCAAAGACAAATGTGTTAACTTTTACAAATGAATGATTCACCAATCAGAATAGGGTTTTGGGATTAGCCAAATCTTCTACTGAATCATCTCCCAACAATTTCCCCCTATTTGATGATGTCAACACCTATCACTATCACTATACCTAACATTCTATCAATCTAAAGAACTATCAGATACAAACTCCTTAAAAAATATTACAATTAGAATCTATAGAGAGTATCTTCAAGTCTTCTAATCTAAGTAAGTACAGAACACACAGATAAGCAGCAAGTGTGAGTCAGTAATCACGTAGGTGATTCTCAGTGTTAAAGTAAACACGAAGCGGGCCATAGAGATAATGAGAAATTGTCAGGCCAAGTAACAACTGATGTATTAATGATAAGAATCCGAGTACAAGTACATCATTTCTACACTAGGGAATGCTATAGACACAAACAAGCTAGACTACTTCTTATCAGATTTAAAGTGCTGAATGCCTTGAAATCATTCGATTTGTCCTCGAGCAATGGAAGTCCGTAGAGCTTGAAAGTGTCTTTCCTCAGCTTCTGAATCCTCAGCAGATCTTCTGGATCAGTTGGTTTAAGATCAAGTGCCTGAGCTGCATGCATAGCTTCTGCTTCTATCACGGCTGTGAAGAGTGATCCATCTAACTTTCGCGGTGGAGGCAGAGTTCTGAAGGCCAGCGTAATAACAGTGATATTATCTTCAATGAGGGCCTTCTGAACTATTTTGTAGATTTCAGGATTATTCTTCTCTATCCATTCAGCAAACTTCTCAGCTTTGGAGGAGTCGGGCCAAAACTACCATGCATAATATCTCTTGATGAATTCAGCTTTGATCGTCTCCCAAGCTTGAGTCCTTTCCCAGGGCATCCACTTATCTACACGAGGCCATAAGTGAGTTTTCAGCTCATTAGGTTTGCGTCCTCGTCTGAAGAATTTGGAGGATGTGGGGATGTCCCAGTCCTTAGGAGGAAGTGGCTTAGGCTTCAGTCTCTCTGCTGCTCGTGCCTCTTCAGCCTCCCTCTCCTTGGCTTCAGCCTATTTTCTTCTAGCTTCAGGGAGCTTATACCACTCAGCTCTGGAGTCGAGTGCTCTTATGATGAGGTTGATCAACTCGTCAATAGTAAGCTCAGTCGGCTTCTTAGTTTGCCTGGATGTGTCAGCCCATTTCTTCTCAGCTTCTCTCTCTTTCTCTTGTTCTTTGTCAGCGTCGCTTTGAGAGAAAGCTTCCTGGCTTCCTGCCTCTGAATACTCTTTATCGTAGGTGCTTTTGTTCTAGCCTTTGTCGGAGCTTTCTTCAGCTTATTCACCGCTTCAGCCTCAGCAATTTCCCTAGCAAGCTTCTCATCAGCATCTATCTGTGCTTGCTCTGCTGGGCTAATGTATCTTTTGGGACGAGGAGGAATTTTAAGAATTGATTTTCCTTTCCAAGATATAGGTGGAGGCTGAGGAGTGTCTTCAGCATCAGACTCCTCTATAAACGAGTTCACTTCTTCAATGATCTTCTGAGTAGGTTTAGAAGTGTCGGTTTCAGCCATCCTATGTTCTGAGCCGCTTGGGCCTGTCTCAGCTGCTACATCCCCTTACTTCCCCCTTAGACTTCTTAGTCCTTTCTCCTTTAATCATTTCCCCCTTTTTGGCATCATCCAATAAGTTCTTAGGGGTGGGAGGAGTAACTACCTTGGTACTGAGCGTATGAAGATTTGGAGAGCTCATCCAAGGATTTCTGAAGGCTGTCGAACTTGAGATGTAGATCGTTCTTCTCAGTAATCAATTCATCAGCGTACTTGCGCTGAGAGTGATCTACAAGTTCTTCAATCTTGGTCAGCTTTGCGTTGATCTTCAGCTCTGCTCATGAGCTAGAGTGTGCTGAAGGATCTAGTTCTGAAGCTTAGTCTGGGCTGCCTTGAAGGCATCAAGAATGGAAGATTAGGAATCCTTCAGTAGCTTCTGAACCGTCGCTTGCTGAGTGTCGAAGTCAACTTTCCATGCGAATAGAGCATTTGTGAGAATTGAGCTGAAGTCAGGGACAAGAGGGATGTTCTGAATGGAACTCTTCAGAGCCCTGACTTCCTCGCACTGAGCTGCAGTGGACTGGCGCCATAATTTGTGAACGTTCTTGGCAAGGAGAAGATTCTGAGTCCCCTGCTTCAGGAGTGCCTTTGCCACTGCCTTCGACTTTCGGCGCTTTACAACGAAGCCAACCTCATACGCTGACCCTAGCAACAGCTGTTCCGGGTCAGCAGAGTGAGAGGTGTCTGTTGCAGCTGAACCAGAAGGAGGGGGAGATACCAATTGTTGATCTTCTAAAGGGCGTTCTCCTTCCTTCTCCTGTTGAGAACCCTCAGCAGGCTTCTGAGTTCCTGCATCACTAGGTGGTTTCCGATCATCCTGACCTGCTGAACCTTCCATAAGGATGGCTGCTGAAGACGGATATCTCTCTTCAAGCAAGGCCAACATGGCCGCCCTAAGGTCGTCGATCGAGCTAAAGTCAGCAGGCTCTTCATAGCCTATCTGCTATCTAAATTGTAGCTCGTCGGCGTTCAGAATTTCTGAGGACTTGAATCTAATCAGCTGCTCAAGAGTGATCCAGTCCCAGAATATATATACCATCCGAAGTCTTGTCCTGTTGGCAATATCGACCAAGCTAGAATGACTGACGATTTCAGGAATAAACTTAGAGATATCTTGGGCTGCTTTGGATTCCAAACGTTTCAGCTTCAGTGTCAGTCTCCATCTCCTCAACATTAATAGAAGACTGAACTTTCTCAGCAGAAGGCAAGCTGCTGAGCGGTTGTACGTCCAGTGGAGAAAGGGGAGTAGGAGTAACGACTGTAGGTGAAGTCCCCTATTCCACCGAAACTTCTATGTCTGCCGAAGCTTCCTTCTCGGCGGCCTTCTCTTCCGAATCAACCTTCTCTGCGATTCGGTGTCCTCGTCTCTCGGTGGAGGACGGGGAGGGGCTACTACAATAGCTTGCTCGAAGCCTTCTTCTTCTTAGGGGTAGCACCCTTCTTCACCGGGGTTTGGGCTTTCCTCTTGCCCTTACGCTCGCCGGAACCAATGCCAATTTGCTGAAGAGAACTGGCTTGGTTGTGGAATCTGATCTTCTTCGGATTGAAGTATTCTTTGTCAGCATAGGCGATCTGATCAGTTCCACAAAAGTCCTTGATCATGACTGAGAGCTTCATTCCATAAACAAGTTTTCCCTTGGCACTCAGTCGAGCTGCTAACTGATCGAACTTCGCCCCTTGCGCCTGAAACTCCTTGATGAAGACGTCGACCTAGTTGACTTCATCTTTGTCATAAATGGCCATCATCATTTGAACGGCCTTGACACCTGATCGAATGAACCGACTTGGCTTGTAAGAATCTGCGTCACAATGTACGCCAAGGCCCTGAACTGAGGAAGCATGCTGTTTTTGGGAAGGCAGCTCTGAACGTCGTGGGCTTCCCGTAGAACATTGTCAGGTAGTCGTCAAGCACATCGTCCTTATATCCAGCAGGACTGATGCCTTGGTTCAGAAGTCTGAAGCTACTGAGAAGTGCTTGCTTCAGTGACATCCACTTCAGAATCGGAGATGCCTTCTATGGGTCATAGATCTAATGAACTTGGAAGGACCCAAATAAGTCTCCGTCTTCCTCCTCGAGGTTGAGATAAAACTTAACTATCTGGTGAGGCAGGAAGTATGAGGGTTTCTTCGACAGAAACGACTCAAGTCCAATGCCCTCAGCACATCATAGACATAATCCAGAAACTCCAGGTCGCTGGAGTCAAACTCCATGACTGGCTCACACCATACCCGGTCCTTCTGCAAAATATCAACAATATTAACGGGAGAGAAGATGACTAGGTTCGACTTGACTATCTGCAAAATAAATTGTTAGCACTTGAAAGTAGAGTTAGTTAGTAAGAATGCTTTAGAAATTAAGATTTACTGTAGAAATTCTTTGAATACAATGAAAACAAGTAGAGAGTTGAATAATTTTCAGAGAACTTGAAGGAAGATTGCAGAACAGAAATGGAAAAAATGGCGGTTTAAGGATGATCATGTCGATATATAGGTTTTTTAATATGAAACTTTTTTGATCGACGGTTGGCATTAAAACCCGCTTTTCAGATGGACGGTCACGATCTTAATTTGATAAGAAAAGTAATGATGACTGTGCCGCCTAGTCAAATCTCAGACTAAAATAGCTTAGAGAGGTTAGATGATACGACATGCATTTAATGCAAAGTTGTTTCAGCAAAGTTGGCATAGAATGTCGTGTAATAAATGAAAACGATTTTAATAAATGACATTCTTTAAGGCAAAAAATGCGATGTTGAACTTATATCATAAAACCTTTATATGCTGAGTTGACTACTGAAAGAGATACGCAAACCTGTCAGTTGAACATAGTAGTCAGTTGATACCACATTTAATTGGTTGTTAGATCTCTGTACTGAATGAATTCAGTATCGAACGAGTGTTCCCCCTTACTGAGGACACTCCTTCTGAAACGCTTACTGAGTGAAGTTAGTAGGTTCCAGGAGACCGAGCTATACTGAAAGATCTTTGAATCTAGCTTCAGCTAGAGGCTTGGTCAGTATATCAGCCCTCTGTATGTCAGTGTGGATCTTCTCCAATCCGACGTCCTTCTTCTCGACATGATCGCGAATGAAGTGGTGTAAAATGTCCACATGCTTGTATCTTGTATGTAGAACATGATTCTGCGAGATGGCAATAGCATTGGTACTGTCATAGTAGATCGATACTTCATTCTGAATTACGTCATAGTCGCGCAATTACAGTCGAAGTCAAAGGTTCTGGGCGCAACAACTTTCGGCAGCCATATATTCAGCTTCAGTAGTGGATGTGGCTACTGAATGCTATTTCTTGGAGAACCATGAAAATCAGCTTGCTACCGAGGAACTGACACGTTCCTGAAGTTGATTTTCGGTCGAGCCTGCAACCTGCATAGTCAGCATCAGTATAGCCAGTTAATTCAAAATTATCATCTTCTGGATACCATAATCCTCTGTCAAGTGTGCCTTTGAGATAGCCTAGAATCTTCTTTGCTGACTCCATATGGCTCAGCTTAGGATTCACCTGAAATCGAGCACAGACACCTACATCATAAGTTTTGTCAAGTCGACTAGCAGTCAGATATAATAATGAACCAATTAAAGCACGATAATCAGTAGAGGCTACTGATACTCCCTCTTTGTCAAGATCGATTTGGAAGCTTGTGTTCATAGGGATTCTGACTGGTTTGCTGAACTCGCACCGAATTTCTTGATAAGTTCCTTCATATATTTGGTTTGATTGATGAATATCCTTCTGTCAGTTTGTTTAACTTGAAGTCAAGAAAGAAATTCATCTCGCCCATCATTGACATCTCAAGCTTATCTTTCATCATCTTCTCAAATTTTTGACACATGGTCACATTCTGAGAGCCGAAGATGATGTCATCCACGTAGACTTGCACTAGAAGTATGTCATCGTTCAGTCGAATGCTAAATAGTGTTCGGTCTACAGTGCCTTTGCCAAAAACCTTTATGAAGGAGGAAATCTGAAAGGGTATCATACCAAGCCCTGGGTGCTTGTTTTAACCCATACAGTGCTTTCCTGAGTCTATACTTGGTGTCCCTACTGAAAGCGGGGAGGCTGCTCTACGTATACCTCTTCCTTCAGTACGTCGTTTAGAAATGCACACTTCACATCCATCTGATATACCTTGAATCTTTGATGTGAGGTGTATGCGAGGAAAAGACGAATAGCTTCCACTCTTGCATCTGGGGTAAAATGTTTCATCGAAGTCTATTCCCTCAGCTTGACAGTAGCCTTTAGCAACTAATCGAGCTTTGTTTCTGACTATAACGTTGTTTTCGTCCCTTGTTCTTGAAGACCCATTTTGTACCAATGACAAGTTGGTGTCGGGGTATGTCAACAAGCTCCCAAACCTCATTACGTACGAGCTGGTTCAGCTCTTGTATGACTATAATCCAGTCAGCGTCGTTCAGTACCTCCTCAATATTCTGAGGTTCTTCAGTAGACAAGAAACAAGAGTACGATGCACTCTCACCTTGGCCGAGATTAGCTCGGTCCGAACGTCTGCGAAGGGTCACCAATGATAAGCTCAGTAGAGTGATATCTAACCAAGAACGTCGTTTCCTTGTCTCTTCTTCTGAAATAGATTCAGTACAAACAGTAAGAGTATTAGGCCTTTCAGTAGTACAGTTTTGAAACTAAAGAAGTTCAGTAACAAGTTGAGGTTCTGTTGAATCATCCACTGCAAGGGTGTTAGATTCAAGAACATTATTTATTCCCCATGAGTTGGTTCATTCAGTGGTGGTCTTAGTACCTACTTGGGTATCTTCATTGACCAATACCTAGGATTTATTCTGTACTGTAGAATCAATCTTCTCAGCTAGATTCAGTGTGGGTTGATTCTGAATATCTTCTTCTGCTAAATCATCATCCCAACACTGGTGAATCTTCGTTTAAGATCAAATTATGTAGCTTCTGGCTTACATCTTCAGAATCTGAGTTGCTTCTGTTCCTATTCTTAGTTGCAAACTCGTTAAAAACAACATGAGGACTTTCCTCCACGCAAAGAGTCTGGAGGTTGAAAATTCTGAAAGTGGAGTATCCTAAGAACACTCCTTGGTCGGATTTTCTTTCAAAGGTTCTCAACTGATCCTTCCCATTATTGTGGATGAAACAAGAACAACCGAAAATATGGAAATAAGACATAGAAGGAATTCTCCCGTTCCATAATTCATAAGGCGTCTTCATGTGCTTCTTTGTCAATAAGGATCGATTCTGAGTGTAGAATGTCGTGTTTGTGGCTTCTGCCCAGAACTTTAGTGGTAGTCCAGAGTCTGCTAAGGTCCTTGCTGCTTCTTTTAGTGTTATGTTCTTCCGCTCAGCAAGACCATTCTGTTGAGGCGTGCGTGCAGCAAACATCTCATGTTCTATTCCTTCAGTATCGCAGAACTCCTTAACCAATGAGTTCAGAAACTCAGTACCTCGGTCAGAACGAATCTTCTTAATCTTGGTGTCCTTCTCGACGCTGAGTCTCTTCAGTAGCCTCGACAAATCTGTCTTGGCGTAAAACTTGTTGGCGATAAAAAGTACTCACATGTATCTGGAATAATCATCAATGACAACCAGTGTGTACTTCTTGCCTCTGATCGTCACAGGAGAAATTGGCCTAAAAAGGTCCATGTGAAGAAGCTGAAGGATTCCGTTAGTAGATGGTGACAGAATTTAAGAATAACTTTTCTTTGTTTGCTTTCCTTTCAGACATGCTTCACACTCTTCTTCCTTTTTGAATGCTCGCTTGGGCAGTCCCCTGATAAGAGATCCATTAGCTAGTTTGTTCTGCACTTTAAAGTTGAGATGGTTGAGTCTTCTGTGCCACAGCCACTCAGTTCTGTCTTCGTTCCGTGCTATCAAACAAGCTTCAGGCTCCACGGATTTCCAATTTGCAACACAAATGTTCTTCTTCCGTGTTCCTGATAGCACTATTTTACCTGTAGATATGTCAAGTACATCACAAAAACCAGTGTCAAATATCACTCTTTTATTGTTATCACAAAATCGACTAACAGAGAGGAGGTTATGTTGGAGCCCTTCAACATGAGATACTTTTGGAACTATAGTGGTTCCAATATTCAGTGTTCCGTGTCCTCTCGTATAGCCTTTGGCATTGTCGCCAAACTCTATTCTGGGTCCTTCTTCAGTGACATAGTCTGTCAGCAGTGTCTTCTGGTACGTCATATGTCTAGAACATCCACTATCTACGTACCATGGGTGTTTTTGTACCTGCAAAATAGAAAATCACACTTAGGTACCTTTATGTTTCTTTTGAGTCCTTCGGAGTTAGTGATTTAGAATTCCAAATATGTCGACTACTTTTGTAGTCTCGGCATGCTTCTTTCCAGACAAATCAACATAATTCGCTGAAGGGCTCAGTGATGTTGACTCTTTCTGCTTCAAAGGTTTCAGTAGTCCTGATCTTCTGCTTAAGTGGACTCTTAACCTTCTGAGCTGATTCAGTGGCTTTCATCTGGTTCTTCGGTGCCTTCTTGGCTACTGGCTTATAATAGTAACTGCCGTACTGAGCTGGGTGAGTCAAAGTCAGAGGCCCATGTTGATCTGCCCATCTCACTTAAGATCCCCCTCGCTTCTAACTGGGAGGTTGTGAGCGAGATCTGCCAGACTTCTGATAGATGGGATGATGTACATTTACCTTTTGCTTGCCTTTTGTCAAAGGTTTCTGGAGTTCTGAAATGTTCAGTACACCCTTTGACAAACCTATCAGTAAGCTTTGCTGCTGAATCCTATGGAGCTGAGGTCGAAGCATCATAAATGTTGTAGCCTTAACCTTCCTTATGGGTTACATGCCTTTGACTTGTAAGCATGGCTTCAAGCTTCTTCTCTGCTCCAAGAAATCTATCGGTCATCAGAACTTTCCAGACTTCATCACTCTTCTTGAGAGTTTCGTGTTATGCCTGTAGTTCTGAATGTTCCTTCTTCAGTAGACCTAGTTCAGTTACTTTCGTCGCCAAGTCTTTGGTTAGTGTTGAGATCAATCCTTCTTGCTGCTGAGCCTGCGTTATCAGAGATTCATTCTCCACTTTCAGTCTCTTGGCAAACTGAGCCAACTCAGTACCATCCTGACTAGACTTGGAAAGTCTCTCATTCTCAGCTCTCAGGAGATCTCCTAAAGGGTCTGATTGAAGTCAAGACTCGTCTTGATCTGCTCATCTAATAGGGCTTCGTATCACAGCGCAGATTCATGATGATCACTTGCAGTAGATTGTGTATTGTGTGTGCATGGTGAAGAGGGTACATAATTAACACAGGAATTTACCTCATCCTCTTCTCCAGCCATGAGACACTTCTCATTTTCTTCAACTTCTATCACGATAAATGAGACTTCATCATCTGATAAGTCCATGAAGTTCTTTGGCTCCTCAGAATCATCTGAGAGCTCTCCAACAATGAATGTTTGGCGCTTCTTAGTGAACTTCTCTCTTTGAGCTTGTCGCACAACTCTTTCAGCTGCACTCAACTCAGGACACTCATACTGATAGTGCCCATCCTTCTTGCAGTTGCAGCATGAAGAGGGTCTGCTTGATTTTGGTTCTGACTTTTCAGGCTTCGAAGCAGATTCTTCATTCATGTATTCAGAGAGTTCCTGGTTATGATCTCCTTTAGAAGGTGATTCATACTTACCTTAGGATTTTTGGTAGGATTAGTTCTTCAGCTTAATCCTCCTATCATACCCTCTCTAATATTTAGGGGCCAGCAGAGCATAGCGTTCTGCCAAGGTTCCTTCAGTAGGAACCGAGACTGAGCTTATCGACGTTGTCTAATTGCTCACTACTGCTTGTGGAGTGCTGACTGATGCCTTTAGGGCATGATCATGTGAGGTGTCAGCTCCATCCCTTATCTTGTGAGGTAAACTGAACTTTAACTCCTCTGCCTTTAATTCAGAAAAAATATGATCAGTAGCAACAGAATCAAGGTCAGAGTGTCGAAGATACGTGGCGAATGAACTCCAACGTCCTTCAGGAAATGCCCGTAGTATCTTCAAGTTCATCTCACTGTTAGAGAGCGTATTCCCAGGCCCGTTGATTGAATTCATGATCTTGGTGAATCTGTCGTTCAGATCTTCAATCTTCTCATTGGGCATGAGGGTGAGTCTCTCAAGCTTCTGGAGCTCCAGTGTTAGTTTGTTGTTCTTTATCTTCTGAGTCCCCCGACTTAGTAATGTCAGCGCATCCCAGAGTTCCTTCGCAGACTTGCAATCCTGAACCCTGTCTAGATAAGAATCACTAAGAGTTATTAGAATAACATTACGAGCAACTCTATTTAGATTGTGAAGCTTTTTCTCTTCAAGCGTGTATTCAGATTTGTCTTTGGCGACCATCTGCCTTGTCTCGGCTCCACCTTCCTTGATGAATTTGATATTGTTTATCATAGGAATGATATGACCGATTTCCAATACATCAGACATGCTGTCGTGTAGTGAAGTCAGATGCGCCTCCATTCTCACGCGCCATACGCCATAGTTCTCTACTGAGAACATGGGTACCATCCTGATTCCTGCGAAAAAGGATGAATGGAGAGATGTTATACTGCGAAAAACGTTCTCAAAAGATCAGTTCGAGTAGACTAGTTTCAGAAAACAAGAGTCAAAAGAACTCCTGCTCTGATACCAATTGTTGGTCTCGAGTACGTTCAGGTGTAGAGGGGGGGGGTGAATACACCTGAAAACCTTTTTCTCAAACTCAAACGCGAACAGTCTGTTTTACGGAAGATGTCTACTGAATGAGTTCAGTAGACCAGCAAGCTGGTCTTGATCTAGTGGACAGAATGACTGAGAGTGTTGAGCTCTACTAGCTGACAGATGTCAGAATTCAGTAGCATTCAACAGCTATTCAGTAGCGTGCGGAATGTGTAGGCTCGATTAAGTTTGTTTTTGAAAAAGTTTGTTTATCAAATCAGTTCAGTATATTAGTGCAATGTTTTAAGCTTTTACTGAAATGTTGTTGTATGATTTTGTAAAGATATTTTCAATATGAACAGTTAAAAATGCAACATTTAAAACGACACAACAATTTTAAAGTGGTTCAGACACGCAAGATTCTACGTCCACTGTCCTGAACAACACAGGACACTATTTTATTATACTGAGTTAGTCTCAGTTAGTTTGTGCGCAGGACAAACTGTAACTTGTGATTATAATGAGCAAGTCTCAGTTTACAGGGTCAAACGATAAGGTTTGAATGTATCTCCAATGATGAAGGAGTTCTTAACACTTAAGAACAGTTCAATAAATGAACTCCTTCGGTTCTAAGCTATAGATATAACGATTGAGCTTAGGTTAGAGGGTGGGAACATGAATGGCTTCTAGAGCGAAGAACAAAGATGAATAATCACTCTGGGTTCGTGTTCTTCTCTTGAATAATCAATAAGTGTTCTAGAGTTTGAGTCTTGAATGCTTGAGTTCCCGTATAGGTCGCTTGTGTGATCGTGTAGTGCGACTTGAATGACCACGACCTTCCCTCTATTTATAGACGTGAGTGTGAATAGATCCGTTGGAGACGAACTGTCCACGTGTCACTCCATATAGGTAGCAAACGCCTTCTTTTTCGAATTCTGTAGAGTCCGCTTCCTTTGCAAAAAGTGGTTGACTTGCAGCTTTTGTTGGAGACTTTGCCAGCTGGCTGCTTGTCATTGGTCGAGGTACATAAAGTGGTTGTTCAGACTTCAAGGTTGATACTGAAGCTGACCTTTCTCAGGTGTACAACCTCGGAAAACTCTAGTGAAATGACTTTGAAGTCCACTGTCAGTTAAAGCAACTGACATGCCGTTGCTGAGTCTGACCGAAAGGTTCAGTATGTTGCTCCTGCTGAGTCTAACACTACTGAGGGCCAAGAGTCTGAGTTCAGTAAACTGCTCCTGTTGAGTCCAATTCTACTGGCTCCTGAACACCTTTCAGTATGCTGCTCCTGCTGAGGCCAGCCATACTGAATCTTCACTCTATAGCACTGCGGCATATGGTCTACTGAGGAACAGCAGACGGAACTACTGAGCCGGAACCATGCTGATGGCATGTTTACTGAGTTTGAAACACTTAAAGACAAAGGTGTTAACCTTCACAAAGGAATGGTTCACCAATCAGCATAGGGTTCTGTGATCAGTCAAATCTTCTACTGAATCATCTCCCAACAATTTCCCCCTATTTGATGATGCCAAAACCTATCACTATCACTATACCTAACAGTCTATCAATCTAAAGAACTATCAGATACAAACTCCTTACAAATATTACAATGAGAATCTATGGAGAGTATCTTCAAGTCTTCTAATCTAAGTAAGTACAGAACACACAGATAAGCAGTGAGTGTGTGAGTCAGTAATCACTTAGTTGATTCTAAGCGTTAAAGTAAACACGATGCGGGCCATAGAGATAATGAGAAATTGTCAGGCCAAGTAGCTGATGTATTAATGATAAGAATCTGAGTACAAGTACATCATTGCTACACTAGGGAATGCTGCAGACACAAACAAGCTAGACTACTTCCTAGTAGATTTAAAGCGCTGAATCCTTGCCTTGAAATCATCGGTGTAGCATTGCTCGAAACATTGCTGATGTAGCAATTCCAGGCCATCCACTTCCGATAGATTCTGATGTTGGATTTCCGGTTGCCCCAATTGAGTGTAGGAAATCCTGTGATTAGATGCTCTATTTCCATACATGTAAATGGTCCACAACTGTTCGAGTCTTCTTGCTTGAACTGGACATCCTACGGCATCAGGACAAACTGGGGACTCCGTGTTCCCGGATGCGATAGCTTGAACGTATTCCTCATCCAATAACTAGAAGCCTATTAAAAAAATTCACAAATATTTTTCAGAACAAATCAAACCCAAAAAGTTAAGAATTTGAAATACGTACATCTAGCAAACGTCCTATCAGTTTGCGAAGCGGCCTTAGATGTTGTGTCCTCAATTCAAATATTTGCTAGCACCGATTTTGGTTGAGTGAGTCATAGAGCTCAAGTGTCCAAGTCTCGATACACAATCAGACTGCGACTCAATGACAGGCGGCCAAATTGAGAAGATGACCTATAAGTTACTCAAATTAGTGTTTTACAAATATTTTTCAACTGATGAACTGAAAATTACGAAATAGTATCACTTATGAATTTTGCTTTTAACCACGACATCTTCGAGATGCCAATTCCTTGATCCGCTCCAAACACGGCCTCAAGTAAACCCGGATTAGGGATCCAAGTGTCGTAACTAACATCGAACCGCTAGTGAAACTCGTTATCGGGTTCATAAATCTTTGAATTCCAAGCATCCGCTAGCGCCGTCTATAAAAAACCAAACACATTGTCAGGATAATTAGAATTGAAAAAACTCAGATTCATAGAATTTCAATTGAAAAAACTATACTTACAAAAACTGTCGAGTTTGCTGTGACGGTGTAGCGTGAATCAGCAGTAGCCAACACGTCACAATCTTTTTCCTAAAGCCTCTGTTGGAGGTAGGATACTTACATATCAACCATCGTATGTCTCATGTCGCACGTTGTATCCAGGATGTTATTGAAAAAACCGTGTGAAAGCTCACACTGCGAAACCGTAACCATTGTAGAAGCACCAGTGAGCATGAACGCATCAAAATTCCACCTCAGTACGTCACCAGGATCAAACATGTATGGAACTCCGTTAAGATTGTATCGTCGACTCACTAAGGGCTGCAAATATAATATATTAATAAAATATTAGAAAATACAAATCTTTAAATCAAGTTTGTACCTCAGTGCTTTGTTCAATTCCCTGCTCTGGAGGTTGGGTTTCATACAATCGCCGTACATGCTCCGTATCAAAAAGGTCAGAACCTGTCGGCTAATGTGACTGCATTTATGACAACACGCATAGTTAAATGATAAAACACAAGTTCAATTTTAATAATTACCCAACAAAGTTAAGATACCTGTACAGGCGGTAGGTCGCGTGGAGGAGAACGAGGGAGTGGCTCCCAATGTCTAGGGACCTAAACATCTCTCTCCTCATACATACTATGATGCCCTTGATCAATGCCCGATAAACCCTTCGAGCAGCTGCATCCTAAGGATCTGCATCGGGATTCGTCGTGTATTCCTCATCTTCCCGTGACTGTCCTTCAGCTAGATTCCAGCTCGACCATTGATGTATATTGACAATTATTGGTCCCGAGAGCATGTTCAGGTGTAGAGGGGGGGGGGGTGAATACACCTGAAACCGATTTCTCAACTTGAATCATCAAGTCTTCTCGGTGGTGGCAGAATTCTGGGTTCAGGGACTCAGACTTCAATATTCTCTTTCACAAAGATTCGTGCATGTAGACATACAAGTCGGGTTCGGTCCTCATCATCCATTCAACATAGGCATCAGCCTTTGCCTTGTCTGACCAGAATCTCCAGAAATAATTCCTCTTGATGAACTCTATCTTCAGTGACTCCCATCTCTGAGTGTACTGAGCTGGCATCCACTCATCAGTCCTTGGCCATCTATGTATCTTTAGATCTGTTGGTTTCCTGAACTTCCTATATCTGTATAGAATGTCAGCTTTGGAAGGAACCCTCAGTCTGGCTTCTTGTTCAGTTCGGACTCCGAGTGCTTTTAAGTCTGCCATATGGATTCTCTCTCTGGCAGCTTCAATCTGTCTCGCCTCTTCTCCTCTGTATAGGTACCGATCCATCTGAGCAAAGATGGCTTTTATCTCAGCATCCTGTTCTTTTGGAGTTGTGTAGGAGGACTTGCGAGGCGACTGATCTTCTGAGTCAGTAGGGGTACTTGATTTTTCTTTGGATGTACCCTGCTTCTCAGTGTCCTTCTGCTGTTGTTGCTGCTCCCTATCATCATCATCTTAAAGTGTCAGCTGTCTGGGAGGCAACCTAGTCGTTGTTGATTTCTTTCCACCGCGAGCTGGGGCTTTTGTCTTTCCTTTTACAGTTTTCGCTTTAGGCTTGTTGGCTGCTTCAGCTTCGACTATCTCCCTAGCCAACCTTTCATCGGCTGCTATCTGAGCCTCCTCCTCCTTACTGATATACCTCTTAGTCTTCTTGGAGGGAGGGGTGGGGAGTGTTAAGATCTTCTTACCTTTTCCTTCAACTGGAGGTGGGAGAGGTGCCTCTTCCTCTTCAGAATCCTCTTCCTCAACATACTGAGCAACCTCTTTGATTATGTCTAGAGGAGTTTGGGTTGCCTGAGTTGCTTGTTCCCTAAATCCTGAGCCGCTTGGGCCAGTCCCTGCTGAGATTCCAGTTGAGACATCCTGGGCCTCACCGGTCGGTTCGGTAGGGAGCGGTTTGTACGGACCGAGCTTGCTCCTTCTATCGACCTTGTCTTCTTCGAAGACTTCGCACTGCTCCTTGGTCTTTTGAGCTTTCTCTTCCCCCTTAGATTTATCCTCCCGGAATTTCTTAGGTACGGTTATGCAGGACTTCTTTTCCCCCTTTTTGGCATCAGCAATTCCAACCGGGGTAGGAGCTAGTACCTTGGTGTTCGTGCTATTGTACGAGGCGCGACAATATCATCAAGTCTGGAGTAGATTTTAGTCAGCGCCTCGTGCAGCTCATTATTCTCAGTAATCAGTTCATCCTTGTATAATTTGTGAGAATGGTCAGCTGCGACCTTGAACTCGTTAAGCTTGGCCTCAACCTTATCTTCCAAGGCCGTCTGGATAGAGTTGAGTCTGAGCTCATGGGCCTGTGATATGGTTGTGACAGATTCAGTATGAGAGTTGTGGGTGGCCTTGAATTTGTCAAATAGTTGATTCTGGCCTTCCTAAATCTGTCTTAGCTGAACCTCGAATTCAGTTCTCTGCTTAGCCAGCGCTTCAGATATAATGGTGGAGATATTAGGGGCGGCTGATGATGTTACTGAGGTCCTCAGCCCCTGAATCTCTGCGCTAGTGGCTTGGGCAGTCTCTTTCCACACTTTGTAGACTGCTTTGGCAAGGGCACGGTTCTGTGTCCCTTGGCTTCTAAGAGCCTTCGCCATTGCCTTGGATCGTCGGCCTTTGGGGCTGGGCGCTACTTCGAACTTAGATTTAAGCAAGAGTTGTTCAGAAGTACCAGCCGCCGACTTCTCAGGAGCAAGGATTGTGAGAGGAAGCTTAGTCTGAGTAGAGGTATCCTTGTCCTGGTGAGTTCCCTCATCGGAGCTTCTCCGAGCTCGAATCATCAGGGTGGGTCCCGACCATCGTGGTCGACCCATCTAAAGGAGCCGAGCCGGCGACTGGCCGCCGACGGTCATTCGGAAGAGGCCGGCATTGTTGCCCTTAGGTCCTCCGAGTGCCAAGGTCGGCGGGCCGTGAGTAGCCTATCTCGTCGCCTTATGATCGGCTCCTCTTCATGCGGTTGCTCGCAGTGTAGTGAAGAATGAGGCGTAGGCGATTGGGCCACTCCCGGAACCTCGAAGCATATGGAGTCTGGCATGTTTAGCAATAGTCACCAGATCAGGGTGGCCAGAAATCTCCGGTATATGCTCAGTAATCTTCCAGAATGCTTGAGATAGGATAGCTGAAGCTTCCATTCCGACAGATTCCTGTTCAGACACCGTCTCCGAATCTTCAATATCTATCAGAGACGTCTATTTCTCGGCGAGGCGCGGCGCCGAGTGGTGGAACGTCAAGGGGTTCTGTCCGGGGTTTCCGGGTCACCACTCGGGCCGCTTCAGTTGGAACCCCTTGGTCCACTTCTACTGTCTGTTCAGTGGAGACGGCCCTCTCCACTGACTGAGTCTTTTCTGAGGACTCTGACTCATCAACCAGCTACATTGGCTGTCGAGTCTGTTCAGCAATGGCCTCTGGGACTTCCTCTGTTTCAGTAGGCACGACGGGAGTAGATTTCCACAGTTGCTTCGCTGGTGCCTTAGGAATTTTGCCTTGAGGAGACCGCTTCTTAGTTGGCGTGGTCTTCTGAGGCGTCGTCTGCTGACCTGAGGGCCCTGTCCCTATCTGCTGAAGGGCTGCTGCCCTGTTTTGGAATCTGACATTCTTCACGTTAAAATAAACCTTATCGCTGTACGTGATTTGGTCATCTCCGCAGAAGTCCTCAATCATTACTGACAGCTTCAGACCATACAGAAGCTTGCCTTTCGAGCTCAGTCTGTAGGAGGCTTTGTCAAATTTCGCAGCCTGGACCATGAATTCACAGAGAAAGAATTCATCCAGTTGATCTTGACTTCGGTCATAAATTGCCATCATCAGTGTATCTTGGGCCTCGAGACTTGATCGAATGAGCCGGCTTGGCTCGTCGCCACCGCGTAACAATGTACGCTAGAGCGCGTGCGAGGCAACATTATGTTCTTAGGGAAGGCAGCTCTGAACGCAGTGGGCTTCCCGCAGAATATCGATAGGTAGTCGTCTACCATATCATCGTTGTACCCAACGGTGCTGACACCTTCATACGGAAGGTTGAAGCTTATCCTCAGAGCTTCTTTAACTCACATCTGCTTTATCTGCAAAGCAGCTTCGCCGATTGTATGGACAATGAATCTCCCAATGACGTCGCCATCTACTGAATTGGAGTTTAGGTAGATCTCAACAACTTGTCTGGGAAGGAAGAACGTCGGCTTCTTGGAGAGAAATCCCTCCAATCCAAATACCCGAAGAGCGTCGAAGATCTCTTCCATGTAGTCCAGATCACACGCACCGAACTCCATGACTGGTTCGCACCAGACACGGTCTTTTTCAAGAATCTCCTTCATGTTTGAGGGAGCGGTTACTGAGACGTTTGAACTCGCCATTATATCTGTCACAAGAAGAATTTATCAGTATCGAGTTTGATAAAACAGTTAGTATACCGATGCTGAAAAAGAAATGTTATCGTGACAAATCTAATAATCATACCAATGAAAAACTGAGCGTTTAAGAAATATGCAAGTAGGGTTTGCTAGGAAGATCTCAGATTTTTCGGAGTAAATTATGCTAATGGCGGTTTCTAAGATATGATCGAAGATATATATCTACGTGAAGATGAAGAGTTATCGATCAATGGCCGAGTTTAAGCTTGTTTTATGAGATGAACGGTCAAGATTAAATAGTATATTATAGGTAATGATCACAAAGCCGCCTAAGTCAAAAGCCAGTTGTAACTTGCCTAAGTAGTAACTATGATACGACATGCATTAAATGCGTGGCGAGTTCAAGAGATACTTATGCATGGAATGTCGTGCATTAAATGTAAGTCGTTAATATTAAATGACAATCCTTGAGATATTAAATACGATGCCGATTCCCGAGTAATAAATGCATATTACAGTTCTATTAGTTACTACTGAGTAGAGATACGTAAACCTGTCAGCTGAACATCGTAGTCAGCGATACCTCGTGTAGATGGTTGCTTTGAGTCTCTACGTCTTCGAATTTACTCGATCGAGAGTGAACATTCCCCCTTCTTCGAATGCTCCTCTCCCGAAACCTCTTACGACCGGAGTCGGTAGGGTCCAAAGCAGACCTAGCTCTACTGAAAGTTCTCCCGAATCTAGATTCGGCTAGAGGCTTGGTCAGTATATCAGCCCTTTGATGGTCAGTTTGGATTTTTTCCATCCTGATATCCTCCTTTTCGACATGGTCACGAATGAAGTGATGTCTGATGTCCACGTGTGTGCATCTTGTGTGAAGTACAGGGTTCTGAGTGATTGCAATGGCACTGGTACTGTCGCAGAAGATTGGCACTTCATTCTGAATGACGTCATAGTCTGCTGTCTCAGCCAAAGGATTTGGGCGCAAAGCAACTCACGGCGGCCATGTATTCGGCCCCGGTAGTTGACGTGGCTATTGAGTGCTGTTTCTTTGAAAACCATGAGATCAGCTTACTGCCAAGGACCTGACATGTTCCTGAAGTTGACTTTCGGTCAATTCTACACCCTGCATAGTCAGCATCAGAGTAACCAGTTAGTTCTATATTATCATCAACTGGATACCATAAACCCATGTCAGGTGTTCCTCTGAGATAGCGGAGAATCTTCTTTGTTGAGTCCATGTGACTCTGCTTTGGATTCGCCTGAAATCGAGCACAGACACCTACAACATAAGTTATGTCAGGACGAGTAGCTGTTAAATATAATAAAGAACCAATTATAGCACGAAATTTAGTTTGGTCTACTGATACTCCCTCCTTATCAAGATCAATTTTCATGTTTGTGTTCATCAGAATCTTGATAGGTTTGCCGGATGTGCAACCGAATCTTTTGATGAGGTCTCGAGTGTATTTGCCTTGATTAATGAACGTCCCTTTTTCAGATTGTTTGACTTGGAAACCGAGGAAGTAGTTCATTTCTCCCATCATTGACATCTCGAATTTGTCCTTCATCATCTTTTCAAATTGTTGGCACATGATGACATTCTTAGATCCAAATATAATGTCATCTACATAGATCTGCACAAGTAGTAGATCGTCTTCCGGTCGAATCTTTGAATAGAGTGCGGTCTCGTGCCTTTACGAAAACCTTTACAAGAAGAAACTCAGATAGGGTATCGTACCAAGCCCTGGGTGCTTGTTTTAACCCATACAGAGCCTTTTTGAGTCTATAAACCTAATGTCCCTGCTGAAAGCCGGGCGGTTGTTCCACGTAGACTTCTTCTTTCAGTACGCCATTCAGGAACGCAGACTTCACATCCATTTGATAGACTCTGAATCTTTGATGTGTTGCGTAGGCCAGGAATAGTCTAATTGCCTCCAATCTTGCAACTGGAGCGAAAGTCTCATCGAAATCTATTCCCTCAGCTTGATAGTAGCCTTTTGCCACGAGTCATGCTTTGTTCCTTACTATGACGTTGTTTTCATCCCGCTTGTTCTTGAAGACCCATTTTGTTCCAATAACATGTTGATGCCGGGGTCTATCAACAAGCTCCCAAACGTCGTTTCTCGTTAACTGATTCAGCTCCTCCTGCATAGCTATGATCCAGTCAGCATCTTTCAGTGCATCCTCAATCGTCTGAGGTTCGTCAGTAGACAAGAAGCAAGAATATAAGGCGCTTTCTCCTTGACAGAATCTGGATCTTGTCTTTACTCTTCTTTGTGGGATCTCCAATAATCGATCAAGTAGTGTGAGCGTCCGGCCACGATCTACGATGTTTCGATTCTTCATCTGAAATTTGTTCAACACGGATAGTAGGCGAGTTAGGCATTTCAGTTGTACTATTCTGAGATTGAAGCATTTCAGTAATGAGAGTGTGATCTACTGAGTCACCGGTTAAGGGGCATTCAGCTCAGGAACACTAATAGATGTTCCCCCCCGAGTTGTTATTCTCGGTAGTGGTCTCGGTTACCTCCGGGGTTTCTTCATCGACCCGAGTTACACCGGGATTGATTCCGTTCGGGAGAATCAATCGGCTCAGCCTACATTTACCGCCGGTTGAGATTCGATAGACTTGTCTTCATTTTCCTCATCTCGAATCATCATCCCAACAAAGTCCGGATCTTTTCGACTTTGTCTTTTAGGCTTAGATCCTGTAGCTGCTTACTGATGTCCTCAGATTCAGAATTAGAGTTATTGCTCCTACCTTCAGTAGTAAACTCATTAAAAACAACATGAGGGCTTTCCTCCATGCAAAGGGTTCGATAGTTGAATACTCAAAAGCTTTGTCGACACCGAGAGTATCTTAAGAATACTCCCCGATCCGACTTGCTATCAAAAGTTTTCACCGATCTTTCTCATTATTGTGGATAAAGCACGAGCACCCAAAAATATGGAAATAGGATAGAGAAGGTTTCCAGTTGTTCCATAGTTCATATGGTGTTCTCTTATGTTGCTTTGTCAGTAGAGAACGGTTCTGAGTGTAATAAGCAGTATCAGTGGCTTCTGCCCAGAATTTGGCTGGGAGTCGTGAGTCTGCGAGTAGAGTTCTAGCTGCTTCTTTGAGAGTTCTGTTCTTTCGTTCAGCAACTCCATTTTGCTGAGGTGTGCGAGCAGCCGATATCTCATGCTCTATTCCTTCTGCTTTGCAGAACTCCTCCATCATAGAATTAAGGAACTCAGTTCCTCAGAACGGATTTTGATAATTTGGTGTTCTTCTCGACACTGAGCCTTTTCAGAAGCCTTGGTAACTCTGTTTTGACGTCAGACTTGTTGGCAATGAATATGACCCAAGTGTAGCGCGAGTAGTCATCTATGACCACTAAAGCATATTTCTTGCATATTTCTTGCCTCTGATCGTCACTGGAGAGACTGGACCGAACAAATCCATATGTAGCAGCTGAAGGATTCCATCAGTGGAAGGAGATGGAATAGGTGGATTTTGATTCCTTGTTTGCTTTCCCTTCAGACATGCTTCACACTGAGTGTCTTTGCTGAATACTTCATTCGGCAGTCCTCTTGCTAGAGTGTTTCTTGCTAGTTTGTTAAGCGTCTTGAAGTTGAGATGGCTGAGTCTCCTCGTGCCACGCCCACCCCGTTCGGTTGTCGTTCTTTGCTAATAAACAAGCTTCGTGTTCACCGAGTTCCGATCGACCACATAGATATTCTTCTTGCGTGAACCCGATAACACTGTTTTCCCTGTGGATTTATCAATGACATCACAGAAACCAGCATCAAATATCACTCTATTCGAGTTATCACAAAATTGACTAACAGAGAGAAGGTTGTGCTGAAGTCCTTCAACATATGATACTCTTGGAACTTTGGCATTTCCAAAGCTGAGTGTTCCAAATCCTCTTGTGTAGCCTTTAGCATTGTCTCCAAACTCAATTCTGGGTCCTTCTTCAGGGATATAATTCTTCAGCAGACTCTTTTGATATGTCATGTGTCGTGAGCATCCGCTGTCCACATACCATGGGTCTTTGTGCACCTCATCCTCTTCTCCTGCCATTAGACACTTTTCAACAGTTTCTTCAGCTTCAAGCTCTAGGGCCATGAAGGCTGCTTCATCATCGGATGAATCCATGAAGGAGTTGACTTCTTCTGAGTCATCTGAGAGTTCACCAGCTATGTATGCTTGTCTCTTCTTGGCGAATTTCTCTCTCCTTGCTTTTCGTGCTTTGTTCGTTCGAGACTACTGCGAGCTCAGGACAGTCATACTGATAGTGTCCTGGCTTCTTGCAGTTATAGCAGGCAATGACTCTTTCTTCTTTGCTTTCGCTGTCTTTTGATGGAGCTGAGTCATCCCTCTTTCTACATTCAGAAGTATGCGAGTCAGGAGTGCGTTTAGGCGTGTATTCAGACTTACCTTTTGATTCTCGATAGGCTTTAGTCACTTTTCTGCGCCGCTCCTTTTCCTTCTGATATTTTACGGCAAGCAGTGCGTACTTCAGAGCGAGACTTACTTCTTGTATGTCGTTGAGTGAAGGTTCAGTCTTACTCGACGCAGGAGACGCTGTGCTGACTAATGCTTTGAAAGTATGGTCAATTTTGGTGTCAGCTTCAGCTCGCTGCTTTCGTTGAGGTCTGTCAAACTCGAATTCCTCTGCTTGAAGTTCTGAAAAGATATGGTCAGGAGTAACAATATCTAAGTCAGAATGTCGTAGTAATGTAACAAAAGGAGTCCAATGACCGTCTGGCAGTGCCCTCAGTATTTTGAGATTCATTTCTCGGTTGGAGAATATCTTTCCCAGCCCGTTGATGGAGTTCATCAGATTCGTGAATCTGACGCTGAGATCTTCTATGGTGTCTCCGGGCATGAGAGACAAACTCTCCAGGTTTTGGAGTTCCAGCGCAAGTTTGTTGGCTTTGATCTTCTGAGTCCCCCGACTCAGTAGCGCTAGAGCATCTCAGAGTTCCTTAGCTGTCTTGCATTCCCCGAACCTCGCCGAGATAAGAATCACTTAAGGTGGTTAGTATGGCATTCCCGGCGACTCGGTCTAAGTTATGAAGTTTCTTCTCCTCGGGGTGAAGAGACTTCGTCCTTGGGAATCTTCTTTCGGTCACCATTCCTCCTCCAAATTGTTTGATCCTGAGTTACGACACTATCTATCATAGGAACGATAGGTCCTTCCTCAAGTACTTCGGTCATGCTGTCGTGAAGGGAAGTCAGATGAGCCTCCATTCTGACCCGCCATACACCATAGTTCTCTAATGAGAACATGGGTACCATCCTTATACCTGACATATCAGTCATAATGAATAATGATATGAGTGTAGAATGATATGCAGTGAAAACGTTTTTTCGGATCCGTTCAAGTAGACCAATTTCAAGATAACAAGAGTCTTATAGAACTCCTGCTCTGATACCAATTGTTGGTCCCGAGAGCACGTTCAGGTGTAGAGGGGGGGGGGGTGAATACACCTGAAACCGATTTCTCAACTTGAAACACGAACAATCCTATTCAGGATGGTGTCGTACTGAATGAATTCGAGCGACCGGCATACTGCTCGAATCGTGTTAGGCAAAGAGATACTAACTCTACTGAGACCTGCTAACTGACTGAGTCAGAATTCAGTATCTTCAGTTGGAGTTCAGTGGTGCGGAAATGTGTAGGCCCAAAACAGTTGAGTGGAAAACGTTATATCAAAACAGTTTCTGGGCCGTAAGAATAAACGGTTAAGATCGCGAAACTTAGTTGAATGATTTTAAAGGATAATTTTCAGTATGAACAGTTAAAATTAATGCAACAGTAAATAAGAGAACAAGCGAGAGACACAGATTTTTAAAGTGGTTCGGATACACAGGATCCTACGTCCACTGTCCCGAAAGATCAGGAGGCTATTTATTATACTGAGTTAGTCTCAGTCAGCTTGTACACAGGACAAAGCCGCGTCTTGAAGTTCATACTGAGCAAGTCTCAGTTTACAAAGGTATCAAACTGAAGTGTTTGACTAACTCTCCAACTATGAAGGAGTCCTTTTACAATAAGGATCAGGTTCAAGGATGAACTCCTTCGTCTAAGCTATGGATATATTCGGTTGAGCTTAGGGTTAGAGGGATAGGGAACGAGAATGTAGCTTCTAGAACGACGAACAACTGAGTTTAGCTTTGGGTTCGTGTAACATCGTTTGGATACTAGAGGCTTGTATATCGGTTCAGCTTGGTTCCCTAAGAGCTAGATTGTAGTCTTTCGCCGGAGAAATATTCTTCGAGTTCTTGCGGAAGACTTAGGTTTTTTGATTTGCTCGTTGAATGCTCTGTGTTCTTGTGTTTTCTCGTGAGCTTCAAATTTCGAATGATCCCTCTATTTATAGAGAAGAGTCTTGGAAAGATCCGTTGGAGACGATCATCCCTTACTCTCTCTCTTTTGGTAGCTAACGACTCTTTTGAAGTAGAGTGACAGTGTCCTTTCCCTCCTTTTCTGGAAAGTTGTTGACTTGCAACTTTAGTAGGTATAGGACAGGTGTCTGCTTGTCATTCGTCGAGGTTTACAAAGCAGTTGAGACAGAACAAACTTCGAGGCATACTGAAGTTGACTTCTCTCTTCCTCGTATTTGACTATGCTGATTGTCATTCAAAAGATCTGACAGTTCAGAAGACTGTCTGGCCGTTGCTGAGTCTGATCTTTGATTCAGTAGCAAATATGCTGAGATGGCTTTACTGAAGATCAGCTCTGAGTACAGTGAACTACTCCTGCTAAGTTCAGTTCTACTGACTCTATTCAGTATACTGCTCCTACTGAGTCCAATATTTACTGAGTCTTCTACATCTGGTGTTGAGGCTGATAATCTACTGAACGCCTGAACCAGAGCAGAGTGTCTATTGAGTCTGAACCCTCAGAGACAAACAATTACAAGGTTCACCAATCAAGATAGGGTTTTGGGATCTTCAAATCTTCATAGATTCACTCAGAGCATAAGCCTACTGAGGGCGTATCAGTACGGAAGATAGAATCATTTCCCACTAAGTATTACAGTGCTGAGGATAGAATCATCACCCAACAACAATCCTCCCCCGCGGTGCAGATGTTTCCTCCTCTGAATGATAACCACTATAGTCTATGTCCCACGACTGAAAACTCGTGAAAGTAGATCCTCTGCCCTTGCCCTTTCCTTTGCCGCATCCAAACAAATTTTTGATCATTTTCCCTACATTGTTGAAAAAGCGATACTCGCGCTCGTTCCACCGCTTATCCACTTTCTTCAATAAATCATCCTCGCACTTATCGAACGGTTCATCTATAGTCCGGATGATTCGTTCGTGCGTAGGTATAGTGACATCTTCATCCCCATGATGCCCATATGACTCTCCCTCCACCGGTACGCGTTTCTTCTTTGATTTTTCTTTTCTGCTGCCGATGCAGGAGCCCGTACACTGCCATCTTCATTAACTCGCCTCGATTGTACGGGTCAGTGTGGGAAATGATACACCAACCGGATTATCTCCATTCACCTTTCAGTAGTAGTGCATAAGCTGCTCCTCGACAGTAGGCATAAGAGTCTTATAGGGAGGTGTCCGCGTTTGTTCTAAAAGTTTTAATCACAACTTATAATACATTCTTATACTTCTAAAATTTATAATAAATATATAAAAATATTATTTACCGGTGATGCAAAGAAACTGATTCACTTCGTATCTGGTGGCGTCATAAATACCCACTTCATACAACGGGGCATACCTCCGTCATTCACAAGGCAGACACACAGATGGGCAAAATCTGGTATCGCCTCATATGCCAAAATCTACAATACGATTAAAGATCATGACAAGTATAAATTTGTCGATAAATAAGAAATTGAAAAAATTAAATATCAATTCGTACTTGAAGGGTCCAAAATTGGCCCATACAGGTTATATTTCGATTTCACTCAATCGACTCGCTTCGGTGCAAAGCTCATGTAGTGGAGGAGGACATTGTATGTGTAGAATTCCCATGAAAAAGCGTTCCACGCGTCTAAATCATCTACCAGGACCCACACCCACGTCTCAACCTTCTTCGTATCGGTAGGTGCGAAGAAAAAACACATCAATGCCAATACATTGGCCACCTTCAAATGATCATCTTCAGAGAGGTCACCGAGCTTATCATTTTTCCACATATTCAGCAAATCGCCTCCTGTTACTACCTTCCCTTTCTGTCAGTCTCATGTATACTCCGGAGTCTTCGGGTTCGTGTGGTGTCTTTGGATCAAAAGAAGAGGCGCCAAAAAACAATCCAATCATGAGTGCATACTCCAACTGCAAAAATCTAAGCTCTCGTCCGGATATGTGAAAACTAACCTCACCGGGCGGTGTCTGTACCTCATAGCACATCAGCTGATGCGAGGCCAAGACGAAACTTTTTTCCTTTCTCCAGCTCATCAAATGCCCAAACTATCCTTTTCTAAATGGCAGAACTAAGTTATTAAGTCCCCCCCCCCCCAAAGAGTCTTCTTAATCAGTTCGGATAAACTCTCTCTCCAATATGTAGTGACTTAAGTGGTTTTTTCTCTAACCGGTAGTTGGATATAATAAGGCTGCATGTTGTACAAAAATAGAATTAATTAGTAAAGACAACCGAGCCGAGGAGCTCCAAAAAACAACATAATTAGTTCAGTTAAGGGGCTGATGGAGAGCCACGGGGCCGATGGGGGCCGAGAGACTCTTCCCCTTAAGGGGCCGAGTCAGGGCCGATGGACAAAGATTTTCCTTCGGCTGGCCTTCGGCCCTCCACCGGCCCCAGTTGCATATTATTGGGTATGAGATTCAGTAAGATAAGATTTGAAGATCCCAAAAATCCTAGCTGAATGATGAGCCTTGTAATGTAATAACTTAGTTGAGTTCAGCATGTTAGGAACTCAGTAGGCTAACTAGAGTTCAGTAGCTGATAGGTTCATTTTTAACATACTTTGTAAGCCGGAAGGACTCAGCTCTAAGGAACCCAGTTGGGTATTCCTGAACCCACTCAATCTGCAAAGAAATTTGAGCCAAACAATGAATACCTTAGAAGAATGTCGTCAGTAGAAGACAACTCAGTAAAAGGTCCAAGGAATCAGAGGAAGTCAACTCAGTATGCTCGTGGAGTTTGAACAAACCTCACCAATTCTCTAACCTCGACCAATGAGGAGCTGTCATCAGTGTACCTGCTTTGCCATTAAGCTGCTCCCTAGATTGAAAAAGAGGAAATCCCTACAGTGACATTCAAATTGAAGATGGCCATTTTTCTTATCTTTTTCGACACGTGTCTAGACCTTCTTCCAAGGGATCTATTCATGAGTCGAGACTATAAATAGAGAAGAGTCTTCATGCAGAGATACAAAATCGGGAACCAAAGCATTCAAGCATTCAAACGCTCTAGCGATCTTAAAGCTTAACTCAACGAAGAACTCATACACAGAGAGATCGTTTTAGTTCGTCACTCTAGAGATTCATTTGTTCTCTTTCTCTATTCTAAGCAATTATTGTAATATCATTAGCTTAGAAAACCTTGAAGAAGTTCAGCTAATTGAACTGTTCTTATTGTAAGAACTCCTTCTTAATTGGAGAAAATCAAACCTTGTGTTTGAACTTGTAAAGTTACTAAGACTATAACTAGAGTATCTGTCCAGCGTACAGATCGACTAAGACTTGCTCAGTATAAGTAATCAAGAACTCCTGCTTTGTTCAGGACAATGGACGTAGGATCCAACATATCCGAACCACTTAAAAACTGCTTGTGTTGTTTTACTGTTGCATTGATTAACCGTTCATACTGCATACAACTGAACTTTAAAATAGCACTTAGCATAAAATGTGTTTTCAACCGAGACGAAAATCCTTTTGGGCCTACACTTCTGCACCACATCTTATACTGAACTACTGTTCACTGACTGAAGTCAGTAGATATAGAACTCAGTAGACAGATTCTCTACCCACGCGATCTAGAAAGTTTAGTTGGCCAACTAACTCGCTTAGTAACACAATTCAGTAGATACTAACTTTCGCGTTTGAGTTGAAATTTGCACTCAGGTGATCCCCCCTCCCCCCGCCTCTACACCTGAAGGCTCATCTCTGAACCAACACATATACATTAAAAAAACTATACCGACACCAATTGTCTAATTCAGACCGAATAAATCACAAATTCACCATATCAAGGACAATCCAAACCCAATCGAACATTAATATAGTCTACAAACTTATGTAATCTAAGTCTGACTGGCAATTCGATACAATCCACCGTGGTTTTCACCGCCGAAAAAATAAAAACTCAATTTTGAGTAACAATTTTTGAAATCTATCATGAATTGAACGTATGAATCTCAATTTTAACATGAATTTACCACAACTTATGTTCAATTCAACCGAAATTTGAACAAATTGTTATAGAAAATACATGTTCGTCGCCGGCAGACATGGCGGCAGTGTCGGCGGTGGCCCAGGGCGATCGTCGGCGGTCCTCGTTGCAGCGTGAAGTTGTTCACAACTTCTCGTCTTCACCCTCAAATCTATTTTTTCTCTCGGCCTAAATAAATGAGGCCATTACAAAGTTTTGAATAATAATTGAGGGCCGATGGGTGGGCCTAAGGAGGGCCGATGGACATCGACCCTTCAATAATTGGACGTTATCTCTCTTGGCCGAAAGAAGGGGGCCGTTACAATTGCAGGATGTCAGAAGGGCCGATGGATGGGCCTAAAGAGGGCCGATAATGATCGGCCCTGCAATTGAATAACATACTGAGAATTCCCTTAGCCCCTATCGACCTTGTTCTTTTTACGTCGGTCCTCCATCGGCCCTTCTGACATCCTTGTCCCGACAAATAAGGAAAGTAGATAATGATTGTTTGTAGACATAAAAGTAGGACAAAATAACTATATTTGTATTTTAGGATAATAGAATGCTAAATTTATTTTTATTTTATGTTTTTTTGCTAACAATGCATATTAGCACTAAAATACTACCTCCGTCTCATTATTTCCGACACGTTTCATTTCGGCGCGGAAATTAAGAAAGTAGATGATTAATATTGAGATATGGATAAATGATAAAGTAGGAGAGAGAAGATGAATGAGAGTAGATGATAAAGTAAGAGAGAGAAGATTATAAAGTAAGAGAGAGAAAATGATAAAGTAAGAAAAAGTAGGAGAGATAAATGGTAAAGTAGGAGAGAGATGATAGGTAGTATTTCCAAAAAAAGAAACGTGCCAGTAATAACGGGACGTCCATTTAAGGAAACTGTGTCAGTAATAGCGGGACGGAGGTAGTAATTCCTATTTTAAATGCGGAAATAATAGCATCATGAATCCTTTGAGATCTAAAACTTGTCGATAGAGTGGACTCTGTTAACTCATTTTCTAGGCTGTCTGCTCACCAACAGTGGGTGTGTGTGGCCGACCTTTGGCATTGATTGCAACGGCAGAATTAGGATCAGTAAACCTACTGATTAGCTAACTCTAATCGCCATTAATCTACCATACACACAGAAAGATGTACTTTGACGATTATCAAAACCGAGTCCACACCCACAACTCTCATTCTCTCACTTCCATTTCTAGCACCAAAAAGCCAAAACGAAGACTAGTTAGAATTCGGAAATCAAAAGGCGCAGAGCTAGTTGATTTTCTTATATGACGTTTGTAGCTGGTTTAGTGATCGGATTAGTCGTCGGCCTAGCACTCATAGTTGCTTTTGTTCGCTCCGAAAATGCCCGATCCAAGCACCGCTCCGACCTCGTAAGTCCTCTTTGCTGTTGATTTCTCGTTATAATTGTTGAATCACTGTTTGTGTATGGTTGCATCTATGTTTAAGTAATTTTGTTTTTCTTTTTTGGAATATTTGGAAGGCTACTACAGTTACGGCGTTTGCGAGAATGACGGTGGAGGATTCCAGGAAGTTGTTGTCTCCAGAGTATTATCCTTCTTGGGTTGTGTTTTCGCAGCGCCAAAAGGTTTGCTTCGTGTTTTGCCTTTTCTCTTTGTTTATATGCCGATTTGTTGAGACTAGTGAGTTTATTTTATTTTATTTTTGAAAAAAAAATCAGTTGACTTGGCTTAATGCTCAGCTGGAAAAGATCTGGCCGTACGTGAATGAGGTGCAATCTTTTCGCTGCAATATCAGTTTGTATTCTATTTTTTTGGCTTCTTTTTTCTCGTTGACTTCTTGAGAATGAGTTTTGTTTCCACTTACTAATTTATTGGTTCGGTGCTGCATTCTGTTAATATTTGGATTTTCAAGGCTGCGTCCGAGCTGATAAAGGCTAATTTGGAACCAGTCCTCGAGCAATATAGACCAGTTGTATTAGCTTCTCTAAGCTTTTCCAAGTTCACGCTTGGAACTGTAGCCCCGCAGTTCATAGGTTTGATTATGCATTGCTCTTACTTCATATCTGAAAATTTGGGTGGATACTTGATAAAATTTTGCTGATGGTTGGAAAAAGAAATGAAATGTCGGAATTTAGGATATTTGAAGAAAGCATTTGAAATTTGCTCATGCATTTATTGCTGCTCTCTTATACTCTTGGTACAAATAAATAGTTTCACATAAGCTGATAGGTTAGTTCACAACTTGATGTGGTTTATTGGATTCCTGTTGACTCATCAATTGAGCTATCTTGTTAGTTATGAAATTGGAGTTCGGCCTTGACATTACACCCGGAAGCTCATCATTTCTGAGAGGGTAATTGATTCTGCTAGAGTGCTCCAGTATCTTTTTCCTTGCCAAAAAGCATATAAGATTACCTAATGCAGTAGTGAGACATCGCTTTGCGATTGAGGGACTGATTTTCTTAGAAAGAAAAGTACATGTACTATTGATTGCATGAAACCATTATTTTGTATTTGCCTCCATATACTGGATCAAAACAGGAGTATTGGTCGATGCAGAATGAAGGGTTTCTTTAATGGCTAATGGAAAATTGACTAAAATACAAGCTGACAATATAGGTAGTTTGTATAACGCTTTCTCTTTCTTAGCGCTCCGCCCCCCCTTGTATAGTAAGGGGGACTCTGGTTGCGCGGCCATACTTTTTAATGGTTTATAAACTTATCTGCAAATGTTTCTTTCTAATGTTCTGCCTCAATGACATTGTCACTAGGAAATAAAGATTTACCATGATACTTGTCTGTTCTATTTTTTTGTTCAAGCTTAAAGATTTGGACCATATGAGTTTATCAACGATTTCTGCTGAATTTGCATTTGCATGCACTTAAATTTAGATATTATCATGTGAATCCTCCGAAATATCAGTATGGTCTCAGTATCTTATCTTCATGATTGATCATCTGCTTACTGCTCCAGGAGTCTCAATCATAGAAGATGGAAGTGAAGGAATCACTATGGAGTTAGAAATGCAGTGGGATGGGAACCCCAACATTATACTTGACATCAAAACTTATCTTGGTGTTGCTCTTCCTGTCCAGGTGAGTTGTTGATTTTTCTCTATTGTTGGAATAAGCACCCATAGGGTGATTTAAAGGCCAAATTGTTAGGTTTTCTGAAGCACGCGTGGTTGAGGAGAAAGTGATCTGATGGACTTCCGATTGTTTCAAATTGAAGAAATGACAATGGTTTCAACCAACATATGTTCTTTTGTATGCAAACTGTGTGGGTGCTTTGACTGGAAGCCTGATATATCTGCACTAATGCCATGTTAACCCTGATAAGAATTTCATTAATTTGAATATATGAAAGAAACAAAACAAAAGTATTTTGCTTAGTAGGTGTATAATTATCTGCTCAAAACTGCCCAATCTGCCTGCTGATTCATGTGCGGCATAGAGGAGGATCAAGATTATTAATCCAAAACCTCATTGAACTCTATGTTGCATTAGCACACAATCAATGAGTCTAAAATACCCCAATTCCTCCCCATTGGTAGTCATTTAGTTGCATCTTTAGATTGTGATACATTGCTACTTCCTTTTTCTATCTGCATTTATTTTATTAATATATTATTTTGATCGAAACTGCAAACTCCTTGATCACGTAATTATTATTTATTTGTTTAGGTGAAAAATATTGGGTTCACTGGCGTCTTTAGGTTGATTTTCAGACCACTAGTCGAGGAGTTACCTTGCTTTGGAGCTGTTTGCTTTTCATTACGTCAAAAAGTACGGTATTTCTCCACCCACTCCTTTTCTTTTTGACACAAAAGTTTGTTATAATTATTTTCGTGAAAATAGCTTGGAAGTTGGATCTATCAGTTAGACATGACAAGTTAATGGTTATATTAAATATTGAAGTTTTGTACCATTTACCTAACCACTATCAACTAGATATTATGTGCCCACATATATGTTTGTATGGATTCATGTTCATGGCATTACTACGTGAAAACATCTTAATCGAATTCCTTGTTTGCCTTTCTAGAAAAAACTGGACTTCACCCTTAAAGTTATTGGAGGAGACATTTCAACAATACCCGGCCTTTCTGATGCCATTGAGGTCTGTTTATCTTCTATTCCATTCCATATAATTTTCTGAATCTTTCAATGGTTGTTTAATCTTAAACAGGCTGATGATGCTTTTAGTGAATCAGGCATTCAATTTGCGTAGTCTCTAAGCAATTTTCATTTGCATTGTTTCTAAGCAAATTTCGTTTCATGTGAAAAAATGATAGAAATGAATGGATAGGTTAAGACAAATACTCCATACCTGTCACATCTAGGATTTATAGGAAACCCAATTATAGAACTTTGAATGGGATTTTCAAATCTGAAAATACGATTTAGCAGTTGGATCCTTCCAAAGATGACAGCTCGATTATAATAGTTCTAAGTTTACTTCTAGACAAACGGAATGTACTAGTTTTAACTTGATTATTTCTATTATGACTCTAGAATTACCTGACTCTTCACTATCATTACACGTCAGTCCTCACTATCTGACACATGATATTTCGGACGAACGCCCAAGTGTTGAGGCAAATTGATCTCTTAGGCTTTTTTCCGGTCTTTGTAATAATGTTGTATGGTCTAATCTGCTTCCTGCTAAGCTGTGTTTAAGTGCTAACATTATGTCTAGGTTGAGGATTATGCAGTTCCACTCTTTGCCCCCACCAAGTAGACGACTACTGAAAAACCAACCTGTTCCAATATAGAAGACAATTACCATGACTCTTCATTCTTGTGATTCTTTTGACTTTTACAAATCAATAACTGCATCTCAGCACATTTAGCTGTCAATGATGCGGTTAAATCAGTAATTTTATACCAATCAGGGCCCATACACTTTTGGCTACATGCATTAATTTTCAAATTATCATTTTCATTGACAGGTGTCTTTATCATTCTTTTCCTAGATCTAGTTTCCATAATGCTGAATGTGCCACATATAGACCTTTCGTGTTATTAACAATAAAATAATTGAGTATAAGTGAAATTGCGCCATTAATAATTGGGGAGCAATGCATTTGTTTTTCAGAGTACTATAAGAGATGCTGTAGAAGATTCTATTACATGGCCGGTTCGAAAAGTTATCCCTATATTGCCTGGAGATTATAGGTAAGTCACATTGTTCAAGAACATTTATTCCCTTTATTTCACAATTTTGACATAATCATGGTAACAACAATTGCCCAACATGATAATCAAGCAGCTTGAAAGAAAGATAACTGGAGGTACAAAAGATATTGCTCTCTACCAGAATCATCATTTACTGATAAGATATTGAAACATTCTGAACACTCGTGGCAATTATTTTTAGAATTCAAAATATGAGAGCTTTTCCAATAAAGCAAATTGGTTCTACACATTAGAGGCATAATGAAGTTAATACTTTCAAAAACTGGAAATGCAATATTGGGCAACACCTTTTCCATTGCATATTTCAACACTTTTTTGCCTGAATAAATTTAGTTGCAATTCTCTTCAACAAGCTTCAATAACCATTATTGTCTTGGTTAAGGTTTAATATTACTTTAATAGCTGTTAGGTATGTGATCAAATACAAAATGAAAACCCAAACAACCATTCTTTTATCAGACATACAAACACACATGTGCATGGATATCACACATTGGGGTAGGCATAAGTAATTTTGCTATAACTGCTGCCTCATTTGATTCTTTAGCTGTGGCATTATAAGCACATGAATCATTTTTGTTGAAATAGCTATTGTTGACACTCTCATTCTTGTTTCTCAGTGACCTTGAACTGAAGCCTGTGGGGAACTTGGAGGTGAAGCTTGTGCAGGCAAAAGAGTTAACAAATAAAGACATTATTGGGAAATCTGATCCTTACGCTGTTTTATATGTGCGGCCTTTGCGAGATAGAATGAAGAAAAGCAGGACAATTGTAAAATTTTTTAATCTGCTTATTCTGCATAGTTCTCAATGATTCTTTCATCACTCCAGGAGCAGAGATGTATTTTCATTCATTTTTTTCATTTTCTCCACAGAACAACCAATTGAATCCAGTCTGGAATGAACATTTTGACTTTTTAATTGAAGATGTTTCAACTCAGCATCTCACGGTAAAAATATATGATGATGAAGGGCTGCAGTCTTCTGAACTAATTGGATGTGTTCAAGTTCATCTATCCGAGCTTCAGCCAGGCAAGGTGAAGGATGTGTGGCTGAAATTGGTGAAAGATTTGGAGATTCAGAGAGATACTAAAAATAGGGGGCAGGTAATATACTTAAACTTTATTGCTTCATTATTGATTTTCTCTACAAGAGTTGTTTTCATCTCTAAATTGGCAAATTCTGTGTTTGGAATAAAAGACTGTACACTAGATGGAGAAGAAGAGACGAGACAGTTTGAAATAAATTACGTGCTTAATCTTCTGATCAAAGAAAGGCTTCTAACAAAAGACTGTAGACTAGATCTGGAAGAATTTCTTGCTTTTTATCACTCGTTTATATTAATGTGAAGAGGAGTAAGCAGTATCACCTTCATAGCCTGCTGAATGTTCCCATCAGATGGTGTATTTGTGATTCTGCATGATGAACCTGCACATTGAACATTCTAATACTTTCTGGTGCTTTGTAATGTCAAAGTTCGTTTTATGCAAATTTCTTGTGATGTTTAGGCATACACATTATGTTAGCTCTAATTTTTAGCTCATATAAATGTCCTCAAGGTTACATCTCATCTGTTCTAGGTGCACTTGGAGCTTCTGTATTGTCCTAATGGCATGCAGAATGGGTTAGTCAATCCCTTTTCCCAGAAACACGCCATGACTTCATTGGAGAAGGCCTTTACAGATGGAGCAGGAGGAAATGATGTAGTTGAAAATGGTGGTGAGGGGAACAATAGACGGGAGGTCATTGTAAGAGGCATACTCTATGTCACAGTTGTGTCGGCCGAAGACTTGGCGCCAACTGACTTGATTGGGAAGGCCGCTGATCCTTATGTGGTTCTCACTATGAAGAAAACGGACTCAAAAAAACAAACCAGGGTATATTTCTTTCTAGTTGAGTGTTGAGTACCCTAAACATCTGAAGAATTTACTTTTTCTTGTTTCTCCCTGATTTCGAATCTTTTACAGGATATCATTGATTAGATATACCGTGGACATTGTTCATGGTTGTTCTGATTGTCAATATATTGCATGTCAATTCTTCTAACTTTAGCTGTGTTTGTAGGTAGTGAATGACTGTCTAAATCCTCTCTGGAATCAGACTTTTGATTTTGTTGTCGAGGATGGACTACATGATATGCTTATTATCGAATTATGGGACCATGATACATTCGGGAAGGTAGCTTCTTTTCTGTGTAATTAGTTGTTTCATTATATCAGTGAAACATAATTAAATATGAAGATAAGGGTACGATTCGTGTTCTAGATCATTTTCCAATCAGTAGTAACACCATTCTTTTCAACCCAATTGAAAATATTGCCACAGAGTGGTGATTATGAATTATAATTAAATCCTATAAATTCTTTTCTAGCTGACAAGTAAGACGGATTGCTATGTGGCTGCTTATATCCAGCAATGATTTACATTTGTTGTCATTAGGTTTCAGCGAGTTATGATGTTAGGAACTTTCAGTAGTGACTTTGCGAGTTTCTTTTCTTAGCTTATTTCTACATTTGCTTACAATGCAGAATTACATGGGACAATGCATCTTAACATTGACAAGGGCTCTAATGGAAGGTGAATACAAAGACTCCATCCTTCTTGATGGTGTTAAATCAGGAACACTTAACTTGCATCTCAGATGGATTCCACAGCCGATATACCGGGTGTAGCATCTACCACATCCTAGCGGGATATAGAAAGTTTTCAGCTACATATAGAGGTATTTATTAATAGAACACTCATATTCTTCCCGGAGACATCAAATAATAGTCGTCTTAGTGATGATTTTACTAGTGAGTTTGTGTGTGTAGTAGTATATATAGTGAATCTGCAGAATTTGACATTAGAGAGGGGATGAATCAACGGATTATTCTTGGAATGGCCTTCTCATCTTTGTTTGATAATGTGTCTTCTTTCTCATCTTTGTTTGATAATGTGTCTTCTTTCTGTCCATCTATTATCTTGTTATTCCACCTGCTAATTATGAGTCTGCTCTAAATAGCTCAACTAGAAGGGTGTTGAGAATATTTGATGACGAACTTTTCAGTCGCAAGACTCATATGAATGTTGCTTGCTTGCTCAATTTTAGTGGTTTGACATTTTGTGACCAAAAATACTTATTATGATGACTGTTATGAATCAGAATTGAAGGGTATATAAGAGAAGTGCGTAATTTGTTCTTATTCCAAATTATTTAATATGTCGATTAACTGAGTATAATTACTTTCGAATTAGTACATCTCAAGATCTTTCTAAGGATGCATGTACTTTTTCATGCCATCAATTTCACTTATAAAAAAATGATAGTAATATATACTACCTCCGTCCCATAGAAAGTCTCTTTTCTATGGGGTACGGAGTTTTAGATGAGTTATTTTAGTTGGTAAAGATGTGGGGCTCCTACAATTAATAAATTATTTAGAGTTGATTTGTTAGGTAGAGAAGTGAAATTTATGCAATTAATTAATTATTTTGAATTGATTTAAGTTGGTAAAGGTGTAGGGCTCACTTCCTTTTTAAGAAATGAGACACTTTCTATGGGACACCCAAAAAAGGAAAGGGAGATACTTTCTATGGGACGGATGAAATAGTATTTTCACTAACAATGATAGTCGTAAAAACTGTAATATATATATATACTATTGGTTTGAATCTTTTTAATTAAGGCTAATGATTCAATGTTCATACGTCGAAGATTCATCTTATAGCCTAGTGTTCAGTGTTCAGTGTTCATAATTAGAAGTTGGAGTCAATTTCCAATTATTCTTTCTTTAATACTATTAAATTATTAGTATGATTTTAGCAATTCAAGTCCTAAATTAAATTACCAGAAATAACTAGATAGGAATAGGATAAACCAAATAAAAAGTTTTTACTCGTCAAATTGATGATAGACTCTCAAAACTTGTCTTTCACGGAGATTTCTTTTCAAATGCTTCCAAATATTATACGACTATACTGTTCTTGTTTACTAATATTAATATAACACAAAAACTTGGGTGGGACGACCGCATGGTACATCCAACCCAATTATGACCCATTTCGTGAACCAAATCCGACAATAGTAGAAATGTTTAAATCTCCCCTTATTTTTAATTGTTCATAACTCAATGGTAGACTCTCCCCTTTATTAACCCAAGAGATCTTAAGTTTAAATCTTGTTATGTATTTTTTTAAATTCATTTTTTTTTATTTAGTGAAAATTAATGTTCTTTTTTTAATTATTTTTAATTTTATTTTTTACTTTTTAAAAAAAATTTAAACTTTTTTCTAACGTTTTTAAATCTTTTTCCTATTATTTTTCCCAACTTCTATTGAGGACGGACGTGTCATTTGTCGTGAACAAAAGTATCATTTGTAGAGTATCATTTGCTTCAAATAAATTTAAGTTCATTTGTTTTTGAACAAAATGTCATTTGTAGAGTATCATTTATTGACTATCAATTATTTTTTTTTTAAATGTGATTTGTTTCGAAAAAAGTATAAATTGTTGTGAACAAATATGTGTCATTTATCACAAAAGTGTCAATCATACTGAAGTAAAGTGTAGATCATAACTAAGCAACACGTCACTTTAATCCAATAATTACACAATAAAATATGAATTATAATAACCAGAAATGTTACTCAAAGTATCAAACGCAATAAACAAAAGTGTCAATTGTCTCGAAGGAGAGTGTCACATTCTCATAATGTGTCAATTGCAATTAACAAAAAACTTTATTATCTCAAAGTGTCAATCACACTGAATTAAAATGTCAAACGAAACCACTGTTCAATGATTTAGTCAACAAAATACGATCAACATATGAACTAGAAATGTTTCTCAAAGTGTCAATCGTAGTAAACAACAATATCGATTGTTTCGGAGTAGAGCGTCACATTCTTATAGAGTGTCATCTATAATGAATAAATGTGTAAATTGCAGTGAACAAAAGTGTTATTTATTTCAAAGTGTCAATCATACTGAAGTAAGTATCAATTATAACTAAGAAACATGTCACTTTAATCCAATAATTATATGAAACCACAAAGTTACATAAAAGATATTAACAAGTATTCTTCTCAAACAGTTCCACAATTCTTGACTGCCTTGTATACACACAAAATCAACAAGTCAAACAACGCGACTCATATCAAATACGGATATCTACAATTCTACATGCATATCCACTATCTCGGGCAAAAATAAACAAAGAGCAAATTAGAGTTTGGCCAAACCTTCACTGAAGCAGGGTTGAAGGAGGTGATATCCTCTTTTCTGAAGCAATGATTGAATGGTGGAATAATCTGACCATCAAATCTGTAGGAGAGAGAGACGAGAGATGCGAGAGATTTTGGATAGGGAGGAGAGAGAGAGAGAGAGAGGCAAAGACCGGAGGCGTAGACGGAGAGAGAGAGAGACAGAGATTGGAGACGAAGATCGGAGGCATAGAGCGGTGGCGGAGACTGGAGGCGGAGGCAGAGAGCGGATGCAGAGAGAGCGGAGGCGGGAAGAGACGATAACGAGAGAAATGGTAGGATTTATATATATATATATATATATATATATATATATATATATATATATATATATAAGGTCAACATCTGCGTGGGTCAACATCAAAAACGGATTTTGCGTGCGATTCGGATGTATGGTACATCGGGCGCACGCAAATGTGCCTCTGAATATAAATATAAATTATTTGAAGGCGGGCCTTCACCATTAGATGCAATGTTATCAAAATCGGACCGAACCGGCCGGTTGAACCGGTTCAACCGGGACCCGATGACAAATCCGGTCCGATCCAATCGAAAACCGTTTTTCACCTTTGACTCGGTGTCACCCGGCAAAACCGGCCGGTCGAACCGGTAACCGGTAATCGGTCGAACCGGTTTGACTCGGTTTAAAAAAATTAATTTAATTTTTTAATTCAAAAATATGATTAATTTAATTTTTAATTTTTTAATTCACTATAAACGAAGAGTATACAATTTCGGATCTCCGGAATAAGTTCCTAGACCCAAAATACTCTTCTATGAGGTGCAAATAACAACAAGAGGGTAACAACCTATTTATAGGGAAAAATATTGAGAGACTTCATTATTTTTCCAATGTGGGATAGGAGGCTCTTCACTATTTGAGCCAAAAACTCTAACAAACCAAGAGAAAGATGTTGATGCGGAGATGATTAATCATTAATGAACAAATTGATTTGAATCAATTGGATGATACCCAATTTCAACATGAAACATATCCAAATACTTATGGATTTGATGAATGAAGGGTGGATTTCAAACTTTTTTTCAATTTGTTTCTAGTTTTATAGGTTAATCTTTTTATTGTTATTTTTATTATGAAATTTGAAGTATGGACATGAAAAATGTTAGGTTAATTTTTTTACTTTAAATTATTTTAATATTTATTATATTATACCGGTTCGACCGATCGGTTCGACCGGTTCAACCGATTGACCCACTAAAATCTACTTGACCGGTTCAATGACCGGTCCGGTTTTGATAACCGTAAATCCTGCAAATCCTCCGCCTTCAATCGGATGCAGAGAGAGCGGAGGGTTCGACATGAATTTGCAGGATTTACTGTTGAAATCGGGGGTTTTCTCGCAGCTCGAGTTTGTTCTCTGCAATCCGAATTTCGGAATAAAAGTCCGCGATAAGGCGGCGATCTCGATGAAGGAGCTCTTGCTCTTCAAGAGAACCCATTCGTTCTCGATCGGAGGGAGCGTGATGGCGTTAATCTCGATGAGATCATTATGTTCGCTGCAAGTCCTATCGGCATTAATCAGAGCGATCAAGAGCCCACTGGTGGATGAGATGGAGTTTTGGGGCAGAGTATTGAAGGTCATTGGGTATCTATCATCGTCGGAGGTGGAGATGCGGCTGATGGCTATGGACTGCGTGATGGAAATCGGATATTTCGGGCTGAAGGAGTCGGTGGAGACGATGATGAACGGCGGTATGATTAATAAGAGGCTGGTGGAATTGCGGAGGTCGGAGGCGGATATTGAGTTTTCGCGGTGCGTGGCGAGATTTGCAGTGCAGTTGGAGGTGGGAGAAGGGCTCCGGAGAGAGAAACGGGCGTTGAAGCTTGTGATACTGAGCCATGTTCGTACAGGCTTGTGTTTCCGAAACTGAATAAACCACCATTGCTGCTGAGGGTCTTTGGGGTTCTTCACTTTAGAATTTACTTGCTCCTCCCGGCGGGGATTAAAAGTTATATTGTATAGTATTGATTATTTGATTTTTAGTTTTCAAATTCGATCCACACATTTTTTATTTTTATTTTTTTGAAATGAATCATTTATATTATTACGTCACATTTGGGAAAGAAAATCACAAATTGGAGATATGTTATTTGTATATTCGGTATTTATTTTTGTTTCTAAAACATATCAATAAGTTTTGGTTCAAATACGAACACTTTATTAGAATAAGGAGTGGAATAAATGTGAACCTTAAATTATTAGTAGATGTATTTTTGAGATGAAATGGACTAGTGCAACATGATCCAATTTTCAATTTTGACCCGGTTGGACCGGATTTTGACCCGATTTTCTACTTTATTAAAAAAAATAAAAAATAAAACCTTTCAGCTCATAAACACGCCGCCCAACATATATTGAAGAAGAGGCCTTCGATTCATACGATTTCGATCGCTCCATCACGTCAAGGCGGAGTAGAGGCGGTGCTAATTATCTGTGTGGTGGATCAATTCCACGGCGGCACAGAGATGCGGCGGAGGAATTCCACGGTGCGTGGAAACGACGAAATTCACCACGAATTTCTTCGAAATTCTTTCAAACGACGCTGGGCATCAAGTTTTGTATCAAATTTCTTAATTTGAATCGAAAATCTAAAATGAAATTTGAATTAGAAATTCCATCCAGTATTGAAGGTAATAGCACTCTGTTTATAAGAATTGACACTTTAATTAATGTTCTCTGGTTGTTGTGCTGCTCCAATTTTGTTGATTGTTGTTTTGTATTGATGTTGAATTCAAGTTACAACTTCTATGTTAATAATTGACAATTTGCTTCAGGAAGAGTGAAACGTCCCTTTAATTAATGTTTCTGGTTGTTGTTCTGCATGTGCTGTGTGCAGTAAACTTTGGTATGATTATTGTGTCAATTTGTTTGTGGTATAATCAAATTGACACTCTCTGTAATGATAATTGACACGTTTCTTTATTATGATTAATCTTGTTGCAATTGAAACTTCCTTGCAAAATTTGGACCCGAAACAAACATCCACAACAATTGTGATGATATTCAAGTTGTGAATACACAATGTATAATGACAAATGATTCACAAAATAGAAAGGAAAAATTATTAAATTTATTTATATAGAGCAATGTCATTTTATGTGACTATAGTGTTACTCTCTCTTGGTAAAAGTGTCAATCTTTCAGAAAGTAGAAGATCAGGGATTGAAGATAGCCAAACAACTGTCAATGATCAAACACTTGTTTCAGTTACTGTTAATCACCCTTGTCATGATATTCATATAGAAGAAGGTATTCAAAATGGTTATTACATAAAAGTGTTACATTCCGTTTTAATACTTTTGTTTGTTCAAGATTAACACTTATAGTTATTACAATTGACACACTTGTTTTGTTCTTCTTCTTATAGATAATATTACAGATTTGTCGGGTTCTTTGCTTGGTTTAAAGGGTAGCAGCATTGAGTATATGTATCAAACGTACTGTGCACATGCTGCTGAATTTGGATTTAGCGTAAGAAAATCAAATTCAATAAAAAATGTTGCTGGTGTTACTATTCCAAAGTTATTTGTCTACTCATCTCAAGGAGTGCGAGGCAATGCAGCTGCTTCTTTGGGTGGTAAAGAAAGAGTTCTAAAAAGTACGTAACCCGCACGAATCGTAAAGCTATGTTGAAAATCAAACTAACAGATGATGCAATGTATGAAGTTACTCAACATGTCACGAAACACAACCATACACTATGTAGGAAAGAATTGAGCTACATGCATCGTTCAGAACGGACAATTACGAGTGAGAAGGCTGCACTTATTGAAGATATGATTTCATCTGGGAAAAGGGTTGTAGACACATTCCGATTCATGTCCCAAGATGCAGGTGGTGAGCAAGTCCTTGGTCATACCAAGAAGGACCACTTGAACTTTGTGAACCAACTGAAAATGTTAGCAGTAGGTGGCAATGCACAGAGCTTGATCGACATTCTCCACCAACAAAAAGCTGAAGACCCAGACTTCTTTTTTCCGTGTGAGGCTTGATGGTGATGGTAGGTTCTGTAATGTATTTTGTAGAGACTCCACGATGAAAGAAGACTATATGGTATATGGGGACGTCCTTATTTTTGACACCACGTGAACTAACAAGTATAACTTGATTTGTGCACCTTTAGTTGGATTGAATAACCACTACAAAAATGTTATGTTTAGATGTGCATTTATATCAAATGAGCAAGAGGAGTCTTTTGCATGGTTGTTTGATGTGTTCAAAAAGTCGATGGGAAATAAAAGTCCAATTAGTATTTTCACGGATCAGGACAAAGTCATTGCAAATGGACTAGAGAAGGTGTTCCCAACAGCAAAACATAGACTTTGTATATGGCATTTGTGTCAAAATGCAATAAGCAGATCTGGAAGATTGAAACATAATAAGGAATTCAACGATGCATTTAGCAAATGTGTTGGGTGATGATTCCATCCTCAGCACTGTTACTCTTAGTGGGAAATGATTCGGTCTTAGACACTGATCTTAAGCTCAGTAGCCTTGTGCTCTGTACTTGTCTGAAGATTTGAAGATCCCAAAACCCTATCTGATTGGTGAACCATTCCGTTGTATATGTTGTTTGTCTCTGAGGCTTCAGACTCAGTAGACACTCTACTCTGGTCAAGGCGCTCAGTAGCTTATTTGCCTCAGCACCAGTGTAGAAGACTCAGTGATACTGGACTCAGCAGGAACAATATACTGAGAGAGTCAGTTGAACTGAACTCAGCAGGAGTAGTTCACTGGACTCAGAGCTGATCTTCAGTAGACTTATCTCAGCTGTCTATCTACTGAATACAAGGTCAGACTCAGCAATCGGCAGACAATCTTCTGAACTGTCAGATCCTTTTGAAATGCAATCAGCATAGTCATATACGAGGAAGAAAGAAGTCAGCTTCAATTAGCCTCGAAGTCTGTTCTGTCTCAACCACCTTATTCACCTCGACGAATGACAAGCATACACGTGTCATCCTACCTACTAAAGCTGCAAGTCAACACTTTCCAAAAAAAGGAGGAAAAGCGGCACATTACCTACGTCAAAAAGAGCCGTTTGCTACCAAAAGAGAGAGAGAGAGAGGAAGATCGTCTCCAACGGATCTATTTCAATCTCTGCTCTATAAATAGAGGGATTATTCAAGAAGAATACACCGAATGCACGAACCACAAAGCCAAAAATCCAGAAAGCAGTCAACGAGCAAAGAACCCAAAGAACAAAGTCTTAGCAAGAACTTGAAGAACAATCTTCGCGAGAAAGACTACATTCTAGCTTATAGGGAATCAAGTCGAACCGACATATAAAGCCTCTAGTATCCAAATCGATGTTACACGAACTTAAAGCTTACCTTCAGCTGTTCGTCGATCTAGAAGCTACTCTCTCATATTCCCTATCCCTCTAACCCTAAGCTCAACCATTCTTATCTATAGCTTAGACGAAGGAGTTCATCTTTGAACTCGATCCTTATTATATAAGGACTCCTTTACTTGTTGGAGAAAGTTTGTCAAACACTTCTAAGTTTGATCGTTGTAAGCCGAGACTTGGATCGATATAAAAACCAAGACGCGGCTTTGCCCGGTCGCAAGCAGCCGACCGAGACTAACTCGGGATAAATAATAGCCTCCCGATCTTTCGGGACAGTGGACGTAGGATTTGAGCGATATCCGAACCACTTTAAAAATCTACGTGTCGTTTACTTACTTGTTGCATTGATTTTACTATTCATACCGAACATCATTTCTTAAAATCAATCAACCGTCTCAAGATACTTGAACCGAATATCTCGTTTGAACCGAGACTTTCATAAAACGTTTTCACCACTCAACTGATTTGGGCCTACACACATTTTCGCACGCTGAACTCTTACTGTAGATACTGAATTTCTGACTCAGTCAGCTAGCAGGTCTCAGTAGAGTCAGACTCTTTGCCGCACACGATTCAGAAAAGCGATTTGGTCTGCTGAACTATTTCAGTCAGACACCATCCTGAATAGGACTATTCGTGTTCGAAGTTGAGAAATCGAATCAGGTGTATTCACCCCCCCCTCTACACCTGACCGTACACTCGGGACCAACAAAATGTTTGACGGGCTGTTCAAATGAAGATGAGTTTGAGGATTGTTGGAACACAATGGTTTCGTCCTATGGGTTGCAAGATCAAGAATGGTTTGGGAGGTTGTATCAAATCAGAGAAAAATGGAGCACTGCCTATAACAAGGACTTTTTCTCCATCGGGATCTTATCTTCATAAAGAAGTGAGAGCACGAATAATGCGTTGGGATTTGCTGCAAAAAAGACAACTAGTTTGAATGATTTCTATAAAATCTTTTCGAGAACAGTTGAACAATGGAGAAGTAACGAATCAAAGGATGAATTCCAATATTCCATAGCCCACCCTGTATCCTTCTTGCCATTGTCGGGAATTCTCAAGCATGCTTCTGAGGTATATACTCAGTTTTTAAATAATTCGAGAAGGAGTTCTTGACATTGATTTCCAATACATTCCAGGTTTATATGTGAAGAAGATGGTGTGAAGATTTAGCGAGGTTGCGATGACGGTAGCGAAGAAGCATCAATATGTCGGTTTTATGCTTTCGGAACTTTGGTAGGTTGCTCTTGCAAAAGATTTGAAGAATGTGGACTATTATGCTATCATTGTTTGAGAATACTACATGTCCATTGTGTGACTCAAATACCAGATTGCTACATCAAGAAGAGATGGACAAAATTTGCCAAGCAAGAGGTATGAGATAAAGCTGCTCAGACAAATAGCAAATAGTACTTCTAAAAAGTTTCAAAAGAGTTCTTGGAGATGCCAATGAAGGAATATGAAAGGAAGAAATCGATACCTCCTCCTTCGTATGTTGTCGTAGCTCTGATTGTTGCTCCCGTGTCAGATCTTCTGATCTGTGTCCCGGCCTTTTTCTTCCTCTGGGTGGTCAGAGAACTGAAGAAAATAAAAATATGTCTCTCTCAAAACTCGCGTGCGTGTGTTATGATTTTTCTATATTCTGTTCTGAACAGAATACTAATATATATAAGCTTCAAAAACCAATATAATAATAATATATTTGTAGCCCATTAATTTAATTATATTCCAATGGACTTCCACATAATTAACCCATAATATAATTAATTAATTTACTGGGCTACTAATATTTATCAATTAATTGACCCAGCCAATTAATTCCAGATAAATAACATTATTAAATAATGTGAAAAAACATTAATCCATTAATAATGATTTCTGAGAGACAATAAATTACTAGACAACTAATTGGGCCAGATCAGGGATCCAATACAAGAAATAAAGCAGGGCCTCCAATTAATTAATTATCCATGCTCAGCCCAGAGCAAAATTAATTAATTAACACAGATTCATTCCACTAGAGAATCCGTGCTGACTTACCCCTTTATCCCAATTTGAGCAAGGGCTTGTATTTTAGACTTAATCAATCTTCGTATTTAAGATAGAAATATCCGTTAATTAATTAAGCTCATTGACAGCTTAAATTAATTAACATCTTATATTCCTGAGTAGTACCACTCGACCTTATTAACACACCTGAACTTAATCAACCGGCCGGGTTTAGTGTGCTAATCCTTTCGAGTTCCTCAGGGGATATTATCAACCCATTTTACTAGGATACGGATGCAAGATACAGACAACCAGCTTGAGCCACAAATAACTACTAACACCCAAGATACGTAGATCCCGCCGCTCATTTGACGTTCACCATAGTAGGTCAAAGTGATAGATAGCCAAATGCACTCAGCTGAAGTCTTACCAAGCTTAAGATCAGCTAAGTCACCGAGATCTTGGTTCTCCACTAAGGTCAGTTAGGAGAACACATCTCACTGTGATCCTTCAATACACCACCTTAAGTGTACCAGTAAAGACAAGCAGCTAAGACAAGCCACTTCTTATCTAAACTGCAGCTTAAACCGACAACTTCATCCTTAAGTTGTCTCAAATGTGTTAACTGTTTATATCTTGTCAGTTCAACCAATTTGTGTTGTCTTCTGTGATACCCGACACACCACACAAATCTAACTTTTATACAAGATAAAGGATAACATGTGCAAATATACATATTTATCAGATAGGAGAATAAAACAGTGGTAAGGACAAAAACACATTGTATACAAGCATAAAAGTGCTTCCAGTATACAAAATCCCAACAGCCAATTGATGAGAAAGTGTTATAATCTGGTTCTAAAAGTACAAGAAAGTGAGGAGATACGAAGAACTGTCGAAGATGTGATTAATAATGTGATTTCGAGTGTCAATGCATTGATTGCTGCAAAGGAAAATCCCGTTCATGACATTATTATTTCAAGTTCATCAAATCAAGTCTTGGATCCATCTCATGCAATCACAAAAGGGAGAAAGCAACAAATGATAAAGGGTAATACAGAAACAAAGAAGCTGAAGAGAAGAACATTAGGAGATACTTCAACCTCAAAACCAACAAAGGAGTTTGGTACCAAAACTCCTAATCCAAGATTGTTTTAGGTAACAATTGACACATTATGTTAGTTGAATTGACACTTTCTTTTGTCAATATTGACACTTTTATTGAATATAATTGACATTTTTGTGTAGTATGACTGACACTTTCTTTTATCAATAATTGACACTTTCTGTTAGTTGAATTGACACGTTCTTTTGTCAATATTGACACGCACCGCGGATACAATTGATACTTTTCTTGAACATGATTGACACTTTTAATGAACATAATTGACACTTTTGTGTAGTATGACTGACAATTTTATTGAACATAATTGAACATCATTGACACGTTATGTTATTATAAATGAATAACACTTTCTTTTATTAATAATTGACACTTTCTTTAATCATGATTGACTCATTATATTAATTGAATTGACACTTTCAAGTGACACACACCACATATACAATTGACACATTATGTTAGTTGTATTGACACGTTCTTTTATCAACATTGACACGCACCGTGGAGATAATTGACACCATTCTTGAACATGATTGACACATTTATTGAAGATAATTGACACTTTTCAAAAAGAAAAGATAGAATACATGTCAGTTACCTGCTTGTTTTGAACAAATCTTGATATAGATTACCTGCTTGCTTTGAACCTTTCTTCATATTGAGGAATTGTTCGACAATCATGTCAATGTGAGAGTGAAAATTTGGATTCTGGAAAAATTCATCCACATCATTTTCTACAGAGCATTGGGAATGTAGTGAAGACATTCCTTCAACCTCTTTATCATCACTCGCGGTTAATTTCTTTAATCTCTCCAGATGAACACGAGTAATTACTCTCAAATCCCTTTGCAAAAGCAGGAATGTCTTATTCAAGGCCTATAAAAATACAAAGATAATCAACAGTTGTCATAACAAAACATTGACACTTTTCTTCAACATAATTGACACATTTATGAACATAATTGACACTGTAAATTACAAACATTGTCACTTTTACTGAAACACAAATTGACAAGTTTATTGAACATAATTGACACTATGTAAAAGCATGGATGTCTCGTTAAATGCCCTATAAAACATACAAAGGTAGTCAACACAAATTGACACTTTTAATGAACATAATTGACACGTTTATTGAACATAATTGACACTTGGATAATAAAAATACTTACATCTTTTTCCATGGCTTTAATCTTCGTGTCAGTCTTCTCACTGGCAGGCAGATGATACATAATCACTCTGCTATCAGTTTGGTCTGATTTAGGTGGGGGTTCTTTAGCTGCATTTGGCAAAACTTGATCTTCAAGTTCGGCTTCAATTGGGCATGATTCTATTATGCGATCTTTCATCTTCAAACTGACTGGATAAGTATCTTCTACCCAAATGCCCCTACCAAACTCCCCAGCAGCAAACTCTAGATCTAATCTCTCTTTGAATTTCTCAGATGTCCAATGCTTAATTTAGGGCAAGCTACTGCTCTCAGCTTTACCCAACCACATGAACCGGTGAAATTAAACAAGGGGGAGTATTAAAACACAACCACTGACATTCTTAAGTGATTGAACACCTTTACACAATCGTTCAATAACAAATGAGCACCAATCGAAGCTATTAATACTAGGGATATCAATCAATGACTTAAAAATAGAAAAATCAATTGTTTGATTCTTAGTAGGGGCAAGGAAACTTGACAGACTATAAAGAACAAACAAACATTTGAAATCATCACCCCCATCTCTTAAACTAGGCCCACTTAACATATCAGCTACCATAGATTGATTCACCTCATTCTTCTCAAACCCATTCCTCCTATTAAAGTCATTTAAGATAGTGTCACTCTCTTTGTCATTTATCAAGACCTTATTGCCCTCATTTCTAGGAAGAAGAAATAAACCCTTAACATCATCTGCCGTATAGACAATGGTCTTATTGTTAGAAAAGGTAAGAGCACGACTAATGGGATTAAAATTTCTAATAAACCAAGACATCTTAAACCATTGTATGTACTTAAACCCCTTCAGGTAAAGAAGACCATCGAACCCTATTTCTTTAAGAGCTGCTTTTTGAGGATCATTCAGCTCATATATGATTTGACATAATCGAGCAAGCCTACACTTTACAGTAATAGTACTTGCAGCACTGCACAGAAAATAGAGAAACAACGACAAAGTATTAGATATATTTTTCTTATGGTAGTTTGATGATAAGTACTAATTTTACTTACTCTTTTGATTTTCGAGGATCACTCAGCTCAGAAATGGTCTTCTTGCTCACTTTCTATAATACAACTGCTTGGTTTCTTTTGCGTTTCCTAGGTTGAGAAGTTGAGTCAACATCTCCTGTAATCTTCAGCTCCTTGTTCTTTTTAGAGAGTTCAGAATCTTTGGAAACAGGTCTTTTTGTGCCCTTTTTTGCAACCTTCTTCAATGTCTCCATTACAGCTGAAGCAAGGATGTCAACTCCGGAATGTGTTTTTTTTTGTTATTCCAGCATCTTCAGAAGCATGGGATATGGATTCACATTATTTTTGACCTGGAGCAGAAGCTGGAGCTTCGACTACTGAAGGTTTTTCAATAGAAACAACAACTTTCTGAGACTGTTTTTGAGAAGGAACAAAGAACACGAACTTCAACTTTAGAGTTTATTTGATCTACGAACGAACTTCAACTCTATACTTTTTTTTTGAGGTGGATCATGAATAGCAACGTAGGTTGGACATCGAGATGTAGCTTTAGGCTTTGTTTTGAGGCACATAATCAACGAATTGTCGTAGGGTGAACATCGAGATGTAGCTTTAAGTTGTTTTTCATCTACACCTTTGGACAGTTTTTTAGGCGCATCATCAACAGCAGCTGTAGGTTGGACATCGATGCAGCTTTAGACTCCTTTTGATTTGCACATTTGGGATCATTTACGAGGCGCATCATCAAGAGCGGCTATAGGGTGAACATCGAGATGTAGCTTTAGTACTGGTTTTTGATCTGCAGTACAAACTTCACCTCTGGGCTGTTTTTGAGGTGCATCATCAACAATAATTGTTGGTTGGACATCAGATGTAGCTTTAACTTCAGAAGCTTTCTGAACTGCAGCATTATGTTGATCTGCAAAAGTGACAACTGCTTTCTTCTTCCGCACAGGAGCTACATAGGGAACGATGCATGCCTTGCTCTTCTCCTCGTTACCACTTGGAAGTTCAGTTGGTGGAAGAATAGTTAGAGGCTCTGCAGCAATAGGGACTTCAACTGCCCCCGAAGCATCAACTCGATGCGCATTTAAATCATCCGTTGCACGACCTCTAGGCCTTGGTGGCATTTTCACCTATCACAAAACATGTGTCAATTATTCTGAGTAATAATACCAATCATTCGAAGAGACAAAAACAAACCCGATGAGGTATAAATTTTTGAAAATGAATAAAACTTAAAATCACCACTCAAAAACATTGTGAATGCCAAAAACAAACAGCTACATGTGTGAATTAGTGTGAGTAATAGTACCAATTATTTAGACGGCAAAAACAGACATGGTGGTGGGTATCAATTAATGAGAGCATATCAATTTATGAAAATATATGTGTCATTTGTAAGAACTGAAAGTACAAAAAACCTTAGATTCAACAGACTGAATGAATAAAACTTGAAATCACCACTCAAAATATTGTGAATGCCAAAAACAAACAGCTAGTGTTAATTGTCCCGGTACATGTGTCAATTAGTGTGAGTAACAGTTCCAATTATTCAGACGGCAAAACAGACATGGTGGGGGGTATCAATTAATGAGAGCATATCCATTTATGAAAATATATGTGTCATTTGTAAGAAATAAAAATACCAAAATACTTTAGATTCAAACAGACTGAATGAATAAAACCTCAAATCACCACTCATAACACACTTTTGAAGTATAAACATAGTGATGTATTATTGTTCTTCATCAATCTAAATTGAGAAATAAAGTGCGTGAATAACTACACGAATCACAAAAAAGTGAGAGTTACCTCAATCTATGCACAACAGAAAATCTCGTCCTGAATTATCGAAACCTGTGATGGACAATTGAGCTCGAAATTATGCTCGAAATCACGATGATTACAGGGAGAATGAAAGTAGTATGGAAGTTTGAACTCCACAATCGATGATTTGAACAATTTTTTCTCCTCACCACCCACGATTAAAGATCACGACCGAGAAGCCACCCACGAACAAGAGAAAAAAGCTGAACGCGCGATGGAGTCTTGTTTTCATTTTATTTTATTTTTTTATTATTTTTTTTAATATTGAACCCGGTCCAACCCGGTCAAACCCGATCCAATCGGGTCAAAATTAAAAATTGAATCATGTTGCATGTACAATATGATGCATACAAGTTTTTGCCTTTAGAGATTGATGTGTTTTTAAAGTTTTGTTTTTCCTTTTTTTTAAAGCCTATTAACGATATTTTGATCCATTGTTATTTCTTTTCTCATTTTAACATTTCAATTCACCTACCTCCTTTTAGGTTTCTTCTTGGTTGCTAAGATTGTTCTTGCAAAAATAACTACAAATCTGACCGTGAATCCTTTTGCGTTCTTGCATTTGTTGTTTATTCCCTTGATTCTCGCCGTCCACAGCCTCAATTGGTGTTTATCTGGCAAAACTTTGAGTCATGGGTAAGTTTCTCGGTTAATTTTGGTTTCTCAATAGCTCGAATTCGTGGGTCAATTTCTTACTTTGTTATTTATATGAGATTCATTTGTATTGCTCGTATGACAAGAGAACCCATTTTTCATGTATGTTGTCGATGAAATGAGATTCACTTTTGTAGTGTCATATAGTTTATCTCTAAAGCTTCTGCGGTTCACTTACTATTTGTTTGTGATGAACTTTTATGTTATATTTAATACAGTTTCTACGTTACGTTTTGTTTCATTAATTTTTGCCTACACATATTGTAGTAGTGGTTCTAATTTTATTGAAGATATGATATTGAAAAATGAAAAATTTGGTCTATTCTAATTTTTGCCTACACATATTTGTTTGTGATAAAAATTTGAATACTTGGAATCAGGTCTATTCCCCCTTCCCCCCTCCCCAACACACGTCACGTCAACCATTATTTCTTGGAATTTAGTCTGAAAACCCCTTCGAACAACCCATATGGAAGCAAAAAGGGCAAGGAAATGAATAGTACAAAAATAGCTTATCAGTACTTATCCTCTTTTGCCTAAAAGTTTCTTTAAGATTTGCAATGATATTATCTACGCCTCTGCTCAACAATGAGGTGGCAGCTCGCGACTTTAATGACATTACCGAGGCTTTATTTATTGAGCTCTTGTCAAAGTCTTTCAGCATCCCACTTCATTAGCCTCACCCCAAAAACCATCGTCATAAGTTTATCAAGATGAAAGCTCTTTTAGGAGCTTATGACATGTGGGAGATTGTAGAGAAGAGATATGAAGAACTACAAGATGAGGGCTCGCTATCACAAGAACAAAGGGATAAGCTGAGAGATTCAAGAAAGAGAGACAAGAAAACTCTTTGTCTCATCGACCAAATATAGAGAGATGATGATTTCGAGAAAAATTTGAGTGCAGCATCCACCAAGGAAGCATGGGAGAAGCTCCAAATCTCTTGGAAAGGAGCCGGACAAGTTAAGAAGCTATGTCTACAAACTTTAAAAGGAGGATTGATTTCGTACATGTGAAAGAGTCGGAACCTATTTCAGATTATTTTACAAGAGTTTTGTCGGTGTCGAACCAAATGAAAAGAAATGGCAAGAAGTTGGAGGATGTAAGAATTATGGAAAAAAAATACTTCGATCAATAATCCCAAATTTGAGCATATAGTTGCCACGATTGAAGAAACTAAAAATTATGAAATAGATAACTATTGATCTCTTGATGAAACTAATAATTATGAAATAGATAACTATTGATCTCTTGATGCGATCATTACAAGCGTATGAGGAGAAACAAAAAAAAGAACGAAGATATTGTAGAGCAACTTTTAAAAGTGCAAGTAAGTTCAAAAGCAAAAGAGGAAGACACTAGCAATGGATGTCCATATGGAAGAAGTCGTGGTAAAGGATAAGCTAGATGTCGAGGCTGAGGACGTAGATAAGGAAAGATTATGGATGACGGAAAAGCTATCGGAAGTCAAGGTATGATAGATCTTCAATAAAGTGTTACGATTGTCATAAATTTGGGCATTATGCTTCTGAGTGCAATGTCCATTATGAAGTAGAAGAGAGAGTCAACTTTGTTGAATATAAAAAAATAAAAAAAAATAAAAAAATGCCACTGTTTTTAACGTACGAAGGAGAAGACGGAAGAAGCGGAGACACATGGTACCTCGATAGTGTGCAAGCAACCAAACGTGTTGGCAGAGGAGTATGTTCGTGAAGCTTGACAAATCGGTAAGTGGAAATGTCTCTTTTGTTAGTGATTTCGGTGAAAAGAAAAGGAAAAGTTTTAATTCACTTAAAAAATAGAATCCATGATTTTATGTCAGACATTTACTGTGTACCCAACATGAAGAATATTTATTAAATTTGGGACAACTCTTAGATAAATGTAAAGATATTCACATGAAAGATTTTAGCTTTATAATATGAAATGATGTGGCTAAGTGTCTTACATCATGCTATAAAGATTCATCTTGATTATGACACCTTCGGTTTGGGCACTCGAACTTTGGTGGCTTAGAGTTGTCAATGAAAGAGGTGGTATGAAGGTTACCATCTATTAAGCATCCTGATCAATTATGCGGAGGATGGAAGATGTCTACTTGGGAAACAAACTAGAATATCATTCCTGAAAGAGTCAAGTTCCCGAGGACAAAAGGGATTGGAGTTAGTTCATGCCGATGTATGTGGACCTATCAAACCAAGTTCTCCGAGGGCGACATATTTATTTCCTGCTCTTTATTTATGATTTTTTGAGATAGTCATGGGTGTGTTTTTTGAAGTAAAAGTATGAGGTGCTTGAAATATTCAAGAAATTCAAAGATGTCATCAAAAAAGAGAGCAGCTGAGAAATCATGGCTTTAAAGACCGATCGAGGAGGAGAATTCACATCTAGAGAGTTCTGTCAAGCGAATGGGATCCGACGGACACTTACTAAAGTTCCAAGATCTCCATAACAAAATGGTGTGGAAGAAGGAGAGATAGAACTATCCTCAATATGTCTCGGAACATGATAAAGACAGATAATTTTGCAAACGAATTCTGGGCCGAAGCAGTTGCATGTACAGTCTGCTTGTCTAACCATCTCCTACAATAAGTGTAATGGAAAGACTCCACAAGAAGCTTGTAGCGGTAGAAAGCCAGAGATCGGCCACCTGAAGGTATTAGGGAGCAAAGCACACGCACATGTACGAATGAGATAAGGAGAAAGCCCGACGACAAAAGCGAGGTATTCATCTTCATCGGGTATGGCTCGAACTCCAAAGGCTACAAACTATATAATCCTAATACTAAGAAAAGTGTAATAAGTCGAGATGAGGAGTTCAAAGAAGAATGTGTATGAGATTTTGGCTCCAACAACAATTTCAACTTCTCTCCACAAATTGAAGATCCAAGAATGGTCAAGCAACTAGTGGACGTTCAACAGGAGCAAGAGCCACCTACTCCACCTACTTCACCAATGCAAGAGTTTCATCACGACCGAGGAGCCTAAGTGAAATATACGATCACACAAAAAGGTTAGAAGATCTTACTCTATTTTGTTTCTTTGCTAATTGTGACCCATTAACTTTTGAAGAAGTCGTACAAAGTGAGACATGCCAAGGTACAATGAATGAAGAAAAGTCGTACAAAGTGAGACATGCCAAGGTATAATGAATGAAGAAATCAAAGTTGTCGAGAAGAATGACGCTCGGGAGCTTTCAACACTTCCAAAAGGGCATAAAGCAATTGGAGTTAAGTAGGTATGCAAAATAAAGAAGAATTCAAAAGGAGAGGTTGAAAGGTACAAGGCTTGCATAAGGATACAACCAAAGAGCAAGAATCGACTATGATGAGGTATTTGCACTTGTAGCTAGTCTAGAAACCATAAGACTGGTCATTTTCTTGTAACAAAAATAGATGGAAAAATTACCAAATGGATGTTAAATCGGCCTTCTTGAATGGAGTTCTTGATGAAGAAGTCCACATTAAGCAACCATTGGTTTATCAGGTGAAGGGATCAGACGATAAAGTCTTGAAAATAAATAAGGCCTTATACAAATTCAAACAAGCACCAAGGGCATAGAATAGTGATAGGTCTAAATTAGTACTATCCATATTCCGTTTATTTTGGCGATACTTTGACGGTTGGATTGTGTTTTGGTGTTTGTTTTGCCGTTTCTTATGATGATGTGGCGGTGACGAGGCATTGATGTGGCGGGTGCGAATTAAAGGAAATATATGTTTAATCCGGAAGAAATTAAGAGAAAAAATTAAGTGTGGAAAGAAATTAATATAATATACTTTATATTATATATTTCCATACTTAGAAGACCTAATTGCAGAAGGAAATGAATAAGCATATATAAAGGATTAGAAGAGGCGCCGCAGACAGAGGATGATCCTTATTCACGTTGCACACCGATCCCACTTTACATTCTTTGTTCACACCTTTCATCATCACCGTTCGACACCATCCACCAACCGAAGCCGAGAGAGATTATCGATTTGCCGAGGAGTTAGCCGAGAGCCGAGATCGACCGAGGAAGAGATTGCCGAAGCCGAGGGAGATCCGAGACCGAGTGTTTGATCAAGATAATTTCAGAGTTCGAAATTCAGTTTTTAATTTCGTTGATTGTAGTTTGATTTGGAGAAAACAACATGTTCCTGCTTCCGTTTACATTCCCGAATTTGGATGCTTCCGTTTATTTTCCCATTGGATGATTTGAAGACTTAAGTTTGGTATTTTCTAATTCCTTAGGTTTAATTTCATTTCAATTCGTGTTTAATTGATTTCGTAGTAGTTTAGATTTTCGTGCAAAATTATTTTGTGATTTTCAATATGTTTCGGTGTTCTCGTCCAAAGAAACCGGTGCATGCAGCCGGTCCGGCCGATATGCGTAGCTAAGTCTTTTTAGGGCCGGCGAGATGTGAAACACACACCACCTTATTTTCGTGAGACTAGGGCTTAAAATTAACCACTTAGGTTCTGAATTAATCTAGGTTTAATTAATTGAATTAATTAATTTAGGCTTGATCACCCTAGGTTAGTTTAATTCATAGCTAATTTAGTACTTCCATAATTTGTCGTGGGATTAGGCTAAATAAGTAGCAAATTGTTCTTAGGACAATTGAATTAATTTGGTAGGAGACTATTAGATGTCCACCATACGAGTAGACTCCTAAATTGGGTTCCCTTAGTTCTTAAAATTGATTAGGTGTTAAATCTATTGATTGCCCACCAATGTATGTTGCATCTAATTTAGAGAAGTAGTCGTTTCAATGCCCACCATGGCGATTACTGAATAAATAAGGGGGAATATGAGATATATCAGTTTAATTATGGTGTCTTACAACCAATTGATTTAAGTGGATTAATTAATTAATAGTGCCAGTGATCGATTGTGAGTGTGTGTGAATCATCTTGTTGGACCCGTTTTATTTGCATAAGTTTATTCAGTGTTTAATTCCTGCTATTTACTTTCTTTGTTTTAGTTTAGAAAATTCCCAAACTTACGTGGTTGCTAACCAAACTTTGATTGATAGGATTTTTAGGTCTAAAATAGTACGTTCTCTGTGTTCGATACCTGTTGCTATACTAATTTTAGTTCTAATAATTTTGCAGGATTATTTGGTGTAAACAGCGATCACCAAGTGGTTGCTGGTTTTCTTAGAACTAATATCTTTAGCAGATTTGGAGTGCCGACGGCCATCATTAGTGATCAAGGAAGCCATTTTTGCAACCGCACTATAGAAGCACTAATGAAGAAATATGGTGTCAAGCATCGTGTCTCTACGCCCTACCATCTACAAACAAGTGGGCAAGCCGAGGTTTTCAATAGGGAAGTTAAAGCCATACTTGAGAAGACCGTGAATCCTTCTAGGAAGGATTGGAGTTTGAGGTTAGATCATGCTTTATGTCTCCGTATCGGCTCATTTTTGGGAAGCTTTGCCATTTACCCGTGGAATTGGAGCACAAGGCATGGTGGGGTCATTAAGAAGGTTAATATGGATCTACAAGAGTGTGCGAAAGAGAGGAAGTATTAATTGCAAGAGCTTGAGGAGATCCGTCGTGAGGCCTATGACACTGCAATGAGGTACAAAGATCGTACCAAGACATGGCATGACAAGAAATTCGTACTAAGAGCTTTGAGGAAGGCCAATTGGTGTTGTTGTATCAGTCACGCCTCCGTCTCATGTTGGGCAAGCTCCGTTCGCGTTGGATCGGCCCTTTTCGAATTCGATCTGTCTCGAAATGTGGAGCAGTGACAATTTCTAAATTGGACTCTAATGCAGAATTCACCGTCAATGGCCACCGTCTGAAAATCTACCATGTTGCTGAGATATTGGAGGTCATGGATGAGCGTAACTTGTCCATTCCCTCTTATTCTTGATTTTAGTTGAAGTCTAGCCGAAGACAATAAAGAGAGGCGCTACCGGGAGGCAACCCGGTTTGTTTTTCTGTTCTTGTTCCTTTTATTTATTTTTGGTTTTGTCTTTGTTTTTTGTGTTGTTTTTCCAAATCTAGGCTATAACAGATGTCAAAGAGCTTAAATGTAAGGAGGCGATTAAAAACGGAGTCGAAGTGTCGAAGAATTGGAGTTGGGATTAAGATGTTTTCTTCGTAGGGGCCATTTTTTGCAATTTTCGTAAGTATGGGATTTTGGCAAAAAAAAAAAAAAAAAAAACTTCTTCTTCTTCGATTTCTTATTTTTATTTCATTTTGTTGGTCCGGAGACAAATATCAGGTGTAGAGGGGGGGGTGAATACACCTGAGTACCGTTTCTTCTTCTTGGTGAAGGTCAGCTGAAGCTGTTGGTTGCAACTGATGAACAGTGCCAAATAAACCTTCGATCACGGGACGAGTGAGTCGGCTACTAAGCTCTCCCTACCGACTTTTGTCGATCTTCCAAACTTCGGTCGGAGACTATAAGTGTGCGGATAAGTGTGGGGCCGGAGTTTGTCTCTTTTTGAAAACGTGTTTTCGCAGATTAAATTCTTTTGGCTGTGCGATTTTAGAAATACGTTTTATGCAAACTTATGATTTTCAAAGGTTTGTATGCAATAAAACTGTAAAGAACACAAGCAGTTTAACGTGGTTCGGATACGCAAGATCCTACGTCCACGGTCCCCGAACGAGCGAGGATAACTTGTTGATTAGTACGAGCAAGTCTCAGCAAGGAAACTGTGCACAGGACAGATCCTTCTAAGTTATAGTCCTTAGCTACTTGACAATTCAAACCAAAGTTCGAAAGGGGGCGAAAATAGTTCTCCAACTAATGAAGGAGTTCTTACAATAAGAACAGTTCACTAAAAATGAACTCCTTCGAATCTAAACTATAAATCTGAGAATGAGCTTAGGTAGAGAAGAAAGGGATCTAAAGACTCTAGAGAGAAGAACCACAAAAATATTCTAGTAAATGCAGATTCTTCGCTGGATATTCTGATTGAGTTGCTAGAGTGTTAGAGAGTTTGAGCAATTTCCCTTTTTTAATTTCGTGCTTCGCGCTCTTATGGAGCTTCGAAATCTTCTCTATTTATAGCTGTGAGCTATGGCATATGTCCGTTGGAGACGACGATGCCACGTGTCACAAGCTTCCAAAGAAAACGGCCATTAATTCGAACTTGTTGCGGCGAGGCGGTTAATTACGTACATGAGAGCAGCTTTCTTGTTTGGAGCGGGGTAAGGCGTTGTCGGCTTCTCATTGGTCGAGGTTTGTGGTTGGTGAGAATGTCGAGTTGACCGTTCAAACAACCTCGTATGATCTTCTGCTTGAACTTTCGAAAATACTTAAGTAGTCTGGGTCGCTTTACGTCGGATACGATGGCTCGCAAAGTCTCTGTCTTCTTCGACCGAGTCGGGCGACAAGGAATGTAACTTCGAGTATGTCGGTGCGACGGCGAAGGTATCTTGGGCTTGCATGAGTTCTTATGCGATGACTTATCGGCCTACTTTGGATTGGCTTCTCGAGGTTTATTCGGTGATGACCGAAGAACGCATAGCGATTACACTGATGACGTGGGGTTCTGAAAAGTATCTTCGACAGAAGATCAGTTCAACAATTACCCCGTACAGGACTTAGACAAGAATATAAAAACGATTACAACAAGTTTAAGCTATACATCAGCTAATCCTAATGACACACAGAACTACTGATATCAGCTCGGTTTTGGGATCTTCAATTCCATAATACTACTATGATTTCCCCCAATTTTCTTTTAACCACGAACAGCTGAGTATCATCTACTGACTCATATCCAACACATTTCTTCCCCAAAACTTCTTCTTCGATTTCTTCATTGTTTTTTCAAATTCATCCATAAAACTGCTAAATCTCCTTGCCCAACTCGATGCAAATGGCCCCGAAGAAGAAATCGAAGGTTGAAATTGAAGGGCATGACTCCTCGCCGTCGACAGCTGCGGGTGAAACCTCTACGCGTCGGCCGCTGCGTCGTACCAGCAGGATCCGGCGTGCCCTAAACCCCACGGTGACCGGCCCTTTCCTCTTAGACGAGGATGAGCCGGCCGTCATTGCGCCCACCGCCGAAGATGCCGCCGTCAACTCCCCTGTTGTCTCGGCCGCCGCTGCTCACTTCGCCGAAGATGAGGCCGCCGCCTCTCCGTTCGCTGAGGTAAATTGGTCCATACCGGAGGCCGTATTCCCCACTCCCGATCTCTATGATCAATTTCCATTTCTTCGGGAAATAAGCCCGTACATGCCGCCTCCGATGTTCGACGGAATTAATTGGATCGAAGCAGTTAGAGCTACTTCGGCTATACCTTCGGACGAGTCCGATTATGAGCCGTCCACTGACGACGAGGAACTCTCCATGGAGCAGCTATCACTCGCCGATTCGGCCGAGTCCTCATCTTTCCCGTCCTCCGCCGCGTACGGGAACCTCATAGTGTTGCAATTTCTGGACAGAGACGCAGTCCGTGCAGTGGCCGCGCCTTTACTCGCCGCAACAAGAATTTCCGGAATGGTCGCAGCATAGATCACGGTTTCCTCCGCTCTACGGGCGTCCAAGGTACATTTTACGAGTATTTTCACCGTATCGGTTGGCTTTGGTTGACTGAATCTCATCATCATCCATGTTACCATGCTCTTACTGCTAAGTTCTTCAATACATTTTCTTTTACGCATGTGACTGATGTGTGTGTGAAGAGTATATCATTTCGTATTGGTTGTGTCTTTTATGAGCTGTCTTTGGCTGAGTAGTCTACACGGTTAGGGACTGTGTCATTAGAGGTTTGGATGATGATACTTATGCTTCTACTCCTCGTGGTGTACCTTCTGCTCTTGGTGATTATGTTGGTTCTTCGAATGCGTGGACTTTGATTGCTCCTTTTGATCCCCAGATGTTTCGTCCTTCTTACTCTGATATTTCATTTGTTGCTGATCCTGCATTGCGTATGTGCCATCAGTTTATTTGCCACAATTTGACTTGGAGTTAGACTGGTTTTACTACTGTTACGGATAATGATCTTTATTTTCTGTGGTGCATGCATACGGGACGGCGGGTTGATCTTGGTTATTGGGTAGCTCGTAGCATGAGTGATCTTGCTAGTCATCCGGCTAGGCATCTTACTTTGTGTCATCTCTTAGCTACATTCCTTGCACGTAATTTTATCATATTTGATGATTCTCTGCTCACTCGGTTATCTCCTCCACCTTTGTTTGACCTTCAGTTGATGGGCAATGCCTGAATTTGCTATAGGGAGCCTAATGTTATTGTTAGATTTTATCCACCGGGACCTCAAGTCCCGAGTGCTGCTCCCTATGTAGCTTCGCAGGTCTGTAGCGATTCGGTCCAGGTGTTGAGGGCCGAGGTTGTTGCTCTTCGGCAGCGCTTTGATGATTTGGAGCGCACGGTTCTCTCTCGCCTTCCGCCTCCGGGCGATAGGTGACGTCATTTTCCCCACTTTTGTTTTTGTTTTTATTTTTCTTTTTATTTGTGTTTGTGCTTTTATGTTCGTATCTATGTTTTGTTTCTCTTTTACTTGATCGTTTGCAACGATCAAGTGTAAGGAGGGGTATTTGTTATGTGTTTTTGTCATGTTCTCCGTCCTTTTTCTTTTCTTTTCTTGTGTGAGGGCAAACAAAGGGTTAAGTGTAAGGAGGGAGGTCTTTACGTCGTTTCACTTTGTGTCGTCCTTTCTTTTGTGTCGTCGAAGCATGCCAAAAATTGAAGTTGTTGATGCACTCTTGTTCTTGGTTTAAGCATGTTTGGTTGTGCTTTATGTCTCAATATGCAAACTTGTAGTTGTTGTGAAGAGTAGGATTTGGTGCACATTTGTATGTGATTTGGGATGACGAATAATAAGTGAATTGTGGATCGAATTTTACACACACTCCGTATATTATATTTGAGCCGTTGAAGTAGGACACTTCCTACTAATTTCATTGAGAGTGTTTGTTCATGAAGTTGCAATAAAAGTGAGCCACTTGTGATAAGTGATAGGAGGCACTAGGGATTGAGCCATTTAACCGCGACAATATTTTTCCTACCTTGCATTATCCCCTAGTGAGCTAATTTGTGCCTTGCCCGATTCTTTGATTTAGTCAGAAAAATATAAACCGAGGTCTTTTTAGCTTTTCTTTTTCCCATGTCATTGTATGTTTTACAAGCTTATTTGAGATTGATCTATTTTTATTTTATTGCCCATCGAGCTTACTTGCTATCATATTTGTTTGATGCGGAATAATAGTTGACCGGAGTTGTGCATTAATAGTGGTATTTAAGGTCATCTCGTTTTTGTACCCGGAATTTTCGTATGAAATATGCTTTGAATTTTCGTGTGTATTAGGTACATTGTTTAAAAAAAAAAAAAAAATCCAAAACAATATTCAGTAGAGGTACTCGTGAATAATTTGGTAGCAACTGATATGATGTTCTTTTATGGTAGGCATTGATTTTGAATCTTTGATTATCTCGAATTTAGCAAGTATTACATGCATGACATTGATGCACATTTTGTGGAGCTTAGAACCCCTAAGACCCCTACCAACAAAAAATTGTCTATGTCCTAAAACCCCATTACAACCAAAGAAAAAGACCTCATTGATATTGCAGTTGTGACAATCTTTTATCGTGACGGATGAACTGTATTTTCTTGAGTGGCTTGACCGGATTTAGATTAGAGAGTGTTGAGTGAACCGTGAGGATGATCCATTTTTGCTTAGGTTTTTGACTAAATTGATATTTGTGTGCTTAGTCTTAAATTTGCAACTCTACTTGTTTTGATGAGATTCATATTTGCATAGTTTGACATGTTTTACTAGTTCATTGAGTGTGGAGATTACGAGATATGATTAGCATTGCTTCTTGTTTTGTTTCGTGTTCTTATCTTTATCTTTGTCTTTGTTCCTTTCTTTTGTTTCGTGTCGTGTTCTTGTCTTTTCCTTGTCTTGTTTTCGTCTTTGTCTTTATATTTTAGAGTATTGAGTCTTTGGGGATTGATGGAATTTGGATAGTACTTATACTTTGGTTTTCCTTATACTTGAGGGCAAGTATAGTTTAAGTGTAAGGAGGTTTGATAGGTCTAAATTACTACTATTCATACTTCGTTTATTTTGGTGATACTTTGGCGGTTGGATTGCGTTTTGGTGTTTGTTTTGCAGTTTCTTATGATGATGTGGCGGTGACGAGTCATTGATGTGGCGGGTGCGAATTAAAGGAAATATATGCTTAATCCGGGAAGAAATTCGGAGGAGAAAATTAAGTGTGGAAAGAAATAAATATAATATACTTTATATTATATCTTTCCATACTTAGAAGACCTAATTGGAGAATGAAAGGAATAAGCATATATAAAGGATTAGAAGAGGCGCGCGGACAGAGGATAATCCTTATTCACGCTGCACACCGATCCCACTTTACATTCTTTGTTCACGCCTTTCATCATCACCGTTCGACACCATCCACTAACCGAAGCCGAGAGAGATTACCGATTTGCCGAGGAGTTAGCCGAGAGCCGAGATCGACCGATGAAGAGATTGCCGAAGCCGAGGGAGATCCGAGACCGAGTGTTTGATCAAGATAATTTCAGAGTTCGAAATTCAGTTTTTAATTTCATTGATTGTAGTTTGATTTGGAGAAAACACCATGATCACCCTAGGTTAGTTTAATTCATAGCTAATTTAGTACTTCCATCGTTTCTCGTGGGATTAGGCTAAATAAGTAGCAAATTGTTCTTAGGACAATTGGATTAATTTTGTAGGAGACAATTAGATGTCCACCATACGAGTATGCTCCTAAATTGGGTTCCCTTAGTTCTTAAAGCTGATTAGGTGTTAAATCTATTGATTGCCCACCAACGTAGGTTGCATCTAATTTAGAGAAGTAGTCATTTCAATGCCCACCATGACGATTACCGAATAATTAAGGGGGAATAGAGGATATGTCAGTTTAATTACGGTGTCCTACAACCAACTGATTTAAGTGGATTAATTAATTAATAGTGGTAGTGATCGATTGTGAGTGTGTGTGAATCATCTTGTTGGACCCGTTTTATTTGTATAAGTTTATTCCGTGTTTAATTCCTGCTATTTACTTTCTTTGTTTTAGTTTAGAAAATTCTCAAACTTGCGTGGTTGCTAACCAAACCTTGATTGATAGGATTTTTAGGTCTAAAATAGTCCGTTCCCTATGTTCGATACCTGTTGCTATACTAATTTTAATTCTAGCAATTTTGCAGGATTATTTGGTGTAAACAACGATCACCAAATAGTCGGATTGACAAGTATTTGGAGGAGAATGGCTTCAGCAAGTGTCCAGATGAGCTTGTATGTAGATGATCTAATCTTTACATGAAACAAGAATGTTTAAGGCGTTCAAGAAGGTGATGACTAAAGGTTTTGAAATGACGGATATCAGGCTGATGACATACTATCTAGGCATGGAGGTCAATCAGCTTGAAAAATGTGTTTTTATCAAGCAAGAAGGATATTGCAAATGAAATACTCGAGAGGTTTAAAATGGATAATTGCAAACAGATCTACACGCCGGTGGAATATTGAGTCATGCTATGCAAGCATGTTGAAGGAGAAAAGATAGACCAACACTCATTAAGAGTTCAGTTTGAAGTTTGCGATATTTAACATGCACAAAGGCTATATATTCTTTACTATCGGAAATTGATAATGTAATACATACCTGCAACCGATTTAAGTAGAAGATGAATTCTTACTGTAAACGTGATGCCCAGATCACGATGATTACAAGGATCACAATTTGTTTACACAATCCAAGTGTTAAGAGTATTAATGAAGAGGGAAGAATGAGAATAGCATTAATTCATCCGTTGATTTCTCTGTTCTGATTTCATAGAGATATACTTTATATATATTAATCGCTTCTCATTTAATATATTTATATATTTTAACTTATTGCATATAAATCCCCTACTTATATGCTATTACATAATATCCCTCATGGGTGTAAATAGCTCCAACATTTACGCTAACGGACTCGTGTATATGGAGACTCCAACAAGGTCCACTTTAAGATGGCAAAGAGAATACTTCGATATCTAAATGGTACGCTAAACTATGGCCTACTCTATTCAAGCATTAATCATTATTAGTTTGTTGGCTATAGTGATAGCGACTGGGCCGGAGATAATGATGATTGCAAAAGTAAGAGTAGCTTTGTATTCTTTATAGGGGATACTGCATTTACTCAGATATCAAAGAAGCAACCTATAATCACTCTCTCAACTTGTCAAGCTGAGTACGTAGTCACCACATACAGTGCTAGTCATGCTATCTGGCTAAGGAGTTCACTAAAAGAGCTTGGATTTCCACAAGGAAAAGCAACAAGAACTTGCATTAATATCAAGTCGGCGATCACTTTAGCAAAGAATCCAGTCTTTCATAACCGAAGCAAACACATAGACACTCGTTTCCATTATATTAGAGAATGCATCACAAGGAAGGAGGTACACGTGGAGTATGTGAAGTCACAAGACCAAGTTGCCGACATCTTCACCAAGCCTCTAAAAGTACGAAGATTTTGCGAAGCTTAGAAGTTTACTTGGAATGACAAATCAAGTTTAGGAGGGGGTGTTAGACAGTTAAATTTTGTAAAAAGTAAGAACATGGAAGATTATTCTAGAATAGGGTAAATGTAAAATATGTAGAGGATGATCTAGAATATGAGATATTGAGAATAGAAGAAGAGAGAAGAAAATTCTAGAAAATGTAGGAAATTAGAGGAAATTAGTAGGAAATTTTAGAATACGCACTAGCACATATTGTTGGTCCCGAGATAAACGCTCACGTGTACCGGGGGGGGTGAGTGAATACACCTGAAAACACTTTCTCAACTTAAAACGCGAACAATCCTTTTTAGGAAGATGCCGTGCTTGAACGGGTTCGATGGGCCGGATAAGGCGTTACGAATCGCGTGGCAGAGTGAATGACTTCACTGAGACCTGCTAGCTGACTTAAGTCAGAATTCAGTACCGTTCAACTGAAGTTCAGTATAGTGCGGAAATATGTAGGCCCAAATTCAGTAGAGTTAGAAAATATTTTTAAGAAAACTGTTTCAGTATATTAGTGCAGTCTTTTAAGCTTTGCTGAAACTCAGTTGAATGACTTTAAAAGATATTTTCAGAATGAACAGTAATCAATGCAATAGTAAGAACAAAACACATGTAATTTTAAAGTGGTTTGGATCCAACAATCCTACGTACACAGTCCCGAAAAGATCAGGAGGCTATTTTATTATACTGAGTTAGTCTCAGTCGGTTTGTACACTGGACAAACACTGGTCTTGAGATTTATACTGAGCAAGTCTCAGTTTACAAGATATCAAACTTAAGTGTTTGACAAACTCTCGAACTATGAAGGAGTCCTTTACAATAAGAATCAGTTCAAAGATGAACTCCTTCGTTCTAAGCTATAGATATTGTCAGCTGAGCTTAGGTTAGAGGGAAGAGAACGAGAAAGGTGGCTTCTAGAGCGACGAACGGTTAAGTATAGACTTTGGGTTCGTATTAAGTTGCTTGGATACTAGAGGTTTTATGATCTGATTCATCTCGGTTCCCTTTGGGCAAGTATGTCGCCTTTCCCTGGAGATTACTCTATGAAGTTCTTGCGGAAAGCTTAAGTCGATTCTGAGTTGCTCGTGAATGCTCGTGTGTTCTTCGTTTTCTAGGTGAGCTTCAATTGAAATCTCCCCTCTATTTATAAAGCAGAGATATGGATAGATCCATTGGAGATGACGATCCATGTGTCTCTCTCTTTTGGGTAGCTAACGACTCTTTCAAAGTATGGTGACAGAGTCCTTTCCCTCCATTTTTGGAAAGTTGTTGACTTCGAGCTTTAATCAAAAAGTGGACAGCTGACTGCTTGTTATTGGTCGAGGCTGAAGAAAGTAGTTGAGACAAACAGACTTCAAGGTAGATCTGAAGCTGACTTCTCTATACCTCGTATGACTCTGCTGATTTGACTTATGATATCTCTTAATAGTCAGAAGACTGTCTAGCCGTTGCTGAGTATGTTCTATGTTCAGTAGCATACTCCTGCTGAGTTCAGTTCTACTAAAGATCAACTCTGAGTTCAGTGAACTACTCCTGCTGAGTCCAGTTCCACTGACTCCTTTCAGTATACTAATCCTGTTGAGTCCAGTACTACCGAGTCTTCTTCTTATGGCACTAAGGCTGATAGTCTGCTGAAGATCCAGCGGACAGAACTGAACGCGTGAACCATGTCGAAGGGTATCTACTGAGTCTGAAACTCTTAGAGACAGAATACACACATACAACTGAATGGTTCATCAGTAAAAATAGGGTTTTGGGATCTTCAAATCTACAGAGCACTAGCCTACTGAATCATCTCCCAGCACATATTCATATGTATGTCATGTAAATGTGATGTGAAGTGACCCAAAAAAAAAGTTAAAGTTGACTTGTGAAATTGTGAGTACCATTTTTCTTAAAGACAAGCAACCTCCAACAAATTAATCATTCCTAAGTCTCTTACATGCAGTAGAAAGGTAGGTTAGTTTTTTTTTTTAAAGAGTTAGAACATAAAATAGGTCTTATATTATGGTAGGCCACCACCGGTATCAATGTTCATGACGATTTGTGCACTGTCCATGTCCCAAATTTTAATCTAGTATTCATCATCGGCAGCTAGAATCTTGCTCTTTGCTGTATGAACTTGCACCACTCCAAGTTGGTTTTCTTTCCGAGTCCAGCATAAGTCCTTGACCCGACAGCTGTAGTCTGACACTCGATAAGGTAGGGCTCATCCAGCTTCACTACTCCACATGAAAATAGCCTACCAAGAAGAAATGCTTGAGCTTTAAGACATGAAAAACATGTATACCAAATAGAAAATGATCTAAATGATGTATACATTTTCCCACTCGTAGAAGTAGAACTATGTTCAGGAGCAAAATCCTCAAATGTAGCCGGAGAATGAATGTCCCACATCTTCATGACACCATCATTGTCAGACGATAATATATGCTAAAAAACATAAATAAATTAGTATATGATGGAAATTGGATCTTATATATAAAGATATATAAATTATAACAACAAATTAGAAATCTCCTAGAAGTACAAGAACTGTACACTAACGAAGTTAGAATACCATGACTAGAACTAAATTAGCATTGGTTTACCTCTCATCCCCCACCCCCAATCCCTCCAAATTCAAATAAAAAGTAAAAACAATTATGAAAGCTACCCATGGCTGTGATTCTCAATCATTTTAATACCTCGAATCTGCTATATTCCCATCAAAATATTGCGCACATAGGTGCTCTATGACCCTCAAATTTTTTCATCAAGACACCGCTACATGCTAGCTTGACATGTAGGGAACATTCCTTATAGTCTCGACTATAGGGATAATATTTTTTGTTATGTGTGTTACCTTAAGGTCTTGTCTCTACATGTTATAATATGTCTAGAGTTATCCCACATTAAGAAGACAATTTCATTCACACTGGAATCATGTGCTTCAGTATTACGAGCCTGTCTTAAACCACCACGACTCTCTTTAAAACTATACAAATGGATAGAGCGCTTTGAATATGCAACACTGAATAATCAAGCGTCACTGTTCCACAGAACATAGTTTAGTGTACCACGAGCTCCAAATTTCCTCACTGCAATTCTGTCACTTTTACTAAGATCCCAGATAGAAATTTTACTAGTACTTGTTCCCAACTAAAGAAAGGAAAGACAAAAGAATGTAAGATAAAGATTTGATGTGAGAGGCAGCAAACCTAGAAGCAGATTTAGTCGAAGTGGGTTAAATCCATGGTCTTGACCTCAACACCAACCTTATGCTTTGCAGCTACCTTCTGGGGCAAATCACCACTAGAGGGCAATTCGTTGTCTAGAATAATTATTACCAATTGGCGGGAAGAGTAGCAATTAATATTCCATCTAATTTGACAAAAAAAAAACACAAAATACATGCCTCCTGGGAAACAAGTCTTGCCCCTTAGCTGGTGGTTGTAGGTCCCTGAAAAATTGTGAACTGCAAATAAGAAGCTATTAATGTTTGCCTTTTAGAATATTTAGAAATAGTAAATGTGTCACCTCAAATTACCTGATGGTTTCTAGTCTAGATTCATGCACAATCAGAAATAGCGTGTTTTGCCTCAAGCAGCGTATTAAGTTTTCCAATCTTTACGTCACTAGGCAATTTAAGACGGCTGGGCTTGAGATCTTTAAAGCTTGTTACTAATATAAAAAAGAGGGATTGGCAACTCTATATATTTAAAAGCTGGAAAATGCAAAAAATATACATGATGTTCCATCAATGCAAAAATGTACAAATCTAACTACTTCATATGTATTGTGTGTGTCAGTGTGTGTGCAGAGTGTGTGCACAGTGTGTGTCGGCTGCTTTTTACATCATTGTTTGTGTTGCCCCAGTTTAGACGAAATAAGATGTGATGATGTTGAAAAAAAAAAGACTGCATTTATGTGTGAAGGTAAAAAAAAATAAGCTTGCATTTATTTGAGGTGAAGAAAGGTCGAACCTGCGACCTCGTGAATATTCTCAAAGTGTAGACTAAACAAAATAAAATGAAAATTTAAGTCACAATAGGGATCGAACCGGAGACGTAACATGTTTTTCCAGACTATTAAACCATTGTACCAGTATCCATTCTCATGAATAATAACGTTATTATAATCTGAAAAAATCAGTTCTCAAATATGCATGTTAAACTAGTAACCACTCTCTCTCTCTCTCTAACTTTTTGCAGGAATCAGAATATATTCCCTAAGTCTCAGGAATCAGTACTGCATATTTGTGTGGATTATCATTTACTTTCACGTGATGTTGCATGGTGGAAGAGAATGAGGAGAATTTGTTTGCTGGCTAGGTGATTTGCTTCGTTTCTTGTCATGGTAGGAGTTTTGTAGATACTTACGATAGATATTTGTGATCTTTAGATAAGTAATTTGTTTTTAGTTCAAATTCTCATATTAAAAAATCTCAAATCCATTCCAATATTTGAAAAATATCAAGAATTTGAAAATAAGATTAGGTCCATTAATTAGAAGATCTTGATCAATGTTTTCGAAAATAAATTGAAAATAATGCGAAATATTAGAGTTGACAACAGAAATGAGATTAAGGTTGATAACAGAAATGAGAATATTAGAGTTCCTAATTATTCTTACGTAAAACCTTGATAAATATTAATTAGCATATATATATTATATAAAATCATAGATTCCTAATTATTCTTACGTAAACCTTGATATATATATTCAAAAAATATTCAAGATTATCCTATATATTATCCAAATTCGAAACTTAATAGAATTCAATATTATCAAATATATTATCTACAATATTATCCTATATAGTACATACAATATTATCATATATATAATACTTTATATTATCAAACCTAATATGACCAATAATTGAGTACCGTAAATAGTGTAATATTTTCAAACCCTATTAAAAGTAGTCAATAAATCTGAACCATTGGGAGAAAGCATGCTGAAAGGAATATATGAAAACTCGTTTTTAACTGAACGTACACGACAGGTTGTATCCTTCTTCACACCTCTTCTCTGTTTCTTCACACCTCTTCTCTTCTTCTTGACACTCCCTTGCTGATCTTCTTCGTCCAACTTCACATTCATTCCCCCTAAACTGAGAATACTTCACACCGGAGATTAGCTTCATCTCCCTCTTTCATTAAAAGGCTTCAATGTATTTCGATCCTAACAATGGACAGGTTGGTTTTATTTTAGGTTTATATATTTTGGTTTATGATCTTTGTAGAGCATGCTTATAGAGAATATTTTGATAGAAATACCGTCATTAGTTTAGTATATGATTTTTATAAATCTTGTGGGAAATTGTAATATTTTGAAGATATACTTCTGGAATTTCGTTAATAATTTTAGAATTGATTTTTAATCTTGTGAAAAATTGTAATATTTTTAGGGTTTAGTTTTTTTCAAGATATACTTTTGGAATTTCGTTAATTTAATTTAGGGAATTTCGTTAATTGAATTTAGAAAATTTTGATAATTTAATTTTGGGAATTTTGTTAATTTAATTTAGGGACTTTTGTTGGTTTTTATTTAGGCAATTTCGTGTTCATATCGGCTTTATTGGTTTTTATTTCAAAAAACTAGGTTATTCATATTACATTTGTAATACTAGTTTGTTTTTCATGAATAATCATAACATGTAACTTCAAAACGATCGATCGAAATATTCTAGTGTGCTGAGACTAAATATTACTTTTTTTTGGTTGGACTACGTTCTGAATTTTTTCTTTCTTCGCATAATACGTCGCATATTAATGTAACGGTTTAGGGCGAAGTGTGAACATGCATTTATGTAGTGTTAACGTGTTTTAAAGGCTTAATTTGTCTGTGTAATTAATTTTAAACTACTTTGCGGGTAATGCGGAGGTTGGTTAGGTACGAATGCAGGACTGTCTATCCAACTTTGAACACACATTGGAAGGATTTCATCATAGGGGATATTAGAGTGACGTTGCTTGCAGTAGGTGGGCAGGAACTGGTGGATGAGTTCTGTAGGACGATTCTGTTTGGACACATGATATCGTGGATGGGTGGATGGACTGCTAGTAAGGCTCTCCATCAACTGATATGTCACGAGGTGATTGTGGACAATGTAGTGGACGATTGCATGTGGTTCCAAATCAGCGGTGGACTCATTTCATTTGGTCCCTTTGAGTTTGCACTAGTATCCGGCTTGTGCATGGGCTCTTCATCCTTCGACCCCACTACTGACCATGATGCCGGTGCGGTCTCTCTTCGGTGATGAGAAAAGACCTAGTGTGGAGGAGTTGCATGCCGTGTTCAAGAACCAGATGACTGCATATGCATCGACATTAGATTACATCAAGGTGGCTAATATTCTAATAATTTACTTGATGATTATAGGTGTCCCGAAGCTGAGGTTGGTGGACGAGTTCGTTTGGGTGTTGGTGGATGATCTGGAGAGATGGAGTAGATTTCCATGGGGTGCATATGCATATCAAACATTAATGCACTATAAGCAGCACATACCGTTGGGAAGAAGGGCGTGCGGGAACAACTACAATTTCACCGGGCCCATATGGGCTATACAGATTATTATAAACGTCTTTCGTGTTCATATCGGCTTTATTAGTTTTTATTTCAAAAAACTGGGTTATTCCTATTGCATTTGTAATACTAGTTTGTTTTTCATGAATAATCACAACATATAACTTCGAAACAGTCTGATCAGAAATATTTTAGTATATTGAGACTAAATATTCCTTTTTTTTTGTTGGACTACGTTCTGAGTTTTTTCTTTCTTCGCATAATACGTCGCATATTAATGTAATGATTTAGGGCGAAGTGTGAACATGTATTTATGTAGTGTTAACGTGTTTTAAATGCTTAATTTGTTTGGAAGCTTTGATCCATATGCGGAGTTTACTTGGTGGACTCCCCTGGAGGGGCTCATTGACACAACCACAAGATGGCGATGGGCGAGCTATGTAAGTTTCGGGAAACTCCTAAACCCTTCCAAACTACGTTGTCATACAATTTGCCTTGTGTTGTATAGGTTATAGAAGTATGCCTCGTTCTGCGCACCATTGGGTAACAATTCGTATGCGCCTTGACGAAAGGAAGGTTGAGTTATATGACTCGATGTGGCATAGTGGTACTTCCGGGATTACGTCTCTACAAGAATTGCAACTCTTATACCGTTGAACAAATTTTGTACAAGCTTACGGAGCATGTGGGCGTGTGGGAGCACAAATATGGGCGGCCTCAATGTCCTTTTAGCCGCGATCGTCTGTTAAGCTAGGCCCCGACCCCCACTTCACTTAGTTTGACCGCATAAATTGCGGCGTGTATGCATCCATGTACGTGAAGAAGGCGCTATTCGGGTATCCGACACCGACGATGATGTCTTGCTGTCCACGCTAATCGAGTACCGAAAAAGGATGGTGGCTATGATGTGGGACAAGCGTATCCCTTAGTATTTCTCGTTTCATCTCATAGACATTGCATTTGAGTTTGCTTGGACGTATCTCTATTTCGAGTTTTCTTGGACATCTTTATTTAGGATTTGAACTCTTTTCGGAATATCTATGTAATTTACTACTTGCATTTCGGTAACATTTATTATTTACTAGAATTCCGCATTGGAGATAATTAAGCTTTGTACTTCGTTAATAAAATGCGCAAAAATAATATGTACATTAAATAAATTAGCAATTACGTAATAATATGTAATAATATGTACATTGAATTTTTCTATTTATCGAATTTGGGATAAAATGTGCAAAAATAATTCGTACTATGTTAATAAATTAGCAATTACGTAATAATAAATTAGCAATTGCGTAATAATTATGTAATTGGAATTTTTCTATTTATTATGTACATATTATGTATGTAAATAGATATTTAAAAAATATTAAATGTAAGTAAAAGAATTAATTACCGAGAAGATCCAAAAGATCCAAAAATATTTAATAGATTGCATACGTGTTATGTAAAAGTAAACATTCTTTGCATGCATTTAACATAAATAATTTAAGGAAATAATTGCCTTAAATAGTAAACAGATGTTCCTTCTTGTCTGCACAATGCTTCATGTAATTGTCTTAGATTGCATGCATTTTACGTAAATAATTGAAAGAATTAATTATCTTAGATTGCATGCATGTTATGTAAAGAGAGAGAGATACAAAAGTTTAAATAATAGAAGAGAGATACGAAAATTGATGTTTGTATGTTTGTCCAACTCATCACACCCGACAGAAGCCTTTCCAGATTTTTTTTTGCATGCTTTCTGTTGGTCCCGAGTGTACGGTCAGGTGTAGAGGGGGGGTGAATACACACGATTCGATTTCTCAATTTCGAACTTGAGCAGTCTATTCGGGATGGTGTGCATGCAGCTTGATTCGGCGGACCGGACAAGCTGATACGAATCGAGTAAAAGGCTAAAAAAATCTTGACTCGGTCGAGATCTCGCTAACGGCTCAGGTCGAATTCGGTATCGTTCGGTGAGAGTTCGGTGTGCGGAATTGTGTAGGCCCAAATCGGTTTTTGTGAGAAAACGTTTTAAGTCTCGGTTCAGTAGATTTAAAAGTTCGGTATCTTTGAGACAGTTGATTGATTTAAATATGATGTTCGGTATGAATAGTAAAATCAATGCAACGATTAAGAAAGCGATAAGAGACACGGGATTTTTAAAGTGGTTCGGATATCGTTCAAATCCTACGTCCATTGTCCCGAATGATCGGGAGGCTATTTATTATCCCGAGTTAGTCTCGGTCGGCTTGCACACTTGGGCAAAGCCGCGTCTTGGTTTTTATATGCGATCCAAGTCTCGGTTTACAACACTATCAAACTTAAAGTGTTTGACAAACTTCTCCAACGGTGAAGGAGTCCTTATACTGATAAGGATTGGGTTCGAGATGTGAACTCCTTCGTCTAAGCTATGGATATAACAAGTGAGCTTAGGGTTAGAGGGATAAGGAACGAGAATGTAGCTATCTAGAGCGACGAACAGTGAGGATTTAGCTATAGGTTTGTGTCAATCGCTTGGATGCTAGAAGCTTATGTCGGTTCGACTTGGTTCCTTTTGAGTCGGATGTAGTCTTTCGCCGGAGATAACTCGGTTGTTTCTTGCGAAGGACTTAGTCGTTAATTTCGCTCGTTTGAATGCTTTCTCGTGTTCTAGGCGCGCATTCTCATTTAAATCTTGAATGATCCCTCTATTTATAGAGCAGAGATTGAAATAGATCCGTTGGAGACGATCTTCTTCTCTCTCTCTCTTTTTGGTAGCAAACGGCTCTTTTGGTGTAGGTAACGAGTGTACTTTCCCACCTTTTTAGGTAAAAGGTTGGCTGCTGACTTTAGAAGGTGAGAAGACACGTGTATCTTTGTTATTCGTTGAGGTGAATGAAGTGGTTGAGACAAAGCACAAACTTCGAGACGGGCGAAGGCGACTTCTCTCTTCCTCGTACATGACAATGCTGATTCTCTTTCAAAAGATTCGACAGTCCACGAAGACTATCTGCCGTTCTTGAGTCGACCTCGTATTCGATAGATAGGCTGCCGAAGATAAGTCTACGATGATCGGCTACGAGTCCGGTGAACTACTCTGCTGAGTTCGGTTCGGCGACTCTCTCGATATCTTTGCTCTGCTTGAGTCCGATATCATCGAGTCTTCGAACCGGGCTTTGAGGCAAATAAGCTGCGGCGCCTTGACCGGAGCGAGTGTCTGCCGAGTGCGAAACCTCGAGAGACAAATACAAATACAAAGGAATGGTTCACCAATCGAGATAGGGTTTTGGGATCTTCAAATCTTCTCAATAGTTCGGAGCACGAGGCTACGGCGTGATCCGATATAGAAGATAAGAGTCATTTCCCATAAGTATGATCATGCTTGAGGATTGAATCATCACCCAACAATTTCCCCCTATTTGATGATGCCAAAACCTATCATCTATGTCCTATCAACTATGCTTCAAACACTAACTTACTCGAAACGAGGCTCCTTACAAATGTTACAAGTAGGTTCGGTGGAGTTGTGCGGTAAGTGCTAGACTGCGAGGGAGACGGGGCGGGAACAATTTTCCCTTTTACAATAATTCCCCCATGCAACAATTTCCCTTTAAGAGAAATAATAACTCTCAGAAAGTCTAGTCTATCGGAGATCTAACCGAGCAAAAAGCCGACAAGTAAATAATCAACGTGTGTGTCGGTAATCACTTTAGTGATTACGAGTGTTAAAACATAAAGCAAACCCGGCTATTTAGACAACAAGTAGTTGTCGAGCCAAAAGAAGATTTGTATATATATAATACACGGTTCGGTACATTACAAATCTTGCTAAGCTAAAAGAAGAACTAAGAGGGAGAACCCTTAAAGCTGCTTGAATCCTATTCATGAAACCTTGGGATTTATCTTCGAGCGGTGGAACTCCATACATTACGAGCGTGTTCTTCCTCGGCTTCGAGATATTCGGCGAAGTCTGCTTGGATCATCTTGTTCTAGTCCTCTGTTCAACGCAAACATTCTTCACTTCTTGTTCAATCATTCCGAGATGTCTTGAGTCGTCTTGTCTTACGGGTGGAGGAATGATCCTTGCTTCGGGAACTCGACTACTACCCCTTCGATTCTTGCTCCGTGCATATATGGGTAAAGATCGGGTTCGGTGATGGTCATCCACTCGACATAGGCATCGGCCTTAGACATTTCGAGCCGAATTGCGAGAAATAATTTCTCTTGATAAACTCTACCTTGGCCGATTCCCATCTCTCGATTGAACCGAATAGGCATCCATTCGTCCGATCTTGGCCATCTATGTGTTTTCGGATCGTTTGGCTTCTTGAACCTTACGTATCGATAAGGAATGTCGGCTTTCGAAGGAATTCTCGGCTGGCCTCTTGTTCGATGCGTTTCTCGAGTGCCTCAAGGTGCGCGAAATGTATCCTCGTGCGGCAGCCCTCTATGCATGCGGCTTCCTCTCCTCTGTAGAGATATCTATCCATCGAGCAAAGATGTCTTCAATTTACGCATCCTGCTCTTGAGGCTTCGAGGAGCTTGTTCGATTCGGCGGGGTACTAGATCTAGATTTGGATGTACCACGCCTTTCGTATTCTTCTGCTGCTGCTCCTTTTCTTTTTCTCTTGTCCTCTTCATCCGTTATGATGAGCTTTCTCGGAGGCGATCTAGCGGTTCTCTTTCCTCCTCAGTTTGGGGCTTTAGTCTTTCCTTTGGCGAGGCTTAGACTTTGGCTTGTTAGGCTGCTTCGGCCTCTGCAATCTCTACGGCCGACTTCTCATCCGCAGCTATTTGGGCTTCCTCCTCGGCGAGATATGTATCTTAATCTCTTTGCTTTGGAGGGGTTGGAATGTTAAGCTTTTGTTTGCCCTTGCCTTCTTGAGCTGGTGGTGGAAGAGGAGCCTCTTCTTCTTACGAGTCCTCCACCGCTTTGTTCGGCGTACTCGGCAACCTCCTTAATGATATCTTTGGGAGTTTGGGTTGCACGAGTAGTCTGCTGAGGTCTCGAGCCACTTGGGCCGGTTTCCGGTGTGCTCGCGGTGAAACACCTCGGGCCTCACCCTTCCGAGGCCGAGTGCGGGATGACTTCGGTGTAGCTTCCCCCTTAGACTTTGGACTTTTGGTGAGGGTCGGCTTCCCGGTACTCTTCTTTCCTTCCCTTTTTCCTTCACTTTCCCCCCCTTTTTGGCATCATCACCGATCACCGGGGTAGGGACTAGGGCCGACTTCTTCGGACTTTTGTAGGAGGTTGACGGCTCATCGAGACGATCGTGGAGCTTAGTCGGAGCCTCATGCAACTCGTTCCTCTCCATGGTAAGGTGTTCCTTATCTTGCTTGTGAGAGAGGTCATTTGCTTCCTTGAAGTCTTTCGGCTTCTCGGTGATCTTGTCTTCCAAGGCCGGTTGGATGTTCTCAAGTCTGCGTTCGGTGGCCTCGGATTGTTCGGTGAAAGCGTCGGTATGAGCCAATTTAGAAGCCAAAAATTCATCAAGTAGCTTGGCTTGGCTCTCTCGAAAGATCTTTAGGCGAGCTTCGAATTTGACTTCTTGCTGAGCCAACGCTTACGAAATAAGCGCGGAAACATCGGGGGCGGCCGATGAAGAGACGAGAAGACTTCGGCCCACGAAGTTCTTTAGACGTGGCTTGAGCGATGCTGCTTCCATGTCCTATGGATAGCCTTCGCAAGATCTCGATTCTTGATCCCTTGGGCGGTTAAGGCTTTTGCCATCGATCGAGATCTCTTTGCGGTCCGGGCCGGGGCGCGCTTCCGAAGGTCGGCTGCGGCAAGAGCCGAGCGGGCTCTGGCGAGGACGAAGCACCGGCCTTGGACTTCTCGGGACCAAGGATGCCGAGTGGTGGAGCGGTTTCGGTATGGGTATCCTTGTCTCGTGGATGTCCCTCATCGGGGCTTTCCGGGGCACGAATCACTTTGGGTGGGTCGTCATGGTCGACCCGTCCGAGGGTCTTTGGGCCGGAGGCGTCTTTGTCGATCATGAATCATGGCCGGCATTATAGCCCTCGGGATTGTCCATTGAGTGAGGTCTTCGGGCTACGAATAGCCTTATCTCCTCTCTCGGTTTCAATTCCTCTTCATGCGGTGCGGGAGTAGTGTAGGACAAGGCGGCGTAGACGAGGCCACTCCCGATGTCGCGGCAACATGTGGAGCCTTGCTTTGTTTTGGCGATGAGCAACAAGTGCGAGTAGTCGGCAAGCTCCGGAACTAGTTGTAGAATTTCTCGGGATGCTCCGGATATAATCACTGAAGCTTCCATCCCGATTGATTCACCTTCGGAATGCGGTCTCGAGACTCCAAGTCCATGTGTGAAGTCTGCTCTTCGGTTGGAGGGAGCGAGGCGAGTGGAGGGGACGAAAGGGGGGCGTCTAGGCGGCGAATATCTGCGCTACGAGCTTCGAAGCATCCCCTTGGTCCCTTTCGGTGGAAACAATCTTTTCCGGCGGCGAGTCTTCTCGAAGACTCGGACTCATCAACCAGTTGCATGGGGCGAGTAGTCTTCTCGGGAGCCTGTTCGGCGGGCACTTGTGGAACCTCCTCGATGGCGGCACCTCGGTGGCTTTCTTCATTTTCTTTGCCGGTGCCTTAGGAGTTTTAGCGGGAGGAGTTCTTTTCTTTATAGGCGTAGCCTCTTTGAGACTTTGATTTCGGAGAAGGCTGAGGGGTCCGACCCTATCTGCTTTGACGGCTGCTTGTCTTGTTGTGAAATCGACCTTCTTCACATTGAAGTACTCCTTGTCACTTTGTAGGTGATAGGCTCGAGATCCACATAAATCTTCGATCATGATGGACGGTTTGAGTCCATACGGCAATTTTCCCTTTGCGCTCGGCATGTTCGATGCTTTGTCAAACTTAGCGGCTTGAGCCATGAATTCTCGGAGAAAGAACTCCGTCCAATTTATCCGGGCTCGGTCGTATATGGCCATCATCATCGAATCTTAGGCCTCGACACTGGTCAAACGACCCTGCTTGGCTTGTCGGTAGGCTGCGTCACTATATAGGCAAGTGCCACGGGCCGAGGCAACATGCTTTGTTCTTCGGAAAGGCGACTCACGAATGTAGTGGGCTTTCCACGAGAAGACGGTAAGGTATTCATCAACTTGGTCGTCTCGTACCCCATGTACTTATCCCTTCGGAGGGTAGATCAAAACTCCGCTTCAAGGCATCCTTGATGGACATACGCTTCGGCTCCGTAGTGGCGTGTTGGATAGAATGTGCAACGAATCTCGCCATTATGTCTCCGGACAACGTGCGTCGAATTCAAGTACATCTCTGCAACTTTGTCTCGGGAGGAAGAACGAAGGCCTCCTAGACGAAATTTCTCCGGCCACTGTCTCGCGCGGAGGCGAGAATACATCGTCCATGTACTCCAGATCGCATGAATAGAAGTCCATGGTGGGTTCACACCACACGCGATCCTTCTCCAAAATATTCTGCATATCTGCTGGAGATATCATAGAGATATTGGTTTCCCCCATTATACCTGTTACAAGAAATGAGTCAGTACTATTTTTGGATAGAAACAGTCTGTGCAATGCGATACTGAAACATATAACAAATATATTAGCAGATATAAGCATACCAATGGATAAAATTCGAGATAAGATAGAGTGAAATTGCAAGAAAGGATTGCGAATGCGAGATCTCGGATTTTTCGAATTTGAAGGTTATGAAGTATGCTAATGGCGGTTCAAAGATATGATCGAATATATATATCAAACTATGAAGGTGAACGGTTTTCGATCGAAGGCTGAATGTAAACTTGCTTTATGATATGGACGGTTAAGATTAGAAGTTAAAAATAGGCAATGATCACAAAAGACGCCCAAGTCAAAGCCAGTTGTAAAATAGCCTAAGTAGTAACTAGTGAAAAGACATGCATTAAATGCGTGCGAGTTCGGCAAGCTTATGTATGGAATGTCGTGCATTAAATGTGAGTCGTTAATAATAAAGACAAACCAAAAGATATTAATGTCATGCTTTGAATCTTTGCCATAAATGCAAAGTGCGTAGTATTAAATTACTACTGAGTAGAGATACGCAAACTGTCGGTGAACATAGTAGTCGGTGATACCTCGTGTAGATGGTTTTACGAATCTCTATATCTTGAACTTACTCGATGCGAGAGTGATCATTCCCCCTCCTTTGGAATGTTCCTCTCCCCGAAACCTTATTACCGACTAGGGTCGGTAGGGTCCAGCAGACCTAGCTCTGCGAAAGTTCTACGAATGCGGATTCGGCTAGAGGCTTAGTCGGTATATCGGCCCTTTGCTTGTCGGTATGGATCTTTTCCATTCGATATCCTTCTTTTCGACATGGTCACGAATGAAGTGATGTCGATGTCCACGTGCTTGCATCTTGTGTGAAGAATAGGATTACGAGTGATTGCAATAGCTGGCTTGTCGCGGAAAATCGGCACTTCATTACCGAATGACGTCATAGTCTCTCATTCTTTGTCTCGGCCAAAGGATGCAGGCGCAACAACTTCCGGCGGCCATGTATTCGGCTTCGGTAGTCGACGTGGCCACTGAGTGTTGTTTCTTTGAAAACCATGAGATCGGCTTGCTTGCCAAGGAGCGACATGTTCCTGAAGTTGATTTTCGGTCGATTCTACATCCTCGCATAGTCGGCATCGGAATAACCAGGTTAGTTCAATATTATCATCAGTTGGATACCATAAACCCATGTCGGGTGTTCCTCGTAGATAGCGGAGAATCTTCTTTCTTGAGTCCATATGACTACGCTTGGGATTCGCTCCGAAATCGGAACACGAGACACCTACGGCATAAGTTATGTCGGGACGAGTAGGCATTAGATTTAATAAAGAACCAATTATAGCACGGTATTCAGTTTGGTCTACGATACTCCCTCTTTATCAAGATCTATCTTCATATTCGTGTTCATCGGGATCTTGATAGGTTTGCTTGGATGTGCGGCCGAATCTTTTGATGAGGTCTCGAGTGTATTTGCCTTGGTTGATGAATGTTCCCTTCTCGGATTGCTTGACTTGAAAACCAAGGAAGTAGTTCATTTCTCCCATCATTGACATCTCGAACTTATCCTTCATCATCTTTTCAAATTGTCGACACATGATGACATTCTTCGAACCGAAGATAATGTCATCCACGTAGATCTGCACAAGTAATAAGTCTTCTTCCGGTCGAATCTTTGAATAGAGTGCGGTCTCTTCGTGCCTTTACGAAAACCTTTATGAAGAAGAAACTCGAGACGGGGTATCGTACCAAGCCACGGGTGCTTGTTTTAACCCGTACCGAGCTTTTACGAGTCTATATACTTGATGTCCCTGCTGAAAGCCCGGGCGGTTGTTCCACATAGACTTCTTCTTTCAAAGCACGCCATTCGGGAACGCGAGACTTCACATCCATTTGATAAACTCTGAATCTTTGATGTGTTGCGTAGGCTAGGAATAGTCTAATTGCCTCCAATCTTGCAAGCTGGAGCGAATGTCTCATCGAAATCTATCCCTTCGGCTTGACGGTAGCCTTTAGCCACGAGTCTTGCTTTGTTCCTTACTATAACGTTGTTTTCATCTCGCTTGTTTTTGAAGACCCATTTGGTTCCAATGACATGTTGATGCCGGGGTGCGTCTACAAGCTCCCATACTTCGTTTCTCGTGAGCCGATTCAGCTCTTCTGCGCATAGCAATAATCCGATCGGCATCTTTAAGTGCATCCTCAATATTCGAGGTTCTTCGGTAGACAAGAAGCGGGAAAATAATGCGCTTTCTCCTTGACGAGAATCCGGATCTTGTCTTGACATGTCTTTGAAGGATCTCCAATTATAAGATCGGCGGTGTGAGCATCTAGCCACGATCTACGATGTTTTAACTCTTCATACGAAATTTGTTCAATACGGATAGTAGGTGATTTAGGCATTTCGGTTGTACTATTACGAGATTGAAGTAGTTCGGTAACAAGAGTATGATCTGCTGAGTCACCGGGTTCGGGGGCATTCGGCTCGGGAACATTACTAGACGTTCCCCACCGAGTTGTTATTCTCGGTAGTGTTGGTCTCGATTACCTCTACGGTTTCCTCATCGACTCGAGTTACACGGGATTGATTACGTTCGGGAGAATCAATGCGCTCAGCTACTTGCTCACCGTGGTTGAGATTCGATAGATTTGTCTTCGGTTTCTTCGTCCGAATCATCATCCCAATATAGTTGGATCTTTTCAGATTTGTCTTTTAAGCTTAGATCCTGTGGCGCTTCTTGATGTCCTCGGATTCGAGAATTTGAGTTATTGCTCCTTGTCTTCGGTAACTCTGTTTTGACGTCGAGACTTGTTGGCAATGAATATGACCCATGTGTAGCGCGAGTAGTCATCTATGACCACTAATGCATATTTTTACGCCTCGATCGTCACCTGGGGAGACTGGACCGAACAAATCCATATGTAGCGGTTGAAGGATTCCATCCGTGGAAGGCGATGGAACTGGAGGATTTTGATTCCTTGTTTGCTTTCCCTTCAGACATGCTTTACACTGAGTGTCTTTGCTGAATACTTCATTCGGCAGTCCCCTTGCTAGAGTGTTTCTTTCAAGCTTGTTGAGCATCTTAAAGTTGAGATGACTGAGTGTCTTTGCTGAATGCTTCATGCGGTTGTCATTCTTCGCCAATAAGCAAGCTTCAGGTTCAGCTGAGTTCCAGTCAGCCACATATATGTTTTTTCTGCGCGAACCTAATAACACTATTTTCCCTGTGGATTTATCAATAACATCACAGAAACCAGCGTCAAATATCACTCTATTTGAGTTATCACAAAATTGACTAACAGAGAGAAGATTATGCTTTGAAGTCCTTCAACATATGATACTCTTGGAACTTTGGCGGTTCCTATGCTTTGAGTGTGCCGTATCCTCTCGTGTAGCCTTTGGCATTATCTCCAAACTCAGTTCCGGGTCCTTCTTCGGTGATATAATTCTTGGTAGACTCCTTTGGTATGTCATGTGTCTTGAGCATCCGTTGTCCACATACCATGGGTCTTTACGCACCTTTTGCAAAACGAGAATTATATTCGGGTACCCTTTATTTTTGATTTTGGGTCCTTAGATGTTAGTTTTCATAACCCAAATCTGTCTAACAACCCCGGTGGTTTCGGACATTTTCTTTCCACTAGAGTCGACATATCGACCACCGGACTGGGTGGTCAAGGTGACTTCGAGGCTTCGAGGTTCGGGAGTCACGATCTTCCGAGTTGGTGGGCTTCGACCTTAGCCTTACGTGTGGCTTTCCTTTTCTTCGACATTTGGAGCCTCTTCGACTATAGGTTCATAATAGTATGACCCATGCCGAGGCTTTGGATGTGTCGGCTTTGGAGGTCCATCTTGATCCGCCAAGTTTAATTTCTTTGGTTCCCCCCTTGGTGTCTTTGGGGTTTCTTGGCACTGATCTTCTTGTCAGAATGCTGACGTGTGGGATGAGGTGCTTTCATCTTCTGTTTGTTCTTTGCTAGGGGGTTCATTATATTTGCGTTCATAGTCTCCCCTTGAACAAACCTATCAGCAAGCCGTACTTCTGAGTATATTGGGGCAGATGAGGAAGCTCCCTGGCTGAATCCAAGTCCTTCCTTGCAGTGCTTTGGCTTATTGCTTGCTAGCATAGCTTCTAATTTCTTCTCTGCACCCATATACCTCTCAGTCATCAGGCTCCTCCAGACATCATCACTCTTCTTCAGTGTGTCGTGCTCGGTCTGAAGTCCTGACATTTCTTGCTTCAGCAGACTTAGTTCAGTATCTTTCTGAGTCAAGTCATTGGTGCAAAACGAAATCCGATCTTCTTGATCTTTGAGACTTGGCCATCGGAGAGTTTATTTCCTCCACCGAGTCTCAACACAAGTCCTTCGGCCTCGGTAGCAACCGACTCTCTCGAGAAAGTCTCCGATTCTCTACTTTCGGGGTATCCAACTCCACGAAGCGTCTTCTTTGAGTTGCGAGACTCATCCGAATTTGTTCGTCGGCAGTTCTTCGTATGCGGTTGCGACGTCCATATTCTCATCCGCACTTGAAATAGTGTCGTGTGTGCGGTGTGAAGAGGGAGTTAAGTGGTTCATGAGAATTTACCTCATCCTCTTCGCTCGCCATCATGCACTTTTCGGTGATTCATCCGCTTCATGCTCTAAGGCCATGAAAGCTGCTTCATCGTCGAGATGAATCCATAAAGGAGTCGATCTCTTCGAGTCGTGCGAGATTTCGCCCGGCTATGTAGGATTGTCTCTTAAGGGGCGAATTTCTCTCTCCTTGCTTTGCGTGCTTTGCGCGTTCGAAGCACTACTGAGCTCGGGACAATCGTGCGATAATGTCCCGGCTTCTTGCGGTTGTAACAAGCAATGACTCTTTCTTCTTTGCTTTCGCTATTCTTTGATGGTTACGAGTCATCTTTCTTTTTACGCATTCGAGAAGATTGTGAGTCGGGAGTGTGTTTCGACATATAATTTGACTTACCTTTCGTTTCCCGATAAGCTTTAGTCACTTTTACGTCGCTCCTTCTCCTTCGATACTTTACGGCGAGCGCATACTTCGAGCGAGGCTTCCTTCTTGTAGATCATTGAGTGAAGATTCGGTCTTACTCGTCGTTTTACTCGTTGCTAGAGATCTTTGTCTTGACGATGCTTTGAAAGCATGGTCGATTTTTGTGTCGGCTTCGGCTCTCTGCTTTCTTTGAGGTCTCGTCGAACTCAAACTCCTGCACTTTGTAATTACGAAAAGATATGGTCGGGAGACACAACATCTAAGTCGAATGTCGCAATAGAGTGGCAAAAGGTGTCCGGTGTCCGTCCGGCGGTGCCCTCGAGAATCTTGATTCATCTCTCGGTTCTTGAATGTCTTTCCCGGCCCATTGATAGAGTTCATCGGATTGGTAAATCGACGTTCGAATCTTCGATTTTGTCACCGGGCATGAGAGACAAGCTTTCCAACTTTTGGAGTTCCGGCGCTAATTTGTTGGCTTTAATCTTCACGAGTCCCTCGACTCGGTAGCGCAAGCGTCCCCGAGTTCTTTAGCGAGTCTTGCATTCTCGAACCACGCCAAGATAAGAATCACTAAGAGTGGTCGGTATGGCGTTTACGGCAACACGGTCTAAGTTGTGAAGCTTCTTCTCCTCGGGAGTGAAGAGACTTCGTCTTTGGGAATCTTCTTCCCGGTCACCATTCCTCCTCCTTGAGCTTGGTCTCGAGTCACGACACTATCAATCATAGGAGCGATAGGTCCATCTTCAAGCACTTCGGTCATCTTGTCATGGAGGGATGTCGAGATGTGCTTCCATTCGACTCGCCATACTCCATAATTCTCCACCGAGAACATGGGTACCATCCTTATTCACGACATATCGGCCATGAAGAATATAGATATGAATGTAGAGTGATATGCGGTGAAAACATTTTCCCTCGGATCCGTTCGAATAGACCGGTCTCAAAGATAACAAGAGTCAAAGAACTCCTGCTCGATACCAATTGTTGGTCCCGAGTGTACGGTCGGGTGTAGAGGGGGGGGGTGAATACACACGATTCGATTTCTCAATTTCGAACTTGAGCAGTCCTATTCGGGATGGTGTGCATGCAAAAGCTTGATTCGGCGGACCAGACAAGCTGTTACGAATCGAGTAAAAGGCTAAAAGAATGCTTGGCTCGGTGAGATCCGCTAGCCGACTAGGTCGAATTCGGTATCGTTCGGTGAGAGTTCGGTGTGCGGAATTGTGTAGGCCCAAATCGGTTTTTTGTGAGAAAACGTTTTAAGTCTCGATTCGGTAGATTTAAAAGTTCGGTATCTTTGAGACAGTTGATTGATTTAAATATGATGTTCGGTATGAATAGTAAAATCAATGCAACGATTAAGAAAGCAGATAAGAGACACGGGATTTTTAAAGTGGTTCGGATATCGCTCAAATCCTACGTCCGCTGTCCCGAATGATCGGGAGGCTATTTATTATCTCGAGTTAGTCTCGGTCGGCTTGCACCTTTGGGCAAAGCCGCGTCTTGGTTTTTATGCGATCCAAGTCTCGGTTTACAACACTATCAAACTTAAAGTGTTTGACAAACTTCTCCAACGGTGAAGGAGTCCTTATCTGATAAGGATTGGGTTCGAGATGTGAACTCCTTCGTCTAAGCTATGGATATAACAAGTGAGCTTAGGGTTAGAGGGATAAGGAACGAGAATGCAGCTATCTAGAGCGACGAACAGCTGAGGATTTAGCTATAGGTTCGTGTCAATCGCTTGGATGCTAGAAGCTTATGTCGGTTCAGCTTGGTTCCTTTTGAGCTGGATGTAGTCTTTCGCCGGAGATAACTCGGTTGTTTCTTGCGAAGGACTTAGTCGTTAATTTCGCTCGTTTGAATGCTTTCTCGTGTTCTAGGCGCGCATTCTCATTTAAATCTTGAATGATCCCTCTATTTATAGAGCAGAGATTGAAATAGATCCGTTGGAGACGATCTTCTTCTCTCTCTCTCTTTTTGGTAGCAAATGGCTCTTTTGGTGTAGGTAACAGTGTACTTTCCCACCTTTTTAGGTAAAAGGTTGACTGCAGCTTTAGAAGGTGAGAAGACACGTGTATGTTTGTCATTCGTTGAGGTGAATGAAGTGGTTGAGACAAGCACAAACTTCGGGACGGATCGAAGGCGACTTCTCTCTTCCTCGTACATGACAATGCTTGATTCTCTTTCAAAAGATTCGATAGTCACGAAGACTATCTGCCGTTCTTGAGTCGACCTCGTATTCGGTAGATAGGCTGGCGAAGATAAGTCTATCGATGATCGGCTACGAGTCCGGTGAACTACTCTGCTGAGTTCGGTTCGGTCGACTCTCTCGATATCTTTGCTCTGCTGAGTCGATATCACCTGAGTCTTACGAGCTGGTGCTTGAGGCAAATAAGCTGCGGCGCCTTGACCGGAGCGAGTGTCTACCGAGTGCGAAACCTCGGGAGACATATACAAATACAAAGGAATGGTTCACCAATCGAGATAGGGTTTTGGGATCTTCAAATCTTCTCAATAGTTCAGAGCACGAGGCTACTGAGCGTGATCCAGTATAGAAGATAAGAGTCATTTCCCATAAGTATGATCATGCTGAGGATTGAATCATCACCCAACACTTTCTGACCTATATTCTCGTTTATTTATTAGTTTTTTCTTTCTATCTCTATGAGCTTCACTTTCTGGTGAACTATGATGCTTGATTAAAAAAAATTAAACGAATACAAACATAATTTCAAAACTTGAAACGGGTTCATCAATGGCCGCCCACCTGCATGTATTATGTAAGAAGAGATATACAAAAATTATAATAATAGAAGAGAGACAAGAGAGAGGTCACTTATTGTACTTTTGCTGCAATGTGTACGAAAAGTGTAAGAGGCTAGGGTGTAGGTTGGTTGATAGGCAAAAAATAATGTAAATTTACATTTTGCATTTTGGAAAAGTTGTGTATATTTTTGCATTTTTGCATGTTTGAAGTGCACATTCTTGCACATGCCCCTATAAAAAATATACATACTATTCCACAGCCATATACTTCAGTAATTAATATAGAGGTAACTAAAATAGAGGAGAAGATTTCATGTGAAGAACTTGCTGATTTATTGTTGGTCCCGAGATAAACGTTCAAGTGTAGAGGGTGGGGGGGGGGAGGGTGAATACATCTGAAAACAATTTCTCAACTTAAAACGCGAACACTCCTTTTCAGGAGGATGCCGTGCGAAGCAGTTCGATTAACCAAATAAGGCTGTTCGGAATCGCGTGGCGAGTGGCCCGACTTCATCGAGGCCTGCTAGCTAACTGAGGTCAAGAATTCAGTACCGTTCAGCTGAAGTTCAGTATAATGCGGAAATGTGTAGGCCCAAATTCAGTTGAGTTAGAAAACGTTCTTAAGAAAACTTTTCCAGTATATTAGTGCGATCTGTTAAGCTTGCTGAAACTCAGTTGAATGATTTTGAAAGATATTTTCAGTATGGACATTATTCAATGCAACAGTAAAGACACAGAACATAAGCACTTTTAAAGTGGTTCGGATCCAACAATCCTACTATCCCGAAAAGATCAGGAGGCTATTTTATTATACTGAGTTAGTCTCGGTCGGTTTGTCTGTTGGACAAACAACGGTCTTGAGATTTATGCTGAGCAAGTCTCGGTTACAAGATATCAAACTTAAGTGTTTGACAAACTCTCCAACTATGAAGGAGTCCTTTACAATAAGGATCAGTTCAAAGATGAACTCCTTCGTTCTAAGCTATAGATATTGTCTGCTGAGCTTAGGTTAGAGGGAATGGAACGAGAAAGGTGGCTTCTAGAGCGACGAACGGTTAAGTATAGACTTTGGGTTCGTATTTAGTCGCTTGGATACTAGAGGCTTTATGATCTGATTCATCTCGGTTCCCTTTGAGCAAGTATGTGGCATTTCCCTGGAGATTACTCTATGAAGTTCTTGCGGAAAGCTTAAGTCGATTCTAAGTTGCTCGTGAAAGCTCGTGTGTTCTTCGTTTTCTAGGTGAGCTTCAATTTGAAATCTTCCCTCTATTTATAGAGCAGAGACATGGATAGATCCGTTGGAGACAACGATCCATATGTCTCTCTCTTTTGGGTAGCTAACGGCTCTTTCAAAGTATGGTGGCAGAGTCCTTTCCCTCCATTTCTGGAAAGTTGTTGACTTGCAGCTTTAATCAGAAAGTATACAGATGACCGCGTGTCATTGGTCAAGGCTGAAGAAAGTAGGTGCGACAAACAGACTTCAAGGTGGATCTGAAGCTGACTTCTCTATACCTCGTATGACTCTGCTAATTTGACTTGTGAGATATTCTGACAGTCAGAAGACTGTCTAGCCGTTGCTGAGTCTGATTTATATTCAATAGCATACTCCTGCTGAGTTCAGCTCTACTAAGATCCACTCTGAGTTTAGTGAACTACTTACCTGCGAGTTCGGTTCAGCGACTCCTTTCGATATGCGATCTGCTTGAGTCCAGTACTACGAGTTTTCTTCTTACAGTGCTTGAGGGCGATGAGTGCGCTAAAGAACCGGTGGACATAGCGAGTACCTGAACCAAGTCGAAGAGTGTCTACTGAGTCTGAAACTCTCAGAGACAGAACAAACAATTACAACAAAATGGTTCATCAATCAAAGTAGTGTTTTGGGATCTTCAAATCCACTGAGCACTAGACTACTGAGTTGTCTCCCAACAGTTTGTGGAGCTACTGAATCATCTCCCAACATTTATTATTTCTTTCAAGACTTGCAAATATATATAGTGTACATGAGCATAAGTTTACAGCTATCATATCACATAATCAATATAGTTAAGAATATTTCTTAACAAACTCCTAGAGATATGATAATACAACGGATACTCAAATGACCATGATGAATGTGTCCGGAACCTTCCCCTTTATACGCCATACACATTTTCACAAAGAAGATAAATTCTAAATCCATAAACATTTTCACAAACAATAACATTAACCTGAGTTTATATTTGTAAGGGATGAGCGCTTTCAACTCTTTGAAGAATTTAAGTTCATTCATCAGAATCCTCATCGCTTTGTTATTCCATTTGCATGCATGAATTAGCTTTAAATAACTAATGTTGGGAGATGATTCAGTTGCTCCACAACTCATTGGGAGATAGCTCAGCAGCCTAGTGCTCTGAATATTTGCTGAAGATTTGAAGATCCAAAAACCCTACTTTGGCCGATGAACCATTCGGTTGTAATGTGTTGTTCTATCTCACGAAGTTTCGGACTCGATGGCACTCTTCATTTGGTTCGAGGCACTCGGTAGATTATCTGCCTCGGCACCGAGAAGAAGACTCGGTGATTACGGACTCGGCGAGAAGCGTATATTGAAATGAGTCGGTGGAACCGGACTCGAAGAGGAGTAGTTCATCGAACTCGAGGCCGATCTTCGGTAGAGCCGACTCGGCGAGGAGAATGCTGCGAATACGGTCCGGACTCGGCAACGGCTAGACGAGTCTTCTAAGCTGTCGGGATTTACTAAGTGTAAATCGGCGAGTCATACGAGGAAGAGAGAAGTCGGCTTCGGATCTACCTTGAAGTGCGTTACTGTCTCACCTACTTTCTTTAACCTCGACCAATGACGAGCGACCATTTGTCAACTTTACGATTAAAGGCGCAAGTCAACAACTTTCTAGAAATGGAGGGAAAGTACTCTGCCACCATTCGTTGAAAGAGTCGTTAGCTACCCAAAGAGAGAGACACAAGGATCGTCATCTCCAACGGATCTATCCTTGTCTCGCTTTATAAATAGAGGGATACATTCAAATTGATGCTCACTCACGAACCTAGAAAATCGAAGAACACACGAGCATTCACGAGCAACTCGAAATGACCTAAGTCTTCCACAAGAAGTTCAAAGAGTAATCTCCGGCGAAAGACGACATACACGCTCATAGGGAACTAAGGCTTGAACCCGAGTATAAAGCCTCTAGTATCCAAGCGACGAACACGAACCCAATCAAGCTCGGCAGATCATATCCATAGCTTAGACGAAGGTGTTCATATACGGCCCGATCCTTATTGTAAAGGACTCCTTCATAGTTGGAGAGTTTGTCAAACGCTTTAGTTTGATCCTTTGTAAGCGAGACTTGCTCGGTATAAATCTCAAGACCAGTGTTTGTCCAGCGTACAAACCAACTGAGACTATCTCAGTATAATACATAGCCTCCTGATCTTTCGGGACAGTGGACGTAGGATTTTTGGATTCGAACTACTTTAAAAATCGCCTGTGTTCTGTGTGTCTTTTTAACTGTTGCATTGTGTACTGTGTTCATACTAAAAGTATTCTCTAAAATCGCCTGTGTACTGTGTTCATACTAAAAGTATTCTCTAAAATCATTCAACTGAGTTTCAGCAAAGCTTAATCGATTTCACTAACATATTGAAACTGTTTTATTAAAAACGTTTTCTAAACTCAACCGAATTTGGGCCTACACATTTTCGTACTATACTAAACTTTAGGCTGAACGGTGCCGAATTCGACTCGAAGTCGGCTAGCGAGGCCTCAGTAAAGTCAGCCATTCTGCCACACGATCTAGAACAGCTTATTTGGTCTACTGAACTCGTTCCGTACGGCGCTTTCCTGAAAAGGACTGTTCGTATTTGACGTTGAGAAGTTATTTTTAGGTGTATTCACCCCCCCCCTCTACACCTGAATGTTTAATCTCGGGACCAACAATTGGTATCGGAGCGGGGAGTTCTCTAAGACTCTTGTTATTCGAATGCGGGTCTACTTGAACGGATCCGAGAAAATGTTTTTCTTGCATATCATTCTTCATTCATATCATTACCTACTATGTCGATATGTCGGGAATCGAGATGGTACCCATGTTCTTAGTAGAGAACTACGGGGTATGGCGGGTCGAGAATGGAGGCACATCGACCTCCCTCCACGACAACATGACGAGGTGCTTGGAGGACGGACCTATCATTCCAATGGTTGATAGTGTCGTAACTCGGGACCCATCACAAGGAGGAGGAATGGTGGCCAGGAAGAAGATCCCTAAAGATAGAAGTCTCTTCACCCCCGAGGAGAAGAAGCTTCAAAACTTAGACCGGATCGCCGAAACGCCCATCCTGACCACTCCGAGTGATTCTTATCTTGGGAGAGTTCGGGGGCGCAAGTCCGCGAAGGAACTACGGTATGCTCTAGCACTGCTGAGTTAGGGGACTCGGATGATCAAAGCGAACAAGGCTGGCGCCCGGAACTTCGGAGCCGTGGAGAGAGGTCTCTCATTCTGTTGACTCCATTGAAGATCTAAACGTCGGTTCACGGATCGATGAACTCTATTAACGGGTGCGGAAAGACGTTACGCAATCGAGAGATGAATCTCAAGATTATGAGGGCACTACCGGACGGTCAGCTGGACTCCCTTTGCTACTTTCTTGAGATATTCTAATTTAGATGTTGTTACTCCCGACCATATCTTTTCGAACGTAAAGGCGAGAAGTTCGAGTTTTGTCTACCTCAAAGGAAGCGGCGCGGCAGGCGACACCCAAATCGACCATGCCTTCAAAGCATCGGTCAACACAACAACTCCAACCTCTAACAAGGCTGAACCTTTACTCGGTGACTTACAATAAGGAAACTGGCTAAGAAGTACGCGGCGCTTGCCGTGAAGTATCAAAAGGAGAAAGAGAGGCGCGAGAAGCTCTCAAGTGTCGTCGAGAGACTCCAAGGGTAAGGGCTGAGTATACACCTAAGCGCAATCTGACTTACATACTTCGAATGCGGGAAACACGAGGATTCAACTCGGTCGAAAGACAACGAGAGCAAAGAAGAGAGAGTCGCTACTGCTTACAAGTGCAAGAAGCCAAGACACTATCACTATGATTGTCTCGAGCTCGATGCTGGCGAGAGAGCGAGCACACAAAGCTCGAAGGGAGAAGTTCATCAAGAAGCGACAAGAATATATAGGCTGGTGAACTCTCGGATGACTCGAGATGAAGTCGATTCCTTCATGGATTCATCCAGACGATGAAGCGGCATTCATAGCCGTTGAGCTTGAAGAAGACGCCGAAAAGTGTCTCATGGCCGGAGCGAGAGGATGAGGTAAACTCTCACGCTCCATTTAACTCCTCTTCACCTTTGCACACACGATACTATTTCGGGTGCGGATGAGAATGCGGACGTCGCAATCGCATATGAAGAACTACTCGACGAGCGGATTCGGATGAGTGCAGGCTCGGTAAGACTCTTCGGGGAGTTGGATACCACGAAAGTGGAGAATCAAAGACTTTCTTAGGAGAGTCAGGTTGCTACTGAGTTAGAAGGACTTGTATTGAGACTCAGGGAGGAGATAAACTCTCTGATGGCCAAGTCTCAGCATCAAGAAGATCATATCTCGATCTTGACCAATGACTTGACTCAGAAAGATGCTGGGCCGAGTCTACTGAAGCATGAGTTGTCAGGACTTCAGACCGAGCATGAACTATTAAAGAAAAGTGATGATGTCTGGAGAAACCTGATGACAAAGCGGTACATGGGCGCTGAAAAGAAGCTTGAGGCGATGCTAGCAAGCAACAAGCCTAAGCATTGCAAGGAGGGACTTAGATTCAGCCATGGAGCCTCCTCATCTGCCCTCGTACGCTCGGGAAAAGCGGCTAGCCGATAGATTTGTTCAAGGGGAGACCATTAACGTAGAGACTCCGAACCCCCCTAGCCAAGAACAAACAAAAGATGAAGGCACCTCATCCCGGCTATCCGAAGTCTAACAAGAAGATCGGTTCCAAATCACCCTAGTTCAATCAAGGGGGAACTAGCAAGCGAAGTGGGGCGTCGGTATGGACCTCCGCGGTGACACATCCCGGCTCGGTATGAGTTGACACATCCGGCTCGGTATGGGTCATACTACTATGATCCTATGGTCGAGAAGAGGACCTAAGAGTCGAGAAGAAAAAGAAGAAAGCCGTGCGAGAAGGCAAAGGTCGGCGGTCCGCCCGCTCGAGAAGATCGGGACTCCCCGAACCAGTGAAGCCTCGAAGTCGGCATCGACCGATCCGGTGGTCAAGTATGTTGATCAAAGTGGGAAGAAACTATACGAGACCACCGGGGGTCGTAAGGCAGAATCAGGTTTCCAAAACTAACATCTAAGGACCCCAAAATAAAAAACAAAGGGTACCTAAATATAATTCTATTTTGGTATGTGGACAACGGATGCTCAAGGCATATGACATACGAAAAGGACCTGCGAAGAATTATACTGCGAAGAAGGACTCCGAATCGAGTTTGGAGACAACGCAAAGGCTATACCGGAGGCTATAGAACACTCGGCATTGGAACCTCAACGGTTCAAGAGTATCATATGTTGAAGGACTTCGGCATAATCTTCTCTCTATTAGTCAATTTTGTGATAACTCGAATAGAGTGATTTTTTACGCTGGTTTTTTGTGATGTCGTTGATAAATCTACGGGGAAAACGGTGTTGTGAGGTTCGCGCATAAAGAATATCTACATAGGCGGCCGGAACTCGGTGAACACGAAGCTTGTTTGTTGGCAAAGAACGACAACGAGAATAGGGTAGTTACGGCGCGAGAAGACTCGGCTATCTCAACTTCAAGATGCTCAACAAGCTAGCTAGAAACACTCTAGCAAGAGGGCTTGCCGAATGAAGTATTCGGCAATGACACTCGGTGTGAAGCGTTTACGAAGGGAAAGCAAACAAGGAATCAAAATCCTCTTGTTCCATCTCCTTCCATCTGATGGAATCCTTCATGCGCTACATATGGATTTATTGTGTCTCAGTTTCTCCGGTGACGATCGGAGAGGCAAAAGTATGCTTTAGTGGTCATTGATGACTACTCGTGCTACACATGGGTCATATTTATTGCCAACAAGTCGACGTCAAAACGAGTTACCAACGCTTACGAAAAAGCTCGGTGTTGAAAAGAACACCAAGATCATCAAGATACGTTCGGACGGAGGCGAGTTCCTTAACTTCGATGGTGGAGTAGTTACTGCGAGTTGAAGGCATAGAGCATGAGGCGTTTGCCGCGCGCACGCCTTAAAAAAAAATGGGGTTCTTTGAAAGGAAGAATAGGACATTCAATGAAGCGGCAAGAACCACCTTTCCGAGACTCGGGACTCCCAACCAAATTGCGGGCGGGAAGCTACGGCCTTTGCATGTTACACTCGAGTAGATCTCTACCGACAAAGCGGCATAAGAAGACACCATATGAATTATGGAATGGCAGGAAGCCTTCTTTATCTTATTTCCATATTTTTGGGTGTTCGTGCTTTATCCACAATAATAGGAAGGATCAGTTGAAGACTTTTGATAGCAAGTCAGACAAGGGAGTCTTCTTAGGATACTCTCGGCTCAGCAAAGCCTTCAGAGTCTTTAACTATCGAACCCTTTGCGTGGAGGAAAGCCCTCATATTGTTTTTAATGAGTTTGCTACTTAAGACAGGAGCAGGAACTCTAAACCAGAATCTGAGGACATCGATAGCGGCTATAGGATCTGAGCCAGAAAGATAAAGTTGAAAAGATCCGGTTGTGTTGGGATAATGATTCGAGATGAAGAAGCGAAGATAAGCTCTTCGAATCTCGGCGGGCGAGTAGGCTGAACATATTGACTCTGCTTGAGCAGGCGATCCCGGGTAACTCGGGTCGATGAAGAAGCCCCAGTGGTAGCTGAGACCTCTGCGAGGCTAATAATTCGGGGGGGAACAAATGAAGTTCCTAAGCTAAATGCCCCCTGAACACGGTGACTCGGTAGACCCGACTCTAATGGCTTGAATTGCTTCAATCTCGAGAATAGTACAACGGAAATGCCTAACTCGCCTCGTATGCATGTTGAACAAATCTCGAGATGAAGAGTTGAAACATCGTAGGTCGTGGTGGGCGCTCACACTTACGAATTGATTATTGGAGATCCTTCGGCAAGCGTAAAGACAAGATCCGAGATTCTATCGGGGAGAAAGCGCATTATATTCATGCTTCTTGTCCGCTTGAAGAACCTCGATCGGTTGAGGATGCACTTAAGGGCGGTTGGATCATAGCCGTGCGGGAGGAGGCTGAATCGGTTCATGAGAAACGAAGTATGGGAGCTTGTTGATAGACCCCGTCATCGACATGTGATTGGAACTAAATGGGTCTTCAAGAACAAGCGAGATGAAACAACGTTATAGTAAGGAACAAAACAAGACTCATGGCAAAAGGCTACTTTGTCGAGGCGGGGAATAGATTTCGATGAATCTTTCGCTCCGGTTGCAAGGCCGGAAGCGATCGGACTATTCCTAGCCTACACAACACATCGGCAATTCGAGTTTATCAAATGGATGTGAAGTCTGCGTTCTGAACGGCGTCTTTGAAAGAAGAAGTCTATGTAGAAACGGTCTCTCGACTTTCGGCAAGGACATCGAGTCTACGGGACTCGAGAAAGGCTCTGTACGGTTTAAAACCAGCCCACAAGGCTTGGTACGATACCCTGTATGAATTTCTTCTTCGAAAAGGTTTTCGAGAAAGGCACGATGGGCCGCACATTATTCAGCATTCGACTTGAAGACGATATCCTACTTGTGCGGATCTACGTAGATGACATAATCTTCGGATCAAAGAACGTCGTCATGTGTCGGCGGTTTGAGAAAATGATGAAGGATAAATTCGAGATGTCAATGATGGGAGAGATGAACTATTTCCTCAGTTTTCATGTCAAACAATTTGAGAAGGGAACGTTCATCAATCAAGGCAAATACTCCCGAGACCTCATCAAGAAGTTCGGTTGCACATCCGGCAAACCAATCATGATCCCGATGAACCCGAACATGAAAATCGATCTTGATAAAGAGGGAGTATCGATGAGACCATCTTGAATTTCGTGCTATTATTGGTTCATTATTATATCTTACAGCGACTCGACCTGACTTAACTTATGTTGTAGGTGTCTACGCTCGATTTCAGGCGAATCCTAAGCAGAGTCACATGGACTCAGCAAAGAAGATTCTCCGCTATCTCGGAAGGAACACGACATGGGTTTATGGTATCCGGTGATGATAATATTGAACTAGCTGGTTATTCGATCTTGACTATGCATGATGTAGAATTGACCGAAAGTCGACTTACGGAACATGTCGGTTTATTGGCGATAAGGCGATTTCATGGTTTTCAAAGAAACAACATTCGATAGCGGCGTCGACTGCGAAGGCTGAATATATGGCTGCCGAAAGTTCTTTGAGCCCAAATCCTTTGGTGAGACAACGGCTATGCGACTATAATGTTATTCAGAATGAAGTGCCGATCTTCTGCGACAACACCTGTGCAATTGCAATCACATAGAACCCAGTACTTCATACGAGATGCAAGCACGTGGACATCAGACATCACTTCATTCATGATAATGTCGAAAGAAGGATATCGGGATGGAAAAGATCCATCTCCGACCATCAAAGAGCGAGATATCTTGACCAAGCCTCTAGGCGAAGCGGATTTAGAGAACTTTCGGTAGAGCTAGGTCTGCTTTGGACCCTACTTGACTCCGGTTAGAAAGTGGATTCGGGAGAGGAGCATTCAACAAAGGGAATGTTCACTCTCGATGCTTGAGTAAATTCGATGCGTAGAGACTCGGCAACCATCTACACGAGGTATCGGTGACTACGATGTTCGGCTAACGAGGTTTGCGTATCTCTACTCGGTGCTGATGAACTATTATGTGCATTTATGATTCAAATTCAGCTTCGTATTCAATGCCTTAGAAAATGTCATTTAATATAACGGTTTATATTAAATACATGACATTCTATGTAAAAGCATCTTTGAACTTCTGCGGCGCATATAATGCATGTCGTATCAAGTTACTTCTTTGGCTATTTACAAGCGTATTTTGGCTTAGGCGGCTAAATTGATCATTACGTAATTTATAACATTAAATCCCGGCCGTCCGTCTCAAAAGCTATTTCAAAGCTGAGCAGTGGATTATTAATTGTTCATCTTCTTTAACATATATAAACACGTTCAAAGTTTAGAAACCGCCATTTTCACTTCAAATTTTTGTAACCACTAGTTTTTACGAGAAAAAGCTTACGTTTCCTTGCAAACTCATTTCCAAAAACTTCGAGAAAACTCTTTGGTAAATTCTTCATGATCATTCGGCATCGTATACTATATTTGTAATATGTTTTTCCTCGATCGTCTTTGTTTATTTGCGGGAATACAAACATGGCGGGAGTAGTCGTTAGCATCCCCCTTGATATGCAAGAGATCACGGAGAAGGATCGCGTTTGGTACGAACCCGTGATGGAGTTTGACGTCTGCGAACTCGAGTACATGGAGGAGATTTTCGGCGCTCTAAGAGCCGCCGGCTTAGAGGGATTTCTCGAGGAAGCCGACATACTTCCTCTCATGCCCGGTTCTTTGAGTTATACTTGAACTCGAGTCCGTAGAGGGTGATATCCGATGCGGATATATCGTCCATACGGTTGGCGACCTCTCTCGTGCCATTTCGAGAGATAAAGGCGATGTCCATCGAGAAGCTCTTCAAAGAAGCTTCAAACTTCCAAGAGAGGGATTCAGTACAGTAGGCTACAAAGATGACTTGATGGATGAATATCTTGAGATCTTCTGCGGGAAGCCAACTTCTTTCAGAGCAGCATTTCTGAAGAACGCCATGCTTCCAAAATTCAGAGCATTGGCTTATATTGTGACTCGATTCTTTGACGAGTCGAGGCGGGATCTTTTGATCAAGTGTCGAGGCCGAAGATACAAATGATGATGGCCATTTATGATCACGCAAAGATCAAGCTGGGTGAATTCTTCCTCAAAGAATTCATGTCGCGATCCATGAGAGTCGATAAGCTTTCCCAGCGTCTAGCAGTAAAGGGAAAACTACTATACGGACTGAAGCTGTCATTTATGATAGAGGACTTCTACGGAACAAACAACATTGCTTATGCTGACAAGCAGTATTTTAATCCGAAGAAGGTCCGATTTCGGAAGCGAGGCGGCGGCCGCCCGGCGGGTTAGGGTGCAGGCTGCGGATCCCAGACGGGAACTCGAGAAGACGTCCACTCCTACGAAGAAGAGGTCACCTCCCAAATCCACTCCCAAAATGCCGACCAAGAGCCTGAAGAAAGTCAGTGAGGTCGTACCAGAGGTTGTGGCTGAACCACCTCTGCAGCTGAGGGACGAGGCTGAGTCCTCAGAGAAAACTCAATCAGTGGAGAAGGCCGTCTCCACTTAACGAGATGAGACAGTGGACCAAGGGGTCGAAGGCTGAGACGATTCCTACGGCTGTGAGCCCCTTGGATATTCCTCCACTAAGCGGCATTCCATCTGGCGAGAAGCAACATTCTCCCGTTGAAGTAGAAGATTACGAGGCGCTTACGAGTCGAGAATCGATCGGGATGGAGTCATCGGCTACTGCAATCAAGATCCTCCCGGTGAGATAGCTGAACATATTCCGGAGATAGCCGGCCACATCGACCTCATCATGCGGCAAGGAAGGCTTTAGACTCCATATGTTGATCGGAGGTTCAAGGAGTGGTCTACCTCGAATAAGGCGATCAAACACCACTCATGTGAACAACTCCACGAGGAGGGGGCGATGATAAGGAACAAGATTGGCTACTCGAGCCGTCGACATATGTTCCTTAGATGACTTGAGGGCTGCCATGCTAGCCATGTTGAATGATCGCCAACCAACCTCGGCAACGACACCCTCGAGATGGGTCGACCCCGATGGTCGGGACCCGCCCCGTGTTTAGGCCACGAGAAGCGATGAGGGTACTCAGGCCCGGACAAGGATGCTCCAACCTCTCTTGCTTGAACCTCCACTCGGCATCGTTGGACCGAGTCGGTCGGAGCACGGTACCTCGAAGTCACGCGAACCGGCTCGGCTCTTACTTGAGTGCGCGTTCGAGGTAGCGCCCAACCACAAAGTCGATGATCGAAGTCGGTGGCCGGTGCCACGAGGAGTCAGGGACTCGGGCGGCTCCTCGCCGTGCCGTCCACAATACGTGGAGGCGGACCACTCGGGCTCGAGTGCGAGAGATCAAGGGGGCTCGAAACAACTATTCGAGACACTCCACGCCCGACTTCTCAACAATTCCTAGCTGAAGCACTCACCACTCAGCGAGCCGACTTCGAAGAGCAGCGAAGTTGATAGAGGTTGGTCAAGCAAAACTTACGGAAGATTACAAGGCCGCCCATTCGGCTCACCTTTGCATCCGTCTCTTCTATATCTCGGGCCTCAGGAGCTTAGAATCCAATCAATTAAGAAGGCTATGGAAGAGAAGGTGGATCGAGAAGTTGCAAGATATTCGGGAGGACGGCGGGACGCCTCTCATAAGAAGTACAACGAACATCTTGCGAGGAGAGAAACGAATTGCATGAGAGACTCACAAAGGCTGCGATGCGCGTTGGATGGCCTTTCAACGACCTACAAGAGTGCGGATAAGAAGGTGCGAGATTCCCACCCACGACTTATTTGCTTGATGCCAAAAGGGGAAGGAAAGCGAAGACAACCGAAGGGAAGGAAAAGATGCGAGAGTACCTAAAGGACTAAGGGCGGTGGCTGGAGATACTCGAGTCGGCAATCTGCGCCCTTTGGTCCATCTACTCGGTCTACACAAGGCGAGACCCGGGGTGTCTTAGCGGCGGGGAGATGTAGTGCTGCTTTGAGACCGAGCCCCAGTGGTTCGGGACCCCGAGGACTGCGCTACTCAAGCAACTCGGATACCAAGTGACATAATTAAAGAAATTGCTTTGAGTATGCGGAAGAGGAGTCGAGAAGAGGAAGAGGTTCCTCTGCCTCCTCCGGTGTCGGGGAAATGGTAAAAAGATCTTGAAGCTTCCAACTCCTCCCACAAAGAAAGGACCAAGAAGATACATCACTCCCGAGGAGGAAGCTCGAGATAGGCTGGCGATGAAAGGCTTGCCGGAGAAATTGCCGAGGCGAGGCTGCTAATAAGCGAAGAAAAAGCCGAGGTAAAGGCGAGACTAAGGCCCCGGCGGGGAGGTAGGAAGCTTTGGGATAAAGGCTGCCTCCTAGGAAATTAAAGGCGAGCGATGAGCGATAAAGAGAAGGAGAAAGAGTAGCGGCATCGGCAAACAGCCCAGTCGGCGGGGTACTTCAAAAGAAAAATCATCTTCTCCTGTGCGACTCGAGAAGAAGAAGTTCATGTACCCTCCTATGTCCCCTCGAAGAGACAATAGCTAGAAATGCAAGAAATATGGGATCGAGATGGAGAGGTATCTCGACGGAGGAAGCTGAAGCTAGGAAAATAGAAGCGACAAGAGAAATGCTCGGTGAGCGGATCTAGAAGCTCCAGGGTGAAGGTGAGAAGGAAGCTAGCCAAAGGATTCACGAGAATGCGGATATCCCATATAAATCCGAGAGACTCGGGAAGCCTACTGACCTTAAAATTCACGAGATGGCCCCGAGTGGATGAATGGATGTCATGGGAACGGACACGAGAGGTGGGAGTCGGCTTGAAGGCGGAACAACATCAAAAGATACTACTTACGGAGATGCGGCACGAGATGTACAAGTCTATTGCATTTGTTGAATGGCTTACGAAGAGGCCGAGCCACGAGATATTGGCTAGAGTTCGAGAAGGCCATAGCGAGATAAAATTGATGTCGAGTCCCGGCTCAAGGATCATGCCTCCCCAGCTGAAACTAGATGGCTCCGTTCATTATGGGGTAATTGAGAAAGAGATTAAAGATCTTTGCCCAAGCAAGACACTTGGATGAAGATGAGCACTGCTGATTTTCCGGAGATCTGCGGGGCGAGGAAGATCACTTACGAGAATGTATGGGCGCCTCTTCACGAATCTAAATCAAAGGACTTCAAAGACAATTCGAGATGATAGATAGCTTATGTATTTCTTCTCTATTCTGTTTTTCTTAGTTCTTAGAATAGCAGTTGATGTATGCATCTTGAAGTTCATTATATATAAAACATCCATTTGTTGTTCGGCCACGACAATTCCTTATTGTCTATATGGCCTTTGTTTGCCTTTATGCTTAACACGCGGAATCACTCAAGTGATTCTTGACTCACACACTCATTTGTATATATTTATTTTGTCGGCTTTTACCTTGTTAGATTCGATCTATTAGATTGCTTTTAAATGGGGGAAAATGTTGTTAGAAAGGGAGAAATTGCTTGATTAGTTTTTACGTATAGGTTACGATATTTCTTCCCTAATTCCCTCGATAGTCTCAGGACTTGAAGAACAACTCCATTGATTCTACTTGTAAAACTTGTAAGGAGCTCTGTTTCTAATAGTCATAGTGTTAGGTTTTGGCATCATCAAATAGGGGAAAATGTTGGGAGATGATTTAGTTGCTCCTCGGCTCATTGGGGAGATAGCTTAGCGGCTAGTGCTCGAATATTTGCTAAAGATTTGAAGATCCCAAAACCCTACTTTGACTAATGAACCGTTCGGTTGTAATGTGTTGTTACGTCTCGAGGTTTCGGACTCGGTAGACACTCTTCATTTGGTTCGGGCACTCGGTAGATTATACGCCCCGGTACCGAGAAGAAGACTCGGTGATCTTGGACTCGGCGGGAGCGGTATGCGAAAGGAGTCGGTGGAGCCGAACTCGGTAGGAGTAGTTCGTCTGAACTCGGGGCGATCTTCGATAGAGCCGACTTAGTAGGAGCATGCTTTGCGGAATATAGATCATACTCGGCAATGGATAGACGAGTCTTCTAAAGCGTCGGGATTTACTAAGTCTAAATCGGCGGAGTCATACGAGGAAGAGAGAAGTCGGCTTCATATCTACCTTGAAGTACGTTGCATCTCACCTACTTTCTTTAACCTCGACCCGATAACGAGCGGCCCATTGTCGACTTTACGATTAAAGGCTGCAAGTCGACAATTTTCCAAAAACGGAGGGAAAGTACTCTTGCCACCATTCGTTGAAAGAGCCGTTAGCTAGACACGAGGATCGTCGTCTCCAATGGATCTATCTTTGTCTACGCTCTATAAATAGAGGGATACATTCAAATTGATGCTCACTCATGAACCTAGAAAATTGAAGAACACACGAGCATTCACGAGCAACTCCAAATGACATGTCTTCCGCAAGAAGTTCAAAGAGTAATCTTCGGCGAAAGACGACATACTGCTCATAGGGAACTAAGGCGAACCCGAGTATAAAGCCTCTAGTATCCAAGCGGCGAACACGAACCCAGTCCATACTTAACCGTTCGTCGCTCTAGAAGCCACCTTCTCGTTCCCTATCCCTATAACCTAAGCTAAGCGAGATCATATCCATAGCTTAGACGAAAGAGTTTATATACGAGCCGATCCTTATTGTAAATGACTCCTTCATAGTTGGAGAGTTTGTCAAACGCTTTAGTTTGATCCTTTGTAAGCGAGACTTGCTCGGTATAAATCTCAAGACCGGTGTTTGTCCAGCGTACAAACCAACTGAGACTATCTCAGTATAATACATAGTCTCCTGATCTTTCGGGATAGTGGACGTAGGATTTTTGGATTCGAACTACTTTAAAAATCGCTTTGTGTTACGTGTGTCTTTTTAACTATTGCATTGATTACTATTCATGCTTGAAAGTATTCTCTAAAATCATTCAGCGAGTTTCGGCAAAAGCTTAATCAATTTCACTAACATACTAAAAGCTGTTTTATTAAAAAGGTTTTCTAAACTCAGCCGAATTTGGGCCTACACATTTCCGCACTATCTTGAACTTTAGGCTGAACGGTGCGGAATTCGACTCAAGTCGGCTAGCGAGGCCTCGGTAAAGTCGGCCACTCTGCCCATACGATCCCGAGAACAACTTATTTGGTCTGCGGAACTCGTTCGATGCGGCGCTTTCTGAAAAGGGTTGTTCGTGTTTGAAGTTGAGAAATTGTTTTTGGTGTATTCACCCCCCTCTACACCTGAACATTTAATCTCGGGACCAACAACTAACCCTTTGTTTGGTTGAAAAGAATTTGAGAGGAAAGAAAATGGGAGGAGAGAAATAGGAGAGAGTAAGATTTTCTCTCATTTGGTTAGAAGAGAAAAAGGGGAGAAGAGAGAAAAAATGGTGGGATCCATCTTAAAATCTATTCTCTCCAAATATGTAGAGAAAATGAAGAGAATGAAATATTTGATGCAAATGACCATTTTAACTTTAATAATATTTTACATTTCTAATTTATTGGAGGATATTTTTGTCTTTTCGTATATAACAACATTCATTTTCTCTCCTATTTCTTTTCTCTTTCTCTTCAATCAAACAATATACAAAATACCCTCTTTCTCACCTAAAATAATATACAAAATACCCTCTCTATCCATTTATTTTAGTATAGACTATCCAGAAACACAACCATTTCTTTTCCCTTCTTTGTTGAAACGTATACGTGGGAAAGCCTAAGATAATTTTCTTCGGTGAGTTTTGAACCTATAACCTTTAGCCACATACTAAGCATCCTAACTACTATTTCATTCCAATGGGACAATTGCCTCTTTTTCTTATTATGATCACTATATTATTACCTTTTTTATTATATTTGTAGGGTTTCCTAGAAAAAGTACTGCGATGATATGGTGAGAGTCTTGTATTTTGTTGGCACCATCAAAACAATTATGTTACTTGACTCCTATGATGTATTTCTTTCGATCAAGTAGTCTTGCTCTGCTGAGTCCCGATCTTACGAGTCTTCTTCTTACAGTGCTTTGGGGCGATAGTCTGGCGAAGAACCGGCGGATAGAGCGAGTGCACGAACCAGTCGAAGAATGTCTCTTGAGTGCGAAACTCTTAGAGGCAGAACAAACAATTACAACAAAATGGTTCATCGGTCAAAGTAGGGTTTTAGGATCTTCAAATCTCTTGAGCACTAGGCTGCTTGAGTTGTCTCCCAACGGTTTGTGGAGCTACTAAATCATCTCACAACAATTTCCCCCTATTTGATGATGCCAAAACCTAACAACTTATAAAGCGTCGAGAAACAACCTCCTTACAAATATTACAAGTAGAAACGGTGGAGTTGTTCTTCAAGTTCTAGACTGCGAGGGAGTTCGGGGAAGAAATAATAGAACCTATACAAAAATCTAACAACAATTTTCCCTTACTAACAACAATCTCCCCCAAACAATCTATCAAACCCGAGAATCTATCAAGCTAAGTAAAAGCGACGGACATAGATATAAATATCCGGTGAGTGTGTGAGTCGGTAATCACTTGAGTGATTACGAGTGTTCGGCATAAATAACAAGGCCAAGTAGACAATAAGGAATTGTCGGGGCCGAACAACAATCATGTTTATATATTAGTAGAAAGTTCGATCCAATACATCAACTTGCTATTCTAGAGAAAAGAAAAACAAAGATACGCAAAAGCTATCAACTATCTCTGAGCTATTTGAATCCGCTCTTTAAAATCTTAGACTTCTCTTCGGGGAGCGGCAGTCCATACATCTTGTATGTATCTCTTCTCGGCTTCGATGTCCCGAGCCGTATCATCATCGAGATCAATGGCTTGAGCGGCACTCTTAACTTCTCCTTCAATAACCCCATATGTAGAGAACTATCAAGCTTCGGTGGGGGAGGCGGAGGTCTTGGAGCTGGGACCACGACATCAACCTTCTTAGCTAGGGCCTTTTGAACTCTAGCATATATCTACGGATCACTCTTCGAAGCCACTCGGCCAAAGGCCATTGACTTGTGCATGTCGGGCCAATACCTCCAAATATAAAACCACTTAATGAAGTCGGCTTTCGGCGTCTCCCACCTCGAGTCCGTTCCCATGGCATCCAAGTATCAACTCACGGGCCATCTATGGATTTTGAGGTGCGTGGGCTTCTCGAGTCTTACGTACTTATACGGAATTTCGGCCTTCTCGGGAACCCTCTAACTTGCTTCTTTCTCGGCCTTGATCCTAAGAGCCTCTAGGTCGGCGAGTGCGAGCCTTTCCCTTGCTTCACTTATCTGCACGGCTTCGGCTCCTCTAACCAAGTATCTCTCCATATGATCCCGAGATCTCTTTCATCTCTTGCTCTTGAGCCTTAGAGGGGGCATATGATGGAATGTGCTCTTGTTCCTCTTCTGAATCAGTAGGTGTTGAAGATTTGGATTTAGAAGTACCCTGCTGTCCATTTTTCTGCTGCTGCTGTTGTTCTCTTTCTTTCTCCTTGTCAGCTTCATCGCTGAGCTTCAGATTCCTAGGGTGTAGCCTTGTCCCAGGCTTTCTTCCCCTCTAAACTTTGGTTCTGCCTTTGGCAGGCTGTTTCTTTGGCTTATTGGCATCCTTTGCCTCGGCTATCTCCCTTGCCAGCTTCTAATCAGCTGCAATCTGAGCCTCTTCCTCAAGAGATATGAACCTTCTGGTTCCATTCTTTTTGGGTGGAGTAGGAAGCTTCAGTATCTTCTTCCCTTTCCCCGGAACTGGAGGAGGTAGAGGGACTTCTTCCTCTTCAGAGTCCTCCTCTGCGTACTCTGCAACCTGCTTAATGATATCACTTGGAGTCTAGGTTGCTGATTCTTTGGGTCCTGAGCCACTTGGGCCGGTCTCAGCAGGCACTACAGCCCCTGCTGCTGAGATACCCTGGGCCTGACCCTATTCTTGGGAAGCGATGGGAGGCGATTGCTTTGAGTGCGAGTTGCTCTGTCGTCTTTGTCTTGACTCCCCTTGGTGCCCTTGGTACCCTTTCTCTACCTTCCCCCTTTTTGGCATCAGCAAATAGGCCAAGGGTAGGTACCTGTACCTTCTTGTTCAGTCTGTCATAATCTGAGGCTAGCTTAGCGAGTGTGCTGAAGCTTTGTGAGGCTTTCGTGGAGTTCATTCCTCTCATCTATAATTTCTTCACTGTATTTCTTCTGAGAGTTCTCCACTTCATTCTGAATCGATTGCAACTTCGATCCATTTTGTCTTCCGGTGCCTTCTAAATGGTGCGGGTACGAGCTCACGAGGCTCGAGTCATGGAAGATATGGATGCAGTGTGGGCTGATTGGGCTGCCTTATATTCTTCAAGAAGTTTAGCCTGGGCAGCTTCCATCAGCTTCTGTTACCTTTCGAATTCGGCTCTCTGAGTGGCTAGAGCATCACTCAAGATCGTAGAGAAGTCGGGGTGCGAGTATTCTAAATGGTCGTTACGAGCCCCTTAATCTCCGCACTCTAAGCTCTGAGTGGGTGTCTCCACGTCTTTTAGATGGCGCGAGACAAGGAGTCGGTTACGAGCACCACGACTCCTAAGGGCCCTTGCCCATCTGTCTTCGATCGTTGCCTCCTCGAGTGGGGCGCTACCTCAAGCGGGACCCGGCAACGGTGAGGCCCAGGTCCGTGGTGAGAGGTACCGGCCGCCCGGCCCGTCTGGTGGGAGGATCCTTGAGAGGTGGTTCGGCGGTTGTAGTTGGAGCATCCTCCTCCGGTTGAGTTCCCTCAGCGAGGCTTCTCGGGGCACGAATCATGGGGGCGGGTCTCGATCGTCGGGATCGAGACCCATCCCGAGGGAGTGGTTCTTTGAAGTGGGTAGGCGGTCGTTCGGCGGAGCGAGCATGGCCGCCCTCGGATCCTCCGGGGAGAAGATACCGGCGAGGCTCGGAATAGCCTAACTTCCCCCAGAATATCGGTTCCTCCTCATGGAGTTGTTCGCGGGAATGGTCTTTGGATCAATTTGTTCGGTGTTGACCACGCACAGGAACCGGATGAGGTATGAAGCTTGGCTTTGTCTTGCCCGATGTAACCAAGTCGAGTGGTTGGCTATCTCGGGGATGGCTTACGAAACTTCTCGGGAGGCTCTTGATTGTAGAGCTGATGCCTCCATCCCGATAGTTTCGACTACGAGGCGATCTCCGAATCCTCAATCTCTATCGGAGACGCTTCTTTTTCGGTAGATGGGATGCTGCTTGAGTGGTGGGATGTCTAAGGGGATCGAGTGGGAGTGATCGGATCGGCTTCTACCCCCCGGTCCGCTTGCCTCACCTGTTCGGCGGAGACGGCCTTCTCCATTTGGCATAGTCTTATCGAGGACTCTACCTCGTCTACGAGTTGTAGGGGAGGTACAACCACGGCTTCACTTGACCTTCTTCGGCTTCTTGGTCGGTGTCTTCGAGCTTCCTTGGGAGGTGACCTCTTCTTAGATGGAGTGGAGGTCTTCGAGAGCACTTGCTTGGGCTCGGCGGGCCACGAGCCCGATCTTACGAAGGGCCGCTACCTGCTGCTGGAACCTCACCTTCTTAGGGTTGAAGTACCCTTTGTCGGCATAGACTACATGATCAGCTCCACGAGAGATCTTCAATCATTACGAGAGAGCTTCGATGCGTATAGGAGTTTTCCCTTCACGGCTAGGCGGTTAGTGGATCGATCAAATTTTCTTTGCCTTAGTCATGAACACCTTTAAGAAAAACTTTGTCCGGTTAATCTTTGCTTGGTCGTAGATGGCCATCATCATCGAATCTTTGGCCTCGATACTTGGTCAAAAGAGCCGGCTGACTCGTTAGAATCTAAGTGACAATGTAGGTTAGAGCTCGAACTTCGGGAGCATGGCATTCTTTGGGAAAGGCTGCTCACGAAGGTGGTAGGCTTTCCTCGAGAATATCTCCAAGTATTCATCCATAATATCGTCTTTGTAGCCAATCGTGTTGAATCCCTCGCTCGAAAGCTAAAAGCTCCATTTGAAGAGCTTCTTTGATTGACATCGGCTTGATCTCGAGGCACGGCTCGGGGCGGGGTCTCCAATATGATGAGTAACAAAACGGCATCGATATCCCCATCAAGCGACTACGAGTTGAGGTAGAGTTCGGCAATTTGACGGAAGGAAGTATGATGGCTTCCATGAGAGAAAGGCCTCAAGCCACGACGCCCTCGGCGTGTCGAATATCTCTTCCATGAAGTCGAGGTCGCAAGCGTCGAAACTCCATCATTGGCTCACACCATACTCGATTCTTCTTGAGGATCTCTTTCATATCAAGTGGAACACTAACGTCCCTTCTGAAGGAAATATTAGGTTAGAAACGATACCTTCCTCCTTCGTATGTTGTCGTAGCTCTGATTGTTGCTCGTGTGTCAGATCTTCTGATCTGTGTCTTGGCCTTTTTCTCCCTACGGGTTGTCGAGAGAAGCTGGAGAAAATAAGATTATGTCTCTCTTACACATCAACGTCGTCGATCCCATAATTTGTGTATGTGTGTAATGTTGTTTCTCAACGAGAATACTAATATATATAGGCTTCAAAAACCAATATAATATTAATATATTTGTAGCCCATTAATTTAATTATATTTCTAATGGGCTTCCACATAATTAGCCCATAATACAATTAATTAATCTACTGGGCTACTAATATTTATCAATTAATTGGCCCAGACAATTAATACCAGATAAATAACATTATTAAATAATGTAAAAATATATTAATCCATTAATAATGATTTCTGAGAGACAATAAATAACTAGGCAACTAATTGGGCCAGATCAGGGATCTAATACAAGAAATAAAGCTCAGCCTCAAATTAATTAATTATCCATGCTCAGCCCAGACCAAAATTAATTAATAAACACAGATTCATTCCACTAGAGAATCCGTGCTAACTTGCCCCTTTATTCCAAATTGAGCAAGGGCTTGTATTTTAGACTTAATCGATCTCCGTATTTAAGATAGAAATATCCGTTAATTAATTAAGTTCATGACGACAACTTAAATTAATTAACATCTTATATTCTTTGAGTAGTACCACTCAACCTTATTAACACACCTGAACTTAATCAACCGGCCGGGTTTAGTGTGCTAATCCTTTCGAGTTCCTCAGGGGATATTATCAGCCCATTTTACTAGGATACGGCGGCAAGATATAGACAACCAACCTGAGCCACAAATAACTACTGACACCAAAGATACGTAGATCCGGTCGCGATGGCGTTCACCATTGTAGGTCAAAGTGATAGATAGCCAAATGCACTCGGTGAAGTCTTACCAAGCTTAAGACAAGCTAAGTCGCCAAGATCTTGGTTCTCCACTAAGGTCGATTAGGAGAACACATCTCACTTTGTGATCCATCAATACACCACCTTAAGTGCACCAATAAAGACAAGCGGCTAAGACAAGCCACTTCTTAACTAAAAAGCTGCGGCTTAAACCGACCACTTGTGATAGCTTGTTTATATTTTGTCAGTTCAACCAATTTGTGTTGTCTTCTATGATACCCGACACACTACACAAATCTAACTTTTGTACAAGATAAATGATTACATGTGCAAATATATACATTTATCAGATAGGAGAATAAAATAGTGGTAAGGACAAAAACATATTGTATACAAGCATAAATGGTGCTTCCAGTATACAAAATCCCAACAATTCTCCCACTTATACTAAACTTTAGTATACAATGTGTCAGTTCTAGGTACAAACTAGTATTCAACTATCTCTCAGCTATCTATCCTATCTATCACTGCATCTTCTCCCACTTATACAAAAGTTTCTGTTGTCCTAAGTGGGGGGCATCTCTACCACTCCTAAGCCACTAACATGCTTCTCGTAAGCCGGGAATGATAGGCTCTTTGTGAAAGGATTAGCTAGGTTGACTTCAGTTCCAATTTTGTCAATTACCATGCCACCTCGATTTACGAATACTCGTATAATGTGGTACTTCATGTCTATGTGTTTAGACGTCTTGTGAGATCTAGGTTCCTTAGAATTTGTCACTGCACCCGCATTATCACAATAAATCGTGATCGCCTTAGGCAAATTCTGAACAATATCAAGATCTAGGAGGAAATTCTTGAGCCAAACTGCCTCTTTCGAAGCCTCTGAAGCAGCCACATACTCTGCTTCCATGGTTGAGTCCGCAATGCATTTTTGCTTTGCACTCCTCCATGAAATGGCTCCACCTCCCAAGGTAAACACATAACCCGAGGTAGACTTCTTCTGGTCTTTGTCAGCCTGGAAATCCAATTCTATATAACCCAAAGACACTAGACTTTTTGACTGGTAAACAAGCCTATAATCTCTAGTCCGTTTAAGGTACTCGAGAATATGCATGATCGCGATCCGGTGTTCCTTTCCGGGGGTTAGGCGATATCTTGAGACCATGCCTACAACATATGAGATATCTGCTCTCGTACAAAGCATCGCATACATGAGGCTACCGACAGCGGAAGCATATGGTGCTAACCTCATACTTTCTATCTCTTCAGGCGTTTTAGGGCACAAATTCTTGGATAGAAAATTGCCATGTCTGAAAGGTATTGAACCTCTCTTAGGTTTTTGAATGCTAAAACGAGCAATAACAGTGTCAATGTAGGACACTTATGACAAGCTTAACATCCTTTTTTTGCGATCTCGGATGTCCCTACCTTTTTTAAAGGTGACCGATTAGGAATGCGGTTTTGACATACATTTGCCAGATCTCTAGGTTCATGTGAGCTGCTATGGCAAGGAGAATTCGAATGAACTTGATCATTGCTACGGGCGAGAAGGTCTCTTCGTAATCGATACCTTCTTTCACGGGTAAAACCCTTCGCCGCTAGCTTGGCCTTAAACGCCGTGATCTCTCCATTCGAGTCCTCTCTCTTTCTCTTGTATACCCACTTACTACGAATAGCCTTGCGGCCCTCGGGTAGTTCGGTGATCTCGTATACATCCATATCAATTATGGACTTAAATTACGAGTCCATGACGATTCGCTAGGAATGCTGCATCTACATCTCCCATTTGCTTCGTTGTAAGTCCGAGGGATCCACGGTATCTTGTTCCTCTGCCGGGAGATGATCAAACGTCTCCCGAGTGAAATATCACCCTCCCACTATGTCGAACAGTGTCATGCATTGTGTTAATAGATTGTGCAGTTACTCGTGGAGTACTATCTTGCACTGGCCCGTGCATTCAAGTGGAACTCGACCACCTTGTAATTCCTCAAGGATGATGTCGACTCGAGATTTATGGTTACTAATATAATCCTCTTCTAGGAGCCGAGCGTTAGGGCTAAGAACAATCTTACGTTCTTTAGGATCATAAAAGTATCCACCCTATGAACAACATCACTTCTAAACGTGATTCTTATTTGTCGGTACGCACATAAGCGAGGATAACCCCCAAATCCTTAGAGTGGTGCATCTTGGGTTTTGTGCCCTCTCCACAACTCGAAAGGGATCCTTTGTACCGACTTCGAAGGCACACGGTTCGGCAAGTATCTTTGCGGTCTCTAGAGCATATCCCCCAAAAGGAAGCGGCAAAGTTGCGTAACTTCATCATCGGCCAGAACCATCTCTAAGAGACTTCGGTTGCTTGTCTCTGACACACCATTCTGGCGGGCGTGCCGGTCTTTGTCGGTTAGGGATGTAATCCCACATTATGTCAAGTAGTTCTTGAACTCGTTGGATAGGTATTCCTTACCACGATCAGATCGTAGTGTTTTGATTTCTTTACCTAGCTTCTTCTCAACTTCTGCCTTGAATTCCTTAAAGGTTTCAAAGCAATCCAACTTGTGGCAAAGAAGGTAAACATATCCATACCTCAAGTAATCGTCAGTAAATGTGACGAAGTACTCATACCCTCCACGAGCTTGTGTAGACATAGACCCACACAAGTCAGAATGTATCAAACTTAATACTTCTTTGGCTTTATAACCCTTTTCCTTGAAAGGCCTAGTCATCATCTTTCCTTCCAAACAGGTTTCGCAAGTTGGAAATGGTTCAACTTGGAGAGACTCCAATGATCCATATACCACCAACCTTTAAGCCCTATTAAGATTGATGTGACCTAATCTTAAGTGCCACAGATAAGTTTGGTTTACTTTAGAAGACTATTTCTTCTTCTTAGGATTTGATGACAAGGAAGCAATATTAACAGAACTATGCAGTTTACAAGTAATAGTATATAAAGATCCGTTTAATGGTCCACCACAGATAAAATCATCGTCTTTCATGATAGAAACTTCACTATCAAAACTTGATTTATAACCATCCATGGTGCGAGTTTTGAAAGCGAAATAATGTTTCGCTAAACTTCGGGGCACATATTAAACTTCTTTAAATACTAAAACGAGAACTATCAAAAGATAGATTTAAATCTCCAATGGCAATTGTAGGAACTTTCGATCCATTGCCCATTGAGACTACCACCTCGCCATTGCGCAATTGCCTTTTCTACAAGAAACCTTACAAGGTGTAACAAACATGATCGGTTGCCCCGAATCCACTACCCATACGTGGGTAGAAGAGGAAACGAGGACAATTTCGATTCTAAGAGCGACTCGCGTCTCTTTCTATTTTGCCTTGACATCACGGATTATAATAATTCTAGTGTCCTTTCTTACCACTCTTAAAGAACCTTCCTTTCTTCTTTGGCATATGTCATGCCGGCGATAAGGACCGTCTTCTTACTCCCAGCTTTGCTCTTCTTGAATTGACCACCCTTTATGCTCTTTTACGGTTTCCGCCTTTCGGAGGATTCCTTGAACTACTAGGGATATTCAAGACTTGAACACTCTTGCCCTTTCCTATAATCTCTTTGACCGCTACCAAAGATTTGAGTAACATACTCATAGTAAACTCGTTCTTAGACATATCGGTCTTAAAACGGGAAGTTCTTATAGGACCTTTGCGGGGCATTTATTGGGAAGGTAAGATATCTCTTCCACTCTATGAAATTATTTAAAATTGTTAAACCCGTTAGGGTTTGGTTGAGTGAGACTATTTAGGAACTTGGAAAAATATTCGAGCAGAGCATATCGACAAATATAATTTAAAGCATGTATGAAATTAATATTTGCACATAATTCAGTAATTAATAATCATTGCAACCTTTTGTAAAAACAATAATATTAAAAACCTCGAACGGCTCTAGGAATTCCACTAGCAAGTCGCGCGAGGTGGGCGTTTACTAGCGTAACCACTAAACCAAGCTATTTACCTAGCTCTTTAATTCCAATCCACGTCTAGGTTCTTAAGACAAATGGAATTAATAGTTCGATATTCTGAACCATGTTACTATTAAAACGCGGGAAGGGACTTCGAGGGAAGTGAATTGTACCTGCGGTGACATCTAAGCATTGACCATTAACTTGACCAAAATAGAATCAAATTCTCGAAATTGACATACTTACTCGAACCATGCCGCATTCAATTTGATCTAATTAGCCATCCTATTTAATTATTATCTTCTAGAGTACTCGTGTTTACTAGGCACGCAAGCCACGCAGGTGGACGTTTACGGCTTCGCTCCCACTACTCAATAATAATCAAATATTGATTTGGAAAACTCATCTCACAAAACTGGTAGCTCAAAAATACAAGCAAGCCACGCAGGTGGACGTTTACTTACATAATCTTACTACTTTCGTGTAGAGTCCAATTAATGGAGGTCCAATTAAGTGTTTAATATCCAAATTAACGGAATCTAATTAAACATTTAATTTAAAATTGTTTAGTCTTTTTATTCAAAAGGTTTGTTACGAATCATGCATCATCACATAATTCCTAAAGCATGCAATTTCTAAATGCACATAATAAAACATGCTCGCGAAAATTAAAACATGCTTAATAACGACATATATCCTGTTTACATGCTTTTCTAAGCGCAATTAATCACATAATCGCATGTTAAAGTATAATAATAATAAATACGCAAATAGGAAATTTAAAACGTCGTTATCGGGCTTTAAAACACGTAATTCCTAACTATTACATAACCCGATCAAAATACGGCTCTTCGATCTCCAAAATCTTCGAATTTAAAAATTGCATCGAAAGCGCACCGCCGCGTCGTCGGGGCGTACGCCGTATGGCACACACGTGGAAGTTAGGCTGCCGTGGTGCGCCGCGTCGGTGCCACATCATCATCATCTTCATCAAGCGCCGCCGCGCCGCCGTTACTGGCCGGTTCTCTGTCGGCACCTAGGGGCCGGCGTCGGACGGCGGCAAGCCGGAACCGGCGCCCCCGCGCCGAATGCCGCTGCGGCCGCGCGAGATCTGCGCTGCGCGGGGCGTGTTTACCGCTCGCTGACGCGCGCCGCTGCGCACCGTCCCCAACCGTCCCAGCTGCTGTCCAAGGGTCGCCGTCGTAGCCTCGGCCTCCGCCGGCAGAGTCTCGCCTCACGCCGCCGCTGCCGGCGCCGTGAATCAACGCTGCGCGTGCGGCCGCGATTACGGCAACAAACGCGTGGGCTGCCGCGGCCTCCACGGCACGGGGTCGCCGTATTCATCGTCTCCTACCGCTCCTAGGCATGACCCGCACGTGCAGGCTGCCCAAATCCGGCGACAATTGCCGCCGCCGCGCCGGGAATCAAGCGAATTTCGCATATCGTCGCCGGCGAACTTTGTTGCTCAAATTCGTGCTCTCCGGAGCCGCGATTCGATCAATTGAAAGAGGTGAAACATAATTAGAACACTCGCTGACCACCGTGTAGCGGTTCCGGCCGAGATTAGTCCCTCAATTTCCCGAATTTCAAGCGATTCGCCGGGCGAATTCATGACGAGCGAGGAAACTTCAAACGTCAATTCCGATCGCTTGCGGGAGCGGATGACCCCTTATGACCAATAGGCGCGAAGCTCGTAAGACGAGGAATCTAGAGGTTCAAGCCGATCGTCAATCGGACTCCAGATCCGCCGGGAATTGCCGCCGCAAAATGCGGCGGAACCCTAGCAAAATTAGGGTTTTCCGGCCGGGTGGGGATTTACGGGCGGCACGACCACTTCTCCTTTCCGACGCTATTCGGACAAATCGGAAATCAGAATGGGTCGTGCAATCTATCCCGAGACGAAGCTAACGAAAAAATGAACAAAACTATCTGAGCGGATTAGAAAAATTAGTCGGCACACGCCCCCCACGAGCTTCTAGAAGATGACGGTCGTGTTGCACTTTGAAACTAGGGTTTCGCCCTTTTTTCGTCTTTCTACGCCGTCGCGCCTCGATTTTCGTGCATCCCGGACCAATTACGGTACAATAACAGTACAATCACATAACAAATAGGTCCTATCATCTATTTGTGGATTTTCTCACGAGAAAAACGTTACAACGGGGTTAAAACGGTGGCTCGCGGGCCGCCCCAGGCACGAAATTAGCCGGATAACGGCCGAGATTGAACCCTAATCATACACCTAAAAGTAAGAATCAGAGCCTAAACCAGGCTCGTGCCAGTGAATGAAATATTAGGTTAGAAACGATACCTTCCTCCTTCGTATGTTGTCGCGGCTCGATTGTTGCTCGTGTGTCGAGATCTTCGATCGTATCCCGACCTTTTCTACCTACGGGTTGTCGAGAAGCTGGAGAAAATAAGATTATGTCTCTCCTACACATCAACGCCGTGCGTCTATAATTTGTGTATGTGTGTAATCTTGTTTCTCAACGGAATACTAACATATATAGGCTTCAAAAGCCAATATAATATTAATATATTTGTAGCCCATTAATTTAATTATATTCCTAATGGGCTTCCACATAATTAGCCCATAATACGATTAATTAATCCATTTGGGCTACTAATATTTATCAATTAATTGGCCCACCCGATTAATTCCGGATAAATAATATTATTAAATAATGTAAAAATATATTAATCCATTAATAATGATTTCGATAGACAATAAATAACTAGGCAACTAATTGGGTCAGATCAGGGATCTAATACAAGAAATAAAGCTGGGTCTCAAATTAATTAATTATTCATGCTCGGCCCATTGAGCAAAATTAATTAATAAACACGGATTCATTCCACTAGAGAATCCGTCTTGACTTACTCCTTTATCCCAAATTAAGCAAGGGCTTGTATTTTAGACTTAATCGATCTTCATATTTAAGATGGAAATATCCATTAATTAATTAAGCTCCTTGACAACTTAAATTAATTAACATCTTATATTCATGAGTAGTACCACTCGACCTTATTAACACACTTTGAACTTAATCAACTTTGTCAAGTTTAGTGTGCTAATCCTTCGAGTTCCTCGGGGGATATTATCAACCCGTTTTACTAGGATACGGCCGCAAGATACGGACAACCGGCTGAGCCACAAATAACTACTAACACCCAAGATACGTAGATCCGGTCGCGATGGCGTTCACCATAGTAGGTCAAAGTGATAGATAGCCAATGCACTCGGTGAAGTCTTACCAAGCTTATGACCAGCTAAGTCACCGAGATCTTGGTTCTCCACTAAGGTCGGTTAGGAGAACATATCTCTCTGTGATCCATCAATACACCACCTTAAGTGTACCGGTAAAGACAAGCGACTAAGACAAGCCACTTCTTATCTAAAGCTGCGACTTAAGCCGACAACTTATCCACGAAGTTGTCTCGTTTATGATACTTGTTTATATCTTGTCGAGTTCAACCAATTTTTGTTGTCTTCTGTGATACCCGACACACTACACAAATCTAACTTTTGTACAAGATAAATGATTACATGTGCAAATATATACATTTATCAGATAGGAGAATAAAATAGTGGTAAGGACAAAAACACATTGTATACAAACATAAAAGGTGCTTCCAGTATAGAAAATCCCAACACCTTCCTGCCATGATTTAAAATATGCAAAGGAAAAATATCAGTATTGAAAGACGAATGTTATCAAGAACAATATACAATACTAATAATCAATAAGATTTACCAAAGTATTTCCGAGATATTGTAAGAGATGTTTGCAAAAGGATGAATGCTTTCTCAGAAATTCTAGGGTTGAAAAATTTTGCAGAGTAAAATGGCGGTTTCTAAACTTTGAACGTGTTTTTATATGATCAAGAAGATGAATAGTTATTAATCCACGATTCAATTTGAATCTGCTTTATGAGATGGACGGCTAGGATTTAATGTTATAAAATAGGCAATGATCAACTTAGCCGCCTAAGTCAAATTACAGTTGTATATAGCCAAAGAAGTAACTTGATTAGACATGCATTTAAAACACCATAGAGTTCAACATACTTTACATAGAATGTCGTGTATTAAATGTAAGTCGTTATATTAAATGACATTATCTAAAGCATTGAATACGAAGCTGAATCTGAATTATAAATGCACATAATATTTCATTGGCTCTTGAGTAGAGATACGCAAACATGTCGGTGAACATCGTAGTCGGTGATACCTCGTGTGGATGGTTCTTTGAGTCTCTTCGTGCTTGAATTAGTTTAGTGCGAGAGTGAACATTCCCCCTTGCTTTGAATGCTCCTCTCCACGAATCTACTTGCGATTGGAGTCGGTAGGGTCCGGCGAGACCTAGCTCTGCTTGAAAGTTCTACGAATCTCGCTTCGGCTAGAGGTTTGGTCGAGAATATCGGCCCTTTGATGGTCGGTATGGATCTTTTCCATCTCGATATCCTTCTTTTCGACATGATCACGAATGAAGTGGTGTCGATGTCCACGTGCTTGCATCTAGTATGAAGTACGGGGTTCTAAGTGATTGCGGTTGCCTTTGGAGGCTGTCGCGAGAAGATCGACACTTCATTACGAATGACATCATAGTCGCGTAGGCTTTTTGTCTCCGGCCAAAGGATTTGGGCGCGGCAACTTCCGGCGGCCATGTATTCGGCTTCGGTAGTTGGCGTTGCTGCTGAATGTTGTTTCTTTGAAAACCACGAAATCGACTTCTTGCCAAGGAGCGACAAGTTCTAGAAGTTGACTTTCGGTCGATCCTACATCTGCGTAGTCGGCATTAGAATAACCGAGTTAGTTGATATTATCATCTGCTTGGATACCATAAACCCGTGTCGGGTGTTCCTCTAAGATAGCGGAGAATCTCCTTTGCTTTGAGTCCATGTGACTACGCTTGGGATTCGCCCCGAAATCGAGCGTGGACACCTACATCATAAGTTATGTCGGGTCGGGTAGCGGTTAGATATAATAATGAACCAATAATAACACGAAATTCGGTATGGTCTATTGATACACCCTCTTTATCAAGATCAATTTTCATATTCTTACCAAGCCACTAGGTGCTTGTTTTAACCCGTCTGAGCCTTTACGAGTGCGGTAGCACGATGTCCTTGCTAAAAGCCGGAGGCTGTTCTACATAGACTTCTTCTTTCGATGCGGGTTCAAGAACGCAGACTTTACATCCTTTTGATAAACTACGAATCAACGATGTGTTGCGTAGGCTAGGAATAGTCGATTGCCTCCAATCTTGCAAGCGAGCGAAACTTTCGTCGAAATTTATCCCTTCGGCTTGACGGTAGCCTTTTGCCACGAGTCTTGCATTGTTCCTTACTATAACGTTGTTTTCATCTCGCTTGTTCTTGAAGACCCATTTTGTTCCAATCACATATTGATGCGGGTGCGTCATCAAGCTCCCATACTTCGTTTCTCGTGAGCCGGTTCGGCTCCTCCTGCATAGCTATGATTGATCGGCATCCTTGAGTGCGTCCTCAAGCGATTGAGGTTCTTGATGACAAGAAGCGAGGAATATAATGCGCTTTCTCCCCGACGAGAATGCGGATCTTGTCTTTACACTTCTTTGAAGGATCTCCATTAATCGGGTCGAAGTGTGAGCGTCCGGCCCACGATCGACGATGTTTCAACTCTTCATCCGAAATTTGATCAACACGAGATAGTAGGTGAGTTAGGCATTTCGGTTGTACTATTACGAGATTGAAGTCATTCGATTCACGAGAGTTAGGTCTCTTGAGTCACCGGATTCGGGGGCATTTAGCTCGGGAACTTCATTTGTTCCCCATGAATTATTTTCCTCGGTAGAGGTCTCGGTTACCACTTGGGTTTCTTCATCGACACTGAGTGACTACGGGATTGACACTTTGCTTCGGTAGAGTCGATACTGTTCGGCTACTTTCTCAGCTGTGGTGAGATTCGATTGTCTTATCTTCAATTTCCTCTTACGAATCATCATCCCAACAAAGTTTGGATCTTTTCAACTTTATCTTTTTTGGCTCGAGATCACATGCGATGTCCTCGGATTCCGATTTTGAGTTCTGCTCCTGTCTTGATAGCAAACTCATTAAAAAGCGACATGAGGGCTTTCCTCCACGTAAAGGGTCCGGTAGTTAAAAACTCACGAAGGCTTTCTTGACCGGGAGTATCCTAAGAAGACTCCACAGTCGACTTGCTATCAAAAGTCCTTAACTAGTCATTCCCATTATTGTGGATAAAGCGAGAACACCCCAAAAATATGGAAATAAGAAATGAAAGACTTCCTTACGTTCCATAGTTCATATGGTGTATTCTTATCTTTGCTTAGTCGATAGAGATATGTTACGAGTGTAACATGCGGTGTCGGTTATTACGCCCGAAATTTGGTTGGGAGTCCCGAGTGCGCGAGCGGGGGTTCTTCTTTGCTTCTTTGAGTGTTCTATTCTTCCTTTTAGCAACCCCATTTTGTTGAGGCGTGCGCGCGCGGATGTCTCATGCTCTATGCCGTCGGCTTTGCGGGAACTCCTCCACCATCGAATTCGGGAACTCGGTTCCTGCATGCGAACGTATCTTTATAATCTTGGTGTTCTTCTCGACAAGGCTTTTTCGAAGCGTAGGTAACTCTGTTTTGAAGTCGGATTTGTTGACAATAATTATGACCCGTGTGTAGCGCGAGTAGTCATCATTGACCACTAAAGCATACTTTTTGCCTCGATCGTCATTTGGAGAGGCTGGACCGAATAAATCCATATGTAGCGGTTGAAGGATTCCATCGGTGGAAGGTGATGGAAAAGGTGGATTTTGCTTCTTTGTTTGCTTTCCTTTCGGACATGCTTCACTTATTTGAGTGTCTTTCTTGAATACTTCATTCGGCGGTCCTCTTGCTAGATCGTTTCTAGCTAGCTTGTTGAGCGTCTTGAAGTTGAGATGGCTGAGTCTTACGTGCCGAGGCACCCCGTTACGTTGTCGTTCTTCGCCCGACAAACAAGCTCGGGTTCGGTGAGTTCCGATCGGCTACGTAGATATTCTTTTTGCGCGAACCCGATAATAATGTTTTCCTTGTAGATTTATCAATGACATCACGAGAACCGGCGTAAAAAATCACTCTATTCGAGTTATCACAAAATTGACTAACGAGAGAAGATTATCTTTGAAGTCCTTCAACATATGATACTCTTGGAGGCGTGGCGGTTCAATGGTGAGTGTTCCATAGCCTGCAGGTATAGCCTTTTGCGTTTTCTCCAAACTTCGATTATGGGTCCTTCTTCGATAGTATAATTCTTGATGGGTCCTTACGGTATGTCATGTGTGTCTTGAGCATCCGTTGTCCACATACCCATGGTCCTTGTACACTGCAAAAAGCAATTATATCCGGTACCCTTTATTTTTGATTTTGGGTCCTTAGATGTTAGTTTTGGAAACCCAAATATCGTCTCACGACCACAGTGGTCTCGGGCAGTTTCTTTCCACTTTGATCAACATACTTGACCCACTTTGGGCCGGTCGATCTTGACTTCGAGGCCTCACGGGTTCGGGAGTCACGATCTTACGAATGGTGGTGGGTTGCTTGACCTTTGCCTTACGAGCGGCTTTCTTCTTCTTCTTCTTCGACTTTTAGGTCATGTTCGACTATAGGATCATAATAATATGACTCATGCGAAATTTGGATGTGTCGTTTGTAGAGGTCCATCTTGATCGGCCCGTTTAACTCTGCTAGTTCCCCTTTGGTCGGGCTGGGGTGATTTTGAGCTAATCTTCTTGTCGAGATGCTTGATAGGTGGGATGAGGTGCCTTCATTTTACGTTTGTTCTTGGCTAGGGGGTTGGGAATTTCGGCGTTGATGGTCTCCCCCTTGAACAAATCTATCGGCCTAGCCGGTTCTACGGGCGTACGGGGAGGCGAGATGGGGAGGCTCCATGGCCCGAATCCAAGTGCCTCCTTGTAGTGCTTAGGCTTGTTGCTTGGCTAGCATGGCCTCAAGCTTCTTTTCGGCGCCCATGTACCGCTACGTCGTGCGATTCCTCCAAACATCATCACTTTTCTTAAGCGTTTCATGTTAGGTGCGAAGTCCTAACAACTCTTGTTTCAATAGACTCGGTTCGGTATCTTTACGAGTCGAGTCGTTGAGTCGATCTTGAGATCGATCTTCTTGATCTTTGAGGCTTGGCCATCGAGGGGTTTATCTCCTCCACGAGTCTCAACACAAGTCCTTCTAACTTCGATAGCAACTGACTCTCCTGAGAAAGTCTCTAATTTTCCACTTTCGGGGTATCCGACTCTCGAAGAGTCTTGCTTGAGATGCGGGCTCATCGAATCTGCTCGTTTAAAAGTTCTTCATCGGCGATCGAGAAGTCCAGATTCTCATGTGCACCGAGAAATAGTGTCGTGTGTGCGGTGTGAAGAGGGGTTAAATGGAGTGTGAGAGTTTACCTCATCCTCTTCTCTGCCCATAAGACACTTTTCGGCATCTTCTTCAAGCTCTAAGGCCATGAATGCCGCTTCATCGTTTGATGAATCCATGAAGTAGTCGACTTCATCGAGTCGTACGAGAGTTCACCGGCTATATATGCTTGGCGCTTCTTGATGAACTTCTCCCTTCGAGCTTTGCTTGCTTGCTCTCTCGGCGATGCGAGCTCGGGACGGTCATCTTGATAATGTATTGGCCTTTTGCGGTTGTAGCGGTGGTGACTCTCTCTTCTTTGCTCTCGCTTGTCTTTCGGCGAGCCGAGTCTTCTTGTTTCTGTGCAATCGAAGTATGCGAGTCGGGAGTGCACTTGGGTGTATATTCGGACTTACCACTTGGAGTCTCGACGAATATCGAGGGTTTTTGCCCCTCTCCTTCTCCTTCGATACTTCACGACAAGCGGTGCGTATTTCTTAGCTAGGTTTCCTTCTTGTATGTCGTTTGAGTGAAGGTTACGCCTTGCTAGACACGGGAGCCCATTGTTCTAGCGATGCTTTGAAAGCATAGTCAATTTGGGTGTCGGCTTCGGCTCTTGCTTCCTTTGAGGTAGGCCGAATTTGAACTCCTCGGCTTTTAGTTACGAAAGAGGAGAAATAATATCTAAGTCGAGAATGTCTCGGTAAAGTAGCAAATGGAGTCCCGATGTCAGTCGGCGGTGCTCTCGATATCTTGAGATTCATTTCTCGGTTGGAGAACGTCTTTCCCGGCCCGTTGATGGTGTTCATCGAGATCCGTAAATCGACATTAAGATCTTCAATAGTGTTGCTGGGCATGAGAGGCGGTCTCTCCGGCCTACGAGGTTCCGGCGCCGGTTTATTCGCTTTGATATTACGAGTCCCCGGACTCCGGCGGCGCTAGAGGCATCCCGAGGTTCCTTCGCGGACTTGCGGTCCTGAACTCTCTGAGATAAGAATCACTCGGGGTGGTCGGTATGGCGTTTACGGCAACCCGGTCTAAGTTGTGAAGCTTCTTCTCCTCAGGGGTGAAGAGACTTCTATCTTTGGGGATCTTCTTCCCGATCACCATGCCTCCTCCTTGTCTTTGGATCTTAGGTTTTCGACACTTATCAATCATGGGAATGATAGGTCCGTCCTCCGATACCTGCGTCAATCTTTGTTGTGGAGGAAAGTCGAGATGTGCCTCCATTCGACTCGCCATACCCCGTAGTTCTCTCACGAGAACATGGGTACCATCCTATTTCCGACATATCGAGGCATTGAAAATAGTGATATGAATTAAGAATGATATGCGGTAAAACATTTTCTAGATCCGTTCAAGTAGACCGGTTTCGGAAAACAAGAGTCGTAGAGAACTCCCGCTACGATACCAATTGTTGGTCCAGAGATAAAACGTTCGGGTGTAGAAATAATTTCTCAACTTAAAACGTGAACGGTCCTTTTTAGGAGGATGCGTCTGCGAACGAGGTTCGGTAGACCAAATAAGTAGTTACGGGTGCGTGGCGAGTGGCGGCTTCATTGAGGCACGCTGGGCGGGCGGGGTCGGAATTCGATGCCGTTCGGTGAAGTTCGGTATAGTGCGGAAATGTATAGGCCCCGGGTCGGTTGAGTTAGAAAACATTTTTAAGAAAGCTGTTCCGGTATATTAGTGCGATACGTTAAGCTTGCTTTGAGACTCGGTTGAATGATTTTGAAAGATATTTTCGGTATGAACATTAATCAATACAACGGTAAAGACACGAGAACACAAGCAATTTTAAAGTGGTTCGGATCCAGCAATCCTACGTCTACTTGTCCCAGAAAGATTAGGAGGCTATTTTATTATGCTTGAGTTAGTCTCGGTCGGTTTGTCTGCTTGGACAAACACTAGTCTTGAGATTTATGCTTGAGCAAGTCTCGGTTTACAAGATATCAAACTTAAGTGTTTGACAAACTCACCAACTATGAAGGAGTCCTTTACTGATAAGGATCGGTTTAGAGATGAACTCCTTCGTTCTAAGCTATAGATATGGTCAGGCGAGCTTAGGTTAGAGGGAAGGGAGCGAGAAGGTGGCTTCTAGAGTGACGAACGGTTAAGTATAGACTTTGGGTTCGTATTCAGTTGCTTGGATACTAGAGGCTTTATGATCTGATTCAGCTCGGTTCCCTTTGAGCAAGTATGTCGCCTTTCGCTGGAGATTACTCTATGAAGTTCTTGCAGAAAGCTTAAGTCGATTCTGAGTTGCTCGTGAATGCTCGTGTGTTCTTCGTTTTCTAGGTGAGCTTTAATTTGAAATCTTCCCTCTATTTATAGAGCGAGATACATAGATAGATCCGTTAGAGACGACGATCCGTGTGTCTCTCTCTTTTGGGTAGCTAACGGCTCTTTCAAAGTATGGTGGCGAGAGTCCTTTCCCTCCGTTTTACGGAAAGTTGTTGACTTGCGGCTTTAATCGAGAAAGTAGACGGTTGGCCGCTTGTCGTTGGTCGAGGTGAAGAGGGGTGAAGAAAGTAGGTGAGACAAACGAGACTTCAAGGTGGATGCGAGCCCGACTTCTACGTACCTCGTATGACTCTGTGATTTGACTTGTGAGATATTCTCGGAAAGGCGTCTCAGCCGATTCTTTGAGTCGATCTATGTTCGATAACATACTCTGTTTGAGTTTAGCTCTGCGAAGATCAACTACGAGTTCGGTGAACTACTTCTGTCGAGTTCGGTTCAAGCGGCTCCTTTCGATATCTTGCTCTGCTGAGTCGGTACTGCTGAGTCTTCTTCTTCTAGTGTTGAGGGCGATAGTCTGGCGAAGAACCGGCGGACGGGCGAGTGCTGAACCCGAGTCGAAGAGTGTCTTGCGAGTGCGAAACTCTCGAGAGACGGAACAAGCAATTACAACAAAATGTATTATCGGTCAAAGTAGGGTTTTGGGATTTTCAAATCTGCGAGCACTAGACTGCGAGTTGTCTCCCGGCGGTTTGTGGAGCTCTTGAATCATCTCCCAACATTTATTATCTCTTTCAAGAGTTGCAAATATATATAGTGTACATGAGCTTAAGTTTACGGCTATCATATCACATAATCAATATAGTTAAGAATATTTCTTAACAAACTCCTAGAGATATGATAATACGACGGACACTCGAATGACCATGATGAATGTATGCGGAACCTTCCCCCTTTATACGCCGTACACATTTTCACAAAGAAGATAAATTCTAAATCCATACACATTTTCACAAACAATAACATTAACCTGAGTTTATATTTGTAAGGGATGAGCGCTTTCAACTCTTTGAAGCATTTAAGTTCATTCATCAGAATCCTCATTGCTTTGTTATTCCAAGTGCATGCATGAATTAGCTTTAAATAACTATTGTTTGGTTGAAGAGAATTTGAGAGGAAAGAAAATGGGAGGAGAGAAATAGGAGAGAGTAAGATTTTCTCTCATTTGGTTAGAAGAGAAAAAGGAGAGAAGAGAGAAAAAATGGTGGGATCCATCTTAAAATCTTTTCTCTCCAAATATGTAGAGAAAATGAAGATAAAGAAAAATTTGATGCAAATGATCATTTTAACTTTAATACTCCCTCCGTCCCATTGGAAGCGACGCGTTTCCAATGGGCGCGAGTAAGAAAGTAGATAAAGTAGGTGAGAGAAATGATAAAGTAGGTGAGAGAAATGATAAAATATGATAAAGTAGGTGAGAGAAATGATAAAGTAGGTGAGAGAAAATAATTAATATAATGAAAGTAGATAAAGTAGGTGAGAGAAATGATAAAATATGATAAAGTTATTTCCTTTTTTGGAAACGTGTCGTTTTCAGTGGGACGGCCCGAAAAGGAAAACGTGTCGTTTCCAGTGGGACGGAGGGAGTAATATTTTATTGGAGGATATTTTTGTCTTTTCATATATAACAACATTCATTTTCTCTCCTATTTCTTTTCTCTTTCTCTTCAATCAAACAATATACAAAATACCCTCTTTCTCACCTAAAATAATATACAAAATACCCTCTCTATCCATTTATTTTAGTATAGACTATCCAGAAACACAACCATTTCTTTTCCCTTCTTTGTTGAAACGTATACGTGGGAAAGCCTAAGATAATTTTCTTCGGTGAGTTTTGAACCTATAACCTTTAGCCACATACTAAGCATCTTAACTACTATTTCATTCCAATGGGACAATTGCCTCTTTTTCTTATTATGATCACTATATTATTACCTTTTTTATTATATTTGTAGGGTTTCCTAGAAAAAGTCTGCAGTGATATGGTGTATTTTGTTGGCATCTGTGCTTTTACTTCGTTACCATTAAAACAATTATGTTACTTGACTCCTATGGTGTATTTCTTTCGATCAAGTAGTATTGTTTTCTGATTTACAGAAGACAATTTATTTTCTGAACTGGTGTTAACTTTCTGTTTCACATTTTGTAATCTAATATTTCTTATTGTATTTCATGTATCTCAATTTGTTTGCGAAAAAGAGAATGAATCTCTAGGTAGATTGAGGGACGTGAGTCTTATTATCATAGAGTAATATGGACTTATGTGAAACTTATTAGAAGAAAACCTTATGCTTTTTCATTAAAAATCTTTTCTTGATATTTATGTTTTGTTTCTGGATAGTGTACACTGATAAATAAATGGCGGAACTGAAGGTGGGATGGATGTATTTTTCTGGTACTCAAGCTTTCCTTAGAAGTCTTCTCTCTAAGATGTACTTCTATCTTACAAATATTATCATCTGTTAAAGATAAATTGTACGGCTAATGTTGTTGATCTTGAAGATACACTGCTGTCTACTTCATACTCTAAATTCCCCTTGTTTGTTCTATTAGTGTATTAATAACTATTGGAGGAATATAACAAAAGCAAAAGGAAAGAGAACCGAGGGACTTCACAATTTGAAATGTTTCTCTTTAACTATACTGCAAACAGTTTCCTTTGAAGAAAACCTTTCCTTTCTGCTTCTTTTGTTTTGGTGTTGTATTGGAGTATCTTCGCTGTCTTCTTATTCGATACCATTGAGAAGTCTTTTATTTGTATTCCACTGGGGGTTTCAGGTTTACCACTCCAGTTTCATTGACGAAGAGGGCATTACCAAAAAATGTGGTTGCCCTTTGCTTCCTCTAAAAAAGCCACATTAAAGGACCAGCTCCAGTCTCAGAACAAGGTCAGCTTCACCATTACTGTTAGTACCAAACCTAATCTAAATGAATCTGTTTTAATCGAATGTATTATGCAGACAGCACTGATGTTGTGGATGAAGCAATTACATTCTTTCGTGCCAATGTCTTTTTCAGAAACTTTGACATCAAGAGTCCAGCTGATAAGCTTCTTATCTACTTAACATTCTACATAAATCTTGCTCTGAAGAGGGCCGATGCTGAAGGAACTAAAACATTCATTGATCTCGGTTGGAGAAGGTCCCTGTGCCCGGGGAGCCTGGATTCCCATTCCAAGGAAGGAGCATATCAAGATGAATACTGTTTATTAGTCATTTTACTTTGATTGTATGAGTTGTGAATGCAGAGCTCTTCAGAGAATACTTGAAGCAGATACGGGAAGAAACTAGATCGATCAAATGGAACACCGAACAAATGGTGGCTGGCATTTTGCCAAAAGGAGCACAATGAAGAGTTATTTTACCTACACAAACAGAAACAAGTGCAGCAGCGATCAACCAACACTCAAAGAGGTGTTTTTCAGTTAAGAAGCCGCTCTCAGTATTTAGATGGCCTGCTCTCTATGTGATTATATGTTTTATGTAGCTACACACCAAAATTATAGCCTTTATTAACAAAGGAGAGCCTCAGCCAAGTAGTTACCTCTTATGATATATTTTCCAGACTTTCTTCATTGAATACTTCACATAATGGAATAAGTTTTTGTGATATTCATCCCTTTACTTTTATGAATCATGAAAACACAGCTTTGGTAAATTTCATGTGGCCAAGTATAAATAAATAAATTTAGCATAAAGTAGAATTCACACCAGGAGAAGCCTAACTTGGACTTCAATAAATTGAACCATGAATTCTTACATGTCAAACTAACCTAAAAAGCTTCTATTCTGGCTATTTCTTACTATAAGTCCCTAACCTATTTGAATGGATGCAGTCAAGTTAACATCCTACTAGAAATGAACCTGAAGCATCTGTACTATATCAAGCTAGAGAACGATGAAGTCAGCATGTACGGAACGCTTGCCAAAGGGCCACGCTCGCAAGCTAGCTCATGGATATCCTTAACAATGTCGAATACTGCATTTGGTTGTGCAAGTTTCAGCGCGTTTTCTGACATTTTCTCAAGCTCGTGTTTCTTTGTGCTGAACCATTCAGCCACTGTTCTTGCTGTTTCCTTGTGGTTCCTAGTGAATACGCCTGCCCCGTTATCGACTACATACGGGGCGTTCCCTTTCTCCTGTTCATGCAGAGCGAAACAGAACATACAGCAATGAACTCGAACTAAATCAAAGAAACCAAACCATCCTTTGATTATTGCAGGGAGAAAAGATTTACTGATCTTACTTGTCCGGGGAATGTAATCGTTTAGAACGATAGGAAGGCCTCGTATCAACGCCTCTGCAATGGTTCCCGGTCCAGCCTAAATCACATAATATTCATGTAAACAAAGAGATGACAAACAGTGTACTAGATCGAGGATATGAAACGAGGAATCAGGCGTACTTTAGTGATAATGCAGTCACAAGCACCCATCCATTTTTGCATCTGCTTCTCAAATCCTCTAATCTACATTCGGGAGCATACATATGAGCTCTGGATAAACCTATAATCTTGACTAACTAACAGTTGTGCATCACTTACCTTGACTGGGATTTTCCAGTCAAGAGATTGTAATGTGGCAGCAAGATTTATATTCCGGCCACAAATGATGATGAGTTGTCCGATTGGCTTGGCAAGTTCTTTATCATACAGAGACTCTCCCAGAGACTTTGCAGTTTTTCTTCACCGGTCCCATCCCCTCTCCGCCTCCCATTAACAAGACGGCTGGCAATGACGGATCCATCTCAAGCTCGACTCTTAAATCATCCTACATCCCAAACATTAGCAGAGGTAAATGAAAGAAAGAAAGAGAAAATGGTGACTACCTTGGATAGAATTGCTCTGCAGAAGGAAGGGCGGATGGGCAAGCCAAACACACGAGTTTGAGATTCTTCTAGGCCGTCTAGTAAAGCCCTCTTTGCTACGTCCTCTGAGGGACAGTACAATCGGTCCACAAATGGATGAAACCTTGAAACAATATGACATATTAGTCTTGACAGCTCTGGAGATTGTGCGACGAAAGAGGCGTGATTACCATGTCCGGTGGCAAGTACTAAGGTCTGTGATGACAGTAACAAAGATGACTTTTTTTCTGTAGGCCTTGCCATTTGAGCACCCACAGTGGAATATGCTGCATGAGCGGATGGACGCTAATGATGATGTCGGGTTTGTACTCCATTAGGCCCGCCTCTACCTCCCTTGCAAACAACAGAATATCAGCACACATGTGTGGATACATTATGAATTTGGGCTAATCTAAATTCATACTTGGCATAGAAGGCAGCAATAGCTGCAAGATAGACAGAGTGTATCCATCTGGGAGAAGTTCCATGGAAGGCAAATTTCCAAAGCTGGACATGTTTAACCATGAACTTATACTGCGCCTCCATATTATTCAACGGCCACCCAGTATACTCCTTCCACACATCTTTCACGATTATCTGCATAACATCAGACAGATGAAAACATTTCTTACAAACTGTATGCATCATTCATCTTAATATTACCATCAATCAGCCAGCACCACACATCATTCGTCTTAATGCATTTAAGATTATATCAAAACAAGAGAAAAGAAAAAAGTAATTCAACTACAGTGTGTATGGTAAAGCAAACATTTATTATATTTTCTTTTGTGCCCAAAATCTGACAAGCTGAATCAAATTTCAAGAATCCGAAGAAAGTATTCTTGAAGGTTGCTATTGTTTTGGTCATAACCACTAAAGTATTGCAATTAACCTCAAGAATCCCAAATTGTTTAAGGTTTATTCAGGAAATGAACTACATAACGATAGTTAGAAATGGACTAGATTTGTATAACATGAAGTGTCAATAATAGAAATTACAATCTCTTACAGTCACGGAATCACTTAGCAATTCTGCCATTAAATCTCTGGACTGTTTCATGAGCTAAAACAAACCTATAAAAGCTTTAATTTCATAAAAAATTTGAATTTCCATTATAGGCAAGTTTCAACTACAACATCAATATCCAACATCTAAGTATATACATGCACAATGCATTAATGACAACTAAAATGGAACAAAAGCCTCAAAAGGTCAAAGCCTACCCTGTACTCATCGCCGTACTCGAGGCGGAAGGCATCCCCTGATGGCCTCCGCCGATGCACGGTGGCCGCCGCCGGTATCGCTCATGAGAATGAGCACATTTTTGGTCCTCTCGGCGCCAATCTGTTCCAATTCCATGGTTCGATCTTCATCTTCTCGGAGGGAGTATTTGTACCTTTTGCTGCTCGTTCCACCAAATCCATACACCCCAACTTTCCCAAGAACCTTTTTAAAAGAACTCCTAGGAGTCCTAGGAGACTCCGCCTTCGTCAGCATATCTATAAAACAAAACAAATATATGAAGGATTCTAGGGAAAAGAAGTTCTAAAGAACCCAAGGAAAAAAAATATGATACAGCTAAATGATTCTAAAAGCTATAACGAACTTGCAATTTCCTTTTTTCCAACGAAAAATGGTCGGAGAAGCATAAGATGAAAGAGACTTTCTATTTTGTGTGTGTTTAAGAAAACGAAGAGACTTGTATAAATGTCCAAATCTTGAAGCAAAAAACTTCAACGAAAACCCGCGAAACCCTCCAAGAAAATATTTTTATGGCAAGAAAGAAAAGGACAATAAAACATGCGTCGAAACTTATACCTCTGCAGTTTCATACCTAGAACAAATAAAATCAAGAATTCACAGCCAGAACAAACCCAGAAAAAAAACTGATTCGAGGGTACAGGGGGGGAGAGAGATGAGTTGGACAGTTGGATGGCGGGGAGTATGAGATGGCAAATGAGTCGTTTTATTCACCGGATAAAAGGGAGGGAGGGACAACAATTATTAGGGTGTAACGGTTCGGTTTGATTCGGTTTTTTATGTATTTTAGGAACTGAACTGAATACATATAAATGGTTCGATTCGATTCGGTTTGATGTGTTTCAAAATATTGGAATCAAACCAAACGGCAGCCATTTTATAAATGGTTTGGTTCGGTTCGGTTCATTCGGTTCAATCTTTTTTATTTATTTATTTATTTTTTTAAATCCTAAATAATGCAGAAAATAATAGTTTATAGGATGTCGCTCATTCCAGAACTCGTAAGTATAGAGTTGTTCTTCCTTTCTCTTCTTTTGTATAGATTAGAATTGATCTTAACTTATATCCCAATATTTAAATCACAGCGATATTACTCATATAAGAAAGACAAATATTAAATAAAAAAATTAAAAAATAGGATATTGGTTCGGTTCGGTTCGAACCGTTCAAAAATTCTTGAAGCCGCGAACGAGCCGAATGTAAGCGGTTCCTAAAAAAATAAGCCGAACCAAGCCGCGGCCAAGGAATCAAACCACATTTTTCGGTTTGATTCGCTTCGGTCCGTCGGTTTCGCGATTCGGAGCGGAGCCACTTACACCCTCTAGCCATTATTACGCCCTTTGGGACAATGGCACGGAGATAAATATTTATCTTGGTTGTGTTTAATTTGAGCCGTTGGATTAACATACCCAGGACAATTGCTTGTGGAATCTTCGGATGGCAGGTCAGAATCTTCTTGCTCACGTGGCGATAGACGGAACCCACCTCTTAACTACAAAGTCCGTATGATGAATGATGTCTTGAGGGGTGTTTGCATTAGTTTAAACTTTTTTTTAAGTGCTTAAATTAAGAAGAAGTTGGTAAAAGTAGTTTATTAGAGAATTTGATGTGTGTTTGCAAAAAGCTGGCTTAAAAAGAATAAAAAGTTGAAAAAATAGTGTTTGCAAAATTTATCTTTGTAGTAGCTTATTTTGTGATTTATAAGTAAAATGTCAAATCATAAGCTTATCAGAAATTACAAATATGTCGTTAAGTTGGAGAAGTTGGTAAAAACTAGCAACCAGCTTCAACTTATTTCACTTAAATGTAGAGAATTTTTACGAATTTAGTTGTTGAAAGCATACTTCAAACAGTTTTTCGCTTAAATTAAGCTATAAGTTGAATAATTTAAGAGTTTGCAAACACCCATTTGAGTCTTCACTTGACTTTTGGTGTCGGCAACATCCGCATTCCTTATTTATTTAAACATTCAATCCATTATATTCTCTTTCTTTCGCATTAATTTTGGGGACAACTCTCTTTCTAATCCTTTTGAATAACTACATATAAATTTTAGTCACCAGTGAAAAAAATTAGTTATCTAGTCACTTTTGACAAGTAGGATCCACAATTATACACGACAACTAATTAAATCGCCATTATTGTCGCATTGTTGTCTTATCCAAAAACTTTTATTTTATCGGCATGGTTATTGCCTACAACAAAATCGCCTCGAGACATATTATTAAATAACTTATAAAATTATTTTATATTATCTTATCTAAACAAAATTAAATTATTTTATTATAGATTATAAATCATAATGAGGATAGAAGATTAAATTTTAAATTATCTTATTGAATAAACATTATAAAGTTATTCATAAAAGAGTTTTAAAAAAAGACGGGTAGTTAATATTTGTTATAGATATTTATAATAATTGTAAAGAAATAAATAACTTTATAGATTTATTATTTCTTGCCCAAATCGTCTCTCTATCTCCAAATCACCTCCCAGATCGCCTCTGTATCTCCAAATCGCCTCCCAAATCGCCTCTCTATCTTCAAATTGCCTCTTCTTCTCCCTCTTGGCTCTTTCGCCTCTCGCTCTCGTCTCTTTCTCTCACTCTCATCTCTTCCTCTTGCCTCTCCCTCTCCCAGTTGCCTTTCCCACTTTGTCGCCTCTCCTCGCCTCTTGCCTGTCGCCTCTCGACTCTCCGTATCATCATCATCTCTCCCTCTCGCCTCTCCCCCTCCTCATCACCTCTCCCTCACTCCTCTTCCTCTCGACATCGGGTCTCCCTCTCGAAATCGCCTCTCCGCCTCCCAAAATTGGTGCCAAACTTCAAGCAAAATTCGTCCAAAAACTTGAACTCATACCCAAGCCCTAAATCATAGTGGAGATATGGATCACCTTGCTCGGGTACACAATCTACGGTTTCCAAAAATAATATGTGTTACATGTGCATGTATGAGATTGATTGAAAATTCTGAGCATTTTGATTGAAGTTTGAAATGTAAGTTTTACGAATATTTGATTTTCTTATATGTGAGCGGGTGAATCGTAATTGTTATCCTCGATTATACGTTCAAGGTTCTTATAATTTGTTGATTATGTGATTTATAACATAAAACATGCTCTTTATCTAACAATACATACGTAGAAGATAGATGTTGTGATGTTTGTAAATTGTTTTTTTTTAATTGTAGAGTGAATGGACTTGGAAGAGACAATCTTTACAAGGGTTTAAAGGCGCCTTGAAGTACTACTTTGAGGCGTACGATAAAGGATATAATTGAAGTTTTGGAAAAAGTCGATTCGTTCAACAAATTTAAGTTGGGTTGCTTTGGCGGGTTTTTGCGATTTAGCAAGGAATTAATGCTCGTAAAGCATTAGTTGCCCTATTCACTCATGAGGTGTTGGTTCTGCTGCTTCGGAGCATGAGCTCTAGTTAGTGTTGGTTCGAGAAAATATTCGCTTCCGGCGAAGGAGTATGCGTTGATTACGGGGCTAAGTTTTGGCGTATCGGATTTGTTCGTCCCAGAGATTAAACGTTCGGGTGTAGAGGGGGTGAATACACCCGAAAATAATTTCTCAAATTAAAACGCGAACGAGTCCTTTTCGGGAGGATGCCCATCTTGAACAAGTTCGATGGGCCCAATAAGTTGTTACCGGATCGCGTAGCGGTAGTGACTTCAGCGGGGCCTGTTAGGCGACTTAGGTCGGAGTTGGTGCCGTTCGGTGAAGTTCGGTATAGTGCGAAAATGTGTAGGCCCCAGTTCGGTTGAGTTACAAAAGCGTTTTTAAGAAAACGGTTTCGGTATATTAGTGCGATCTGTTAAGCTTTGTTGAAACTCGGTTGAATGATTTTAAAAGATATCTTTAGTATGAACGATAATCAATGCAGCAATAAAAACACTAAAACCTGCAAGCAATTTTTAAAGTGGTTCGAGATCCGACAATCCTACGTCCGCATTTGTCCAGAAAGATCGGGAGGCTATTTTATTATGTTGAGTTAGTCTCGGTCGGTTTGTGCGCGGGGGAAACATCGGTCTTGAGATTTGTGCGAGCAAGTCTCGGTTTACAAGATATCAAACTTAAGTATTTGAAAAACTCTCCGGCTATGAAGGAGTCCTTTACTGATAAGGATCGGTTCAAAGATGAACTCCTTCGTTCTAAGCTATGGATATAGTTTCTTGAGCTTAGGTTAGAGGGAAAGAGAACGAGAAGGTGGCTTCTAGAGCGACGAATGGTTAAGTATAGACTTTGGGTTCGTATTCGGTCACTTGGATACTAGAGGGCTTATAATCGATTCGGCTCGGTTCCCTTTGAGCAAGTATGTAAGCCTTTCCTTTGGAGATTACTCTATGAAGTTCTTACGGAAAGCTTTAGTCGATTCTAAGTTGCTCGTGAATGCTCGTGTGTTCTTGTCTATGTCGTAAGCTTCAATTTGAAATCTTCCCTCTATTTATAGAGCGAGAGACATGGATAGATCCGTTGGAAACGACGATCCGTGTGTCTCTCTCTTTTGGGTAGGTAACGGCTCTTTTAAAGTATGGTGGCGAGTCCTTTCCCTCCATTTTTGGAAAGTTGTTGACTTGCGGCTTTAATCGAGAAAGTAGACGGTGGCCGCTTGTCATTGGTCGAGTGAAGAAAGTAGGTGAGGCAAGCGGACTTCAAGGTGGATGCGGGCGACTTCTCTATGCTGACTTATGAGATATCTGACGATCGGAAGAGGCTGTCTAGCCGTTGTTGAGTCGATCTATGTTCGGCGGCATACTCTGCTGAGTTCGGCTCTGCGAAGATCGACTACGAGTTCGGTGAACTACTTCTGCGAGTTCGGTTCTGCGGCTCCTTTCGGTTATCTTGCTCTGTTTGAGTCCGGTATTGCTGAGTACTTCTTCTTACAGTGCGGGGCGATAGTCTGCGAAGAACCAGCGGACATAGCGGCGCTTTGAACCGTATTGAAGAGTGTCTGCTGAGTGCGAAACTCTTAAAGACGAGAACAACTAATTACAACGAGAATGGTTCGTCACTTTCAAGTAGGGTTTTGGGATCTTCAAATCTCGAGCACTAAACTACTAAGTTGTCTCCCAGCGGTTTGTGGAGCTTTCTTGGATAATCTCGCACAATTTCCCCCTATTTGATGATGCCAAAACCTAACACTTACAAGCTGTCGAGAAATAAAACTCCTTACAAATATTACAAGTAGAATCGGTGGAGTTGTTCTTCAAGTTCTAGACTGCGGGGAATTCGGGGAAGAAAATATCGAGAACTATACTGAAAACTAACAACGATTTCCCCATTTACTAACAACAATCTCCCCCTAATCTATCAAACCCGAATCTATCAAGCTAAGTAAAAACTGACAGATATAAATATAAATATTCAGTGAGTGTGTGAGTCAGTAATCACTTGGGTGATTCGAGTGTTAAGCATAAAAGATAACAAGGCCGTGTAGACGATAAGGAATTGTCAGGGCCGAACTGCAATGATGTTTATATATATAGAAAGATCAGTACAGTACATCATCTTGCTATTCTAGAGAAAGGAAAACAAAGATACATAGAAGCTACCAACTATCTCCTGAACTGCTGAATCCGCTTTTTAAAATCTTTGGACTTCTCCTTAGGAAGCGGCAGTCCATACATCATGTATGTATCTCTCCTCAGCTTCAATATCTGTGCCATATCAGCAGGATCCGTCTCATCGAGATCGGTGGCTTGAGCAACACTCTTAATTTCTCCTTGATGACCCCGATATGTAGGGAACCATCAAGCTTCGGTGGGGGAGGCGAGAGAGGTCTTGGAGGCTGGAACCACGACATCAACCTTCTCGGCTAGGGCCCTTCGAACTCTTGCACATATTTCTGGATCACTCTTCAGAAGCCACTCAGCAAAGGCTATTGACTTGTGCATGTCGGGCCAATACCTCCAAAAATAGAACCTCTTAATGAAGTCGGCTTTCGGCGTCTCCCACCTACGAGTCCATTCCCATGGCGTCCAAGTATCGACTACGGGCCGTACGTGGATCTTGAGGTCTTTGGGCTTCACTGAGTCTTTTGTACTTGTATGGAATTTCGGCCTTCTCGGGAACCCTCGACTTGCTTCTTTCTCGGCGCTTGATCTCAGAGCCTCACAGGTCGGTGAGTCTAAGCCTTTCCACTTGCTTCACTAATTTGCACGGCTTGGCTCCTGCTGTCCAAGTATCTTTGCATCGATCCCAGATCTCTTTCATCTCTTGCTCTTGAGCACTTAGAGGGGTATATGATGGAATGTGCTCTTGTTCCTCTTACGAATCGGCGGGTGTTGAAGATTTGGATTTTGAAGTGCCCTCTTGGCCGGTTCTTTGCTTTTTCTTTCTTTGTTCTCTTTCCTTCTCCTTGTCGGCTTCATCGTGAGCTTTAGATTCCTTGGGTGTAGCCTTGTCCCGAGGGCTTCCTTCCCCTACGAACTTTGGTTACGCCTTTGGCGAGTGTTTCTTTGGCTTATTGGCGGCCTGCGCCTCGGCTATCTCCACTTTGCCCGGCTTCTCATCGGTGCAATCCGAGCCTCTTCCTCGGGAGATATGAACCTTTTGGTTCCTTTCTTTTTAGGTGGAGTAGGAAGCTTGATATCTTCTTCCCTTTCCCTAGGCTGGAGGAGGTAGAGGGACTTCTTCCTCTTCGGTCCTCCTCTGCATACTCGGCCGACCTTAATAATATCACTAGGAGTTTGGGTTCACGACTCTTTGTGTCTGAGCCGCTTGGGCCGGTCTCGGCGGGCGCTACAACCCCTGCTTTCTTTTGAGACACCCTAGGCCTCACCACGATCTTGCTTTGGCGGTGGGAGCGATGGGAGGCGGTTCTTGAGTGCGAGTTGCTCTGCCCCACTTGTCACGACCCCCTCGGTGCTCTCAGGTACCTTTTTTTCTACCTTCCCGCTTTTTAGCATTAGCAAATAGGCCAAGGGTAGGTACACACCTTCTTATCCGGTGGTGTAGGCTGAGGCCGGCTTGTCCAAAGCGTCCTGTTTGTTTGACAAGTCTCTCGTGGAGTTCATTCCTCTCATCGTAAGTTCTTCGTTTGTATCTCCACCGCCGGTCCGAATAGCTTGCAAGTTGAGATCTATTTTATCTTCCATGGCCTTCGAGATTGTGCGGGTCGAGCTCGGCGGCTCGAAGCTTCCATCGTTCTGCTTTGCTTTGTCGAGTCGGCTCTACGAGTGGCTAGTGCATCGATCGATATTATAGAGAGTCGGGTGCGGGAATTCGAATTGACGTTACGAACCCCTTAATCTCCGCACTCACGAGCACGAGTGGTGCCTCCATATCTTATGGACGGCGCGGGCGAGGAGTCGGTTACGAGCACCTTGACTCCACGAGGGCCCTTGCCCCTTGTCTTCGATCGTCGGCTCCTCGGGAGTGGGCGCTAGCTTCAAATGCGAACCCAGCAACAAGCTGAGCCCAGGTCCATGCGGTGCGAGAGGTACCCGGCCGGCCCGTCGTCCTGAGGGAGGATCTTTGAGAGGTGGTTCAACCGGTTGTAGTAGGAGCATCCTCCTCCCGGTTGAGTTCCCTCATCGAGGCTTCTCGGGGCACGAATCACGGGTCGGGTCTGATCGTCGGGGATTAGACCCGTCGAGGGAGCGGCTGCGAAGTGGGTAGTCGGTCGTTTAGCGGAGCGAGTATAGCCGCCCTCGGATCCTCAGGGAGCGGATATCGGCGAGGCTTGGAATAGCTTATCTTCTCCCGAATCATCGGCTCCTCCTCGTGGAGTTGTTCGCGGGAGTGGTCTTTGGATCAACCTATTCGGTGTTGACCACGCACGGAACCGGATGAGAGTATGAAGCATGACTGTCTTACCAATATAACCAGAGTCGAGTGGCCAGACTATTTTTGGGATGGCTTACGGAAACTTCTCGGGAGGCTACAGGTTGTAACGTTGAGGCCTCCATCCCGATAGTTTCGACTCTCGGGCGATCTTCAAATCCTCAACTTCTATCGGAGGCGTTTATTTTTCGGCGGATGGGATGCTGGCTGAGTGGTGGATTGCCCAGGGGTGCGAGTAGGAGTAATCGGATCGGCTTCTACCCCGCAGGTCTCTTGCTTCACCTTGTTCGGTGGAGACGGCCTTCTCCGGCGCGGTGCTTGTCTTATCGAGAGGACTGCGCACCGTGCGTGAGTTGTAGAGGAGGTACAACCGCGGCTTCCAGCTTGACCTTCTTCGACTTCTTGGTCGGTGTCTTCTTAAGCTTGCTTTGGGAGGTGACCTCTTCTTTGATGGAGTGGAGGTCTTCGAGAGCACTTGCTTGGGCTCGGCGGGGCCACTGAGCTAATCTGGCTTTGAAGGGCCTTTGCCACTGCTTTCTGGAACTTCACCTTCTTAGGGTTGAAGTACATTTTGTCTGCATAGACCACATGATCAGCTCCATAGAGATCTTCGATCATTATGGAGAGCTTCAGTCCGTAGAGGAGTTTTCCCTTCACGGCTAGGCGGTTAGTGGATCGATCAAATTTTCTTTGCTGAGTCATGAACTCCTTTAAGAAGAACTTCATCCGATTTATTTTCGCTTGATCATAGATGGCCATCATCATGTGAATTTTTGGCCTTGATACTTGGTCAAATGACCCAGCCTGAGGCTCTGAACTTAGGGAGCATGGCATTCTTTGGGAAGGCAGCTCTGAAGGTGGTAGGCTTCCCGCATAATATTTCCAAGTATTCGTCCATGATATCGTCTTTGTAGCCCATTTGTCTTTGAATCCCTCGCTCGGAAGCTAAAAGCTTTGCTGAAGAACTTCCTTGATTGACATCAGCTTGATTTCTGGCACAACACGGGGCGGGGTCTCCAATCGATGAGTGACAAGCGACATCGATATCCCCGTCTATTGATTACGAGTTCGAGATACGACTCGGCGATCGGCGTGGAAGGAAGTAAGATGGCTTCCTAGAAAGAAAGGCCTCCGGCCACGACGCCCTCGGCATGTCGAATATCTCCTCCATGAAGTCTAGATCGCAAGCGTCGAAACTCCATCATCGGCTCACACCATACCGATCCTTCTCGAGGATCTCCTTCGTATCAAGCGGAACATTTACGTCTCTTCTGCCATGGTTTATAATCTGCAAAGGAAATATATCGATATCGAAAGAAAAATATTATCAAGAACATATACGATCTTTGAATAATCATTAAGATTTACCAAAGATGTTTCTAAGAGATTGGAATAGAAGTTTGCAAATAGACGAGTGCTTTCTCAGAAATTCTAGGGTTTGAAAATTTTGCAGAGTAAAATGGCGGTTTCTAAACTTTGAACGTGTTTTTATATGATAAAGAAGATGAACAGTTATTAATCCATGGTTGGTTTAAATGCGCTTTTAAGATGGACGGCTAGGATTTAATGTTATAAAATAGCCAATGATCATTTAGCCGCCTAAGTCAATTACGGGTGTATATAGCGAAGAAGTAACTTGATTAGACATGCATTTAATGCGCCGCAGAGTTCAGCATACTTTACATAGAATATCGTGTATTAAATGTAAACCATTATATTAAATGACATTTTCTAAGGCATTGAATAAGAAGCTGAATCTGAATCATTAATGCACATAATATTTCATTGGCTACTTAGTAGAGATACGCAGGCATGTCGGTGAACATCGTAGTCGGTGATACCTCGTGTAGATGGTTGTTGAGTCTCTATGTCTTGAATAAGTTTAGTATCGAGTGAACATTCCCCCACTTGTTGAATGCTCCTCTCCTAAATCCGCTTCTTGGTGGAGTCGGTAGGGTCCGATAGACCTAGCTCTACTAAAAGTTCTCGAATACGGCTTCGGCTAGAGGTTTTGGTCGAGAATATTTGCCCTTTGACGGTCGGTATGGATCTTCTACGTCACGATATCCTTCTTTTCGATTTAATCACGAATGAAGTGGTGTACGGTGTCCACGTGCTTGCATCTAGTATGAAGTACAAGGTTACAGTGATTGCGATAGCCTTTGGAGCTATCGCAAAAGATCGACACTTCATTCCGAATGACATCATAGTCTCGTAGGCTGCTTGTCTCGGCTAAAGGATTTGGGTGCGGCAACTTCAGGCGGCCATGTATTCGGCTTCGGTAGTTAACGTTACTGCGAATGTTGTTTTCTTTGAAAGCGCGAAATTAGCTTAGTGCCCAAAGGGCGACAAGTTCGAGAAGTTGACTTTCGGTCGATTCTACATCTGGATAGTCGGCATCGGAATAACCGGTTAGCTCGATATTATCATCTGCTGGATATCATAAACCCGTATCGGGTGTTCCTCTAAGATAGTGAAGAATCTTCTTTCTTGAGTCCATGTGACTGCGCTTGGGATTCGCTTTGAAATCAAGCGCAGACACCTACAACACAAGTTATGTCAGGTCGGGTAGTAGTTAGATATAATAATAAACCCTGATAATAGTACGAAATTCGGTATGGTCTCTTGATACTCCCTCTTTATCAAGATCAATTTTCATATTCGTGTTCATCGGGATCTTGATTGGTTTGCTTGGATGTGCGTACCGAACTTCTTGATGAGGTCTCTAGTGTATTTGCCTTGATTGATGAATGTTTCCTTCTCGGATTGTTTGACTTGAAAATCGAGAAAATAATTCATCTCTCCCATCGTTGACATCTCGAAATTATCCTTCATCATTTTCTCAAATTCTTGACACGTGATGGCGTTCTTCGATCAAAAATTATGTCGTCTACATAGATGCACAAGTAAAATGTCGTCTTCCGGTCGAATCTTTGAATAATGTGCGGTCTACTTGTGCCCTTTTGAAAACCTTTACGAAGAAGAAACTCGGACGGGGTATCGTACCTAGCCACCTAGGTGCTTGTTTTAACCGTCTGAGCACTTTACAGTGCAGCCCAGGCACGATGTCCTGTTTGAAGCCGGGAGGAGGACGTTCTACATAGACTTCTTCTTTCGATGCGCCGTTTATGAATGCGAGACTTCACATCCATTTGATAAACTCCGAATCGTTGATGTGTTGCGTAGGCTAGGAATAATCGATTGCCTCGATCTTGCAGCTTTGGAGCGAAAGTTTCGTCGAAATCTATCCCTTCGACATGCGGTAGCCTTTTACCACGAGTCTCGCTTTGTTCCTTACTATAATGTTGTTTTCATCTCGCTTGTTTTTGAAGAACCATTTAGTTCTAATCACATGTTGATGCTAGGAGTGCATCGACAAGCTCCCATACTTCATTTCTTGTGAACTAGTTCGGCTCCTCTGCATAGCTATGATCAATCGGCATCCTTGAGTGCGTCCTCAGCGGGCCGAGGTTCTTCGGTAGACAAGAAGCGGGGAATATAATACACTTTCTCCACGACAAAATGCGGATCTTGTCTTTACACTTCTTGAGGATCTCCAATAATTAGGTCGAAGTGTGAGCGTCCGGCCGCGATCGGCGATGTTTCAATTCTTCATACGAAATTTGTTCAACACGAGATAGTAGGTGAGTTAGGCATTTCGGTTGTACTATTCTAAGATTGAAGTAATTCGGTTACGAGAGTTGGGTCTACTGAGTCACCAGGTTCAGGGGCATTTAGCTCAGGAACTTCATTCGTTCCCCATGAATTATTATCCTCAGTAGAGGTCACAGTTACCACTTGGGTTTCTTCATCGACCTGAGTTACCTGGGATTGACTACGTTCGGCGAGTCAATACGTTCAGGCTTCTGCTGCTGGCTGAGATTCAGTTGTCTTATCTTCAATTTCCTCTTCTGAATCATCATCCCAACATAGTTGGATCTTTTCAACTTGATCTTTTAAGCTCAGATCTTGTAGGCGCTTCTTGCGTGTCCTCGGACTCCAATTTAGAGTTCTTGCTCCTATCTTGATAGCATACTCATTAAAAACAACATGAGGGCTTTCCTCCTTGCAAGGGGTCGGTAGTTAAAAACTCGAAGGCTTTCTTTGACCGAGAAATATCTGAAGAAGACTCCACAGTCGACTTGCTATCAAAAGTCTTTAAGCGATCCTTCCCATTATTGTGGATAAAGCGCGAACACCCAAAAATATGGAAATAAGATATGAAAGGCTTCCTTCCATTCCATAGTTCATATGGTGTCTTCTTATCTTTGCTTAGTCGGTAGAAATGCATTACGAGTATAACATGCGGTGTTAGTTGCTTACGCCCGGAATTTGGTTGGGAGTCACAGTGCGAACGGCGGGGTTCTTCTTTGCTTCTTTGAGAGTTCTATTCTTCCTTTCGGCAACCCCGTTTTGTTGAGGCGTGCGCGCGGGGGGGCGTCTCGTGCTCTATGCCTTCATCTTTGCGAGAACTCCTCCACCATCGAATTTAGGAACTTAGTTCCTGCATGCGAGCACGTATCTTTATAATCTTGGTGTTTGTTGGTCGGAGGCGAGGTCGGGTGTAGAGGGGGGTGAATACACTGAGTTCAAGTTATTTTACTCAAACGTGAAGGACGGTGAGGCGTGTAGGTTGCTGCTGAAGAACGCAGTATCAAATAGTAACCTTCGATAGCGGGTCGAGTGAGTCGGCCTGCGAGTCTCTCCTATTGACTTTTGTCGGTACTTGATTCTCATCGGAGACTTTTGTGCGGATAAGTGTGTAGGGCCGGTAGATTTCGTCTCGGTTGAAAGCGTGTTTTTAGTAAACCAAATTGTTTTGGCTAGTGCGCTTTCCAGAATACGTTTTATGCAAAGTATGAGTTTGTAAGAGATTTGTATGCGGTGCGATATAACGATGCGACACAAGCAATTTTTAACGTGGTTCGGATACGCAAGATCCTATGTCACGGTCTGCTTGAGCGGGAGGTCTTGTTGATTAATCGGAGCAAGCCCCGGCCAAGGTATCTATGCGTTTTTGGACAAACCGCTTCTAAGTTAATGTCCTTAGCGACTTTACGGTTCAAAACTAAGTTTGAAGGGGAGGGGATTTTCTCCAACTATGAAGGAGTTCTTACAATAAGAACAGTCACAAAATGTGAACTCCTTCGAATGTTACGAGCTATAGATATGAGCGATTGAGCTTAGATAGAGAAGAGGGATCTAAAGAAAGAAACTACAGAGAGAAGAACTAAAAATATTACGCTAAGCAAGTTCTTGGCTTTGGATCTTCTTGAAAGCGCTAGAGTGTTTTGAAAGCTTGAGCTTGTAATCCCTTTTATATCCCGTGCGTGAAGCTCGGAAATGCTTCTCTATTTATAGTTGTGACCCGTGTATTTGCCCGTTGGAGAGGATGATGCCACGGGTCACAAGCATCGAGGGAAACGACCATATGTTTGAATTGTTGCGGCGAGTTGTTGATTATTGTGCGATGAGAGCAACTTTAGTAGGTCGGAGTAGGTAGAGCATAGACGGCTTCTCATTGGTCGAGGTTTGTGGTAGGTGAGATGCGTCGGACATCGGTCTTCATCGGAGTTGACTCTCACTCGTCCTCGTATGATCTTACTGCGACTTTCGAATGATGTTAAAAGGCTGGGTCGTTTTTACGTCGGATACGGTGGGCTGATAAGATCTCTGTCTTCTTCGTGCGAGTCTGGCGATAGTGTATATTCTGCGAGGTAGTCGGTGATGACTCACAAGGTGCTGAGCTTTGAATATAGTGTTCTTACAGCGTGTCGGTCGGTGATGAGATGTCTTCTGCGAGTGATGATCGGTTGATGACTTGAGAACACGGTGATAAGCGAGATGAGTCCTCTTACAAGAACTGCGATAAGGTAATACTAAGTATCCTCTAAGTGGTTGTTAAGACAAGCCGTGACTCGTAACCCAACGGTGTTCTTCTCGACATGAGCTTTTTTCGAGAATCGTAGGTAACTCTGTTTTGATGTCGAGACTTGTTGGCAATAAATATGACCCGTGTGTAGTGCGAGTAGTCGTCAATGACCACTTAAAGCATACTTTTTGCCTCGATCGTCGCTTTGGAGAGCTGGGCCGAATAAATCCGTATGTAGCGGTGAAGGATTCCATCGGTGGAAGGCGATGGAGCAGGTGGATTTTGTTTCTTTGTTTACTTTTGAAGGAATATTAGGGTTTACGGTAAGGCTTTTACCTTCCTCTGGGTGTGTTGTCGCGGCTCCGATTGTTGCTCTGTGTCGTATCTTACGTCGTGTCCCGGCCTTTTTCTCCCTACGGGTGGTCGGAGATGCGAAGAAAATAAATTTATTCTCTCTCTATAAACTCACGCCACTCTCGATTTTTATGAATCGGTTGTGTGAGTTTTACGAGCGAATACTAATATATATAGGCTTCAAAAACCTATATAATATTAATATATTTGTAGCCCGTTAATTTAATTATAATCGATAGGCTTCTATTAAATCGACCCATAATATAATTAATTAATTTATTGGGCTACTAATATTTATCAATTAATTGGCCCGGCCCGATTAATTCCAGAATAAATAACATTATTAAATAATGTAAAATACATTAATCCATTAATAATGAATTACGAGAGATAATAAATTACTAGGCAACTAATTGGGCCGGATCGGGGATCAATACGAGAAATAAAGGCTTGGGCCTCCAATTAATTAATTATCCATGCTCGGCCGAGAGCAAAATTAATTAATTAACACGGATTCATTCCATTCCAGAGAATCCGTCTTGACTTACCCCTTTATCCCGATTTGAGCAAGGGCTTGTATTTTAGACTTAATCAATCTCAGTATTTAAGATAGAAATATCCGTTAATTAATTAAGCTTCTTGTTTGCTTAAATTAATTAACATCTTGTATTCTTTGAGTAGTACCACTCGACCTTATTAACACACTTTGAACTTAATCAGCCGTAGGGTTTAGTGTGCTAATCCTTTCGAGTTCCTCGGGGGATATTATCAACCCGTTCTCGGGATACGGTTCGCAAGATACGAGACAACCGGCTGAGCCACAAATGACTACTAACACCCCGAATACGTAGATCCGGTTCGCTCGTTGGGCGTTCACCATAGTAGGTCGAGGTGATAGATAGCGAATGCACTCGGTGAAGTCTTACCAAGCTTAAGACTAGCTAAGTCACCGAGATCTTGGTTTTTCCACTAATGTCGGTTAGGAAAACACATCTCCTTTGTGATCCGTCGATACACCACCCTTAAGTGTACCGGTAAAGACAAGCGGCTAAGACAAGCCGCTTCTTATCTAAAGCTGCGGCTTAAGCGAGAAACTTCATCCTTAAGTTGTCTCGGCTATGTTAGCTTGTTTATATCTTGTCGGTTCAACCAATTTGTGTTGTCTTACGTGATACCCGACACACCACACAAATCTAACTTTTATACAAGATAAAGGATAACATGTGCGAATATACATATTTATCGAGATAGGAGAATAAAACGCAGTGGTAAGGACAAAAACACATTGTATACAAGCATAAAAAGTGCTTCCGGTATACAAAATCCCAACAATTCTCCCACTTATACTAAAGTAAACTTTTAGTATACAATGTGTCTATATCTCGGCTATCTAGGTACAAACTAGTACCCGACTATATGTTAGCTATCTATCATATCTATCACGACATCTTCTCCCGCTTATACAAAAGTTTTACGTAGTCCTAAGTGGGGCATCTCTCACCATCCCAAAGCCGCGAACATGCTTCTCGTAAGCGGGGAGTGGTAAGCTCTTCGTGAAAGGATTAGCTAGGTTGACTTCGGTTCCAATTTTGTCAATCACCGGGTCACCTCGATTTACGAATACTCGTATAATATGGTACTTCTGTCTATGTGTTTAGACGCCTTGTGAGATCTAGGTTCCTTAGAATTTGTTCTTGCACCCGCATTATCACAATAAATCGTGATCGCCTTAGGCAAATTCGAACAATATAAAGATCTTGGAGGAAATTCTTGAGCAGCTTGCCTCTTTCGAAGCTTACGAGCGGCCGCATACTCTGCTTCCATGGTTGAGTCCCGCAATGCATTTACGCTTTGCACTCCTCCATGAAACGGCTCCACCTCCCAAGGTAAACACATAACCCGAGGGTAGACTTCTTCTCGTCGGCGTAGTCGGCTCGGAAATCCGATTACGTATAACCCAAAGGCATTTAGGCGTTGACGGGTAAACAAGCTTTATAATCTCTAGTCCGTTTAAGGTACTTGAGAATATACTTGACCGCGATCCGGTATTCCTTTCCGGGGGTTAGGCGATATCTTGAGACCATGCCTACGGCGTATGAGATATCTGCTCTTGTACAAATCATCGCATACATGAGGCTACCGGCGGCGGAAGCATATGGTACTTGCCTCATACTTTCTATCTCTTCGGGCGTTTTTCGGGGGCTGATTCTTGGATAGAAAAATGCCGTGTACGAAAGGTACTAAACCTCTCTTGGCTTTTGCATGCTAAAACGAGCAATAACGGTGTCGATGTAGGACACTTGTGACAAGCTTAACATCCTTTTTACGCGATCTCGAATAACCTTGATCCCGAGGATGTAGCGGCTTCACCTAAGTCCTTCATTTGAAGCGCTCGGATAACCACGTCTTTACGTCGATAACACTTCAACATTATTGCTAATGCGAAGGATGTCGTCTACGTAAAATGCAAGAAACACCAGCGATCCGTTAACGCAAATACGTTACACACACCTCGTTAGGACAGGATGCAAATCCATAGGATTTGACTACTTCGTCAGCATTTGGTGCCATAGCAGAAAATCTTACTTAAGTCCATGAATAGACTTCTTAAGCTTCCAAATTAGATGCTCTTCGCCCTCCTTCACATAACCATCACAGTTTGTTTCATGTAGATGTCCCTACCTTTTCAAGGTGACCGTTTAGGAATGCGGTTTTGACATACGTTTGCCGGATATCTGGGTTTATGTGGTGATATGGCAAGGAGAATCGAGAATGGACTTGATCATTGAGTACGGGCGAGAAGGTGTCTTCATAATCGATACCTTCTTTACGGGTAAAACCCTTCGCCGCAAGCTTTGGCCTTAAATGCCCGTGATCTCTTCATTCGGTGCTCTCTCTTTCTCTTGTATACCCACTTACTACCAATAGCATTGAAGCCCTTAGGTAGTTCGGTGATCTCGTATACATCCATACTCGATTATGGACTCAAGTCGAGTCCATGGTGCATCTATATCTCCCATTTGCTTCGTTGTAAGTCCGGGGATCCACGGTATCTTGTTCATGCCGGGGAGATAATTAAACGTCTCCATAGTGAACATATACCGTCAGGTGTAAATATCACCCTCCCGCTCGTCGAACGGTGTCGGGGGGCGTGTTAACGGTTGTGCGATTACTCGTGGAGTACTATCTTGCACCTTGGTACATTCAAGTGGAACCCGACCACCTTGTAATTCCTCAAAGATGATGTCGACTCGAGATTTTTGGTTACTAATGTAATCCTCTTCTAAGAACCGGCGTTAGGGCTAACAACGATCTTACGTTCTTTAGGATCATAAAAGTATCCACCTTTCGTTTCCTTCGGATGCCACTATGAACAACATCGCCTACGAGCGTGATTCCCGATTTGTCGGCTTTGCCTATTTAGCACATAAGCGAGGGATAACCCCCCAAATCCTTAAGTGGTGCATCTTTGGGTTTTGTGCCCGCTCCACGACTTGAAAGGGATCTTTTGTACCGACTTGGAATGCACACGGTTCGGCAAGTATCTTCTGCGATCTCTAGGGCATATCCCCAAAAGAAGCGCGAAGTTGCATAACTCATCATCGGCCGAACTATCTCTAAGAGACTTCGGTTCCTTCTCTCGACACACCGTTACGTTGGGCGTGCCGGTGATGTCGGTCAGGGATGTAATCCCGCGTGCATTACTCAGTAGTCCTTGAACTCGTTGGGCGGTATTCCCCATCACGATTAGATCGTAGTGTTTTGATTTCTTTACCTAGCTTCTTCTCCACTTACGCCTTGAATTCCTTAAAGGTTTCAAAGCGATCCAACTTGTGGCGAAGAAGGTAAACATATCCATACCTCGAGGTAATCGTCGGTAAATTTGACGAAGTACTCATACCCTCCACGAGCTTGTGTAGACATAGACCCACACAAGTCGGAATGTATCAAACTTAATGCTTACGTGGCTCTATAACCTTGTGCCTTCAAAGGCCTAGTCATCATCTTTCCTTCCAAACGGGTTTCACAAGTTGGAAGCGGTTCAATCTTGGAGAGACTCCAATGATCCGTATTCCACCAACCTCGAGTCTGTTAAGATTGATGTGACCTAGTCTTAAGTGCCATAGATAAGTTTGGTTTTACCTTAGAAGACTCTTTCCTCTTCTTAGGATTTGATGATGAGGAAGCGATATTAACGAGAACTACGCGATTTACAAGTAATAGTATATAAAGATCCGTTTAATGGTCCGTGCCGAGATAAAATCATCGTCTTTCATGATAGAAACTTCACTATCAAAACTTGATTTATAACCATCCATGGTGCGAGTTTTGAAAGCAGAAATAATGTTTCGCCTAAACTTCGGGCACATATTAAACATCTTTAAGTACTAAAAGCGAGAACTATCAAAAGATAGATTTAAATCTCCAATGGCAATTTCATGAACTTTCAATCCATTGCCCATTGAGACTACCACCTCGCCCGTTGCTCGATTACCTTTTACGCAAGAAACCTTGCAAGGTGTAACAAACGTGAGCGGTTGCCCCCGAATCCGCTACCCGTTCATGGGTAGAAGAGAAGCGAGCAGTTTCGATTACAAGAGCGACTCGCGTCTCTTTACATTTTGCCTTGACATCCTGGATTATAATTCTTCCGGTGTCCTTTCTTACCATTCTTGAAGAACCTTCCTTTCTCCTTTGACATTTGCATGTCGCCGGTAAGGGACCGTCTTCTTACTCCCATTTGCTCTTCTTGAAATGTCCACCACTTTACATTCTTTTACGGTTTCCGCATTTCGAGAGGATTCCTTGAACTACTAGGGATATTCAAGACTTGAGCACTCTTGCCCTTTCCTATAACTTCTTTGGTTGCTACCAAAGATTTGAGTGACATACTCATAGTAAACTCGTTCTTAGACATAGCGGTCCTTAAGCGAGATGTTCTTATAGGACCTTTGCGAGCTTTTATTGGGAGCGGTAAGATATCTCTTCCACTTTGTAAAATTATTTAAAATTGTAAACCCGTTAGGGTTTGGTTGAGTGAGCTTGTTTAGGAACTTCAAAATTAAAGTTTTTCGAATAGACATATTTGAAAAAATATAAATTAAAAGCATGTATAAAATTAATATTTGCACATAATTCGTAATTAACAATCATTGTAACCTTTTGAAAAAACAATGATGTTAAAAACCTCGAACCGCTCTCAGGAATTCCACTAGCAAGCCCACGCGGTGGGCGTTTACTAAGCGTAACCACTAAGCCGAAGCTATTTACCTAGCTCTTTAATTCGATCCACGTCAAGGTTCTTAAGGCGAATGGAATTAATAGTTCGATATTACGGACCATGTCATACTATTAAAACGCGGGAAGGGACTTGAGGGAAGTGAATTGTACTGCGGTGACATCTAAGCATTGACCATTAATTTGACCAAAATAGAATCAAATTCTCGAAATTGACATACTTACTCGAACCATGCCGCATTCAATTTGATCTAATTAGCCATCCTATTTAATTATTATCTTCTAGAATACTCGTGTTTACTAGGCACGCAAGCCACGCGGTGGGCGTTTACGGCTTCGCTCCCACTACTCGATAATAATTAAATATTGTTTTGGAAAACTCATCCCACAAAGCCCGGTAGCTCAAAAATGCAAGCAAGCCCGCGCGGTGGGCGTTTACTCACACAATCTTACTACTTTCGTGTAGAGTCCAATTAATGGAGGTCCGATTAATTGTTTAATATCCAAATTAATGGAATCTAATTAAACATTTAATTTTAAAAATTGCTTAGTCTTTTTATTCAAAAGGTTTGTAACGAATCATGCGTATCACATAATTCCTAAAGCGTGCGATTTCTAAGCGCATATAATAAAACGTGCTCGCGAAAAATAAAACATGCTTTAACAATGACATAAATCCTATTTACATGCTTTTCTAAGCACAATTAATCACATAATTGCATGCTTTAAAAGCATAATAAAAAATAAACGCGCAAATAGGAAATTTAAAATCGTTATCGGGCTTTAAAATACGTAATTCCTAACTATTACATTGCCGATAAAAATACGGATCTTCGAAATCTTGAAAATCTTCGAATCGCGGAAGCTGCGTCAGCTGCATCGAGCGTCGTCGCCTCGTCGTCGAAGTGCGCCGCGAGGCGGGGTGCGTGGAAGCCGGTCGGCAAATGGGCCGGCGTGGTGTGCCGCGTCGGCGCGCCCACGTCATCTCGTCTTCTTCGGCAAGCGGCCGCCGCCGCCGCCCCTCCGGGCCGCGGCGCGAGCCCGCCGTCGTCAAGCGGAGGTCGTCCGCGGCCTTGCCGCCCGTTCTCGGCCATCGGCACACGAGAAATCGCGGCGAGGCATCGCGGGGAGCACGCGGCGCATCTGTGTGCCGTCTGCGCCACGGTTGCCGCGGCCTCCCGCCGCCTCCTCCAGGCCTCCCCTCGCTCCCGCTCGGTTTCCCCAGGCGTCTCCCGGACGTCTGCCCGTAGCAGCTTGGCGGCGGCGCGTCGTGCGAATCAGTGCGAAAAGCAGCGCGCCGTGGCTGCCATCTCCGCCGCCCGAATTTTCCTCTTTCCGAGCCGCGATTCGATCAATTGAAAGAGGGGAAGCGTAATTGGAACACTCACGACCACCGGGTAGCGGATTCCGGCCGAGATTAGTTCCTCGATTTCCCGAATTTCAAGCGATTCGCGGGGCGAATTCATAACGGCGGCCGAACTTCGGGCGTCGATTCCGGTCGCATCGGGATCGGATGATCCCATACGACCTATCAACGCGAAGCTCGTAAGACGAGGATTCCATAGGTCCAAGCCTATCGGAACTTTGACCCGGAACCGCAGCGGGAATCGCCGCCGCAAAATGCGGCGGAACCCTGAAAACTAGGGTTTTCTGGCGGTTGGGAATTTACGGGCGGCCACGACCACTTCTCCTTTAGGCGCTATTCTTGGACAAACCGAGAAATCGTAATGGGTCATGCGACCTATCCCGGGCGAAGCTAACGCGAAGGCGAACAAACCTATCCCGAACGGATCGGAAGGATCTTGCTAGCACGCGCCCTCACGCTGTCGCAAGTCGGCGCCCGTGTTCCGCCGAGAAACTAGGTTTTCGCCCTTCCAGCTCAGTCACGCCTCGATTTTCATGCCAATCGGACCAATTACAGTACAACAAACAGTACAATCACATAACACATTGATCCTATCAACTACTCGTGGATTTTCTCACGAGAAAAGCGTTACAACGGGGTCAAAAGCTTGGTGGCTCGCGGGCCGCCCCGAGCACGAAATAGCCCGATAACGACGAAATAAAACCTAATTATGCAACAATCGAGCCTAAGCACGGCTCGTACCAGTGAAGGAATATTAGGGTTTACGGTAAGGCTACCTTCCTCCTGGTGTGTTGTCGCGGCTCGGATTGTTGCTCTGTGTCGAGATCTTCGATGCGTGTCCAGGCCTTTTTCTCCCTCACGGGTGGTCGAGAGATACGAAGAAAATAAATTTATTCTCTCTCTATAAACTCACGCCACTCTCGATTTTTATGAATCAATTGTGTGAGTTTACGAGCGAATACTAATATATATAGGCTTCAAAAACCTATATAATATTAATATATTTGTAGCCCATTAATTTAATTATAATCGATGGGCTTCTATTAAATCGACCCATAATATAATTAATTAATTTATTGGGCTACTAATATTTATCAATTAATTGGCCCAGCCCGATTAATTCCCGAATAAATAACATTATTAAATAATGTAAAATACATTAATCCATTAATAATGAATTACGAGAGATAATAAATTACTAGGCAACTAATTGGGCCGGATCGGGGATCGATACAAGAAATAAAGTTTGGGCCTCCAATTAATTAATTATCCGTGCTCGGCCCGAGCAAAATTAATTAATTAACACGGATTCATTCCGCTAGAGAATCCGTCTTTGACTTACCCCTTTATCCCGATTTGAGCAAGGGTTTGTATTTTAGACTTAATCGATCTCAGTATTTAAGATAGAAATATCCGTTAATTAATTAAGCTTCTTGTTGCTTAAATTAATTAACATCTTGTATTCTTTGAGTAGTACCACTCGACCTTATTAACACACTGAACTTAATCAACCGGCCGGGTTTAGTGTGCTAATCCTTTCGAGTTCCTCGGGGGATATTATCAACCCGTTTCACGGGATACGGTTGCAAGATACGAGACAACCGGCTGAGCCGCAAATGACTACTAACACCCAGAATACGTAGATCCGGTCGCTCGTTGGGCGTTCACCATAGTAGGTCAGGTGATAGATAGCCAAATGCACTCAGTTGAAGTCTTACCAAGCTTAAGACTAGCTAAGTCGCCGAGATCTTGGTTTTCCACTAATGTCGGTTAGGAAAACACATCTCGCTTTGTGATCCGTCGATACACCACCTTAAGTGTACCCGGTAAAGACAAGCGGCTAAGACAAGCCACTTCTTATCTAAAGCTGCGGCTTAAGCCAGGCAACTTCATCCTTAAGTTGTCTCGGCTATGTTGCTTGTTTATATCTTGTCGGTTCAACCAATTTGTGTTGTCTTACGTGATACCCGAGCACACCACACAAATCTAACTTTTATACAAGATAAAAGGATAACATGTGCAAATATACATATTTATCGAGATAGGAGAATAAAAGCGGTGGTAAGGACAAAAATACATTGTATACAAGCATAAAAAGTGCTTCCGGTATACAAAATCCCAACAACTTTTCCTTCGGACATGCTTCACTTTGAGTGTCTTTCTTTGAATACTTCATTCGGCGGTCTTCTTGCTAGAGCGTTCCTAGCTAGTTTGTTGAGCGTCTTGAAGTTGAGATGGCTGAGTCTTACGTGCCCGAGCCACCCCGATTACATTGTCGTTCTTGGCTAACAAACAAGCTTGAGGTTCGGTGAGTTCCGATCGGCCTACGTAGATATTCTTCTTGCGCGAACATGATACTTCTGTTTTCCTCATAGATTTATCAATGGCATCAATGGTTGTTAAGACAAGCCGGCTGACTCATAACCCTTGACAATTTCCCCCTAATTGATGATGCCAGAAACCTATATAAATTCTAAGAATATTAAGTCCCAAACTGCGACATAATAAGAACTTGATCGAGGGCGAGCATAAGGTAAGGCGGTCGGCGGTTGAAAGATAGGCATATCGAGAGAAAGGTTATGTGTGTGTGTGTCGAGATCACTTGATGTCGGTCGTGATAAAGTAAATAAACAAAGCACTTAAGGCAATGAGTAGTTGCACGGCCGGAAGAAAGAAGCCGATATATATGGGAAAAGATTACACGATCCCGATAACACTTTGTTTTCCTGTAGATTTATCAATGGCATCCACGAAACCGGCGTAAAAAAATCACTCTATTTGAGTTATCACAAAATTGACTAACAAAGAAGATTATCTTTGAAGTCCTTCAACATATGATACCACCTGGAGGCGTGGCGGTTCCAAGTGGGAGTGTTCCATAGCCTGCGGTATAGCCTTTTGCGTTGTCTCGAACTTCGATTAACTGGGTCCTTCTTCGATAGTATAATTCTTGATGGGTCCTTTTGGTATATCATGTATCTTGAGCATCCATTTGTCCACATACCGTGGGTCCTTGTGCACTGCAAGCGGAATTATATTCAAGTACCCTTTATTTTTGATTTTGGGTCCTTAGATGTTAGTTTTGGAAACCCCAAATGCGTCTCAAGGCCCTAGTGGTCTCGGGCAGTTTCTTTCCACTTTGATCAACATACTTGACCTTTGGGTGAGTCGATCTTGACTTACGAGGCTTCGCGAGGTTCGAGAGTCTCGATCTTACGAATTGGTGGATTGGTGACCTTTGCCTTACGAGCGACTTTCTTCTTCTTCTTCTTCGACTTTTAGGTCCTCTCGACTATAGGATCATAATAATATGACCCATCTTGATTTGGATGTGTCGGTTTGTGGAGGTCCATCTTGATCGGCCCGTTTGATTACGTTAGTTCCCCTTGGTCGGCCCGGGGTGATTTTGAGCTAATCTTCTTGTCGAGAATGTTGATAGGCTGGGATGAGGTGCCTTCATCTTACGTTTGTTCTTGGCTAGGGGGTTCGGGATCTCAATGTTGATGCTCTCCCCTTGAACAAATCTATCGGCTAGCCGGTTCTACGAGTGTGCGGGGGCGGATGAGGAGGCTCCGTGGTGAATCCAGTCCCTTCTTGCGGTGCTTAGGCTTGTTCTTTGGCTAGCATTGCCTCAAGCTTCTTTTCAATGCCCATGTACCGCTATGTCGTCGAGATTCCTCCGGACATCATCACTTTTCTTAAGCGTTTCATGCTCGGTGCGAAGTCCGACAACTCACAGCTTGGTGGGCTTCGATTCGGTATCTTTACGAGTCGAGTCGTTAAGTCGGTACTAAGATCGATCATCTTGATCTTTGAGACTTGGCCTTGAGAGTTTATCTCCTCCACGAGTCTCAGCGAGAAGTCCTTCACGAGTCGGTAGCAACTGACTCTCGACAAAGTCTCCGATTCTCCACTTTCGGGGTATCCAGCTCCTAAAGAGTCTTACTAAAGGCTGCGAGGCTCATCGAATCTGCTCATCTAAGAGTTCTTTGTAGGCGATCGAGACATCCAGTTCTCATTTGCACTGAAATAGTGTCGTGTGTGCGGTGTGAAGGGGAGTTGAATGGAGCGTGAGAGTTTACCTCGTCCTCTTCTCTGCCGTAAGGCATTTTTCGGTATCTTCTTCAAGCTCCACGGCCGTGATTGGCGCTTCATCATCGATGAATCCGTGAAGGAATCGACTTCATCTAAGTCGTCGAGAGTTCACCAACTATATATGCTTGGCGCTTCTTGATGAACTTCTCCCTTCGAACTTTGCGTCTTTGCTCTCTCGGTAGTGCTTGAGCTTAGGGCGATCATCTTGATAATGTCAAGCTTTTTTGCGGTTGTAGCGGTGGTGACTCTCTCTTCTTTGCTCTCGTTGTCTTTCGGCGGTTGAGTCTTCTGTTTCTGCAATTAGAAGTATGCGAGTCGGGAGTGCGCTTGGGTGTATATTCGAGACTTACCACTTGGAGTCTCTAGCGAGTCTTGAGAGTTTTTGCGCCTCTCTTTCTCCTTCGATACTTCACGGCAAGCGGTGCGTATCTCTTAGCCGAGTTTCCTTCTTGTATGTCACTTAATGAAGGTTACGCCTTGCTAGGCGTGGGAGCATTTGTGTTGGTGATGCTTTTAAGTTATGGTCGATTTGGGTGTCGGCCCTTGACTTCATTTGCTTCCCTTTGAGGTAGGGGCGAACTCGAACTCCTCGGCTTTTAGTGCTGAAAAGATATGATCAAGAGAAATAATATCTAAGTCGGAATGTCTCGGTAAAGTAGCAAATGGAGTCCATGTCAAGTCGGCGATGCTCTCGATATCTTGAGATGCATTTCTCGGTTGGAGAAACGTCTTTCCCGGCCCGTTGATGGTGTTCATGAAATCCGTGAATCGGCGTTAAGATCTTCAATGGTGTCACCAGGGCATGAGAGACGAGTCTCTCCGGCTTACGAAGTTCTAGCACCGGTTTGTTGGCTTTGATCTTCAGAGTCCCCAGGCTACGTAGCGCTAGAGCATCCCGAGTTCCTTCGCGGACTTGCGGTCTCGAGCTCTCCCAGAGATAGGAATCACTCGGGGTGGTCGGTATGGTGTTTATGGCGGCCCGATCTAAGTTGTGAAGCTTCTTTTCCTCGAGAGTGAAGAGACTTCTATCTTTGGGGATCTTCTTCCCGGTCGCCATGCCTCCTCCTTGTCTTTGGGTCTCGAGGTTTCGACACTTATCAATCATGGGAGCGATAGGTCCGTCCTCCCGATGCTACGTCGTCATGCTATCGTGGAGGGAAGTCGAGATGTGCCTCCTTTCGACTCACCATACCCCGTAGTTCTCTCTGAGAACATGGGAACCATCTTGATTTCGGCATATCGGGCATTGAAGATAGTGATATGAATGAAGAATGATATGCGGTGAAAGCGTTTTTACGGATCCGTTCAAGTAGACCGGTTTCGAGAAAACAAGAGTCTTAAGAACTCCTTGCTCGATACCAATTGTTGGTCTCGAGATTAAACGTTCGGGTGTAGAGGGGGAGGGGTGAATACTGCGTGAAAACAATTTCTTAACTCAAAACGTGAACGAGTCCTTTTCGGGAGGATGGCGTGCTGAACGGGTTCAATTGACCAAATAAGTTGTTACGAATCGCGTGGCGAGTGACGGACTTCATTGCGAGGTGCGAGGCGACTTAAGTCGGATTTCGATTACCGATTCGGTGAAGTTCGGTATAGTGCGGAAATGTGTAGGCCCAAAGTCGGTTGAGTTAGAAAACATTTTTAAGAAAACGAGTTTGGGTATATTAGTGCGATACGTTAAGCTTTCACTGAGAATTCGGTTGAAGGATTTTTAAAAGATATCTTTAGTATGAACGATAATCAATGCAACGGTAAAAATACGAGACACAAGCAATTTTTAAAGTGGTTCGGATCCAGCAATCCTACGTCCCATTTGTCCCAAAAGATCGGGGAGGCTATTTTTATTATGCTGAGTTAGTCTCGGTCGGTTTGTGCAGGGACAAACATTTACGTCTTGAGATTCATGCGGCGGGTCTCAATTTACAAGATATCAAACTTAAGTGTTTGAAAAACTCTCCAACTATGAAGGAGTCCTTTACGATAAGGATTAGTTCAAAGATGACCTCCTTCGTTCTAAGCTATGGATATAGTCTGCTGAGCTTAGGTTAGAGGGAAAGAGAACGAGAAGGTGGCTTCTAGAGCGACGAACGGTTAAGTATAGACTTTGGGTTCGTATTCGGTCGCTTGGATACTAGAGGCTTATGATCGATTCGGCTCGGTTCCCTTTGAGCAAGTATGTCGCCTTTCGTTGGAGATTACTCTATGAAGTTCTTGCGGAAAGCTTTAGTCGATTCCGAGTTGCTCGTGAATGCTCGTGTGTTCTTGTGCGTGTCGTGAGCTTCAATTTGAAATCTTCCCTCTATTTATAGAGCGAGGAGACATGGATAGATCCGTTGGAGACGGCGATCCCGTGTGTCCATCTCTTTTGGGTAGGTAACGGATCTTTCAAAGTATGGTAGCGAGGTCCTTTCCCTCCATTTACGGAAAGTTGTTGACTTGCGGCTTTAATCGAAAGAAAATAGGCGGGTTGGGCGCTTGTCGTTGGTGGTGAAGAAAGTAGGTGAGGCAAGCGGGACTTCAAGGTGGATCGGAAGGCGACTTCTCTATACCTCGTATGACTCTGCTGATTTGACTTATGAGATATCGACGATCGGAAGGCTGTCAGCCGTTCTTGAGTCGATCTATGTTCGGCGGCATACTCTGGCGAGTTCGGCTCTGCGAAGATCAACTCGAGTTCGGTGAACTACTCTGTCGAGTTCGGTTCATTTGACTCCTTTCGATATCTTGCTCTGTTGAGTCGGTGTGCGAGTCTTCTTCTTAGAAGTGCGGGGTTTTGGTAGTCTGCGAAGAACCGGACGGACGGATATTGTGGTAATAGATTAGCGCCCGGCGAAGGTGAAGTTAATAGTCGGTTGTGCGGCGGAAGTTAGCAATCACCTAGCGATCCACGAACCCCGAGCTCGGAACCACTTATTTAAGGTTTGAACCTCAGAAACCACTTGTTTGGGGTTTGAGCCAGTAAACTACCTTAAACTATATATTAGTTAAATTTAAATGTATATATTTAAATGAAAACATACAATTTGATTATAATAATATGAATTATAACATATATAATCTTAAAGCGTGATTTAGTGAAACATGATTCCAATAATGTCGAAGTATAAAACTTGTTTTAAAAAAGTGTACTCAAGTTACATGATTACTTCAATTGTTGAGTGATTTACCATTGAGATTGAGTGATCTAAAATTTAATGATTCATAATATTTACAGTGATGAAAATTTTTTATATTTAACATAAGATGGATGTGAAAAAAGTATAATAATATAATTTAATTAAAAACTATTGTTTATATATAAAGTAATTGTCGCGGTATTTGGTAATCGACTAGCGGTAGTAGTAATAGATTAGCGCCCGAGCGATAATCTATTATCAACGGGCGATAAATTCAAAGTTATAGATTTGTTTCTTTCTCCATATACCCCCAAAATCTCATTTCACACAAAATGTAAATATTACTTAAATCATATAAATCACCGAAAATGTCGCGAGAAAAAATAGTTTCATTAACATTACATAAAAAGTCTACGATGAAGGCGGGAATTCAATTGCGAGATCGAGCTCGACTCATCCTTGGCCTACGACGATTACTCACGGGGGGCATATACCATGAGGGCGGAATTCTCATGAGGTACAATCCAATAATTTGGATGTGGCATTGGTATGATTGTCGACGAATAAGTTTGCACTAGGCTATCTATTTTGTACTATGACGCAACAAATTCAATTACGGATCGACCAACAAAGTTGTTGACCAAATTAGTTAGTATATATTTACATCATCAAATAATGACACATATTGGATAATTATACAACTATATAATTACTTATCGGATAGGCTGCTTGCGGCGTGACGACACGGGATCAAATCAAAGTTAAACTTTCGGCGATCACATGTACGACTGATGAAGGTCGACCATGTAACACATTCTCTCTTCGTCCACCGGTACACATCGGGGTGGCACCATGTCTGGGTCAAATGGCGCCCACATTGTACAGGCTTCAGGCAACTTGGTCGTGGCCCGCTCGGGTTAACACGTGTTGTCACGAATTTACCTCTGCATGGTGTTTATCGAACCACGGAGACCGACTTCGGTATTTTTTCGAATAGTATACATAATTGGATCACATATAACCTTGAAAAGCAATCAAATCAATTCAGATCACAATTTAAAGGGACCTTAATTTCTTGTCAGTCGGAAGTGTTTGTCAGATAAAATAAGTCAAGTAGTATGTAGTGGAAGGATCGGTCTTCGGGTTTTGGTGAATATCACTGTACCCAGGTGATGCATATTGAAATTAGGTGATGTAAAGAATAATAATTTATCTCCACCTTCATACTCGGTTTGTTCCGAATAACCACCGTATCGAAGAATAATACGTTGCCACTTTGATCTGTAATAAGATGAAATGTAAATTAATAATAATTAAATAATAAAATTAACAATAAATTACGAGAACAATTTAAACTAGTTACATGGTTATGAACTAAAAATAATAATAGGTTCCGAATTAACAATAAGTAGCGATGGCGATATGGTTTATAATCGCCGTCACCTAGTTATATAGTTACGAACTAACAATCAATCTGGTCATGAATAACATAACATTCCACAAGCATAAGTATATGTAGAACAAGTACATTCAAACGATATTTAAAGTGAAGATAACTTAGATAAACCCAGATAGCCCTACTAAATCGTATAAAATATGAAATTAAGAGTGAACCATGACGAATTTTTAACTAAACGCATAAAAAATAAATTTTGTAGAAACGTGAATATAATAACTTACCGGATCCATCTTCTATATGATCGGACTAGCATGACTAATTTTATCGGATGGCGTAGTGGTGAGGTGGGTGGTCGGGCGGGCGATAGGTCGTGGATTCGGCTCCCACTGAGCACCACTTGTGATTTGTTTGTCACCGCTTCACATTAAGGGTGGTTGAACCTCTTGTGTGGTTTGCGAGCTAATGCGCCGGAGCGGGGGTTTACCCGGTGCGCACTTAGAAGGTAGCGTGCTGAACGGGTTCCATGAATTAAAAGAAACTAACGGGACTAATCTATTGAGTTCTTAAATTTTTGGCCGAAATTTTGTAGTATATTTGTTTTTAAAAAATGAGATTCATGTCGGATTTTCCTATATGAGAAGCACGAAGACGGCTTAGTGAAGTAGTTGTTACACAAATAAATGAAAGTTTTTTTTACTTTTTTGTAAAAAAAAATAGTTTTTTTTAAGATGGGTAGTTGTAAGTGGTGATTGGTAGAGACGATCCAGGAGTTAGCAAGCAAAAAGTTCTACGGAGAGAGTTTTTTTTCATTTTTTGATATTTTTAATAAATTCTTATCCTAGTTACGTATTGAGCATAATAAAAATTAGAACTTAGAAACAAAGACTTTCTAATTTAAAAAAATTAAAATATCGTTAAGTTACATAGAAATACATAAAAGTATATTTTTATGCATTTTATGGAGTAGTCGATGACCATGGTAATTTAATAATGCGGGCTAGGCAGGGCGATGGCGATGGCGGTGACTATTAAATAAATCGGCTATTAAATAATCCAGGAGCTAGGCGATGTTGCAATGAGCGATGACAATGGCGATTAAATAATTGTGGACCCTACTCACTCAAAGTTGTCAAAAGTTATTGGATAACTAGTTTTTTTCAGCGTAATTGCTAAAACTTCGTATGTATTTAATCTAAATGGTTCTTTTTCCATATTACCCTTAATTTTATCTTAACCCACTTAACCTTTTAAATATTCAATAACATTCATTCATCCATTCATATAAACAAGTTTTATTTTATTCGGTTTTCACTATTTTAATTTTTTTAAACATTATATTTTAATAACAACATGTATATAACTTGATAATATTATTTCTCAATAAATAAATTAATAATTATAAATTACTAATTAATTTAGATTAATTTATTAAACAATAAATAATAAGAAAGTAAAAAAATTAGAAACTTACAATAGCATGGAAAATTAAATAATACAGCGATTAAAATAAAAATTACAATCTAGTACATGAAAAATATTAATCGATCAATTGTTGTTTTAGCAAGTTCATATATGCTCAACCAAATCGTATCGAAGTTGATGATGCACATCATTTGTTATGTAACTCGGAGTTGGTTCGAATCACATTTCAAAATTCTAAATTTGGACTTTGAGCGCAATTGTGGGGGTTCATCATTATTCATCATTAGAAAATAATGCAACCATATCCCCCTCATCCTCAACTAGGGGTGAGGCAAAACGAACGGGTATCCATGCAGTGCCCGTCCCAGTTCGGGTTGGGCAAAGCGGGTGCGGTACGCATTTTGCGGGTATCCAGCAATTTTAGTGTCAGTCGAGTTCACGAGTATAGGTATTATTTTTCATTACCGTTCCGTTTGGGTACCCACATTATATATATTTAACAATGTAAATAAATATGTAATGTTAACGAGTTTAGAAACTTAATGATATACAACAAACTAAAAATTTAAATGTTTGTGGTTTTTTTTTGAGGAATTAGACTTGAATATTAGATGTTGAGGAATTATCATTGGATATTAGATTAAATTTGAATGTTTGTGGTTTTTTTTTTGAAAGATTTTAGTATTTATTTGAATTTTAAGTAAATTATGGTAATTTTCGCAGTACTCCCGTTCCCGTCCCGTACCCGCATGCGGGAGTATCCATTCTATGCGGATAGGAAAATTTATTTCCGCAAGTGCGGGTACCGCATATGGGTACCCGTGTTCTGGATACCCATTTTGCGGATACCGGGCCGTACGCACCACTTTATCCCCAGCAATTATGTTGTGTAAAATTATACAAGTTAACATGATGACTTTTATTCGTTTCCTATGCCAAGATAAAGTTGGCCCTCTAACGATTGTCCGTTGAGCTTGGAGCGCCTCGAATGCTCATTGAACATCTTTCTTGACGACCTCTTGCCTTTCTTTAAAAAGGCTCCTCTTTGGATCGTTTGGGCAAGGAAAAGACTTCTGAAAGTAGCTCATGTTGGATAAATTTCATTTATCGAGATAGAACCCCCGATTATAATGTGTGTCGTTCAATAGTGAAATTAATCTCAAGCGCGTTCCACGAGAGCACATGGTTGAACAACGGAGATTCATTTAACACATTCTTCACATTCTATGTTATGGAAATAGATGTTGACTCTCGGTGAAAAAAGGCATACGATATTCATAGATCTTGATAAGCGGCGGCTTCTAGCACGTCGTCCGTGGCCGATTCTTCCATTCCCGATGCATCTGATCAAGATTTCCCAGTGGAATCCATGTATAGCATTGCGCATTTGAGTAAGGCGTTGAGCGTCAGTTTTGCATTGGCCCTTCTAAAGTATTGACTACCTAAGATCTCTACCGCATTCTTATAGAATGTAGAAAGACATTTGATTGGAGTTGATTCCCGCGTTCGGAGATACTTAGTCAAGAAGATGCGTCTACGGTACTCAGTAGGTCGATTGACTAATAGCCGAGGTACATTTGTTAGAGTGACAAGCCTCTTCGATATATTGCATCGTTCCTCTTGTTGAAAATATGGCGAGTGATTCTAAAGTGCACTCACTATTCGGAGGAATAGGTCTCTTCGCATTTGCGTCGTTGAAATATGTAGTCGGGATACCTTGAGACCTCGGCGAAATAATTATTGAAAAGTATTTCGTGTCCGTCTTCGCGATTTCTTTCGATGTACCTTCTCGGTGACGCCTTAGCTTGGAGACACCTTCTTTCATATTTTGCCATTACTTGTCGGTTATGTTGAAGAATCGTTTCAAACAAATCATACTACGGATCATTGATTTGCTCTTCGTTCTTATTGGATGAACTAGAGCTGCTTGAGGAATATTGAGCCATATTATGTATATGCAAAGTTTGAAAAGAATCAATATTTGAGAATGTAAGAAACAATGAATCATTCACTACTATATATATAAGGCTAGTTTACGACGGTGACTAGTTTTCCAACGGCTACATAAGAATCGATATTTATTATAACAAATCTCTTAGCTTCTACATTTATAAAGATTACTCGTAATATTTAAGAAGAAAATGAAATGCAACTACATACTTGAAGATTAATTACAACATAAGAAAAAATGAACTAGGCTTAAGGTGATGATTGCAGACTTTGTCTTAGCTTCTTCACATTCTATGTTATGGAAATAGCATGTCACGGGTGTCAGTATTGCTTGTATTGTGTTTGGATGATTTCAAATAGCTTGGACAGCCTCTCTCTCTTCTTCTCTTTACTTCGAGCCCTTTTAATCTCAACTTCGGCCTACGCGTAATTTAAACGTCGGTTTTTTCATGCGCTTCAACTCGGCGATACTCTTGAGAATGCTCTCAAAGTTCTTCTTTAGATCAATGTTGTCATCGTCACGTGCTGTAGGTTGCGTATGCATTTTTTTTTGGCTTTCTCTTTGTAACATACATGCGATTGGGCGTGTTTCTTCATTTAAATCAAAATCAATACTTACGTTTTTGTGTGGAAGATGTGTTGCTCGCTCTGATTGGAGGTCTTTGTCTTCTTGTTCGATATCGGCATAATCGGGTCGGGATCAAAAGGTTGGATGATCTTTGATGATTTCTCACCGTGATCAAGTGCTAAATTTAGTATTGTTTTCTTCACGTTACTTTTCCATTGCCGTTTTATGGACTTATTCGCTACTTGTCCCGCTTCTATATATACTTGACATAAGATTGTATCACTCGTTGAATTTTATTGCAAGCGACTGATGTAATGCCGTGAGATCTCGAGGCGGCACCGGGCAGTAGAAAGACTATCGAAGTTTATTTTCATTGTAGTAGCAAGCAACCACGATACCAAAAGGTCGCTTCCTTTTGTGCGATTATCGATGATTGGGTCTTCAAATATCGTGTACCATGCGTTTGTTAGACGCATCCTCTTCTTTTCTCCAAACTAGTCGCATTGTTCTTCCTGTCGTTATCCGTTGATTTGCTTTCTCCAGGACTCGCAATTGAAGCGGGTGACTCTTCTTCCTCTTGGATTGAGTTTTCGGAAGGCCGAAGATGGAGAGCCTATTTCTACTCATCAAGAAGATTGGGGCGGTTTATTTGTTGATGGTGGAGTAGAAAATCCAAATATGTGTGACATATTAGGTGGGTTGGATGAAAAATTCGGAATATTTGGTAGATTGAGAGTGAAATATGGATAATTATGCATAATCTCATAACTCCCAAAATTTTGGGTATATGGATGATTGAGTGGAAATTTTGGTATATAAAATTGTGGTTGATGGTTGAATTGAAGGTACGAAATTTGGAGGGGCTTTGAGAATTAGGAGTAGATTCATCTTTCTCCAATTTATAATAATTCGGTTAATTAAAATTGTTATTTTTATCCATTTCGGATAAAAAATATATTTTTAAAAAAGGATTGAAAAACGAAGTGTTGAGAGAATTTAAAGAGAGAATAATATTTGAGTAAGATATAAGAATGTCGGATTGTGTGAATAATTTTTTTCAATACTTACTACTATAGTAAAATTTTTTGTAACGTTCATATGTGAATGTGGATAATATTTTTGTAACGTCCATATTATAACGGCTACTTTCTATCTGCGGAATGAATACACCGACATCGGTAACCCCTCTCTCCTAAATTGTTCCTCTCTACTTCTCCACTACCAACCTTCTCTCTCATCTCTCCACAACTCCCAATTTAATGCGGCCCCACCAATTACTCTCTCTCTCTAAATCCACCACTTTAAATTTTTAAATTTTTATGTTTCTCTCTCCATCAATACATCATTTGCAAATTTGGGGAGTTATCCATCCATGTTTATGGATGGACTACAGTTCAACCAATGTGGATGCTCTTAGGGGTGTTTTGAATAGTTTAAACTTCTTTTTTAAAGTGTTTAAATTAAGGAGAAGTTGGTAAAAGTGGGCTTATTAGAGAAGTTGGGGTGTGTTTTTCAAGGCCTGCTTTATAAGAAGAAAAAGTTAAAAAAATAGTGTTTGCAAAATTTCTGTTTGTATTAGGCTTATTTTGAGATTTATAAGTAAGATGTCAAATCGTAAACATTATCAGAAATTATAAATATGTCATTAAGTTGGAGAAGTTGGTTAAAACGAAACTTAACCAATTCAACTTATTCAACTTAAATGTAGAGAATTTTTGAGGAATTTAAGTTGTTGAAAACACTCAAAATCAATTTTTCCTTAAATTAAGTCGTAAGTTGAAAAATTTAAGCGGTTCGCAAACACCCTTGGTTTGATGCTTGGGAGACCACCTGGTCCTCCCTCCCAACCAGCTGACACCTGGCGAAAATTTAATAGTTCTTATTAATTTCTTTTTTTCTCTAATTTTTGCTTTAATCTTTTTATTTTTTATTTTTATTTAACTCTGGTTACTTCAGATCTATTAATTCTAATTATACTTTTTCACTTCCCTTCTCAAAAGCTTGACCTCCCTTTTCAAAAATTTCTGGTAAAAGCGCAACGAGAATTTCTTTTGAATCCAACCACAATAAACAATCAAGAAAGAGAGGGAAAATTGAAGTGTGGCTGAAATAAAAGAACTCTTCATTGAGGTACTCCTCCCCGTCGGCATTCCGACCACCTCCACACTCAAATTTACTGCTTTATGGCCTTTTAGCCGAACTCCTTACTCTCCGGCATCACTCCGACCACCTCCACTCGCTTCGATTTACTGCCTGCTTCCGAAATCGTTCCACTCCTCATTGAAATTGTCTTTGTGTTCTTGCATATTGCCGTCACTATACACTATGATTTTGTAAAACTGCTGGAAGATGCTTGTAACTAATTTCTCACATAAAGGAAGAAGAAGAAAAAGAAAAAGATGGTTTAGTGAGGGAATGACGAGAAGTGAGAGAGTAGAGTGAGTAGTTCTCGAGTAACGGACAATGAGAAAGGAATGAACAAACCAAGATTAATCGCCAGAACATCATCTGACCCAAAACGGTTGTGGCCAATCACGCCTATTCGGTGGCCGTCACCCTTCCCGTCCGTCGTCATTGGTGCGCCCACCTTACAAACTAAAATATTTTTTATTGTTAACATGGCCGTCAATACGCGTGGCGTGCGTGATTGGTGGAACGCAACAATGACTGTGACACCACTTTAGATAGGAAGATCCGGATTGAGATTAATCTAGATCAAATTAAAAGAGAAAATAAGATAAAAAAATTAAAAAGAATTTTTTAATAAAATGCCAGGTTGGTAGGAGGGAGGACTGGAGTGTGCTCTCCCTAAAAAGACTATCTTTATCGCCAAGATAGTTTCGTGGTTGGTCGAACTTCGACCATTAAAAATAAATGGTCAAATATTGAAATACAATTCATATACGGCCACTGTGTTTGGCAAATGCTTATCGACAAACACTTGACCCAACAGGTCATCCAATGAGATAGCGTCATGTGGCGCTTTCTCATTTGGAGGTTGGCCATATTTTTTTGCTTTAACGGATAAAATCGGGTATATCTTTTACATACTTTCGTAAAAAAATTAAAAATTATACCAAAATTCATGTATTTTTTTCTCTATAAATAGAGACCAATTTTGCCATATTTTTTTCACGCTCTCAAATCCTACAATTTCTCTCATTTTGTTATCATTCCACAAAATTTATGCGTTCTAAAGCCATGGATCCAAACAACTACAATTCTCAAAACTTCCCTTACTCGCAAAGGCTATTATCCTAGCTCGAAAATTTTCAAAACTCCGACGAATTCACACAAGATTTTGGTATGAATTCTCAATTCCCACCTAATCCTATCCACTCTGAATATCGGCCAAGAACCTCTCAAACACTCCCCCAAGCTCCTTTGAAAATGCTCAAAAAATCTTGTAACAATCCCTTAGAGTTGGAATGTGCGACGAAGATATTACATTAATATCTGCATTTTGGTGTCGTATTAGTGGCAATCCGATTGTTGGCAACCAACCAAAATGCCGATACATTATGGAAAAAATTCATAAATATTATGAACAAGCTCGAGTTGAAAACAAAATGGGCGATCAAAGGTCCGTTGAGTCACCTGCGACAGCATTATAAACGCTAGAATACAAATGTTATGAAGTGGATTGGGTGCATATAAGGAAGCGTAGCAAGCGTCAAAGAAGCGGAATGTCCCTGGATACTATTAAAATAGAAGGTTGAAGTTATCTACGGTAAAAGCAGTTGTTTACTCACCACTCAGTGGTCTTTGAAAAAGTGATGAGTGGGAATCCCAAATGGGAGTTGAAGTTGGATTCATCTAGCTTTACACGTTATGTGGATCAAAGTGAAAACACTCTTTAAAGAAAGTCGTGGTAGCTAGAAAAGAACCGGGACCTGGGTGAAGATGGTGATCCTCCAACCGAGTCCACCTCAAACTCCTAGGAGTGAAGGTTCGACATTACGTCGTCCCATGGGGAGAGATATCGTGAAAGCTCGTTCATAAAAAAGGTAAATTGGTAGCATCACAATCTTATATTGTCTCGATGATTTCGTTTGCGGAGCTTCGTGCGATGAGGATCCGTCGTGAGAAGGAGCTTGAGGCCGGACATTAGGGAGAATGGACTACGCCAACGGGAGATTCGGACACGTCGACGGGAAATGCGAGATGATGGATCGGAGGATGAAAACAGTTTGCTTAGAATGCGGCTGATCATGAAAACAATATTAACTCGAGAAGAAGAGTCGCTGAAATTGCGTCCGATGGCGTATTTTTTTCGATTGAAATCGAACCATATCTAAGTGTTATTTTAATTGTCACGTTGTTTTCCATTAAAGTCATTTTTATTATACTTTGTATGGTTTATGTAATATGTTTCTTCGTGTTAAGTGGATTATGAAAGTGTTAATCGGGAAATCTTATCAAACCTGAATAGATAATACCCATGCAATCCCAAAATTAAAGGATAAACGAAGTTGTAGTCTTGCTAGAGAGAAAAAAGAAAGATTAACTAGGAATGCTACGGAAATCAAGATAAGGAATGGGTTGGACATATTGATGAGGAATGAAGATAATACCAATGCAATGGTCTTATCTATCGCAAATGCTACGAAATGAAGATAAGGAGAGAGAGAGAGAGAGAGAGAGAGAGAGAGAGAGAGAGAGAGAGAGAGAGAGAGAGAGAGAGAGAGAGAGAGAGAGAGAAAAGAAGATGATGAATGGGTTGGAAAGTTGGTTGAACAAGACAAAGACATGTGAGAATTATTGTGAGAGAGAGAGAGAGAGAGAGAGAGAGAGAGAGAGAGAGAGAGAGAGAGAGAGAGAAAGAAGATAAGGAATGGGTTGGAAAATTGATTGAGCAGGACAAAGACATGTGAGAATTATTGAGAGAGAGTGAGAGAGAGAGAGAGAGATTGAGAGAGAGAGAGAGAAAATTATTTTCTAACACCATAAATGCTACGAAATGAAAACTAAAAACATCACTACAATATTTTCCATACATTCCCTCTTCTACAAAAAAAATGGCGTCGAGGTTCTAATTGGGATATTTCAAATCTCCTTGAATATGATGATTGGCCACAATGAAATGAAGGTTGGAAAGATCAAGGTGGCGAAGAAAATCGCATTGTTGACGAGATGGTTGAGGAGGTGGTCATTCAAGCACATTCTCTATCACTACAACCAACCGATCATACTATTGGACAAAGGGAGACGATTTATTGAACGAGGGCGTGAGACGGGTCATGCGAGTGTGTTTGAGCAATATTTTTTCGAGAAAATCCAATATATCCTAAAGAATATTTTCGAACAAGGTATCGCGATACAAAAGCCATTATTCGAACGTATAATGAATCGGTTGGTTGCCACCGATGAATTTTTCCAACAAAAAAGGGATGCCATTGGCCGTCAAGGTATGTCTTCTATTCGAAATGCACTGCAGACCATGCGGTATTGGGCGTATGGCACGAGCCAGAACCGACTTGCGGGGACGAATACTTATTAATGAGCGGTCAACTCATAAGAAAATCGCTCATTAAATTCGTTGAAGGTGTAATTTCCAACTTCGGTGATGAATACTTGAGAAAGCCCTCTCGAGAAGACATGACATATCTTTTGCGGGTAGGAGAACGATGCGGTTTTCCGGGCATGTTAGAGCAGTATTGATCGCATGCTGGGAATGAAAAAATTGTCCAACCGGTTGGGCGAGGGCAATTTAGGGGAAGAAGCGGTAAGCCAACAATTATTTTAGAAGCGGTTGTATCCGAAGATTTGTGGATTTGGCATTCATTTTTTTGGAACCCCGGGTTCCGAAAATGATATCAATGTACTCAATCAATCTCCCCTCTTTAAAGATATCATGGAAGGTCGCGCACTTTTAAGAGGTCGGTTATGTCGTAAATGGTAATGTACACAACATGGGATATTATCTCACGGGATGGCATATATCCTTAATGGGCAGGCATTTGTCAAATCTATTAGAGCTCCTCTCCTTCGAAAGGAAAAATTATTTGCTCTATATCAAGAGGTCAGCCACAAAGACGTTGAACGAGCATTTCGCGTTTTTACAAGCTCGTTTTGCTTTTATCAAGCAACCGTGTCTTATTTGGGATTGTGATCTTATGGGGAAAATACTATCGAGAGCATGTATCATTATACACAATATGATAGTGGAAGATGAAAGAAACTCCTATCTCGAATTATCAAGATCCCACATAATTTATCTAGACCAGTGGTAGTCAAAGCGATCAACAAAAGTAGAGATAGAGAAACAAATAATTTGTTATACTCTACGAGATAGGATTGCAAGCCTAAGAAATTATATGAGAAATATGGACCAAGTTCGGAATAGATAAGAGCACAAGGCTCTTCAAGACGACTTGATCGAGCACATATGGCAAAAATTCGGGGAATGATAAGCTGAACTTTTTCTATTTCGTCATTTGTAATTTCAGTTTTTTATTGATTTAATTTCGCTTTTTGCTTTCAATTATTGTTGTGTGTTTTAGTAATATTAATTCATATGACTTTTACATTTTGTTCTATTAATTTAGTTAATTATTATTATTAAAAATAATAATATTATAATTACGGAATATAAAATAATTAAAAATATATAGTTTGATAATTGAGTGTTTGGGTGTTTGGGGTGGTCAGGGATAAAAGATAAAAGTGGAGGTGGTTGGATTGAGTTAAAATTGGTAGTATATGGAGGAGTGAGAAAGTAATTAGATATTGAGATGGTTGGGTGTTTGGGGTGGTTGGGGATAAAAGTAGTCTAATGATCAAACTAACCCAGCCAACCAGAGTCATTTTCTGTTCTATATATTAATACTATTAACTATATATATTTTGTTTGGAGATGAATCAAATAAATTTTTTTCTTAAAATATAAAATAGCAATAAATATAGTTAATCCATTATTTAAGATTTATGGTTTATTATTTAATTAATTCTTATATTATATATTCCTTAGTCCCACTATTATTGTTCCCTTTGGTTTCGGCACGGAAATTAAGAAACTTTGTTTAAGTGTGTATTTTATGAGTTTTAATAGTATTAAGAAATAAACACAATTTTCGAGGAGTGGTTGGTGGAAGAAATGAGAATTTATCCAATTTTTTGCGGGGTATAGTTGAGGCGATCGATTTTTATTCTTTTTTTTTCATATTGTATTTTAAGAAATAATCTTAAGTTTCCAAAAAGTTAAAAATTATAAATTTCCGAGTACGGAGTGAAATGAAAATCGTGTGAGACATAGATTTTTGAAGACTTAATCGATCTCCATATGTAAGATAGAAATATCCATTAATTAATTAACCTCACTGACAGCTTAAATTAATTAACATCTTATATTCATGAGTAGTACCACTCGACCTTATTAACACACCTGAACTTAATCAACCGGCCGGGTTTAGTGTGCTAATCCTTTCGAGTTCCTCGGGAGATATTATCAACCCATTTTACTAGGATACAGTTGCAAGATAAAGACAACCAGCATGAGCCACAAATAACTACTAACACCCAAGATATGTAGATCCGGTCGCGATGATGTTCACCATAGTAGGTCAAAGTGATAGATAGTCAAAATGCACTCGCCGGAGTCTTACCAAGCTTAAGACCAGAAGTTGAATGCACCAGATCTTGGTTCTCCACTAAGGTCGGTTAGGAGAACACATCTCACTGTGATCCGTCGATACACCACCTTCAATGTACCAGGTAAAGTCGGCGGCCTAAGACAAAGCCACTTCTTATCTAAAGCTGCAGGCTAAACCAACAACTTATCCTAAAGTTGTCTCGGTTGTGATAGCTGTTTATATCTTGTCGGTTCAACCAATTTGTGTTGTCTTCTATGATACCCGACACACCACACAAATCTAACTTTTATACAAGATAAAAGGATAACATGTGCAAATATATATATTTATCGAGATAGGAGAATAAAATAGTGGTAAGGACAAAACACATTATATACAAGTATAAAATTTGCTTCCAGTATACAAAATCCCAACAATTCTCTCACTTCTACTAAAGTAAACTTTTAGTATACGATGTGTTAGTTCTAGGTACAAACTAGTACTCGGCTATATCTCAACCATCTAGGTACAAACTAGTACTCGGCTATATCTCAACTATCTATCCTATCTATCACCTGCATCTTCTCCTACTTATACAAAAGTTTATGTAGTCTGAAGTGGGGGGGCATCTCTACCACTCCTAAGCTACGAACATGCTTCTCGTAAGCGGGAATGGTAAGCTCTTCGTGAAAGGATTAGCTAGGTTGACTTCAGTTCCAATTTTGTCAATCACCACGTCACCTCGATTTACGAACACTCGTATAATGTGGTACTTCCCGTCTATGTGTTTGGACGCCTTGTGAGATCTAGGTTCCTTAGAATTTGTCATGCACCCGCATTATCACAATAAATCGTGATCGCCTTAGGCAAATGCTGAACAATATCAAGATCCGGGGAGGAGATTCTTGAGCCAAACTTGCCTCTTTCGAAGCTTACGGGCGACCCACATACTCTGCTTCCATGGTTGAGTCTGCAATGCATTTACGCTTGCACTCCTCCATGAAATGGCTCCACCTCCCAAGGTAAACACATAACCCGAGGTAGACTTCTTCTCGTCTCTGTCAGCCTGGAATTCCGATTCTGTATAACCCAAAGACACTAGACTGTCTGACTGGTAAACAAGCCTATAATCTCTAGTCCGTTTAAGGTACTTGAGAATATGCTTGACCGCAGTCCAGTGTTCCTTTCCAGGGGTTAGGCCGATATCTTGAGACCATGCCTACAACATATGAGATATCTTGCTCTCGTACAAAGCATCGCATACATGAGGCTACCGACGGCGGAAGCATATGGTACTAGCCTCATACTTTCTATCTCTTCGGGCGTTTTAGGGGGCACTGATTCTTCTACGTAAAATGCAAGAAACACCATTGATCCGTTAACACAAATACGGTACACGGTTTTAGTAAAAGTATCACTTATTATTAACCAGATATATCACTTGTCATTAATCAATGTATCACTACTTATGAATAAAAAAAATCACTTATTATGAATAAAAATATCGTTGGTTTTAGTAAAAGTATCACTTTGCATGAAAAAAGTATCAATTATTTTGAATATATCACTTGTTCTAAATAAAAGTATCACTTGCTCTTAATCAATGTATCACTTGCGAATGAATTAAAGTATCACTTGCTATAAATAAAAGTATCACTTATTATGAACAAATGTATCATTGGTTTTAGTAAAAGTATCACTTGTTCTTAACAAAAATATCACTTTTCATAAAAAAAGTATCAATTATTATGAATATATTACTTGTCCTGAATAAAATTATCACTTGTTTAAATCAATGTATCTCTTGTTATGAATCAAAGTATCACTTACTATGAATACAAGTATCACTTATTATGAATAAAAATATCGTTATTTTTACTAAAAGTATTACTTGTTCTTAACAAAGGTATCATTTTTCATGAAAAAAATATCAATTATTTTGAATATATCACTTGTTACGAATAAAACTATCACTTTGTTATTAATCATAAAATACCACTTGCTATGAATAAAAGTATCATTGATTATCAATAAATATATAATTATTTTTTACTAAAAGTATCACTTTCTTAAAATGAGAATATCAATTAAAAACATTATTAAAAAAAAGTGTATAAATTAAAATTAAAACAAAAACAAAAAAAAAAATTATGTTGTTGGGTCTCAAACCCGAGTGTTTGGGGTAAAAACCCAGCAACTTAACCAACTGCACTACAACGCCACCATTGATATTTTACAAACCACATTTATTTAACTGTAGGTGTCCGATTGCACCTGCAACCGAATGCTATTTGGAATCCAATTCTTCATTTTTAATTTGTCCTTTTGTAAATTTTCATATTACCAAAGCATCATTTACAGAGTACAGACTAAAACAGATTGCTGCATCAGAGCTAAGAAAACAACACTTAGTTGCAGCTGATCAAACATATTTATACCAACTCAAACTCATTTACAGACGAGAGATTGCAAAGCCAGCATTGCCTTTAGCAGTAGAGGGGCCTCATAACATGGACCTACTATATAGTTTTGTTAGCTCTTAGTCATACCTATAACGCAACTACTGTTCTATTTACGCAGCAACACACAATGGACATGGTGGATCCTGCCTGTCTTCGTGGCTCGTCTTCTGTTCAAGGCATTCCGCGTGATAAACATGGCCACAAACTAGAACTGCCACAATGGATAGATCCGTAGATGATGAACTATCAAAGGGACTCTTCCTCAAACGCGTCTGGCATATCCTGCATTCCATCTTCCGCACATCTCCGGATACTGAATTCTCTACCATTGAACTTGACCTTATCCTCTCTGGTTCTTGAAATATCCTGCTCCCTGAAAATCAACAAGTAATAAGAAAAGTGCATGTAAAGTAGATTGAAAGAATGAGGAATATGGTATACCTCCATATGGGAAGATTGGGAGATCTTTGCTTTCCGGTTTGAAAGACAGCTTAGTACCATACAGAGGAGAGGCTTTCCAATTAGATGGAGATGCACCAGAGTAGGTACTGGAGCTTCGTCTAGAGTATTGGCGGCCAAAGGGATGGTTAGATTGCCTCAAAGATATTACATGGCTGGATCTCTTAAGAGAAGTACCCGGAGCATCCATGTGTAATGCCTGTTGAGTCCCGTTGAAATAGGTAAAAGGTCTCTCGAACATGTGTGTAAGGAGGTGGGGAGGGGATTAACCTGTTCAGACTGCAGATCCACCTGAGGTGCATGTGATATGATGCCTGAAATAGGCAGCTGTAATGATAAGAGAGATGATACATTTAAGAACCTTTCAGTAGTGACTCTTCTAAGGAAAACATGAATACAAGATCAAACCACAAATTCTAGTTGACAGAGACAATATAAATGGAGGTGACTACAACAACTGCTGAACAATCTTAATAGTCACTCTACTGCAGGCGGGCCAAGGCATGCAGTTGCCTATCGAATAGAAATATTTTTCCCAAAGTGTGTGGCAAAATACATATAAATGAAGATGCGGTTTCTATTTAAAAAACACAATGAAATCAAACAGGGCCTTGTCAATATTAGAGTTTGCATACAATGAAAACATGCACCAAGTAAAATCAGGATCAACGTTGATGAAACTCAACACAGTGCTAAGTTCAAGAACGTCTGTACATAGAACTAAAATGAATATTTTGTTAAAATGTAAAACCCAACCAAAGATGCTAAAAACAAGAACAAGCAACATTAGTTCCAAAATCCTGATTCGGGTTCACATATAGCATGCCTATTATACACAAGGAATGTTTTAAAAATCCTGAATTGGGAGTTCAGAGTGATTCCCCATTGCAACCCATGGTATATCCTCAATAATAAGAATAATCCTAGTTAGTAAACCATCAGATAAAAGAACACGGATGCATGAAATTTGCAAGCAATCCAGAGTATGGAAGCAATAGAAGAAGCAATCTCAACATTCAAAATAGTAGTGATACCATCACCATGTGCAATAAAATGCACAAGAGCTTTGACCATCAGACGAAACACTGAATCAAAGGGTGTAACAAACAGAATTCTGTAGAAAATACAACTAATTATACCCTGTAATTTATTGTGCACACACTACGTATCACTCATGCAGTCGGGTGCTGATGTACGCCTAGTGTTCATAAAAAAAAAGGTGCATATCCGCTAGCAAACAAAGATTTAGATGCATTCATAAGTAGAAGAAACACAATAAACCATCCGTCCACCTCTTTTCAACCCAAAGCATAACCACCGATCAAATATTCAACCATTCCTACATTCTATATATCCATTCACGATATACATGACTGACACTTCTGGAATGCTAATTCGCCTTATTTCTGCAAGCATTCACAAGTGAATCCATATCTTTCTAATTTTGAAATCAAGAATGCAAAACTCAGAGCATCTGAAGTACGAACTAGACAAAAGACAAGGCAACTTTTTTCCTTAAAACCATCGGACTAAAATGCTCCACGAACTGTTCCTACTGCAACATTCCCAAATCTTCATCATCGCTACTTTTGTTGATAAGATGCAGTAGAGTGTCACGAACATATTCTATCAATATTAAACCTTTAACAGAAAAGAATACAACAAGCTTCATTAAATTGACTTAAGAACTGTAATTAAATACCTAGGTACTTCATGTTCCCGAAATTTACTTTAAAACTAGAAGCCATCAATTGAAAACAAAGACAAGTGGGCAGCGCGTAATCACGACGATTTCACAACTACATACAGCTAAATTGTGGAAAAGGATAAGGAAGCGTAGCATAACCTCATGCATCAACACCATCGTTTCAAACCTAGCGTAATCACTGAAACAACTAAAAATAACAAGTCATACGGTTCCCATTAAAACGGAATAACAAAAATGGCGGATTCATTTATTTCTTCATCACAAAATAAGTATTGGCTTCAAAGAAACCGCATTACAGCATTAACAACAGAACGAAGCAAACCCACCGTAAATTGAACATCCGATGATCCAAGAAAAGAGAAGAAAACCAAGAAATTCTCAAACATTAAGAAATCATCATCGAAATCAAATGTCAGAAAAACCAAAGTTGGAGTCTTGCACTAGAATCATCCATGGAACATAAAAAATAATTTACCTGGATGTGATGGTGCTTTATTTTTATCAACCCTTCCTTTTCTTTTTCCCATTATTTGTAATTCCCAAAAATATAACAATATATATAATCTTTCTTGATAGAAAATATACCAAAGTTTCTGAAGATTGAAGGCAGGGTTTAGTGTTTAAGAGGAAATGGGGGTGAAAGGTGCCGCGGAGATAGAGCAGCGGGGAACGGAGGTGCCAATCAAGAAAATCTAGCAAGGGGAAAAGTAGAGAGAGATAACTTGTCATTTCAATAGTGATATAAAATGTGAAACTGTAATTTGGGCCCTTTTCTTCTTCTGTTTTAACCGAGGAAGAATGGTGCTCCGGTAGACATTCCCATTTTTAAACCGTAATCGATTCAATACGAATTTTAAATCGGAACTCAAATAGGTGCAAGCCAGAATCGTCTTGAACCTTAAACCGTCGGTTGCGGTTCGATTTACATTTCTCTTTGCCGTCGGTTCTAAACCGGGTAAAACCAACAATTTCACCTACTAAAATTATCAAATATCATATATCTAATGAATTAGATAAACCAGGACAACACCCGTGCTACACACGAAATTGTAATGTTTTTTATGTGTGTAACATAGATCTTTCTTCTAGGCATTATGAAAATGTTACGCTAACATACATAATCAAAAATTTACATTACCTTCTAGGAATCTTTGAAAATATGGTCGAGCCGAAGACTTAAGAATGTGGCTCGCTCGTTTCTCAAACTCTTTCATGTGTTCATCATGCACCTGAGCACCTCTAAGAAAATATGATCGAACCGAAGACATAAGACTGTTATTCCATTTGTGTGCTCGTTTTGCAAGCTCCAAACATCATCTCTTGTATTGTTGAAAGCCTCTTAGTTTATTCTTATCTTGGGCATATAGAACAAATGAGGCATCACACATACATACTGAACATCAAGTTTTGATTCTCTTTGCTGTAAATCTATACAAAATTGTTCTCCCACTCGAGTGTGGTGATAATTCTTGGAAGTTGATTCTTTATATCCCATAAAAAACTTCTACCAAGATTAACTAAAAGAATATTGACCACAAATTAAGTATGAGTGAATAGGTCAAGAACAACAAAATTTTAAAAATGAATATTTTAACATCAAATTCACATGTACAATCATATAGGAAAGAAAAAATATTACACCTATGAAAAGTCGAGGCTATCAATTTGATTACAATTTGTGATGAGATTCTCGAATTTTCAACTATAGTTTAGATCACCGGACACATTTGTTGAAGTCTCGAACATGGCTATAGTACGTTAAGACGAATGTCATAGGTCCAAAACTACATTCAACTAACTTATTGCAACAAAATAAAAGCAGCTCAATGACCTTCACTGTTGTCCAAGACATCTTCCCTTTAAAGAATATAACTCCTGCCAACATTAGAAGAATTAAGTTGATAATATAAGTTCAAATATTATCCATTAAGTCAGCTAAGCAATTAATTCGGTCTAGAAGCATGAAAATTATATAGTTTTTTAAAGTCTTTCTATGATATATACTCCATTAGTTTATCAAACTGAATAACGATATGAAAATAAAAGGAAAGTTTTTAACAAAGTGAAGTTTCGATCATGTTGTTTACATTTACAAATAACCATGAAAATGCAGTACACCAAATTTTATCAAGGCTGCCCAATTTCCTGAAAGAAACCATATCATGTTTAGTGAATGAAGGGGTTTCATTATGAATTAACTCAATCGAGCATACCTCGAGAGATATAGCTTATTGGTTACTCCAGGTCATTCGAATGTAGGAGTTCCCGTGCGTTGCACAATGGAGCATCTCTCATGTTCAAAAAAACTTGAATATTAAAACCAAGATCATAAAAAGTAGCCATTATAGAAGATTTATGCTGAATAATGCATCCATAAATCGATAATCTCTAATAGTCATTAACCTATTTAATTGGATATTCTGCAATTTGACGTAGAAGATGAAGGGGAAGGGTGGAGGGAGAGAAGAATCTTGAAATGATTTTGCGATTTACATAAGGTTTGAGATAAAGAAAAAATGAAACATATGAGCAAATAATTAAGAGCGAAAAAGATTAAAAGGGAAAAGAGAAAAAATATCATTAATTTGGATTGAAAATTATAAGGGCAAAATGACCGATTTTATGTAAAATTGTATTGAATTGCAAATTAATTGAAATCAATGGTTGAATATCTCTATAAAATAATACGAAACATTTGTTAAATGAGAAAGTGATAACCTTGAAAATAAATTGTGAGAAATTTAATTAATTAACATGATTTGTGGCACCTATAAAGCTTTAATTTTAAATTCAATTATTGTAAAAATATTAGTTTAAGTTGGGATGCAATGCATGATTTGAAATTAGATTAGATTAATTAAATCTATATGTAATTTACAAAGACTAAATTACAATTTAAATTGAATTGAGTAGAAATTGGATTCGAAATTGAAAAAATAGATTGAATTATATTGAGATTTAATTGTGTGATTTGTCACACTATGAAATTTTGATTTAAATTCACTTATGTTATTTTCAAAAATATTATTTTAAAATTGAAATTCACTATTTATATCTATATGTGGCAAAAAAAAATATTAAAATTACAATTGAATATCCAATTGATTGTGAATGTTTCAAATTGAAAATGAAAATTCAATTTAAATTGAACATAAATTAAGTTGATTGGAATTAAATTATATTAATTTATATTGATTGGATTGTGTTTCTATAGATGTATGTATATGTACTTATATTTGCATTAATAATAATAATAATATGTTGACCCCTAAATTAAATGAAAATTACAATTGAATTCATTTGAATTGGAATTGATTTTGGAATTGCACATTCGCTTTTTATATATATAAGATAGGATAAGATTTTCTATTTTGTGAACATCATCAAAGCTCTTGAAGCAATACCGTGTGTTAGGAGATCCTTTTACATGAGTTTCAATACTCGGTTTTTATCATTGATCAATATCCTATATGTACTTGTGGTAACCTAGTGTGTCCTATTATCATGCACCACTTTGAAATTTTTTACACCAGATATCTGACCCTCCTCAAGTTGTGGTTTTAGCATGTTGACCAAAATTTTTGGTATTGTTGATTCAATTATCGTCTCCCCGATCGAATATGAGTTCAATGCAATATGGGTTACACTTGAAATATTAAACCGATACAACTACTCAATGATACATACCTTTGCATCGTGAAAAACACACTCCATACTTGATACATTTTTTTGTTAAATGAAGGGATCTCGTATGCACAAATCGGTTGAAGTTTCATTGCAAATGACTCGTTGAATTCATCCAACTCATCAATAATGGACCAAATATTAGGCTTTTTTAATTCTAATTTTTTTTTTCATACATGTGAAAGAGGTTTCAAATGGCGTGATAAGAAATTTTAGACAAAGACTTGTTATATATTACTCACACGATTTGTGACAATATTGGTAAAACATAATTAAAGCCTTTTAACATCATTAGACATAAATTGAGGAACATATATTCAAATTATTACTTTTAAAAAATCATTCTAAACAAATTAATAGATTTGAAATTGATTGATCTTACAAAGTTGTGCTTTGGATTTCATTAATTATATTTTCTAATATATTAATTTTAGTATGATTGGACGTAAATTGAGAAACATTTTCAACATATTACTTTTAAGAAAAATAATCTTTCTAAACTAATGACCAGATTAGAAATTGATTGATTAGTTGTAACATGATTTATGAATCTTAAAATGTTATTTCCTAAAATATTACTATTAACAATTTAATATGATTTGAAATAATTAACAAATTATTTCCTAAAATATCACTATTAACAAATTATCTCCTAAAATATAAATAAAATAATTTATATTCCAACATATGTAACAATATATATGTTTATCCAATTAAATTGAAATTTAAATTGATTTGCGATTTTAATTGTAGATATTTATATATATATTTATATATATATATATATATATATATATATAAGAATTCATTTACCCCTAAATTTAAAGAAAATTTTAATTGGATATAATTAAATTGAAATTTAAATTAATTTGTGAAATTTAATTCACAAAGAATAAAATTGTAAAGCACTTTTGAGAAATAAATCAATCACTTAGATTAGATTGTTACTCATAAATTAAATTTATACATAAATTTGAGAAATAATAAATCTACCCCTTATTTAATGAAATTTTCAATTGGATCCAATTGAATAGATATTTGAAATTTATTTACATTTAATTTCTAATTGATTTGCAATTTAAACATTCGGTTTTTTTATATATAAGATGAGTTTTAAATTAAAAACATTATTGAAAATCTAATCTTCTAATTTTTACTTATATTTAAAACAAAATATTCATTTAAAATACAAAAATCCTACCAATTTTGATATTTTAAAGTATTATACAAAATGAATAAAACATTATTTTGTATTTAGTATAATTGCAAATGGATGCTAACGTTCCCAAAAAATATACATGGGATAAAAGTTGTTCAAATTTTATCACCGAAAAACATATATATCAAATATTGTTTAATAATTACTACACAACGAAGCATCGAAAATAATGATATAAAATTTAATTCTAAAATAATGATGATAATATAGAATCAACAATGAGATTATATTAATATATTTAATTGTTCAATTCTTTTATGAGATTTTATAATTTTATTTATAATTTATTATTGACTTTATTCGAAACCGAAAAATGTGTTTTTTTTTAAAATAATTAATTAAGTAATTAAAAAAATAAAATTTATGAAAACCGTGAAATTGGTAAACTGGAACCGGAACCGACGGTTTCAAACCGGAATCGTCAACCGTCTACATGCGGTCCGGTTTTGATTTCAATTTTTTGCAAACCGTAACCGACGGTTTCAAATCGTAATTGTAACCGAACCAGAAATAGACATGTCTATGCTCAAGTGAGGTTCCAAAGATAAAATGTTGTAGTATTTTTTTTCAAACTATTTCATTTATTATTTTATGATTCTATTTCGCTTAATATCTACAAATCAATGCCTATAAAATATGTAATAATTCATTCTATACGACATCTAAAAGTATTGGTAGAATTCGAATTTCAAGAAAGTCACAGATATAAAAAGTTAGAAATCAATATATTTTCTAATTTATAAAGTATTGGAATATGAAAAGTTGATTCCAATAAGATGTTCCTTGGAAAAATTATGTTTTACGTTGAAAAAATGTAGCAGATGAATGTAATCTTGAAAATGCCAAGTACACACAAAAAATTCCCAAATATATCTTATTTAATGAGTATGAATGAGTATAATATTTAAATATTCTTTTAGAACTCGAACAAATTTTTTTATTAATGAATTAGTTTAATATTAGAGCAAATGTAGTATATGCAACAAAATTGGAAAATGTGAACTTGATCTGTTACTTATTTTAAAGTTTTCTTAATGACACAAAATTCATAACTGTTATCCCAAATGTGTGACTATAAACTTATTAGTGTAACACTCCTATTTCACTATTGTGTCTTATTTTTCTTTTTCGATTGTTCTGTTATTATCATTTTTTCAGATTAAAAAAAGTAATTTATAGATCATAATAAATTTAAATAGTAAATTCTACTATTATAATACACCTCTACTCATTTTTCTAATCTCTGTACAACTGAAAAGTAAATATACAACAATTGATGTTGAGTTAAGTTGGTACACTTTGGGCTATTTAACGTGGACCCCTTCGAGTACCGTATAGATGGGCTGTGTTGGGAGGGATTTGTTTTATGCCAAGACTCAAAATTTAGAGGGCTTGTATAATAAATGTCTCAATTCTAGAGAGAGATTGGAATCTCTCGTGTTGCTTTTTCTTTATTTCTTTTTCTTATATAATATAATATATTCGACAGGCTTTCACCGTATATTTTTATATACCTTCGAGGTAGTGACAAGGGACTACAAGTCTTATGTTTATTAAATACAAGTTACTTTACAACTTTGGACTTGACCTTTATGTATGCATCGGTCTTTTCTTAATTAAGGTGAAATCTTTTTGGATCATTATTCATTTAATAACTAGTAATAAATAAATTAATTGCTTGAGTATTATTGATCGTGTTGTAGCTGTATAGTTATAATCTCTCCTCTCATAAAATTTCATAAAAGTTGGTTGATTCAATTTATCATTTTATGATACATAATTGATCATAATTGTAGAAAGTTTTGTCCTGATTTTTGCATTTTTTTTTATTTTTTTTATTTGAGGAACTTGCAGCCGCTATCTTCGGTGCTCTCTGGATATTAAACCACCCTCAGGTGACAGATTCACACTGTTGGTCCCGAGAAACCTCACCTCAACCACTCTACCATCCCCTAAATTTATGCATTTTAAGTGATATAGCGTTGAATTTATAAAGAGCGCTGAAAGCACACGGCAGCCTACGACCCATTTTGATCCACCTACCAAAGTTCCAAATCGGCAGCAGTCACCAAACCCCTTCTCAATCTACCACCAAAACTCACAATCACCTTCCCCTGCTTCTAAACCTATACATACACCCATCCATCACCAGCTTCATAACTACTAAGCTTATTAGCTTTAATTAACTGCAAACTAATCCTTTAAGTAGCAGCCATGATGCCCTTCTCTTCCATTCAACCCGCGGCCATTCAAACGCCGCCGGCCGCCACATCTCCCCTCCTCCCGCCGCACCACCACCACGCCGACCACCTCTCTTTCTCCACCTCCTCGCCGCAGTTCCTCACTTCCCGCCGCCGCCGTCACTTCTGCGTCCGCGCAATCGACGCCGCGCAGCCCTACGACTACGAGGCCTACCACTTGAACCGCTACAACCAATGCAGCAAGCTCAAGATCGCCGTCGTCGGATTCGGAAACTTCGGTCAGTTCCTCGCGAAGGCGTTCATCCGCCAAGGCCACACCGTATTCGCGCACTCGCGGTCTAATTACCACGCGGTGGCGCAATCGCTCGGCGCCGCCTTCTTCTCCGATCCGCACGACCTCTGCGAGCAGCACCCGGACGTCATACTGATATGCACCTCGATAATCTCGATGGAATCGGCGCTCCGGTCGCTGCCGCTGCAGCGGCTCCGGCGGAACACTCTGTTCGTGGACGTTCTCTCGGTGAAGGAGTTCCCGAAGAACATTTTCCTGCAGGTGCTCCCTCACCATTTCGACATCCTGTGCACGCACCCGATGTTCGGCCCAGAGAGTGGGAAACACACGTGGCAGAATTTGCCCTTCGTGTTTGACAAAGTGAAAATTGGAGAGCAGGAGTGCAGAACCAACAGAGTGGAGAGATTCTTAGATATTTTCAAGAAGGAAGGGTGCACGATGGTGGATATGAGCTGCGCGGAGCACGATAAGTACGCTGCGGGGTCGCAGTTCATCACGCACACGATGGGGAGGATGCTGGAGAAGCTGCAGCTGGAGAGCACTCCCATCAACACCAAGGGGTATGAGACTCTGTTGAATTTGGTGGAGAACACGGCGAGCGATAGCTTTGACTTGTACTACGGCCTCTTTATGTACAACAAGAATGCAATGGAGCAGCTGGAGAGGTTGGATCTGGCGTTTGAGGCGTTGAAGAAGGAGTTGTTCGGCCACTTGCACGAGGCGTTGAGGAAGCAGTTGTTTGGGAAGTCGGAGGGGGGGATTCATGGGAGGCCCATGCTGGCCAAATTGCCCAAGAATGGGACTCCCTTGTTGCCGCCGCAGTCTGCCAACAACAACAACAATTAGGATTATACCTGATTTACTTTCTTCAGCCTCGAATTCAATGTATAGGTTGACAACATTCAAACTGCTTCTGTTGAGATAATTCAATCAGAGACTCTATCCTTGCTGTTATTTATTTTTGACATGTAAATTTGTATAATCTTAATCTATGTTGGAATCATGTTCTGGAAAGAAGGAAGAACATTATGACAACGAATACAACAGTCTTTCATCATGTAGAATACAATGAATTCACACACAAACTTCAGAGTCTGAGAAGATCAATGGGCCTTTTCCCAGTTTGAGCTATCTTGAAAAAGTTACTAGGATAATCCACCAAATTGTTGAACATTCTTCCCCTTGTCTCATCAATTAATTCTTCCACGGGTCCAATTTCATTACTTTTATCAGGTGCAAAGAAAACAACCACACTCAACCTTTCCCTGTCCGGGTTTGTCACAACTCTGTGAATTGGGCTCTTGAATATCCCATTACTCATTATCTGCACTTTCCAAAGAGACTTATTTATATATCCTAATCATAAAACTAGGATGGTTTCAATTCTACTTACCTCAATTTGATCACCAACGTTGACGAGAAGAGCATTAGGAACAACAGGAACTTTGTACCACTGGCCGTCTTTTAGCGTTTGCAGACCTTCCACGTGCTTGTCTTGCAGCAGATAAGTAAGGGCAGAAGCATCGGCGTGAGGTTTGGCCGCAAGCACCGCGTCCGGGCGGCTACACGGCGGGTAGAAGTTGAACCTCGAAAGCACTGTTGGATTCTTACCATACTGCTTCAGGAAGCACTCTTCATCCTCTACTTTCAAGTATTTGGCCATCCCCTTCAGCATCCTTTCATCAACTACTTCCAACTTCGCCACCAACTCCAACAATTCTTTTCTATTTTATATAAATAAATATATGATGCACTAGTTTGCTTTATTAAAGATCAAATATGCATGAATTCTTATTTAGATATGAATTAATTTACCTGAAACTCACTGGGGTTTGTGGCCATACGTTGAGTTTTCTCTTGCTCAGAGGCTTGACCATAAGGCATAACCTGTCGTTCCAATCAAGGATTTGTTTGTTAGAGAAAACGGTGTCGTTGCCATACCCATCAGCGTCATCCTTAGGCCTCGCACATTTCATCTTCTCTTCCATTGGAAGTGAGAAGAATTGTTTGGCCAAGCCAAGCACCTCCTCCAAGAACGATTCTTCCATCCCATGATTCACTACCTGAGATGATCGAATATTATGGAAAACAATTCATATATGTATATATAAATATATATATTATGTATACTAGTCTACTTAATTAGGCATGCATCATGCATGTATTAGCTAGTGTTAATGAGTAAACCTGAATATAGCCATAGGAGTTCAAAGCAAACCCTAGTTTCTCCACTTCCTCAGGAGATGATGACGAAAGAAGAGCGAGATCAATGACCGGAACATCCATCACTGGAAAGTCGGTGCCGCCTATGCCGTCTTTCCATATGTATCTCTCCAGTGGGCTGCTGGCTGCGAGGGATAACTCTTCCACACTCTTTGCTACTGATTCAGCTTCGGCGACGGCGGTGGCCATATATGTCTGGTTTTGCAGTTTGGGATTTGTGCTCTTAGAGAAAGTGCAAACTACAACCAGTAGACGTGATATATTTAAGCATATGAATTTGTTAATTAATCGAGGAGGAAAAGTTATCGAGTTGGTATTTTTCTAATAATGGCGTCGAAGAGAAGTTGGAATTACTTTATGTTGTCTTATGAGAACAAAGATTCCGGCGAAAGCATATTTTAGCATTCGAAATGATTAGATGATGATGTTAGTGCAATAATGGATTCACGAATGTAAGCAACAAGGTTAAATAATAAGAGTTGGACTCCTGTACATCCGGTTGCAGGTGCAACCAGACGTTTACAGTTAAATACACGCGATTTGCAATAAGTTACCAATGCTATGATAGTACAGTTGGCTAAGCTGCTAGGCTCAAATCCTATATACTCGGGTTCGAGTCCCAGCAGCGTAATTTTGAGTTTTTTTTTATTTTAATTGATATATTAATTTAGAAAAATGATACATTTGTTCATAATAATTAATATTTTTATTTCAATTATTTTTTCAGATTAAGTTTGTCCTCTTTTTTTTGGTAATGTTTTTTTTTTTCATTTTAATTGGTATATTAATTTAAAAAAGTGATAAATTTGTTTTTAATAAGTAATATTTTTATTCCAACCAATTCATATTTTTTCAAATCAAGTTTGTCCATTTTTTCATTTTAATTGATATATTAATTTAACAAAAATGATAAATTTGTTTATAATAAGTAATATTTTTATTCCAACCAATTGAAAAGTATCATTCTTCCTTAAGAAATGTATCATTCTGCCTTAAGAAAAGTATTATTCTTCCTTAAGAAAATTATCATTCTTATTGAGTAATAATATCACGTGTTGTTAACAAAAGTATCATTCTTCCTTAAGAAAAGTATCATTCTTATTGAGCAATAGTATCACATGTTGTTAACAAAAGTATCATTCTTCCTTAAGAAAAGTATCATTCTTATTGAGCAATAGTATCACACGTTGTTAACAAAAGTATCATTCTTCCTTAAGAAAAGTATCATTCTTCCTAAAGAAAAGTATCATTCTTCCTTAAGAAAAATTTATCATTCTTATTGAGCAATAGTATCACATGTTGTTAACAAAAGTATCATTCTTCCTTAAGAAAAGTATCATTCTTATTGAGCAATAGTATCACATGTTGTTAACAAAAGTATCATTTTTCCTAAAGAAAAGTATCATTCTTCTTTAAGAAAAGTATCATTCTTCCTAAAGAAAAATATTATTCTTCTTTAAGAAAAGTATCATTCTTATTGAGCAATAGTATCACATGTTGTTAACAAAAGTATCATTCTTCCTAAAGAAAAGTATCATTCTTCCTTAAGAAAAGTATCATTCTTATTGAGCAATCTATCACATGTTAACAAAAGTATCATTCTTCCTTAAGAAAAATATCATTCTTATTGAGTAATAGTATCACATGTTGTAAAGAAAAGTATCATTCTGCCTAAAGAAAAGTATCATTCCTATTGAGCAATAATATTTTTCTGTGTTTTTACTGTACCCTAGAGGGAAAGTCTAAACCATACTGTTGGGTGATGATTCCATCCTCAGCACTGTTTCACTCAGTGGGAAATGATTCATTCTTAGACACTGATCTTAAGCTCAGTAGCCTTGTGCTCTGTACTTGTCTGAAGATTTGAAGATCCCAAAACCCTATCGGAATGATGAACCATTCCCTTGTATCTGTTTTGTCTCTGAGGTTTTAGACTCAGTAGACACTCTGCTCTGGTCAAGGCGCTCAGTAGCTTATCTGCCTCAGCACCAGTGTAGAAGACTCGGTGATCTTGGACTCGGCAGGGAGCGATATGCGAGAGAGTCGATCGGCCCGAACTCGGCGGGAGTAGTTCGTCGAACTCGGAGCCGATCTTCGGTAGACTTATCTCGGCAGTCTATCTACCGAATACAAGGTCGGACTCAAGAACGGCGGATAGTCTTCGGGGATTGTCGGAATCTTTTGAAAGACAATCGGCATTGCCTATGTACGAGGAAGAGAGAAGTCGGCTTGATCCGTCTCGAAGTCTGTCTTTGTCTCAACCACTCCATCCACCTCGACGAATGACAAGCATACACGTGTCTTCTCACCTGCTAAAGCTGCAGTCAACCTTTTACCTAAAAAGGTGGGAAAGTACACTGTTACCTACACCAAAAGAGCCGTGTGCTACCAAAAAGAGAGAGAGAGAGAAGAAGATCGTCTCCAACGGATCTATTTCAATCTCTGCTCTATAAATAGAGGGATCATTCAATATTTGAAGCTCACCAAAAAAAACCTAGAACACGAGAGAGCGTGAAAAAGAGCGAATTCCAAAGAACAAAGTCTTAGAAAGAACTTGAAGAACAATCTCCGGCGAAAGACTACATTCTAGCTCATAGGGAATCAAGCTAAACCGACAAATAAAGCCTCTAGTATCCAATCGACGTTACACGAACTTATAGCTTACCTTCAGCTGTTCGTCGATCTAGAAGCTACTCTCTCGTATTCCCTATCCCTCTAACCCTAAGCTCAACCGTTCTTATCTATAGCTTAGACGAAGGAGTTCACATTTGAACCCAATCCTTATTGTATAAGGACTCCTTCATTGTGTGGAGAAGTTTGTCAAACACTTTAAGTTTGATAGTGTTGTAAGCGAGACTTGGATCGATATAAAAACCAAGACGCGGCTTTGCCCAGTGTGTAAGGCGGACCGAGACTAACTCGGGATAATAAATAGCCTCCTAATCATTCGGGACGAGTGGACGTAGGATTTGAGCGATATCCGAACCACTTTAAAAATCCTGTGTCTCTTCTTGCTTTCTTAAGCTGTTGCATTGATTTTACTATTCATACTTGAACATCATATTTAAAATCAATCAAGCTTGTCTCGAAGCATACTTGAACTTTTAATCTACGGGCGAGACTTAAAACGTTTTCTCACAAAAAGCGATTTGGGCCTACACTATTCCGCGCACCTGAACTCTTACTTCGTAGATACGGAATTCGACC